>CM051240.1:186116051-186716051 GCA_027917425.1 Gastrophryne carolinensis
GGATGAGGGGGAGAGGTGGCAGGAAAACTTACTAAAGAAAACATGGAATAGGTATATAAGGACTATAGAAAAAAGCCTAACAGAAAAAAACATTAAGAATATAATAACAATTCCATTACAGCAAATACTACCTCACCATCTGGGGTTATAATCACTCCAATGTACCCTGTATGACTTTACCCAGTATGAACCATACAGAGACCAGAGTATGTATATAGCCTAGTCAAGTAAACAATCTGGCGTCTAAGAACTGCCCGGATGAAAAAAAAAACATTATCAGACTAAATTATGTATGTGTGAACCCTATGGGGGGCACATTAATACAAATCTGCATATAACATATATATATATAATCGCAGTCTCATCAAACCATGACTGTTGAGCAACGTATTTAAAGATGATCGAGATGTGAGTAGCCCTCCTAACTTCTGGCGATGGGTTAGATCATCTAGGTCCTTCTCCTTTGGAGCGTTTGGTGTGCTACGTCAGGGAATATTTGATATTTGTAGTTTTGAAGTCCCCTTTTTTCTCGCTGCAGATAATATTGCTTCCTTTGTACGGTAGTAAGTGGGCTTTATGACAATATCTTGGAAAGGCCATCAAATCTTTTGGGGCCAAGGGCTCTATGAGCTGTGTCCAGTTCTTAGAAGACCAGTAACTGTTGCTGTCATGTTTTCAGTAGATTCAGGGAGCCATTGGATATGGACATTGTCCCTCTTTGAACTTTTCTCTAGGTTTTCCATCTTTTGTTGTATGGCTGACGTTTCTTCTTTAGCTAGTTCCGGCTTTGATTCACAGGATTCTAGAACTGTATCTATATTGTCTACTTTATTTTTCAATGCTAGAATTTTTTTTATATATGACTAAATACTTAAAGAAAGGTGGACCACTAACTCCTCTGTAGCTTAAATCATCGCTTGAGTAGAGTCTAGACACAATGTGCTCCCATAGCGTCTTCAAAGGATTTCCAATGCGCCGGTTCTAGCACCCAGATCTTTAATGTCATTGAAAAAGTTTGCAGAGAGCGGGGATACTGCAGCTGCCAGCTCTTGTTGTAACAAGAATATGAATTTGGCAAGCAGATTAGCATCCCGGACAATGGGGTCAAAAGCTCCAGCGTTTGGAGTTCCCTACATGCTTTCCTCTTCTCCATAGATAACATCATCTATTAGAAGCTGGGAGATCTCACTGTCTCACTGCTAAGCCTAGGTTACCGGGTGAAGCTGGAAGGATTGATCTCTCGGCCACCACTGTTCCATGTTGGTGGCTGGGCTTGTGTGAGGGCTGACCTGAACATTTAGGGAACTCCCCGCTGACCCCTCTTAATGCAAGGCTATCTTTGGGCAGTCAAGATTGGTCTTTGACCTGGAGTTGCCTCTAGGTTCGCGGGACGATCTGTGCCTTTACAGTGAGGACTGTGGGTCCTCTGTCAGGGAAGGAAGCTGAAGATGGAGGAGGAGATGGCTCTCCTCCTCCTCTCCTCTCCCTGCATGTCTGAGCGACGTGTCCTCTGTGACAAGTCGTCAAGGAGCTGCAAGGAATCGCTGAAGAAAGGTAAGTCAGGAGCTCCTCGCCTATTGCTACCCGCCACCTTGGTCTGGTCCATCTGGCTGTTGCGGGGGTTCTGGGGAGATGTGCATTTGCTGCTTGACTTCTGTTGGTGCAATCTTGTTCCATTTTTCCCCATAACGTCGGCCAGATCCTGGGCTGGTCGGGAGTTCCAGCCAGTAGTTTGAAGCCAAATTCAGCGGGTCTATGTATGGTCTTTGTTGTTTCTCAGCTGAACTAGAGAGCGTCCATCTCCTCCAATGGCTTGCCACGCCCCCACACACAAGATTTCCCACACCTCACGACCTGGACGAGCCCATTGCACATTGACACAGGCACATTGCACATCACAATGGTTTTAAAATTGTCTTAGTATACTCAGGGCAGCCAGGAGAGCCAAGACTCTGGTATAAGACCCAAGTGCCCAGCTATGAAGAGGGGACCATTGTCCTTGCTGCTGCCACACTATTGCTACCGGCATTGATGATAAATGAGGGTGTCTGTCCCTCCTCTCCAGGGCTGGTTTTGCTCTGGGTCTAATTCAAACAAGGGGCCAAGCCATTACACATAGTTTAGAGATGGAGCCAGTTTAGAGATAGAGCTTATATTGTGTTTGGGCTCCCACATATAATGTGATGGATGGGCCCCTAGCACATAAGCCTCGATTCAGAGAGACAAAAAAAACTTCCGTTTTAGTTCCGATCTGTTTTTTTGTGTGAAATGTTTCCGTTCTCGTATGAGCGTACGAGCGATTCTATGCATGCATTGAAAACCTTCTGTAAAGTTTCCGTCCGTTCGTACGGCAGATTACGAATACGATGATGTCATTTTCCATCCAGACTTTTCCGTTTCATTTTCACATGTTACAACGTAGGCTTTCGTTTTTGCCCTTTTCCCATCATATCCTCCAACGAATCCTTTACGTTTCCCGTTCGATTCTGCTTCCCTTTTTCAATAAATATTCGTCCAGATGGAAATCCTTACGATCTTGCGCCTGCGCACTACAAACGTAACTCATTAAAGTGCTCGCCTACATATTTGCCACCCTCACTTCTACTACAATGTTTAGCTAAATCACTTAGCACTGTCCTCCATCTTCCCTTTTGGACCCTTAATTCTCACCCCAACCACTTAGCACTATCCTCCATCTTCCCTTTTGGACCCTTAAAGCTCACCCAAACCACTTCTTGGTTAGGTTCTTCTTCCTTCTCGGTCATGTGAATATTCATCTTTCAATATTTCTGGGCCCATTAGTTTTGTGTTAATGTATTTTGTAAATGAAATGACAATGTGTCAGGAAACCGGGGCGTCACGTGGTCCCACTACTAACCAGAGACCGCCGCACACGCCCACCGGGTTCCCCAAAACCTTGTCCGACCCTCTTATTATTAGGGTAACCAGGCAAACCGCCTTTGGACACACAAATTCCGGGTTTAAGGCAAGAAGACAGCTCAATTAAATATACGTTTTAATGGCTATAAGCACGCTAGGCAGAGTTTACAAGCATTTAACTATAAAGAAGTATGGAGTATTACAGATTAAATAACTATGCGGTTCTGAGATGGGTTACAACAGCTATGCAATACACAGAGACAATAACAAGCAAAGTTTACCTTAAGCATGCAGCGTGGTGTGGAGCTCTTACAAGGGGGTGTGTCAAGAGCTTCTGGTTATGGTGATGGTGATGGACACCCCTGGATATGCCGGCCGCATAACCCCCTTCCGATGAGTGACGCCAGCCTGGTTTTTGACCATCCAATTTATGCTGCCAGGCTATCCATCTCCCCTCCCCATTGTGGGAGGGGATGTTACCTCCCATTTTTTAGAGGGGGATTTTGCCCTAAAACCCTTTTTGGAGCTATAACTTGGAGCAGGGGGTCACACTGCCTTGCGAGCGGTACCAACCTATCGGCCAGGCGCACCTGAACGCGTTAAGTCCAGGGACCGGGTCTTAATTCAGTCCAGAACCTTAGTTCTCCGTTTACCGGTCTCTGTCTTGTTTCTAGGCCTGTTTTTTACTATGCTCCGGTGCGGCTTTGGGAGCCGGTTCTGGTTCTGTAACCGGTTTGGCATTAGGACACATGGCGTCCGCGATACGGCCCATAAACTATCTGTGCCGTGCGTCTGCCCTGTTACATGTAGTTCTGACACAATCCCAGCAGGGGATTTCCTGAGACGTAGCCTCACTGGCAACTTCCCAGCTGGGGGTGTTATACAACAGCAGGAGGCATGCTGGCTGCAGCCTAGCTTGTGACCAAAAGGCAGGAATCAAACACCCCAGGGGGTTTGATCTGAGCTTTCACACATCCCTGCCAAACATCTCTTCCGCATAGCTAAGGGACGTGTGCATTTGTCTCCTGACAAGGGGCACAGCTTCTTATTATTAAGGGGAAGATGGAATTAGAAGGGACCATTAAAGTCTGGAATAAAAACAGGAATAAAAACAGGGAGGAGAAATTTAAGGAAAATTAAGTGGGGTTCCTTCACACAATGTAACATTTTTTTTTATACCATCATAAAATATAAACATTATTCTTCATCTGTGGTCCCCAACGAGTTGCGCTGCTCCTGCATCTCGCCCACCAACTGAAGGACCCTGAAACTCAGTTGTGCCACTCTGGCACGTGTGGTCCCTGTTAAAAAATGTAAAATAAAATTTTGGTATAACCTTGTTGGGGTCATACTGCAGCCAGAGGGCCCTCGCCACGGCCCGGGTTTTGCATAGTGCCCGATTAGAGAACCCCTGGCCCACATTCTGGAGGCAAAGAACGGGCATCAGGAGCAAGGGCGAGTGGCACATCTTGCAGTTCCTGCAACCAAATATAAAATAATTACACAAAGCAAAGGTAACCAACTAAAACAATAACTCCTACAGTTCAACAATCCAAATATAATTCACAAAGGACATAAGTCTAAAAAAATATAGCAATTATATGTGTGGAAATTAATGTGTGGAAAAATAAATGTTTACATGCTAAGGACTAATTAAGGTCAGCATTAAAATGCATCTATAAGGCATACATGAAATGTATGAATTCAGGTATGCATTGCTATACAATTTATGGCCTCGGCCATGCTGATACATGCAATGCCTTGGTGCTAAAGGTGCGCAGACTCCACCACATAGCCGCAAAACATGTCCAACAATAGCAATCCGAGCCCTCAAAGGTCTCGTAAGTGGATCGGAAATGAAACGGATTTATAGGGTGGTGATCCGTCGGAAATCAGCTCTCTGAATCAGACAGAAACCCATCCCAGCAACGGAAGTTTTCTGAACGAACTGAAAATTTCCGATTTTGTTTGGAAAATGATCCGAACTAACGGAAATGTTCCGATTTGCTTCCGTTCATCGAAAGCGCACTCCCGAACGTTCGTGCGAGTAGAAAATGGACGAAAAAAGCAAAAAAATGACAAACACCCACCAAAACTTTCACAGACAGCTACGGAGGCCCGGCTGAATGTGTCTCTGAATCGAGGCTATAGCGTTTGTGTTTCCTATATAGTCTGGATTTTTAGGTAAGCCTGGTTGCCTTGGGACCAAATGTTTAGTTTAAACTGGGGGTCAAGCCATCACACATTGGTTATGAGGGGCCCAGACATTGCTGCTGTATGGGGCCCAAAAATTCTGTAATGTAATTACGATCGGTCCAATGTCAGCCAGGGTGCAGATCTGTCAGTAAATTAGTAGCCAAAATGTGTTTTCGCTAAGCGGATTTTTTACTCCACTGTCAGTCTAGCTAAAGCAGTGTAAATATAGCTGGTCTGGGTTTTGATGGCGCCATGCTTGAACAACGTGCCATGATAAGGTTTCTTTGAGCAGAAAAGGTCAAAGCTGCTGAAATTCACAGAAGGATATTGGCACAGGCTGTTAATATTGCTGCCTAATCACTAATGCTCAACAGCAGGGTAAAAGCAGTCATTTCACTCAAAGGTCAAAAACTCCTCTTGCTTTACAACAATGCTCTCCCCATGTCATCACTGCTGCAGCAGAGAACAATTATAAACTTGTTTGAGTGTTTTGCCACTTCCACTAATCAGCCCTGTTTCCATATGTTTCTAGGGTGTAGAGGTATGGGTCTTGACTTATGAATGTTCCTTAAAGAGGAACATCGAAGGCCTGGAGTCTAAAAGACTAAAAGGCCGTCCGAGTTCCACCCCTTGGGGCATCCTGTATACGGATGCCCCGCTGTATAAAACCCTCTATTGCCAGTTTCACTCACCTTCTGGAGGCCTCCTTGTGTTTGTGCACTCCGGCCACATTCCCACTCACCTCTAGCCCTGCTCGCACCCACACCTGGCCTTTTTGGCTGGCCGGTACAAGCACGCCATGGCTGCAAAGTGGACACGGGATGCAGCTGGCGGCACCACTCAGCATCCTTCGGTGCTGCTCCCTTCCAAGCAGCTTAGCTGTCAGCGGCCCCGAAGGGAGCCGAGTGACAGCGAGCTCACTGATTGGCTGAGCGCGCCGCTCAGCCAATCAGCGCACTAGTTCTTGCCCGAGCCCCTTTGGAGTGGAGGGAAGGTGAGTGAAACAGGGTGACCTGGGGTACACACAGTGGGGCATTCTAATTCGGAATGCTGCTGCACAAAGGACCAACACTCCAGAGTGAAATTCCTGTGTGTTGTTCCTCTTTAAAATGTTCATCTAACACTTAAAGAAGATCTAAAATGGTCTAACAATAAGAGGTACTATAAATATTCTAGATTGCAAGGAAAGTGGTTACTTTTTTTCTTTTACAGGAAGGAAGAGGAAATAGTGGTGAAAAGTTTGGGATGTACCATTTGCCTTTACAAGGGAGCGCAGCTAATAACTTGTCCCTTGATAATAATGTCTTACTGCTGTTCCTATTCCTCCGATGTGCATCATGCAATATTTTGGGAACATAGTAAAGCCAGTAATTGTCCATGTCCAGGCGCATTCAACAGTATATATATATATATAGCTATATTGAAGCTATATTGCCAGAGTATTTATGTTCCTTGTGTGTGATGGGAGTGGCAGGGCTGAGTGATTCAAGCATGCTGTGCACATTGCATTGGACTTAACTAGGCTTGAATGACATGTGGAGAGCTACCAAATACCGGCAGTGAGCAGGCTTCACAAATACCGGCAGTGAGTGGGCCTCCCAAATACCGGCAGTGAGCGGGCTTCCCAAATACCGGCAGTGAGCGGGCTTCCCAAATACCGGCAGTGAGCGGGCTTCCCAAATACCGGCAGTGAGCGGGCTTCCCAAATACCGGCAGTGAACGGGCTTCCCAAATACGGTCAGTGTGAGGCATCCCAAATACCGGCAGTGAGCGGGGTTCCCAAATACCAGCAGTGTGTGGGCATCCCAAATACCGGCAGTGTGCAGCATGCCCCCCAAAAAACGTACATTTCCCGGCTCCCGCAGTGTCTCCCGCGGACTTAGGGCAGACTAAAACCCATATATTTAACTGGCATCCCCTGGATTGCTCCCCCAATGTAGAGCACCTTTTGGCAATTTTCATTGCTCCTGTCTCACTCTGATTCCAGCTAATCCCACTATTTTTAGCTGTAAAGCTCTGCCTCCTCCATTCATTGCTACTGTTGTGTGATCGCCTGTCATCTTATACCGGGGAACAGCTAAAAAAGTGTTCCAGGACGATTCAAAAAGAGAGACAGACACACACAAGCACACACACACAAATTAACGGCATCCTCGATCTTAGTCATCGCTGCTGGCCACCGCCTCCGTGGCCGCCGCTCCTGCCACTGCCCGCCGCCTCTGTAGCCAACGCTCCTGCAGCTGCCCGTCACCTCAGTAGCTACCGCAAGTTCAGGGTGAGCCGGTCCTGGCCACCAGCTGGGGTGTGAGCTGTGACTCGTGCTAGTGTCCAATGACGCTGGCAGGAGTCATAGGCCATGCCCACCCAGAAGCCAGAAACGGCATCGATGACTAAGACAGAGGACGCGGGTAATGTATGTGTGTGTGTCTGTCTGTCTCTCTGTTTAAGTTGTCAGGATAACACGCACTGGGCAACCCAGACAATGTTGGTTCAAGGCAGTGGAAGGGCAGGTAAGTATCAACCTAATAAAAATAAGGTTACGCTTAAAATGACCAGATGTCCCACTTTGAGACATTTTTCGCCTACAGCATAGTCCTGAATTTCTTTGCTGTTCCTCTCTGTAAGATTGCAGACTATCAGTCATTGCATAGGTGCGGCAATGACATAATTGCCACTCACTACAGTGGCAATGAATGGAGGACAGGGATTTACAGCTAAAACAAGCATCTTTAGCGGGAGTAGAGTAAAGCAGGATATGGGCAAATTGCCAAAAGGTACTCCTCATGGGGGTGGCAATTCAGGGAATGCTAGTTAAAAATGTGGGTTATGGTCTGCTTTAAGCATCTGTCAAGGGGTGTGGCTACACCTACTTACACACAAAAAGCGTTGCATAGATTGCTGTGGATATTTGACGGCAAATGGCTCTGACTGGCCAAGAGCCTGTACATGTGCCATTGGACCAGGTAAAGGTAAGTGTTTACTTGAGATCTGGGGGAGGAGGGGTTCACACAGTGGAAGAAACGCCAGCTGGGTCTTGTTCGGCTTTAAGACACACAAACCTGAGACATCAGGTCAATTGATTCATAAGTCACTTGTTTTACGCTCCTGCCAGTATTAACATCAGACCTGTTGCTGTGCCAAATTCAACCCTCCCATTTCCATTCTTCTTCTCCAAAATCTGTTTTTGTTTCTTATCAACCAGTGTTAAAATAGTAATCTCCAGGAAATATCCGACCAACACAGCATGTTACAGGAGATAACCCAGGAATGTGGAGCATCAGAGGAGTTGCAAGTACACCCTAAAACAGCAACATAATTAAAAGAAGAAAAATGCTCATGTTAGCTTTGCCATACACAGGATATTTCAGTGGAGTTTACGCCGGAGACCCTTAAAGTGGACCAACACCCACCCCTGATCGGCCCAGGAATCTATAAGATTCCCGGGCCGATCAGGTCCCTCCCCACGGGGCATCCAAAATTGGGATGCCCCGCTGTGTGAAACCCCCAGAAAGCCCCTAAAAACTTACCTTGTCGGCGTCGGACAAGCTACGGATAAGCCGCCGCCTCCTGCACGTCCCTCTAGCAGGGCGCGCACCCTCGCTGGCCGTTTGTGAATGGCCGGCGTGGGCGCGCGCCCTGTAAGAGGGACGCGCGAGAGGCGGTGGCGGCTTATCCGTCGCTTGTCCGTCGCCGATAAGGTAAGATTTTAGGGGCTTTCTGGGGGGTTTCACACAGGGGTGCCCCGCGGAAGTGGACCAACACCCAGGATAGTGAAAATCCTGGGTGTTGGTCCACTTTAAACTGAGAACGTCAAGTTTCAATCTTGATGTTATCGTAAAAACCCTTATGATACACATATGTAGAACATGTGTTGTCTCTTTGAGTAGACTGCTGCTTTAATTAAAAAGGCAATGAGAATCTAAATAGAAAAGAATACTTTATTTAATCCGCCAAGTAAGTACAATATACATACAAGGAATGCTTTTTGGCAGGAGATAACACCAAGAGAGCTGTAATCAATAACACACAATAACATAGTAGTAACAATATTAGGTACAGTGCAGGTTAATCCTTAAGAACTGTCATAAATTAGCCATGATGCAAGGTATAGTTGAGTTCAAGAACCTCTCACACTAGTTTTGTTGAGAGTCATGATGGCCAAAGGGAAGAAACTGTTTTTGTGCCTAGAGGTTTTAGTTGAGTGAGCCATGAATCTGCACCCAGAGCGTAAGAGTCTGGAGAAGGGATGCCCTGGGTGCGTAGAGTCCTCAATTATTTTCTTAGCCTTTGAACTGATCCTGCTCATGAATTGATCATCCAGAGAAGGTAGGGGAGATCCAATTATCCGCTCGGCCATCCTGGTTATCATCTTCAGCCTTCTCTTGTCTTTGGTTGTAGCCCCACCGTACCAGACTGTGAATGAGGAGGTCAAGATCGATCCAATGGCAGCATTATAGAAGGTTTTTAAGATCCTCTTAGACATACCATATATTTTAAGTTGTCTTAAGAAATATAGTCTTTACGATAACATTGGCTTGCTTGCTCCATTTCAAGTCCTGTGTGATTTGGGTGCCAAGAACCCCTGTTACTAAAGTATGATGCTGTTCCTGGAGGACTCCTGGAAATAATTTGTGATGAGGTCTATCTGGTTCATAAAGCCCTCTGGCTCTCCCTTGTCCCCCTTACAGGTTATTATTATTATTGTTTATTTATATAGCGCCATCATCTTCCGTAGCGCTTTACAGGTTCACAAACAATTAAAAAATCCAGCTTTTAAATAAAATAAAAAAAAAATCACCATCCTGATGAGTGCTGAGTGCAGATGGACAAATCCAGATAGACATTAGTAGTATAACAGGAACCGGCGTTACTGGAACATGAATGCAGTAAGAGAATGTCACCCCAATATGGTGGCTAACACAGACAGAAAAATAAATCATAGAGAACAGCTTAATATACAGGAAATACAACACACCAGAAAATGCACTACAGATAAGCATCGGTAACAGCATCATTTGTCCCCCACCTGGCTGCGTCCTATATGTAGGTCTGCTGGGTCCAGGGCTTTCTCCTGGTCCAGCAGCTGTAACCTTTTTCATGCCGAGGAGTGGCTTTTGCAGCCACTACACCAGCATCTGTAGTGAGGGGTCCCCTCTCCTCTTTCCTTGGTGGTCACCAAACTAGAGCCAGGACCTCTTATGCCACAGAGGAGGAGCCTCTGTGGAATCTCCACCATATGACTAGTGACATTACTGGAGCAAATGGACACGGAGGGGATTACCTAGGGGACCCTTTACCTTCAATTTCTCTTTAATGTAACTTTCATGGGACATTCAGAAATTATAAATATATACTTATGTACTTTCAATCGAAAATGCTTGATTAAAAAAAATCAATGCTAAGCAGCAGCAGCAGCTTGGTGTTCTAGTGTAAATAGTGAATCCTCTGATCTCCCCTGTTCCTTACACTAGGTATCCTCATGTTGCCCCAAGGCCCTTAGTTACGATGCCTGATACATACAGAAATGTAAAGGGATTATCCAGGCAGAAACAAAAATAAAAGTCTATACTTACCCTTTGTCCTCACAGCTCCTCCATGCAGGATCAGTGGCAAGAAGCCATCAATTCCCTCTACCGTCTTCCGTCTAGTAGGCATATTGGGGGGCATAAAGCCATTTTGATAGACGTGAATGCTCATTCTTCCTCATTGGTAAGTATGAAGGCTGCGAGGGACAAAAGGTGCATATTTTTTTTATGTTATCGCCTTGTCAGGAACTTTAATTTATTTGTTAAGAAGCTTTATTCCAATAAACATGCTCTATGTTCTATCTAAGTTGCCTGATTACTTTTATAATGGTGAGAAAAAGGCAGATGTTGGGTCCGTGCCGAACATCATGGGGTTGGGTCCCCAGTATGGGCATGGCTGTGACTGGCCAGGCAGTACACGTGATAGTGCTGTATAAGAGGTGGGGTCATGTGTCCCAGCACTGTTATAGCTAGGTAGAGAGCGAGGTAGAGGCTGTAGCTGCAGTGAGGGACAGAGAAATAACATCCTTTTCATGGCAGGTAGGTCATTTAAAATCATTTTCCTTTTTTAGTGCAGTGTCAGTAACTGCAAGTGTATACTCATACCTTCTTCTATTGCAGTGTCAGTGACTGCAGGTGTATACTTACCATCTGTTTTGTCCGATTAGATGCACTTTTTAGCCCAAAAGTGGGGAGAAATATTAGTGCATCTTATTGGCGAATGTAAAAAATAAATAAAAGGAAACTTAAATAATTGTCGCTCCTACGCAGGGTAGCTGATCACCACCCACTGTCCCCACTCCGGGTGCTGCCACCACTGCATTTTGGGTGCGTGCGCACAAACACACTTCTACACCTACTGCATGGACCCTGATGTGTGTGTGCACTGCACCTGAGGATGAGCAGCAGCGGTGGTGCTGGCGCCGGCATCCAGGCGTCAGTTGCCCTGCACGCCTGCTGTTCTTCCAGCGTCCAATGGCAGGGACTCGTCCAGCACCCCCGGGTTGGGGGATAGATTGATTCTGCCACACTGCCTATAATGGGGAATGGGAGAGGGGTGAATGCCACACTACCTATAATGGGGAATTGGAGGGGGGAATGCTGCACTGCCTATAAAGGGGAATGGGAGGAGGGAGAATGCCACACTGCCTATAATGGGGAATCGGAGGAGGGGGGGGAAATGCCACACTGCCTATAACAAGGAAATTGTGAGGGGGTGAATGCCATTCTGCCTATAATGGTGGAATGGGGGTGCCACTCTGCCTCTAATGGGAGTATTCTGCACCTTGCCTATTATTTGGTTCTTGAGGGGAGAGTGATTTAGCACATTTGGTTTAGAATTTTTTTTTACATTTTTCCCCTCTAAACCCCTGGTGCGTCTTATGTGGTGAAAAATAAAGTATGTATTTATATATTGTATTTATCCTATGTTATTATATAAGTACTTTCCCTACCCCATTTTTTGCAGGGCAAATGTTCTGTTATTACCCCCATTTTGCAGCCCTCTACTCCCTACTACCCCCATTATACAGCCATTTTTGTTCAAGTTCGGTTCCTATTGACCCCATACCTTACATAAATAGCGTTCCCATGCCACTTCTTGGGCTATCGCAGCCAACGGGAGGCCAGATAATGGAGGAATGATGGGCATGCAAGGTAACTGATCCCTGCCCACTGTCCCCACTCCAGACGCTGATGCCCCTGCTCCTCGGGCACGGCGCACACACACATACAAACCTGAGTCTGAGCAGAGGATGCTTGCCACAGTCCACACCCACCTGCTGCATATACCCAGGCGTGGGTGTGCATGCCGCACCTGAATATCATCAGTAGTGGCGGTGCTGGCCCCGGTGGCCAGGGATCAGTTACCCTACCCGCCCACTGTTCCTTCAGCGTCTAGTGTCTGGGACTCCTCCAGCGACCTTCATGGTCTGGGAATGGATTGATTGTGCCACACCGCCTATAATGGCAAATAGGAGAAGGGAGACTGGGTGCGTAGAGTCCTCAATTATTTTCTTAGCCTTTGAACTGATCCTGCTCATGAATTGATCATCCAGAGAAGGTAGGGGAGATCCAATTATCCACTCAGCCATCCTGGTTATCATCTTCAACCTTCTCTTGTCTTTGGTTGTAGCCCCACCGTACCAGACTGTGAATGAGGACGTCAAGATCGATCCAATGGCAGCATTATAGAAGGTTTTTAAGATCCTCTTAGACATACCATATATTTTAAGTTGTCTTAAGAAATATAGTCTTTACGATAACATTGGCTTGCTTGCTCCATTTCAAGTCCTGTGTGATTTGGGTGCCAAGAACCCCTGTTACTAAAGTATGATGCTGTTCCTGGAGGACTCCTGGAAATAATTTGTGACGAGGTCTATCTGGTTCATAAAGCCCTCTGGCTCTCCCTTGTCCCCCTTACAGGTTATTATTATTATTGTTTATTTATATAGCACCATCATCTTCCGTAGCGCTTTACAGGTTCACAAACAATTAAAAAATCCAGCTTTTAAATAAAATAAAAAATAAATTACCATCCTGATGAGTGCTGAGTGCAGATGGACAAATCCAGATAGACATTAGTAGTATAACAGGAACCGGCGTTACTGGAACATGAATGCAGTAAGAGAATGTCACCCCAATATGGTGGCTAACACAGACAGAAAAATAAATCATAGAGAACAGCTTAATATACAGGAAATACAACACACCAGAAAATGCACTACAGATAAGCATTGGTAACAGCATCATTTGTCCCCCACCTGGCTGCGTCCTATATGTAGGTCCCCTGGGTCCAGGGCTTTTTCCTGGTCCAACAGCTGTCACCTTTTTCATGCCGAGGAGTGGCTTTTGCAGCCACTACGCCAGCATCTGTAGTGAGGGGTCCCCTCTCCTCTTTCCTTGGTGGCCACCAAACTAGAGCCAGGACCTCTTATGCCACAGAGGAGGAGCCTCTGTGGAATCTCCACCATATGACTAGTGACATTACTGGAGCAAATGGACACGGAGGGGATTACCTAGGGGACCCTTTACCTTCAATTTTTCTTTAATGTAACTTTCATGGGACATTCAGAAATTATAAATATATACTTATGTTCTTTCAATCGAAAATGCTTGATTAAAAAAAATCAACGCTAAGCAGCAGCAGCAGCTTGGTGTTCTAGTGTAAATAGTGAATCCTCTGATCTCCCCTGTTCCTTACACTAGGTATCCTCATGTTGCCCCAAGGCCCTTAGTTACGATGCCTGATACATACAGAAATGTAAAGGGATTATCCAGGCAGAAACAAAAATAAAAGTCTATACTTACCCTTTGTCCTCACAGCTCCTCCATGCAGGATCAGTGGCAAGAAGCCATCAATTCCCTCTACCGTCTTCCGTCTAGTAGGCATATTGGGGGGCATAAAGCCATTTTGATAGACGTGAATGCTCATTCTTCCTCATTGGTAAGTATGAAGGCTGCGAGGGACAAAAGGTGCATATTTTTTTATGTTATCGCCTTGTCAGGAACTTTAATTTATTTGTTAAGAAGCTTTATTCCAATAAACATGCTCTATGTTCTATCTAAGTTGCCTGATTACTTTTATAATGGTGAGAAAAAGGCAGATGTTGGGTCCGTGCCGAACATCATGGGGTTGGGTCCCCAGTATGGGCATGGCTGTGACTGGCCAGGCAGGACACGTGATAGTGCTGTATAAGAGGTGGTGTCCCAGCACTGTTACAGCTAGGTAGAGAGCGAGGTAGAGGCTGTAGCTGCAGTGAGGGACAGAGAAATAACATCCTTTTCATGGCAGGTAGGTCATTTAAAATAACTTTCCTTTTTTAGTGCAGTGTCAGTAACTGCAAGTGTATACTCATACCTTCTTCTATTGCAGTGTCAGTGACTGCAGGTGTATACTTACCATCTGTTTTGTCCAATTAGATGCACTTTTTAGCCCAAAAGTGGGGAGAAATATTAGTGCATCTTATTGGCGAATGTAAAAAATAAATAAAAGGAAACTTAAATAATTGTCGCTCCCACGCAGGGTAGCTGATCACCACCCACTGTCCCCACTCCGGGTGCTGCAACCACTGCATTTTGGGTGCGTGCGCACAAACAAACACACTTCTACACCTACTGCATGGACCCTGATGTGTGTGTGCACTGCACCTGAGGATGAGCAGCAGCGGTGGTGCTGGCGCCGGCATCCAGGCGTCAGTTGCCCTGCACGCCTGCTGTTCTTCCAGTGTCCAATGTCAGGGACTCGTCCAGCACCCCCGGGTTGGGGGATAGATTGATTCTGCCACACTGCCTATAATGGGGAATGGGAGAGGGGTAAATGCCACACTACCTATAATGGGGAATTGGAGGGGGGAATGCTGCACTGCCTATAAAGGGGAATGGGAGGAGGGAGAATGCCACACTGCCTATAATGGGGAATCGGAGGAGGGGGGGAAATGCCACACTGCCTATAACAAGGAAATTGTGAGGGGGAGAATGCCATTCTGCCTATAATGGTGGAATGGGGGGTGCCACTCTGCCTCTAATGGGAGTATTCTGCACCTTGCCTATTATTTGGTTCTTGAGGGGAGAGTGATTTAGTACATTTGGTTCAGAATTTTTTTTTACATTTTTCCCCTCTAAACCCCTGGTGCGTTTTATGTGGTGAAAAATAAAGTATGTATTTATATATTGTATTTATCCTATGTTATTATATAAGTACTTTCCCTACCCCATTTTTTGCAGGGCAAATGTTCTGTTATTACCCCCATTTTGCAGCCCTCTACTCCCTACTACCCCCATTATACAGCCATTTTTGTTCAAGTTCGGTTCCTATTGACCCCATACCTTACATAATCAGCGTTCCCATGCCACTTTTTGGGCTATCGCAGCCAACGGGAGGCCAGATAATGGAGGAATGATGGGCATGCAAGGTAACTGATCCCTGCCCACTGTCCCCACTCCAGACGCTGATGCCCCTGCTCCTCGGGCACGGCGCACACACACATACAAACCTGAGTCTGAGCAGAGTATGCTTGCCGCAGTCCACACCCACCTGCTGCATATACCCAGGCGTGGGTGTGCATGCCGCACCTGAATAGTAGTGGCGATGCTGGCCCCGGTGGCCAGGGATCAGTTACCCTACCCGCCCACTGTTCCTTCAGCGTCTAGTGTCTGGGACTCCTCCAGCGACCTTCATGGTCTGGGAATGGATTGATTGTGCCACACCGCCTATAATGGCAAATAGGAGAAGGGAGACTGCCATACTGCCTATAATCAGAGAATTGGTGGGTGCCACACTGCCTGTGATAGGGTAATCAGGGGGTAAAATGCCAGTCTGCCTGTAATGGAGGATCTGCAACTTGCCTAGTTGGTTCTTGGGGGAGGGGCTGTGTTTTAGCACAAAATTTTAGTTCAGAATATTTTTTTTCCTCTAAACTCCAGGTGAGTCTTATGGTCAGGTGCATCTTATGGGGCCAGAAAATACAATATTATTTTATTTTTTATCTTATTTTATGTACTTTCTCTTCCCCAAGAATTTTCTTCTTACTTTTTTTGTGAGAAACAAGTGTATAATGATTTTTTCCTTAGTGCAATTCATCACCATTTTTAGCTATGCAAATATTTAAAGCAGCTCTTGCCACACTCCCTTTGTTAAAGTGGACCAAAACACACATTTTTAACTAGCATCCCCTGAATTGCTCCCCCCATGAAGAGCACCCTTTGCCAATTTTTAGTGCTCCTGCTTCACTCTAATCCAGATAATGGCCTTTGTTTTACCTGTAAAGCTCCGCCTCCTCCATTCATTGCCATTGTTGTGTGTGGCAATGATGTCATCGCCATACCTATGCAATGACCAATCTTCTGCCATCTTACAGAGAGGAACAGCAAAACAATTTTCCAGGTTGATTTGAAAAACGGAAATATCCATTTCTAGTTCTACACCCTAAAAAGGGAATATCAGCAGGGCTGATGGCCAAATGTATTTCCCAAGTTTTGGGTCCTGGGTTTTTGGGTTTTGGGTCCTGGGTTTTGGGTTTTGGTCCACTTTAATGCTGAGCTGTAAGTAAACAATGCATTGCTTTATGGCCAGGGAGCCATAGGCCTACCATTGGGATATCAGGCTGCTTCTCTTTTCATGGATATTGTGCAAAGTCTTTAGTAGTAGAAAAGAAACACAGGCTGTTTAGGGCACTAGGCTGGGGATAGAAGATAATCACATAAACCTTCCTCCTGGGTATAGGATCACTTTAAAGGTTATCAAACAAAAAAATATCCATAGCCCAGAGTAGCAGCACAATTCTTTTGCATTCAATGCTTTTTCTTTTAGAATGAGCATCATCTTATATTTTTATGAATTCTTAAAACCACAAATGACATTGTTTTATGTGAACAGTGTTATGTGGTATTTACTATGAGCTGTCTTATGTGCACTGTGTGCTGACCGCGGAGGCTGATTTATTACTAACGCCAGGTATCGGCAGATGAGCGTCTGTATAGTGGCGCTTAGAGCGACTGCTAGTAGATGCTGTAAGAGGGTATTGGGCGCTGTAACAGAGCGACCGACTCTCTGCGCACCACACCATACTTATCAAGGGCGCTCTAAATCTGGTCGCTATAGCATAGAGCGCCAGACGCTGTGCGATTAAAGTCTGTTTTTGAACACATATCCACCTGTAACAAAGCGAAAACACATGGAATGACATTGTTTTAACACTGTGACATTAACACTTTAGTGCCAGACCTGTAATGACAATTCTGCATAAAAATATAAAAAGTCAAAACATTTTATAAAAGTGTTTGTTTGCAGCCAGGAGAGGTCACACAATGATTTGTGCAAAAAAAATGTTAAAACATGCTGTTTAAACACAAGCAAATGAATGCCTATTGAAATGTTATAGGAGAGCGACAGCGAGCGAAAGGTAATACCTGGCGGAAGCTAGAATGCCGGCGCTATACGCTGAGCCACTTGTAATAATACATCAGACGCTACATGGCGCTGTTAGAGGTGCTCACCAGATTCGCTTTTAGAAATGTGGTTTTGCCTACAGCGCCCGGCATTCACCAGATGCTGGCTGCCACTATGAGGCGCTACCTGGCGCTATCTGTTCATGAATAACCCCCTAAGTCTCACTATGCCTGACTAGACTTTACCTAAGCACGGGGAGAATAGCAAGGCAGGGGCTCTGTGTCTCTATGTTGGAAACAGGTCCTAAATGTATGATCCCTTCAAGGCAATATTCTAGCAGAAGTTGTGCTTTCAAAATGTGTTTTTCTTCATACTACAACCACTTTAAAATCTTTTATCACACTGATGATCTGTGTGCAATGTAATGGGTATTAGGTGATTATCATCCAGTGTCTATGAGCTTTATTCACTTCGGTTGGGTACAGGTATCTTCTGAGGAGTATGGTGAGAAGCCACATGCCCATGCCTGATGCCCGTAACCTTCCTGCCCCCAACTCAGAAATGGCAGCTTCATGTTCTTTCCTTCTGCAGAGAACAAGAAGTCACATACAATAGAGGCAAATTCTAAGAGCTTGGTGAGAGGAAAAATAACTTGGACAATAAAATAGGTCATCTATGCCATAAAGTTACAAAAACAATAAAACAATAAAATGGTCGCTTTTTCTTTTCTACCTACTCAACTAATCCACTCCAAAAGCTACAGTACACCCTGCTGGCTAATGGCACCCCTTCATTAACAGGCAAATGATGGGGCTACTAGTCCCCCAGTAGTTTGGTTTACTGAAGGCATTGTGACACAGGGCTGGTGCCAGCACTGGGGTAATATCCAGAGCCCCTGACCTTCTTATGGGCCCACTCAAGCGCCGACTGAACTGTGGGATAATTTGTGGCTCACAGCAGGCCTCACGACCAAGACCAGAGAATGATCAACAGCATCTGAGGATGGCAACTGCCCAGCAGCAAATGGGCCCCTGGCTTCAATGCCAGAAGCTTGCAATTGGCCAGGGTGATGGAGATCAGTGCAAAGCTTACTGATGCCCATATCAAAGATTACAGACATCATTTTTATGGGCATCCAACTCTTCTCCCTAAGAACCCCCTACACCTGATTACATGGCTGTTCTGCTGCTATGGAAAGTCCTGGCTGCTTGAAGATTACGTCAGATATTGGGAACTTTATCTGGACACATGGGGGGGGGGGGGGGTGATGGCAGGGACAGGAGACGCAGGGGATTGAGGATAGTAGGGAATTTAGCACAGGCTAGCAGGAATTTAGCACAGGGTATTTAAACATCTGTTTACTAAATGTTATTGGTACAATATACTGGGCCCCACTTTTAATTTGGCCCGGGGCCACACTTTATCTAAAACTTATATACCCCACATGAAAAAAATCAATCTTAGACTGGGTTCCTGGGTTCCTGTTCGAAAGCCAACCCAGGCACCACAGCCAGTCTCTATACAGCCTATATACTAAGGTAAGCCTGGCTGCCTTGGGGACAGGTGAAACTACAGTAAGGCCCCAACCATCCCATATAGATTATAGAGGGGCCTCTATAGATGGTTGGGGCCTTACTGTTCACCTGTCACCAAGGCAACCAGGCTTACCTTTTTATTCAGCCCAGCCATCACATTATTATGGGGAGGCATAGACCCAACATAGCCTATATTGTGTCACCCCCTATAACATACAATGTGAGGGCTGGCCCCCTAGTCTTAGTTTTTGTTTAGGATGGGTGCAATGAACCCTTTAGACTGCTGCGGTGTGGGGGATTCTCTATGGGAGCTTCATTCTCAGTATAGATGCAGGTTCCGGAGGAGGGATACCCAGCTATAACCAGCCCTAGCCTCACAACCACAATATTACAGCCATTTTACACCATCAAAGTTTGGGTACCCATAGACTTCTATGGGGTTCAGCACCTGGGGTAAATTTCAGGTCATGGTTTTGGTACTGAACTTCACATCTTTTTTGTCAAACCCCACGATCCCAAACATCAATGGGTCTGCTCATCCCTCCCGTCACCCCTAGTTTCTCTTTCTTCCAGTAAAGGTACACAACAAGCTTTGCATTTTTGTTAAAGTGGACCTTCACCCTGAATAAGAGCATATCTTTCCCACACCCTGTACATACAGATTGCTCACATTAACAATCATCCTACCTGCATCTACTGCATGTTATGAGCCTTTAAACATGAGCCTTTAAACATCCAAGATGGCGGTTCATGGAGCATCAGGCAGCCTGCAAACAGGAAGTGCATTCTGACTGTTCCGCTCTGCATTCTGGGATTGCTGTCCTTTTCCTGACCCCAGTTCTACTTTGTCTGTGCAAAGCGCAGCTATAACCCCGCCCCCTGTGCTTTATCCTGCTCTCCTCTCCTCAGTATGTATCAAGATGGCGACGCCCGTATCCTAAAGTTCTGAACAGAGTTGCAGCCTGGTGGGGGAAAGAATAATGAGTAACTAAAAACTTAAAATATATTAATTTTAGATGCTGGGGAATAGTTTTTCAAGGGTTTGTGCTTTTCATTAAATCATGCTGAAGGTCTGGTTTAAAACCTGGGGTTTCTGCTCTTGGTATCTAGCATGCATTTTTAATGTTAGAGAAATGTAGCTTTCAGGTCAGTTGGTTTCATGCAGTCAGAACAATGACAGTAGGTGTCCAATAAGAAAATCCCCCAGGGTAGGTGAGAATTGAAGGTCACAGCATAGGCCATGGTGGATTGTTTGTTGACACTGCAGTCATTCATAAATGTAGAGCATAGAGTATTTATACTTCAGTAGGCTGAACTGTGCAAGTTGTAGACAAGGTAAGGTGCCACGTTACACAGAACACAACAGTAAAGAAAAAGTCTCCCTGGACAAACCAAACATAGTTATACAAATGTTCCGGATGATGAGAGAATTCGGAGTGCAGGATGTTCGTCAACAATTGACTCAACGATTCCTCAACAAACCTGGATTTCCATGACTACGGCTGATGTGTGACTGTGAGAAAAGGAGGTGGAAAGCTGCCAGTGTGGTGTCTTACAGTGGTATTAATCTGTCATTGTCGCTGTAAATTACACAAACATTCAGCTTTTTTTCATTTGGCTGCACATTGCTATTATAAAGCAAAGGCCAACATTGTACTGCAAACAGTCCTAGAGCTGGGGGACTGGCTAATGGGAAGTATCCGGCTTTATCCCCACAGCCTGCTGCATCCCGCTTTCATTATCTCCGAGCTGATTCTTCATCTGAATCAATTTAGTTAGGAAAACCGACTGCTGGAAGCAATAAATGACATCATCTTTGTGGTCAGAAGACAGTGGTCAGAAGATTGCTTGTTAAGTGTGAAGGAAATCTAATAAATATACCATGCTTCTGAAAACAGGAATAGCAGCCAGTTCAGCATTAAGGATAGTTTCTGAGCTCCTAGTTATTACATTGCATTTTTAAAATGGCTTTTTATTTACAAACCATTCCATTATGTACTCTATTTGCTCTATCTCAGGGGTCCTCAAACTCCCACCTCAAGGGCCGAAACAGGCACAACAATCAATGCTTAGATGGAGTGTAAGAGACTGGGGCGAACGGCAGTTCTCCTTCAAATCAAACGTAATTTATTGAAAATAAGTATTCCACAGCCAAAGCATCTCTTAACATCAGAGATGGTTGCAGCACAAAACGCAGTATAAGCAGTTACCTCACCGGCTTTTAGCAAAGTCCAGGGTAGGAAAAAGGCAGCAAGCTGGAAAAAGTCCTTGTTGTATAAGATCCACTTCCAGGGCATATAAGCCCATGCTGTTAGCCCCCACAAGTCCCAGTTTGGGGTGACAGAAGCAAAGTCCTTCGGCTTTAGTCCAGTTCTCTCATTCACATTGAGCAGTACAGCCTGGGTTCCTTACTTCAGGCTGGTCAACTGCAAACTGATAGGCTCAGAGGCTCCTCTTATTTCTGCTTCCCCTGCAATCAACCTCATCACCTGTGCAAGGCCTGGGATCAGGGAACAAACCTGTAGAGGAATGGGGAATGTGAACTGGGTCCTGAAAACCCGGCATGGATCGTGCCTGATAGAGCATAGCATATAATCTAGATTATACTACTATGCTCCTTTAATGTTACTCAACGCCCTTCGAAGAGGCCTTCTGTGTGAGCAACTTTTGAATACAAAGAGAAAGTGAAAACATTTGACCCACACTATATGGGCCTGTACCCACACTGGATATACATGGGCAAGTGATGGAGCCCCTGGCATCTTCAGGGGCAAACTCAGGCTCAGACAGTGTGTGCAGACCTGCTCACGATCAGCAACAATGGAGAAGGTGGCAAGGAAGGGAAGGTGATTGGTGGCAGCTCAGAAGGTGGTGAGGACCTGAGGACTATAGACTACAATGGTGGACACTTCAGCTGCAGCAGGACAAAAAGCAAAAATGGTGGATCCCTCAGTGGCAGCAGAATAGGCAATGAGGATTGAAGGACGATCAGCAACATTAGTAAGGATTGGAAGGCATATTGCACAAATGGAGGCGGTAGCAAGGACCATAGGATGATCAGCAGAAGCAGAGTACTTCAAACAGAGAATGGGATGCTGAGCCCCACCAAACGGTCCCCCATTCAAAAAGCTGCACAAGTGAAGTAAAACATGTTGTCTGTTTATTTGATGCAACACCACAAAGACACACAATACACAAAATACATTCTAAAAAAAATACACAAAAGAATACAGGAAGGGTTTACCCAATAAATATCCCAGTCAAATAAACAATATACTACTCCGTGTGGAAACAATCATATAGAGCTGGGGTTCACAATAAAAAAGATATTGTATCCCAAAATAAAAAACAGTGCCTAAATGCATCAGTGCCCCAAATACAATTGTGTACCTAGAATGCTATCTGAAGTGCTATAATGCATATAAAGTTTCTAGTGCTAATGTTCAAAAAAGACCTGAACAACGTAAATCAATATTAAATATCAACCTAATGTCAAAAGTACAATAAAAAAAATACATATAGAGTACAAGTAACAATGGCACTAATAAATAGTTTATATCCCCTTTAAAAACAGGGCAGCAGGATACCGACCCAACTGTGAAGATGAAGCACCCGCAAATCAAACCACCGCTCTGATGTGTAGTAAAGATGCCCCCTCCAGACACCTCCAACGCATTTCGTGGCCATCACAGCCACTGCACCAGAGTACATGGTTAGCAGTGGAGAAGGCAGTGAGAACTGGAGAATGAGCAGAGGAGGACCCAGCATTGGAAGTGGAGCTGCATGGTGACTGTTGTGACCTGGTATGTAAAGTGATGCTCTGCAAAGGAACCCACCGAGACATATTCGTCCCAGGGGGCACACGTATACCTGGACCTGACTATAAGTACACCAAAAACACCACTCTGGGAAATAACAGGGTAGACACCATTACGCTTGGATTTTATTATTTTTGGGCTTCATTTACAAATGATCCTCCTGTAAATAGCTTTTATCTTTGTCTCTTGATGTTTGCATTGTATCTTCTTGCAACATTGTATATTAAAGTATGAATGTTTTGATTCCAAATTACACCTCCTATTTAGGGTAATAATACTGAGTAAACTTAGTATTGACATGCTTTGTATGTTTGGACTTCTCTTCTTAGCTATAACCTCTGAAAACAAACTGACCGATTACATTTTTGTCGGGGGATCCTCCTTGTTCCCAAGTATTGCTTTTTATCACCAGCCAGGTCACCATATTCTATTCATATGTGATCCAGCCCTTTTTTTTGCAACGTGGAGGCTGATTCACTACTAGTGCCCCGTATTGCCAGGTGAGCATCTGTACAGAGGCGCTTAGAGCTATCGCTAGTATACGCTGTAAGTGGGGGTCGAGTGCTGTAACCTAGAGTAGCGGTCGCTGTAGTATCCGGGCTGGCATTGATGAATCTGATGTGTTGGGCGCTGTAGAAGCGCTCTCCCTGATTGACTGCAGAGCCAATGGAGAATGCTAGGTGGTGTCCTAAGGTCAAAGCGCCCAAGACTACCCCACATCTAACAAGAGGACAACACTGCAGTGCACACCATATTTAACAAAAAAACTACACACACACAGCATCGGCGCTCTAAAGCTGGGTGCTGTAGCATAAAGCGCCAGATGCTGTGTGATCAAAGTCTGTTTTTGAACACATATACACCAATAAAAGCAAAAACACATGGAATGACATTGTTTTAACACTGTGACAATGACACTTTAGTGCCAGATCTGCACATAAAATTCTGCATAAAAATATAAAAAAACATGTATAAAAGTGTTTGCAGCCAGGGGAGGTCACACAATTATTTGAGCAAAAAAAAAAAAAATGTATTGCCCAAAACGCTAACATTAACAAATGAAACCCCATTAAAATGTATGGCAGAGCAACACTGAGCGAAAGATAATACATGGCGCTATACACTTAGCCGCCTCTAGTAATATATGTGGCACTACCTGACGCTGTTAGGGCCGCTCACCAGATTCGCTTTCTTAAATGTGGTTTTTACGTACAGGACCTTAAGTTCACCAGACACGTGCCGCTACAAGGCACTACTTGCCACTAGCCCTTCTTAAATAACCCCCTTTGTCAATGGCAATGAAAAGGCGACATTAGACCCATGGTAAACGTGTCGTGTTTTGAACGCATCTTGAAACTCCTCTCCAACTGGTAGATTAGTGATATTTAGGTGTTAACATTTTTCTAAAGTTTCCGTGAATTGAAATCATAAACAAATCCATATTCTTTTCTACAACTCCCTGCAAATGCATATAAATTAAAAGGAGCCTAAGCAAACATAAACATGTTGTATTATAGAAGTGCATATACATAAAAAATAGTGCAAAATCAATTGTGATTATGCTCCAGAAAACCCTTCCAACTTTGTCACTGATAGGGAATCAACCCCTCCTAGCCATATCCCTTGGATGCACAGTGCAGCTGTAAGTAGGAATACTTCTACATACATCACCAGAGATGCTAGAAAATGTAGTCTTCTCTTGATGCTGAAGAAGAGGAAAGTTATATTAAGACCACCTGAAGCAATAGTAATTTGCAGTAGCAAAGCAGACGTGGTCAGACTTGGCAGCAACAGGGATTGGTAATGGGCAGTGTCAGATGTGGCACAGGTCAGCAAGAGGGGCTGGCAATGGATGTGGTCAGACAAGGCACAGGTTGACAACAGAGCTTTGGCAATGGATGTGGTCAGACAAGGCACAGGTTGACAACAGAGCTTTGGCAATGGATGTGGTCAGACAAGGCACAAGTTGACAACAGAGCTTTGGCAATGGATGTGGTCAGACAAGGCACAAGTTGACAACAGAGCTTTGGCAATGGATGTGGTCAGACAAGGCACAGGTTGACAACAGAGCTTTGACAATAAATGGGCTTAGAGATAGGACAAATCGGCAACAGAGCTCGGGGCATGTGACATAGTAAGACATGGCCCAGGTCGGAACAGGGCTTGGCACAGGATGTGGTTATATGTGGAACAGGCTGGAAACGGGGCTGGGCATTGGACATGGTGAGATGTGGCACAACTGGCAACAGGGTTTGGAACTAGATTTAGTCAGACGAGGCACAGGTTGGTCCCAGGGTATGGCACTGGATGTGGTATGATTAGGCACAGGCCATCAACAGGACTTGGCACTGGACATGAACGGACAGGAGGCAAGTCAAAAACAGGGCTTGCAACTGGACTTGGTCAATCATGGCACAGGCCGTCAACAAGCTTTGGAACTACATGTGGTCAGACGTGGAGCAAGTTGACAGCAGGGCTCGGAGCTGGATGTGGTCAGACATGAGACAAGTCAGCAAAAAGGCTTGTAACTAGATGTTATCAGACGTGGCACAGGTTGGCAGCAGGGCTTGGTACATGGCCAGACAAGGCACAGGGAATGGCACTGGAAGGGGTCAGATATGGCACAGGCCAGCAACAGGGCTTGGCACTGGATGTGGTCAAGTCATCAGAGGGCTTGGCACTGGATGTGGTCAAGTCATCAGAGGGCTTGGCACTGGATGTGGTCAAGTCATCAGAGGGCTTGGCACTGGATACGGTCAGACGTGGTATGTTACTAACTTACACTGAGGCAGGTAGTTTTTTTTATTTTGGTCCACTTTAAAAGTGGTGTGAATAAGGTAATTCAAAGTTCCTAATTTTTGGAGGACCTTTCCTTTTTATCCCCAGCCAATTACATTTCCCGAAATGTATTTTTTAGAAATAAGGCTTGATGAGCCTTATGCTGGTGTCTGGAGCCATTGATTTTTAGAAGTGACTGAGCCTTCCTGAGGCCTCTGCTGTGATTGTGTGATTGTATTTGTAGACTGTTTAGGCTCAGTGTGACTCATCTCCGCCGGCTGCTTAGCATTGTGTGGTTCTTCTATAGCTTATTGTTCAGAATTTAGCCACTCGGCAGGCCAGCCATGCTGTTCTGGCGCTGTGTGATATTCCTGCACTGTACAATGGTCTGGAGAATTCCATTTACTTCATCCCTTCCTTTATTTTTTAGATGTTTTTCCTAAAATTCTAAGTATGAATACTTTGTTCATTTCTGCATCACTATGAATTCTGTACCTTTTGGAGATGGTTTGTGACACTACTACTACACAACACTACTAATATTACTGCTACTATTCTATGGCACTACAGCCTCAAAAGAGCCCTGGCCTGCTCCACCAAAGTTCGCCCACCAGCTTAATTTAATGATTGTCACCTCTGGCCCTGCACCCCAAGCCTATCTATGGAAGCTTCTTCCAGATCATCAATCCACTCCTCTTGTGTGGTTGGCTAAAGCATCGCCTCTTTTTGGGTTTTTGATGGAAGGCCTTTGCAACAGCTCCGCACTTTGACAACAATGGGGGGGGGGGGCATTGATGATATGGCTTAGTTCAAATTCACCATCCACTTATGAACTTACAGGGGATAATAGAGATACAATACAACATGTATCCACTGCTGAGTTACTCACAAGAGTCTGAGTTTTAGCCTAGATTTTTGTTGGCATGTTTGTTTGATCCAGCAAAGAAAATAAATGCCTTTTTGTCTCAATTTTTTTTTTACTTAGCATTTTGCAAAAGGGAAAATAATCTGGGAAAATACACCCAAAAAATTAGAGGTGTAAATTAATACAATGACTGTTTTGACACATAACCAGAGTGGCTCTGCAGTTTGCACAGGAGGGCATTGCACAATATAGCAGAACACCAAAAACCTGAAAAAAGGGAGTTTTTCTTTAAGAAATAGGGGTCAACGCTGATAATATTGAGTCTTTGCATTAACTTGATTTACTCGTCAATAAAAGTTTAAAAACTTATTCCTAGAGATGGGCAAGCCAGAACCGCAAAGTTTGGGTTCGTACCGAACTCTGTGTGTTCGGGTTTCCAAACTTGAACCCGGACTTCAGCCAGAAGTCCGTGTTCGGCGTCCGGTCCGAACACGAAAAAGCTGGTTGATGGGCTGCTGGGCAGATCGTCAAGCTGCTTCACCTAAGTGTGCTGCTGTAACTCGCCTCAGCCTGCCATCCTCTTCCTCAGCCGAGACGGAGCAGTGCTTTAATTTGGCCCCAGCTGGCACTAGAAGTGTCCTCACTCATGGGAGCCAGCCGCCATCATGGGAAATTCAAACGCTGCTCCGCTACCACCGTTGACAGGAAGAGGGTCGCAGGCATAGGTGAGGTAAAGCAGCATGCTTCTGCTGCACACTCAATCCCTACGCCCCCCCCCCCTTCCTGCCACAGCCACCCCCCAAAGAACATTTATTCAAAGTTTGGCCGAACTTTGGGGGGTTCGCTCATTCAATACAATGACATTTTATGATTGTACTTAAGTATACTATATAAACATATGACTAAAAGATCTCAAAACACTGAAGTAGCAAACAGTCTCAAAACGTTTTTTCCACAACAGTATAAGAGGGATCTGTCGTGGGTTTAAAAACATCTCCAATGACTCAAAAATATGACATGAAAGTTTAATCGATTTTGATAACTCGAACCCATTGCCTGGTGTGCTTATTGAAGCATGGTCAGACATTGTTTTCTTGTGTTTAGAGAAATCCTAACTTGTCTGATGTTCGTCCAGTGGTGGCATGAACCTGCTATAAATACTGGAGTTTTGCCTTTATCCTGCTCAGCGAGTCTGTGATCCGGCTAACTCTGGGTGGAAGTGCTGCTCATTAATATCCTTGCTACTCAATAAATTCACGTGAGCATTGTCACACGCACTACTGCAATGCGTCTTAGCAGGTTAGATCCTGTTCTGATGTTTTCTTTCTGCTGACTATTACAGCACTTTCTACTTTCTTCCTGAAACACAGACTGTCCAGACTTCATCCTGCCCCACTTTCCTTTATCTTTTTCTCTGCTGTCACTGGCTCCCTATCTGACTCCTCTCTAGTTTGACAAGCTGGCTCCATATGACCTTGACAATCGTATTATCTATTTGAACACCATGTTTTGATTCTGGGCTGTAGACTCTTTCAATTGTTCTACAGAAACAAGGCCCCCTGGGAGGATGGATAAGATAATGACTGTGTGCAATGTTATGTGCAGCCGATCCGGCTAACACACAATGGCAAAGTGACAACTATATGACAATTGACGGAGCAACCATTGTGCAATCCCAACATGACGCAGCACATTGCTTCCCAACTGTTGACACACCAAGATAAAAATGCTGATACAATGTATTTGATATGTTTTTCACTTTTTTGTCATGCTGAAATCTATACAGAAACATTAACGTTAGATTCCATAATAAAGGAGCCAGATTCAGACCAGGTTAGAAAGATATTTTATATACAATCGACTCATCCAGGCATGCCAGGGATGCCAATAAAATGATTACCAGTTGCACCACTATCTACCTCAACCTTCTTTTTGTTCACTCACTAACTCCATACACACTTTCTGTCCCTATGTTGCACCTTGTGATTTCTATGCCCACCCCTGCTCATCTTTGCCCTTCCAGACTGACTCTTGATTTATGTGTTCCAACTCTCTATGAGTTCTTTTGTGAACTATCACAATTTCTGTACTTGCTTGTCCATCCTATTGGTCGCCTTTTTTCCTTTGTATCATTAACTCTTCTGTTTTGCCTGTAACAGGATGGCCATTGTATAGCCAACGGGACAAGATATGCAAGATCTGATATAGCTTTAAAGAAGTTTATTGAATACAAATTAAATATTAGGCGTCAATTGTATAATGAAAACCTAATTGAATAATGAGCAATAAGCCTTAATTGAATGAAAAGTAATATGTAATTTGAAGTAATTAAATGCAATAGACATAAGAGGGCCAGTAAGCGCGCAATTACATGCGCAGGGGCCTTAAAATACTGGCGAGCCCTGAGCTCCATTGCCAGTTGGTCATTTCTCCTGCCTGTTCCTGAGTTTCAGTCTTCAATTCCTGTGTACTGACTTGGCTTGATCCTGACTACGCTCCTGCTCTCCTGATGACCTCGGCCTGTTAACGACTTCGACCCTGTTCTGCCTGCCCTTGACCTTGGCTTGTTTCCAACTTTGATATTGTTCAGCCGGCCACGACTTCAGCTTGATAATAATAAATAAATAAATAAATAATTAGCATAAGTTTAGTCTGCTTTAACGTAAAAAAAAAATGTACATAGATTTTAGATCAATTCTAATGTAAGTGTAGTTACATGGTTTGGCCACTTGGGGACGGCATAGGAAATGGAGTTATTTTAGGAAAAACAGAAAATAAGCTGCAACATTAATGTGAGTCATAGGAATACTTGATGCATTAATGACCTGAAGAAATGTAGCAAAAAAGAAAGTTAACCCTCTGCACATTCATACTATTGAAAAACCTAGCTAACACGTGTTAAGAATATGGACTGTTAGTTAATATAGATTGCAATGAATGTAAAAGTGAGGTAGCCGCATCAAGGCCGTCCAATTTTACCCCGTCCCTAACATTACTAAGTTTAAAAGTTTGTGCAGACATTGCTACTTCTTTATTTGTGTGTGCACAAGCAATGCAATACATGAATCAGCCTGTCTAAAGACATTGCAATAACTTAACTTGCTTGCACACACACAATGAAAAATGCTTTACGTGCCTGCACAGTGTTACAGTTCAAAAAGGGTTTTTTTAGGTAGAGGCCAGTTGGACTCCCTGTTACATTGGGAGAGCTACAATCCAGCAGATCTGGCCACTGACCTGCAAATACAACAGCAAAAAAAACCCTTTTGAACTGTAACACTGTGCAGGCAAGTAAAGCATTTGTCATTGTGTGTGTGCAAGCAAGTTAAGTTATTAAGTTATTCATCCTTGGCCCCGGGGCACCCCGATCGCAGATGTCCCGCTGTGTGAAACCCCCCAGGTTGCCCGAACAAACTCACCTCTCTCCTATGGCGCATGCGTGGCCTCCAGTTCAATCAGCATGCTCAGATCCACTCCCGCCCACTCATCTAAGGATCGTATAAGACTCGGCTCCGGCCGAGTCTAGCCAAGTCCTGATGAGCAGACGAGTGCGCTTGCTGCATGGCGCGCGCCCTGCTAAATGTATGGTAGGGAGCGGCGCCACTCGCACATGTGATGTTGGATGGTGGAGAAGGTGAGTTTACTGAGTGACCAGGAGGGGGGGTTGCACAATGGGGCATCCTGAATCTTGATGCCCGGGGGGAGTGAGTATGCCTGTCCTGGAGTCTCATAGACTCCAGGGCAGGTTTTGGTACACTTTGAACATTCATTTGCAAACCAAACAGGGGGGGAGGGAGGGTTAAAGAGAACATCTGGGACAAAACATTGGGCCAAAAAATATTAGGGGTTACCTGGAATCAGAATATCCCCCACAAAAAATGGAGAACACAGGTTCCCTAGAGAGGTGAATAGAGCTTCACAGAAATCAAAGAAGCTGGAGAGATCAAATCGCTATTGAGAAACAGTAAAGAAAAGGGGAGAAACATGGGGGACCATGGGGAGCAAGTAAGTCGCTCAAATGCGCATGAAGCAGGGCCATTTGCCCTTCAAAATTTTGCTTGCAGAAGGCGCAAATTGCTGCAAGAAGACACTATTTGTGCTTCTCCCATGCGCTTGCCATTTGGTGTGCTGGGCACATGCGTATGCAACCATGGATCATGCACCTAGGAGTATGCTGGAATCGTTTGCGCTCCACCTGAGCGTTTTTGCACCCGACAATACTCGGCATTGGTGGAAAGAGTAGGTGATGGCGATGGCAGCGGAGACCATCAGTGATGGATCAGGTGCAGTTGGTTAGTATCCCTTTATTGCACCATAATATATCGCAGGAAAATCACAAGACATGCACTTTACTTGCACAGCGTTTTGCAAATTGCAGTGTAAGGCTTCGAATAGATGTGATAGAAGTCCCCATTCATCTCAATGCTGATTTCATTGCAATGAAGTATTTTTACCAGAGGTGGTATTCATATTTTTAACTACCGGTTCTCTATATATAATGTGTTCAAATGCTGCACACATTTTTTTTTATAATAAATGTTTTAATACAAACTAATTTTACAGCAAACAGGTCTTTTCAGTTCTGAGAACTGCTACAATTTTAACATCTGGTTCTGCAGAACCAGGGAGAACCTGCTGAATCCCACTCTTGATTTATACTGTGATGAGGCTCTAACACACAGATTTGCTAAATCAACAAAACCTATGGAGAGGATCTCCTTGGGAAACACGTCCTAAATGTTTAATGTTCCTTTCTTATGTCTCGGCTTGGCAGCCACAGTGATATGAATACTGTGCTTTAACATTGCACTCTGTGCATCAACCTGGCAGCCTCCTCTAATGCCAGGGGCTGGGAACACAGTTTTCCAACTTAGCACCCCGCTGCCACCTTTAAAGCTATTAAAAATACAGCATCTGGAGGCATTGCAACACATGTATAAGTATATCTCAGCACACCACACACAAAGGTAATAACTTTCCTAAAGGATCTATTGAAAAGTAAAATGTGAAAATATTCAAGTATAGATGTAGTATAGAGTGACAAGAGCCAGCACAGCTCTGCTAGCAGTCTGCTCAGTCTGTAACCAGCATATTATCCAAATAGCATGGAGATCATTCTAGTCCTGAATTATCTGCTAGGAGCACATAGCATGGAGATCATTCTAGTCCTAGCATGGAGATCATTCTAGTCCTGAATTATCTGCTGGCAGATCCTGGAAGTGGTAAGTATGGCAATTGGGTTGTAAGTAATTATTATTGTTTATTTATAAAGCGCCATCATATTCTGTGGTGCTGTATAAGGTTAAAAATTACAGGAGGACCAGACAAGTAATAAACTAAAAAAGACACAGTAATATGGGTCAGACTGACAGAAAAGCAACAAAAACACATTGATACAGGAGAGTACACTAGGATAGAGGGCCCTGTCCTTGCAAGCTTACAATCTAAATGATAAGGGATAAAACAAAAGGTTGAGTAACTAACAGTAAGTACCAATCATGGTGGTAAGTGCTCCAAAGGGTCACCAGGGTAGGGTGAGTTGGTTAAGCCAGGGGATGGGCTTGTCAAAATAGGCGAGATTTAAGAGTGCTCTTGAAGGCTTTAACGGTTGTATAGTGGTGAAGTATGTGGCGAAGAGCATTCCAGAGGAGTGGATTAACATGTGCAAAGTCCTGAAGAAGAGAGTGGGAGAAGGTGATCAGGGTTGAGGACCGAAGTAGGTTGTGGGCAGAGCTTAGGCTACAGCTGGGTTGGTATTTATGGACTAGTGATGAAATGTAGGAAGGGGCTTAGGAGTAAGGAGGGTTAGAGAGGAGAAGCACTGGAAAAGCGAGCGGAAAGATGGATGAAGCGAGCAGCAAAGGTCACTCAACGAAACAAATGGAAAACATAGCTGTGACAATACAGTTTTCTGGCTTTATAGTAGGTAGAATAAGACAGCTCGCCTATAAACCTCGTTATTTGGTGACGGCACATGTGTCTATAAAGCAATAGAGAAAGGAAAGAAAAAAACAGAGAAAGAGAGTGGGAGCAAAGAAAGGAGAGAGAGATAAAAAAGAAAAACAGTCAAAAAAAGTGCAGCAGATTTCGAGGCAGGTAATACTTTACCCAGGGAGACCAGACTTTCTCAAACTTGCTCGAGTTGTCATCATGGTTGGCTAACATCTTTTCCATAGTCATTTGTATAATTCACTTGATTCTTAAATTCTGAGAAACTATGCGACCCAGAGATCCCTCCCCAATGGTCTTTCTAGGATCCTATAAATAACCACAAAGACTATGTGCCAAAAATCTCTGACCTTGCTGCAATCCTACCAGATAAGATCCCAGAGAGAGACACCACCGGAAGCAATTATCTCGATATCCCGAAACAAAATATGCAGCACGCTCTGGAACCAGATACCAACGAGTGATCAATTTCACATTAATCTCAATGGAAGAACTGCATAAAGCTTCTTGCCACATATCATCCCAACTTTTCTGGTCACACTTGCCACATAGCTCAAGGTGCCATTTATGGACATAAGAAGGGGGTTACCGCAGTTGGGACTATTTGTATATTTGTATCTCTGAGATAATGCCTCTCTCTTAAGCAGAGGCAGAATCTCATTAAAGTGGACCAACACCCAGGATTTTGACTATCCTGGGTGTTGGTCCACTTAGGTGGGGCACCCCGATCGGGGGTGCCCCGCTGTCTGAAACCCCCCCGATCGCCGCAAAAACTCACCTCTCCCCGCTCCCACGTGACCTCGTCCGGCCAATGACAGCGCTCAGAGCCGCTCTGGTATGCGCGTCCAAAGCCGCTTGGACGCGCATACCAGAGCGCTGTCATTGGCTGCGTCTCTCGCTTCCCTCTAACAGGGAGCGCGCCTGCGCCGGCCATTCACAAAACGGCCGGCGCGGGAGCGCGCCCTGCTAGAGGGAAGCGAGAGACGCGGCCGCGTCTCGCGCATGCGCCGTTGGATCGCCGGTAAGGTGAGGATTGTGGGCCTCCTGGGGGGTTCCTCCCCGCGGGACATCCCGATTTCGGATGCCCCGCGGGGAGGGATCTGATCGGTCCGGGAATCTTATAGATTTCCGGGCCGATCCCCCCTGGGTGTTGGTCCACTTTAACTGGCATTGAGCTCCATAGAGTTATAGCACAAGTCACCATCTACTGGCGCTTTTTCAGATTACACATTTTTCTGTGAAAGATATCTACTGTGAAAGATTAGTTCGCACATGATTACTACTGCCTTGTATATTCTGGCCATTGATAGCTCTGGCCTACAGTTTTCCCACAATCTCCCTGGTTTTTAGTTTAGCCCCTTGTCAGATGATATCTTGCCTATAGAACAGGCCATCCTTCACTTCCATCCTTTACATAGCACAGTTCGTAAGTTCCATCTATCATATACAGTAGCCCCCATTAGAATATGGATATATTTTAGCCTGTTACTTAGCTGTGCTGCAGTTTATCCCAATTTTGCCCCCCCCCCCCACATGTGCTTCCTCCATCATGTCCCTGCCCAGGCGTTAGGCCATCCCCCTATTTATCTACCAAGTGTAGACTTGTTTATCTATATGTAATGCATAGCACTGTTGCCCTGTTTTTGCCATGCTACTCTATTTCATGCAGTAAGACATGTCATTACTTGTTAGCAGTTTTACACCTACCCCCTTGAATAAAAGGTTAAATGAACAAATGTTAAGTCAGTTAATTTGAGGGGAGTCGTTCATGACGTGACTAGGTCAAGGACCTTAAATATATTAGGTAATGAGACTATTGGGTTTGTGATAAATAAAATTACATAATCGGCAAATAAGCACAACTTATGATGCTTATCCGCCGCTTTGATGCCCATGATACCCAAGAGGTTTCAAATAGAGCCAGGGGTTCCATAGCCAGGGCGAATAGGAGGGGGGACAGAGGGCATCCCTGCCTAGTGGCTCTAGATAGAGTGAAAGCGCCAGCCTTAAATCCATTATATTTCACATAGGCTAAAGGGGATGAGTATAAAACTTTCAAGATACCTAGAAAGTCCCCACCTTTCTAACAAAGCAAATAAGTAACCCCATGAAACTGAATCGATAGCTTTCCTTACATCCAATGAAAGAAGCATAGTTGAGATTTTCCTCTGTCCAGCTATGTGGGTAAGTTGGATTAGCCTACCAATATTGTCCCCCACCTGCCGCCCTTATATAAATCCCACCTGGTCGTTACTGATTATAGTCAGGAGATACATAGATAACCTTTCTGTTAAGACTTTTGAAATGATTTTGACATTCAGATTATTAAGGGAAATAGGTCTAAAATGTTACCAAATAGTTTTGTCTGCCTCCCATTTTGGTAACATAATTATAGAGGATGTGAGGGTGTCTCTAGAAAAAGATTCTCCATTCCTACTACCATTAAGGGCTAGGGTTAATCTGAGTGCCAGGATATCACAGAAAGAAAGTTTTATAGTAACCAGCTGAGAAACCATCTGGTCCTGGCCTATTATTGAGTTTCAAATGCTTAATGATTGTTTGCACTTCTGCCACAGTAAACTTGCTATCCAAAAGTGTGTGTAACTCCTCCAAAATCTGTGGTAGCTTAATGTTGCTAAAATAATGGCTTAGCGATTCTTTTTATGTATGTAGATGCTTTGACCCATCATGCAATTGGCATACATTGCAGTGCTTATTTATCCCATGCTTCAGAAAACTGTCACCCCAATTCATCCTTCCTTCAGTTAAAGAAAACAACAAGTTTGGCAGGATCTTTTTTATGCAGTATATATAATAGTGTATTTGTGCAGATCTCTATTATTGGACTATTTTCGTGGTAGAGTTCCAGGCTATATATAAAAACAAATCATTGTTTGCTTACCTGCCATGCAAAGGATTTATCCTGAGGTGCTGAATAAAGTTGTTGTTGCTGAGATTCAGATCCTCTTCTGTAGCCCAGCCTCTGGGTAATGTTTTTTTTTACTGCATTTTCTTTAGTATAGAGATGTGGACTTCACTCTGACCCTCTTTCATCAGACTGCATGGGACACACCAATGCTTGTGTAAGTTCAGGGGAGGATAATTTCTGTTTGTCTTTCCATTGCTTCGACAGAAACAAAATAAATCCTTTGTATGTTGCTGTTTCGTAGTTGAGGACCATCCACCTATTGTGCGGCACCCATTTAGAGATATAATGCCTTGTGAACCACCCTCTGAACACCCGCATTCTGGGTGTGCCACACCACATACAGGTCAGCGCCCGCATCCCTGGCCTCCCTGCGGCTGGGCACTCTCCTGCATCCAGCAATACAGGTAGGCTGGGGACGGGAGCATGCCACAGACTGAAGGGAGACTGCAGGGGGGAGGTGTGGCTGCTCCTGCTTCTCTATACCAGTCTATTTTACAAACAATGTTGCATGGCATACAGAGCTGATTGGACGAGAGTTCATGCATGTGCTGTGGGAACGACAGAAAGGTACGTTTTAAGGGAGATCTAGGGATATGGTTCCCCAGGAAAGTTTTCTGGCACAGCAGATAAATAAATTGGACCTAATACTAACCAATATACCAGACAAAGTAGTAAAGGTACAGGTTGGGGGACACCTTGGAAGCAGTGATCATAATATCATTTATTTCGACTTAGCAGTCACTAGGGTGCCTTATCAAGGAGCCACAAAAACGCGGAACTTCAAAAAGGCAAAGCTTGACCAACTTAGAGATGCCCTAAACTGCATTAACTGGGAAAATGTCCTTAAAAACAAAAGCATGGACACTAAATGGGATACTTTCAAAGGGATCCTTAATTTTCATTGTGACAGATATATACCTTACAGGAATAAAACTATTAGACACACATGTAAACCGATGTGGCTAAACAAAATGGTTAAGGGGGCAATAAACAACAAAAAAAGTGGCATTTAAACGTTTAAAGCAGGAAGGGACATCGGAAGCGTTAAAAAATTATAAAGAAGAAAATAAACAATGTAAACAACGGATAAGGGCAGCTAAGCTGGAGACAGAAAGACTGGTCGCGAAAGAGAGTAAAACTAACCCCAAATGATTCTTTAGCTACATAAACCGTAAAAGGTACAAACCTGAGGGTGTGGGCCCCCTGAAAAGCAAGGAGGGGACACCTATAGAGGGAAATGAGGAGAAAGCAAACTTACTAAACAACTTCTTTGCTTCTATATTCACAAAAGAATGTGACATGCCAAGTGAAATGCAGGGGAATAACCGAAACCCTCCATTAAATGTCACTGGTCTAACCAAGGAAGAAGTCCAGCACCGTCTCAAGCAGATAAAAATCGATAAATCATCGGGACCAGATGACATACATCCTTGTGTTTTAAGGGAGTTATGTACAGTAATAGACAAGCCGTTATTTCTAATATTTGTGGATTCCATAACTACAGGGTCTGTTACGAGGGATTGGCGCTTGGCAAATGTGGTGCCAATATTCAAAATGGGATCTAGGGGGGAACCTGGGAACTACAGACCGGTAAGCTTAACATCTGTGGTGGGCTAGCTGTTTGAAGGTTTCTTAAGGGATACTATCCTGGAGCACCTTGGGGAAAATGACCTTATTACTCCATATCAGCATGGATTTATGAGGAATCGCTCCTGCCAGACAAACCTAATCAGCTTTTATGAGGAGGTAAGTTCAAGATTGGATCAGGGGGAGTCATTGGATATCATATATCTTGACTTTTCTAAAGCATTTGATACTGTGCCACATAAAAGGCTGGTACAAAAGATGAGAATGCTTGGACTAGGCAAAAATGTGTGCAGATGGGTGGGAAATTGGCTTAATGATCAGAAGCAGAGGGTGGTTATCAATGGTACATACTCATATTGGGTCACTGTTACTAGTGGAGTACCACAAGGGTCAGTTCTGGGACCAATTCTCTTCAATATATATATAAATGACATTGGGTATGGATTAAACAGCAAAGTCTCAATCTTTGCAGATGATACTAAGCTGTGTAAAGTAATTAAAGCAAAAGAGGACAGCAGGCAGCTACAAACAGATTTAGATACATTGGGAGCATGGACAGTTAATTGGCAAATTAAGTTTAACACAGATAAATGTAAGGTTATGCACATGGGAAGGAGAAATCTGCATCATGATTACATACTAAATAATGAAACACTTGGTAAAACAACAATGGAAAGGGACCTAGGGGTTTTAGTTGACAATAAGCTCAACTGTAGTAATCAATGCCAGGCAGCTGCTGCCAAAGCAAATAGGATCATGGGGTGCATCAGGAGGGGCATAGGTGCTCAGAGCATCATTTTACCCCTGTACAAGTCACTGGTCAGACCCCATATGGAGTACTGTGTACAGTTCTGGGCACCTGTGCTTAAGAAGGACATATCAGAACTGGAGCACGTTCAAAGAAGGGGAACAAAGTTAATAAAAGGAGTGCGGGGACTAGAGTACCCTGAAAGATTGCCAAAGTTAGGTTTATTTAGTTTAGAAAAAAGACGATTGAGGGGTGATCTAATAACTATGTATAAATATATTCGGGGTCAATACAAAGATCAGTCCCACAATCTATTTATACCTCGGAGTGTAACTATAACCCGAGGGCATCCATTAAGGTTAGAGGAAAGGTGCTTTCTCCACCAACATAGGAGGGGATTCTGTAAGAGCAGTGAGACTATGGAACTCGCTGCCAGAGGAGGTAGCTATGAAGGATACAGTAAAAACGTTCAAAAGTGGCTTTGATGCCTTCCTGGCATGTAATAACATTTCCAGCTATGGCTACTAGACCACTGGAAGGAGTTAAACAGGCTGAACTGGATGGACTAAAGTCTTTATTCAGCCTTACATACTATGTTACATACTATGTTACTAAATTGTCAGACAGGTAAGACACTTAACCTGTGATTTTAGGATCTGCCTGTATAGTTTCTTAAGCATTTACATAAGCATACTCATATGTGACATTCAATCTATGTCCACCCTAAACAGGGTTGCTCTAGCTGTGGAAGAGGAATGTGATGTAAACAGCTGCAGGTAAGTCTAGTACATGTTTAACCACCCAGATCACTTTGTTCTTGCTGCAATGCAGTGCTCCAGCCAAATAGCTACAGTATGTAGACAGATTGCATACATCTAGCCGAAATGTTTTACCTACCAGAATACTTGTCATTCCTTCCAGTCACTCGTGTCATATATATACACACACACACACACATAAACACACGTAATCCACAGGGGTAAACATTATTTTGTGCCTGTGGATCTGCAACTTAAAGGAGTACTAGTAAAAAAATGGTCCAATAATTAAACAAATTGAGCAAAATATACAGTCGCAAACACTGGTATACACAGACTTTTGTATACATTTTGCTGTGTTAGCATTGCAATTTGCTGGTGAAAGATACTGGTATTTACATTGAAAAGTGGTGTGGAGAATGCTAGCGAACTGCTGTGGCAGATTTCGTTTAGAAAGAACATGAAATCTATCTGAAAACACGCTTTCATAGCAATGTCAGCATTGGAGGGGTCTCAGAATATATGTGGGGTGCCTGGAGAGTGTTTGGGCTATTTGTAAATGTAAACGTCATGTAAAAATCTTATCACATAATGGGTAACTTGCTGATGTTCATGCTTGAAAAATACATTTAAATGCTACAAAGACCTAAAGAGGCAATCTAGTCAAAATAATATTGATTCCAATGGGGTTTGCCACTAAAAGCTGGCAAACCATAAGGGTGTTCGCCATTCTCTGCACAAAATGACTTTGGTTAAGTGGACTTCGCACTGTGGGAATGAGCAAAACCCCAATTAGCTTACTCATAATGACATTTCTGGTAGTTCTCCAGGGCGACTAGATGAGTATCACCTCCCACCTGGAAGAGGAAACATAAAATATTCGAAACAATAAATCTGTAAACAATGTAAGCTACTAGAACATCAATCTCTAAAAAATGGTGGTTTGTAGGAGGCCGTCCTGGAGGACTTCCAGAAATTCCATTACCAGTAATCTAATTGGGGTTTTCCCCAAACGCCCTCAATGATGGCTAGCCGAGGATTAGCGAGTAATAATAATAATAGAACCTTCCTACCTCAGGGTGGGGAGATGGCTTGCAGGATCTTCCTTTTGAACTCCTGCTTTCTATCTGAGGATAGGTTGACTTTGTATTGTGCAGTGAAGCCCATGTGGTTGCTCTGCATATATCCTCCAAAGAAACTCCAAACCAATTAGCCCAAGGTCTGAGGGGCCTGCACATTTGAATTCTGATAGGCCAACTCAATAGCTTCCCTAATCGATCTTGCGATGGAAGCCTTAGAAGCCTGTATCCCTTTATTCTTTCCTGCAAAGGACACTAATAGGTGGTCGGATCTTCACCACCCAGAGGTCCGATCTAAGTAAGTCAATACAATCTATCTAGCATCCAACAGATGCATCTGGTCATTATTGTTTGAGTCCTCTGGCTTAATACCTTGCAAACAGACCTATGAAATTCAGAGGCAATCTTTGGCCTAATTGTAACAAGGTCAGGAAAAATCCTAAGAATAGGTTGCTAATTGCTAGACCCAAATCGGCCCCAAATCTTACAGGTAACCTGTTTCCTGCTTTGAAGCAAGGTCCTAATCACTCGACTAGACAAGCCTTTGCCTCTTAAAAGCCTCCATTCAGGATCCAAGCCATCAGGTTGAGTTTTCGAACTTGTGGGTGAGACACTGGACCCTGATGCAACAAATCTGCGGTCAGTGGTAGCTTTATAGGAGGTCTCACTGCCATTTGTTGGCAACCTCCTTGGCCAACTGGGAGCAATGAGAAATACCCTGTCTCACCATAATCTTCCTTATGACCAGGGTAAAAATTTGGAAGGGGGGAAATTTATAGCAAAGTCTGAATAGACTCCAACTCTGGCACAAGGCATCCTCCATCAGTGCCCCCGATTCTTCAGTAGAGAAAAAAAGACTCAAAATTTTGAGTTTGCTTTGTTGGCAAAAGATCTATTTCTGGTGAAGCCCTGCGACTTATCAGGTTGTTGAAGACTCCCTGGTTTAATTGCCACTCTGAGTTCTACCCTGCTGAGGAAGCCCACTATCACAATTAGTTCTCCCCTGATATGGACAGCTCATAAGGAACCTGAAATCTCTTCCAGTCTGGAGTCGAAGGATCTTGTACCTCTCTGGTGGTTCAGATAAGCCGCCGCAGTTGCATTGTCCAAAATTATTAGGACTTCTCGCCCAATTATTTCTTCCTCCAAGTGATTCAGTGCTAATTCTATGAAGTTTGATGACTTCCTGGCCATGGAACCGGACCAGATCCACTGAATGTGGCTTCAGGGATTGTGAGCTCCCCACCCGGAGGAACTCACACTTGTAATAATCCAGACTGGATGGCAAGGCTTTCCATGGGAAAGTTTCACTGGATTCGTCCACCACTGAAGAGAATGACAGCATGATAGTGACTAGTCACTAGAAAGTCCATAGACTTTGGATTTTTGTCCCAAGATTGAGGGTAGAAGGCCTGGACCTCTTTTATATGTAACTGAGTCCAGATGACCCTAGGTATTGCGAATGTAATGAGCACAAGAAGCACCCAAATTTGCCTTAGGGACAGAGTAGGATGACCCTAAACGTAGGAAGACAATGAGGCAATCTTCTCTTTTGGGCTGCGGTAAGAAGGTTCTTTCTAGGCAGTTATTTGGTAGCCCAAATAGGTCTGAGGACATGACATCTGAGCAATCCAGCTTGATTTTTGCCTGTTTATAACACAACCCAGCTCGGACAGGAGAGAAAATGTTGTCTTCACATTTTCTAATATCTCTAATATCTCCCTGGTTGGTGCAAAAAGGAACAGATCATCTGGATACGCCACAATACCTATCTAATTGAGTCTCAGACAGGCCATCAGTTCTGCCGGTATCTTTGTGAAATCCGAGGTGCAGATTAAAGACTGAAAGGCATTGCTCGAAACTGCCAGTGATGGACAACCCAGTCTATCTTCACCACAAACCTCAGATACCTTCTGTATGACGGGAAGATGGGAATGTGAAGGTAGACATCTTGGAAGTCTATTGAGACCATCCAGACATTTTTAAACAGTATGTCCCTCAGAGTAAAAATGGATTCCAACCAGAATCTCTTGTACCTGATGCTCAGGTTTAACCTCTTTAAATTGAGGATCAACCAAATGTCTCCAGAAGGCTTTTGTTCCAAGCAGACATGGGAGTAAAAGCCTGTGCTTCTCAGGTACCAGGGTACCCTTTAGTTGAGAAATCACTAAGGGTAAGGCTTGTGACTTTACAGGGGTCCTTGGGACAATTTGTCACAATGAAAAATTCCTAGGATCTCATAGAAATAACCCTCCTGAATAATTTGAAGTATGAAGGGGTTCTCTGAGATTTTATGCCAAGCCGGGAGAAAAACAGAAGTCTCACCCCTACTGGAAATATGTCAGGACTGCTTCGGCTGTTGAGGAAGTTTGAACAACAAACCTCTCTGCCACTCTCTGGGGGGACCATTGCCTCCTGGAATCCGATACTCTGAGATCCCGCTGAGGAAATCTACCTCTTTTGGCCTCAGCAGAAGAGGATTCTTCCTTTTGACTGGAAATTCCTTCCCCTGCTCAGAGGAATGGGTTAAAACGGTCTCTAACTCTTAACCGAACACTAGTTTCCCCTCAAAAGGCATGCCACACAGGTGGAACTTAGAAGACTGGTCCCCCGGCCAGGTTTTCAATTAGAGGTTTCTACGGGCACAATTAAGCAGGGCCATACTTTTAGCATTAGCTCTGATCAACTCGGATGCTGCATAGAAAAATAAATAGAAGGGCATCCAAAACTTCTTCTTTGGGGGCATCACTGGAAACTCCATCCTGACCTTTTCCATCCAAAGATCTAGGACTCTCTGCTCACACAATCAGTGGTCAGAAGTGGTCTAAACTGGAAAGCGTCCGCATCCCGGGCCTGTTTAAGAAAAATTTCCACCCATGTCCTCAAAGGACAGATCAGATTTCTGGGACACCTGGGCCAAGGAAGCATCCTGCTTGGGACACTTAGACCAAGCCTCTATGTCAGAACACTGAAAAATAAAACGCTTTTTGAGGGACTTAGGGAAGAAGAATTGCCCTTCTGGATTTCTCTATTCCCGACCAATAATATCCTTGAGGGACTAGTGTACAGGAAAACAAGAATCTTTCCTTTCCGACAATCCTTGCTATAAGGAATCCTGAATCAAAAGCGTTTTATCCTCTGGCTCAATATTCAGAGACAATAAAATGTCTTTAATGAAATCAGGAGTGTCCTCAATAGCAAATTTAAACTTGGTACTATGGGAGAAAGCCAAGGAGAAAGATGGTTCTGGACCCCTTCCCGTGCTAGTCAAATGTACGACTCGTCTGAAGACGGGCAGACTTCCTCGTCACCAGAAGAAGCTAACCTGTGAGGTCCAGTGAGACTAAATATGGCGGACAGGCTGAGAAGAGGAACCTGCTACCTCACTAGGGCCCTGTTCCTGGACCATATGATCCTTGTTTATGGAAAATGTATCCGACAGTCTTTTATCAAAAGTCTCAAAGAAATTCTTCAACATGCATTGAAAATTATCCCCAGCTATTCCTCTAAACAGGAATTACACAGGAGCTTAGCAAATCCTTCCATAAGAGCAGCCTGACAGCTAACACAAGCTCTAGGCTGCACTACTCTAGCCTCCTTAGCTTCTTTGTGCTCCCTGGGCTCCTTGGAAATCTTAGTCTCCTCCTTGGAATCCCTCTTGGATTCCTTAGTGGGCTTGGGGTCTTTAATCTTGGATTCTTTAGTGGCCTAAGATATACAGAACCATTACAATACATTAGAAGGTACCCAAGGAGAAAACTACACATGAAGCCAACAAAGAATATTATAAAATTCATGCAAGCTTCCCCCTCCTGTGTTGTATCCCCTCCACCCATCCTTAAAAGGAGACGCACCACGGCAGCCCGGAATCCTGTTAATAAGGCAGCCAGCACCTATACTTTCTGTGTCTGCTGCTCCGCTGCTGCCCGGGGACGAGTAGCCAGGCCCTTCTCTAATGCAATTTTGGGCCCTCTGTAGGTGGCCATGTCTGTCTGTTGGCCGCTCTCACAAGACACACCCCCTTGACCCGGAAGCGCACAGAGCCTACAGGCTGTGTGTGATGCGTGTGTGCATGCCAGAAGATTCCTGGACCTGCTGGGTCCTAGCACTGCTACCAGGGAAAGTTTCTTGCCCTGTGCCCCAGGTCAGGAGACCCAGTGGGGACATCACCCCACCAAGTAAAATAAAAAATACCTACTCACCTGCCACCATGTCCCTGGTGGCTAACAAGCATGGAGGAAGAAGGGTGGGTCTAGCCCAAAAATGGGTCCTACCCTGGGGACAGCCAACCGAAATAGCTTCAAGGAGGGGAACTCCCAGGAGAACAGTGGAGGAGAGAGGGGAGGGGAACCCCTGACCCGGACAGCAGTGGGTCACCCGGAGCAATCAGGATGATGGAGGAAGGGGTGGGCTTTTAATGTTGTCCAGTTTGTGTTTCCTCTTCCAGGTGGGAAGTGATACTTGGCTAACCATCCTGGAGGACATTTGGGAAAAATGTGAGTTTACAGGCAATCCCCGATGATACACACAGTCGGTGGTGATGGCGCACCCAACTCGCACCCCAAGTTTGAGACTGTGCAGAACTTTGCGAGTTTGGGTTCTTGATCCCGAACACGGACTTCAGTCAGCAGCCAGTGCCGGGGTTCAGTGTTAGCCTCAACACTGAAGCTGGAAGATGATGGGGGGCTCTGTCACAGTCGGCTATGGAAGATGATGGAGAGCACTGTTACAGCCTGCTTTGGAAGATTATGTGGGGCTCTGTCACAGTCTGCTATGGAAGATAATGTAGGGGCTCTGTCACAGTCTGCTATGGAAGATGGTGGGAGGCTCTGTCACATTCTGCTATGGGGGATTCTGTCACAGTCTGCTATAGGGATAATGGGGGTTGTTCTGCCACACATTCTGCTATAGGGATGATGGGGGTTGTTCTGCCACACAGTCTGATATGGGGATGATGGGGATTGCTCTGCCACACAGTCTGATATGGGGATGATGGGGGCTGTTCTGCCACACATTCTGCTATAGCACATGTGTCAAATTTAAGGCCCAAGTGCCAGATGCGGCCCTCCAAACCTTTTTATGTGGCCCTGCAGGTCTTCCCATCTGTATGTGTGTTGCTGTGCTAGTACTCCGAGGCATTTCACTGTAGAGCACAGTACCTTTTCCAATCCTGCCCCCACCCGTAGGTCCTAGAAAACAGCTGTTGTGCATCTTTTCAATGTTCTGGGGGAAAAGAGAGCAGTGTCTGCAACTGTACAGAAGGGCGCCGGCCCTTTTTAGGGCTGGCAGCCCCATGACTGGCCTGCGCTTCCTGTTGGAAGCTGACCAGCCATGGGATTGGGGGAAGAGATCGGGGGAAGTGACCTCAGGGGAGGTGGAGGGGGGGGAGTATATAGGGGCAGGTCCCCCCCTCCTCTTCCTCTTTGGCCCCTGATCTCTTCGCTGGAACGTGCGGTCAGTACTGACGCCCGTCCAGCCCCCTAACATGGAAGCCCTAATGGTGTTACTGCGCCGGGAGGTGGAGCGGCGAGGCGAGGACTGGGTGAGGAGTTTGTTATCTCCGTCCCCCGCCCCGCCGCCCCCTCCTCCCAGGCGGTCCCGTCGGGTGAGGCGGGCTGTTGCCCGCCTCAGCCCCTCACCCCCTCGCCGCACCATGCTCCCGGCGGGCTGCGGGGGTCCGAGTCTGTCCCCCTCCTCCCGCCGCGGGGCCCCCCTCCCCCACCATGCGGCGGGGGAGCCCCCCTTTAGATGTGGGCTCGCCTGCTGGCCCCTCCGGGCAGGCGAGCGCGGCCCCCTCCCGCTCCCGGCGGGCTGCGGGGGCCCGAGTCTGCCCCCCTCCTCCCGCCGCGGGGCCCCCCTCCCCCAAGGTCCCGGACCCACCTGGTGCGGCGGCGCGGCCACGGTGCCTCCTGGGCCGCCATCTACGGAGCTGTCCTCGGCCGGGCTGCGGGGAGAGGCTCCGCCCCCTCCATTGCAGCGAGAGAGAGGCGGGGGTGGAGCTATGCCCCGGCCGGGACAGAGAAGCGAGCAGGCGGCCGGCGCGGTGCCTGCTCTAGTGCTGGAGCCCCGGGCGTCTGTGCTGACGCCTCCGGGGCTCAGAGTAAAAGCAGGAGGGGGGGACACGGGGGGGGAGCCCCTGGCGTCCTTGTGGACGCTGGCCGGGCTCCCCCGGATGTATGTACAGGGGCCCCAGGCATCTTGGGTGACGCCTACGGGGCTCCTAAAGCAGCACATGACAGGGGCCAAAGATGGGGAGCCCCCAGCGTCCGCCCGGACGTTGGGCAGGCCCCCCTTTCGGCAGGTGCGGGAGCCCTGGGCATCTTTTCTGATGCCACAGGGCCCCCTAATATTCACAGGGTGGGACAATGTGGGGGGGGCCCCAGCGTCCTGGCGGACGCTGGCCGGGCCCCCTCAAGGGAAAGTACGGGGGCCCCCAGCGCCGGTTGTGATGCATGGGGGGCCCCTCAAGTGGCACACCCCCTGGCCCCTTCGGGTATCCCGGTTTGGGATGCCCGGCACCCTTTGCGTACTCCACCCCCCACGCCCCCCCCATTCCTGACGTCCCGCGCGCCACCACCCCACATCCTTTCAGGGTCGCTGGGAGGGCGGGGGGGGGTCAGCGACCCCTCCCCCCGACCAGCTGCGGGCTTGGCCTTTCGAGCTGGCGTCGCCGCTCCCGGGCCTGGCACGGCTGGCGTCCACTCCTTTTAGCGCACCCCGCGCCACGGATGATCCAGCGCCGCGTCCCAGCTCACGGGGGGTGGGTTGCATGGAACGAACAGGCTCCTCTCCTCTTCTTTTTTCCCAGCAGGCGATGTCCGATCAGGAAGGGATCCGGAGTGGAATGGCGGTCGGAGCATTAGGACGATGGGCTGGAGAAGCTCGCGCTGAGTCGGCCAGGCTTGCGGCGTCCAGTGCGGGTCAGACGAGATCTTCGTTCGCAGCTCCAGCGGCGGCACCGGGGTCGAGGAGTGCGCCAGGACATTCGGCAGGAGGCGGGACCCGGGGTCAGTCGGGCTCCGGATCTCTGGACGGCGGACGTGGGGAGGGCATCCCGAGCGACGGGGCCATTCATCAAGGTGAGCCTTTACAGATCGGTGCATCCAACAACGTGTCGCACTCAGGGTTTGAGGGGCTCGCCGGGGGGGTGGTTCCGGCGGGTTAGGGGGTTTTATAACAGGTATGCGGGAGTTATTGGATCGATGGGAGGCTACGGGTTTGGAGTCGGCGGTGGACCCGCGGGGGGTGTGGGACCCAGCGCCGGCGAGGGGGGGAGTGCCCCGGGAGATGGTTGGAGATTGCAGACCGGCGGGGGTGCAGACAGGGGCAGTGCCGGCGGATCGGGGCGTGGGGGTGGATAAGGGACCTGGTCCAGAGGTGGAGAAAAGGGGGGCATCAGTTTCGGATCAGGCGAAGGGGCACTCGTACATCTGCTTTGAGGGCCCGTTGGGGGGCCACCTGAAGCCGGAAGTTAAGGAGAGGATTTGGAGGCGGGAGTACATAGATATTTTTACACTGCTCCCTCTAGAACGTTTCGGAGCTGATAGATGGGGGAGGGGAAGGGAGCACCTTAAAGAGGAGGATGAGGACAGAAGGGCTTTTAGGTTGATCCCGAGGACGTTCGGGAACTGGCTACAGGCTTTTGCGATCTTGGCAAGTGTAGTGGGAGAAAGGAACCCGGAGAATTGCTCTCCGCTGTTCTGCTACCTAGATAACATATGGGAAGCACATCGGGTCTATGGGGGGATGGCATGGCTGAGGTATGACGAGCAATTCCGGCAGCGGATGTCGGTGTGTGCCGAGTTGGGTTGGGACCATAGGGACATTGGGCTGTGGTTGCGGGTTATGAACTCCCGGGGGGGGTTTATTCTGCTGCGGCCAGCTCGTCGCCCTTTCAGGGGAGCGCCACCTCGTCCACTCCAGGGGTGGCGGAGGCAACAAGAAAAGGAGTGTGCTGGGCGTTTAATGATTCCCAGTGTAAGTTCGGTACAGGATGTAAATTTCGGCACGAATGCTCAGCCTGCGGGGGTAATCACTCCGTTGGGCGCTGTTTCAGAAAAGGACGGGGGGGGGTTCAGGAGGTTCCCGTAAGGCCCTGCCAAGAGGGATAACGCCGGTGAAAGGAGAGGTGATGCTCCCGTGGCTAAATAAATATCCGGATAGGCGGGCCGCGCAGTTGCTGGCAGAGGGTTTTAGGGAAGGTTTTAGGATCCCATGTCAGGCACCCCCTGGGAAAAGGGGGGAGGTAAAAAATTTAAAGTCAGCCAGGCTACACCCGGAGGTGGTGAGGCAGAAGCTGGAAAAGGAAGTAATTTTGGGGCGGATGGCGGGGCCGTTTACCGATCCGCCGGTGGAGGGATTGGTGGTGTCCCCATTGGGCGTAGTGCCGAAAAAGGAAAAGGGGAAGTTTCGCCTGATTCACCACTTATCCTTTCCAAAAGGGGGATCGGTCAACGATGGCATTGACCGGGAGTTGTCGTCGGTGGCGTACACGTCCTTCGACTTTGCATTGGCAATGGTGCGGGAAGCGGGCCTGGGGGCGCTCATGGCCAAAACTGATATTGAAGCGGCGTTTAGGCTGTTGCCAGTTCACCCGGAGAGTGTGTATTTATTGGGGTGTTTTTTCGAGGGGGGGTATTACGTGGACCGCTGTCTGCCGATGGGATGTTCAATCTCATGTTCATACTTCGAGGCATTCAGCTCGTTCTTGGAGTGGGTGGTGAAGGAGAAGGTCGGGGGGGCGTCCATAACGCATTACTTGGACGATTTTCTTTGTGTCGGGCCGGCAGAATCAAGGGAGTGCGAGCTCATCCTGGCAAGCATGCTGGAGGTGTTTCAGGGGTTTGGGGTGCCGGTGGCGCACGAGAAAACTGAGGGCCCGGAGTCATCCATCAAGTTCCTCGGGATTGAGATTGACACGGTGGAAGGGTTTGCAGGTTGCCGGCGGACAAGGTGCGGGATTTGGAAACAGGGCAGGAAGGGATTCTTGGGCTTAGGAAGATTCGGCTGAAGCAGCTACAGTCAGTACTGGGCAAGCTGAATTTCGCCTGCAGGGTGTTGCCGATGGGGCGGGTTTTTATGCGCCGGTTGTCGTTGGCGACAGTTGGGATCAAGGAGCCGCATCATTTTATTCGGCTAACGGCGGAGCTGAAGGAGGATGTGAGGATGTGGGTCTCCTTCCTGAAATCATTCAATGGGCTGGGGTACTGGTTGGATCCCATGAGATCGAACGATGAGGTGGAATTATTTACGGATGCGGCAGGTTCGGCAGGTTTTGGGGCTTATTTCAAGGGGAGGTGGTGTGCTGGATCATGGCCGAGAAGGTGGGCGGAGTCAGAGCTGATCAGGAATCTGGCCTTTTTGAAGTTGTTCCCGTTGGTGGTGGCGATGGTGTTATGGGGGGAGTCTTTAAGGAACAAGGCGGTGTGTTTCCGCTCAGATAACACGGCGGAAGTGGCGGCGGTTAATTCTCAAACGTCATTGCCCCCCCCAGTCGTCGTATTGTTGCGCCAGCTGGTACTGGCATGCCTGCGGTGTAACATATGGTTTAGGCCGGTCCATGTGCCGGGGGTTGAGAACGGGGTGGCTGATGCTCTTTCTCGTTTGCAGTGGGAGCGGTTTCGGAGCTTGGCGCCCAAGGCGAACGCGGTCGGCGAAGTGTGCCCGGAGTGGTTGAGGGAGATCGTTTGAGCCGGTGGTTCGAGCTAATTCAGAGGTCGGTTGCGCCTTCTACGTGGGGGAGCTATTCGAAGGTGTGGAGGCGCTGGTTCGAGCTGGAAAGGGAGTTTGGTGTTCCGCTCGTGGAAGGAGAGAGGCAGGACCTGTTTGTCTGGTATGTGGGGGAGTTATTAGCAGGGGGGGAGTCCCCGTCTGTAATAGACAAAAAACTGGCGGCCCTTGCTTTTTTGTGTAAGTTGACGGGATGGAAAGATTTTACAAAAATGTTTCGGGTAAGGCAGGCTCTGAAGGGGTGGCGCAGGGAGCATAGGACGGTGGACACGAGGCGTCCGGTTTCTTGGGAGATTTTACAAGGGGTCATGGGTCGGCTTACTCAGATTTGTTCGTCTGAATTTGAGGTACGGCTTTTTCAAGCAGCATTTTCGGTGGCGTTTTTCGGGGCGTTACGGGTGGGGGAATTGCTTAGCCGGAACAAGCGAGAGCCAGGTGGCCTCCAGGTGGATGATGTGTTTTTTGCGGGGGAAGGGGTTTGGATTCGGATTCGCGTGTCGAAGAACATATGTTTTAGGCCGGTCCATGTGCCGGGGGTTGAGAACGGGGTGGCTGATGCTCTTTCTCGTTTGCAGTGGGAGCGGTTTCGGAGCTTGGCGCCCAAGGCGAACGCGGTCGGCGAAGTGTGCCCGGAGTGGTTGAGGGAGATCGTTTGAGCCGGTGGTTCGAGCTAATTCAGAGGTCGGTTGCGCCTTCTACGTGGGGGAGCTATTCGAAGGTGTGGAGGCGCTGGTTCGAGCTGGAAAGGGAGTTTGGTGTTCCGCTCGTGGAAGGAGAGAGGCAGGACCTGTTTGTCTGGTATGTGGGGGAGTTATTAGCAGGGGGGGAGTCCCCGTCTGTAATAGACAAAAAACTGGCGGCCCTTGCTTTTTTGTGTAAGTTGACGGGATGGAAAGATTTTACAAAAATGTTTCGGGTAAGGCAGGCTCTGAAGGGGTGGCGCAGGGAGCATAGGACGGTGGACACGAGGCGTCCGGTTTCTTGGGAGATTTTACAAGGGGTCATGGGTCGGCTTACTCAGATTTGTTCGTCTGAATTTGAGGTACGGCTTTTTCAAGCAGCATTTTCGGTGGCGTTTTTCGGGGCGTTACGGGTGGGGGAATTGCTTAGCCGGAACAAGCGAGAGCCAGGTGGCCTCCAGGTGGATGATGTGTTTTTTGCGGGGGAAGGGGTTTGGATTCGGATTCGCGTGTCGAAGACTGACCAGGAAGGTAGAGGGGCGAGTATATTTTTGGGTCAGCTGGGTCCGAACGTGTCATGTCCGGTTCTCGCGCTAAGGGGGTTTTTGGACGTTAGGCCACTTACGGGGGGGCCATTGTTCATACACGAGGATGGGACTTTTTGTCGCGCTTCCAGTTTTTGGCTGTGTTTCGGAGATGCTTAGCGGTGATGGGGCTGTCTAGCAGGGAGTATGGCACTCACTCTTTTCGCATAGGAGCGGCGACGGAGGCGGCGAGATTGGGGTTGCCGGTAGACCTGGTTAAAAAACTGGGGAGATGGGAGTCAAAAAGGTTTATATCTTATATTCGTCCAGGGAGAATTGAGCAGGTGTAACAGCATGGTGGTGGGGGGGGGGGAGTGTCGGTACCGTTACTAATGTTATTTTCTTTTAGACTCGGCGTGCTCTGTGTTGGTGGTCGGCCATTCATTTGTTTTTTGGGCGGCGCAGAGAGCGGCGGTGAGAAGGAGGTAAATAGGGCAATTGCCCGGTTTGTTAGATTGAACGGAGGGCTCGCCACGTGGAGGTAGAAGGAATTTGGGGTTTCTACAGGGCCGATGGGGTGCATTTAAATGGGTTGGGGTTAGATCTATTTAATCTCCTCCTTAAGGAGCGAATCGAATTGGCAGTGGATAGGTGGTGGGCTGGGCGGCGCTAAGGTTTCAGCGCCGTCCAGCTTTGACGGTCTCCTCTGCTCGGTTCGGGTCTGAGATGGCACGGAAAGTGGGGGTAGGTTACAAGGAAGCGGCTGTTTCGGCGGAAACGGGCCAGGAGGATAGGTGACTGAGTTTAAGGGGAGGGGAGGGACTAAGGGAAGGGGTTAAGGTGGATCTTGGCAGTTAGCCCCGTTGAGCTACCAGGCCTAGGAGGGATGCGGCCGGGCTCACGAATTGGCTTCTGTTTCAGATTCCGGGAGGTTGGTGAGCCTTCGGGCCGCCTCCCCTCCCCTTCTGTTGGTAGGCAGGGTGTGTTGGAATCTCAGACCTGGATCGGGGAGATCGGGAGTGCATCGTTAATTGTTATTTGTTATTGTTTTATGTTGAGGCTGTGGCCAATTAAAATTCCATCAATTTCCGAAGAAGTGGTTGTTTGGCTCCTTTATTTTGGGAGTGTGGGTGGGTTGGTGTTAGCTGAAGACGTATGAAACGCTAGCACAGTCATGTGTTTCTGTGCAACCAGTTCCCACCATACAACATATGCCACAGGGGTTATTGCCAGCTAGATGGTGTGGAAAAATAAATGATGGTAGGGCTGGCCTGGGCTAAATAATTCAGTGCGTGCTTCTGTCCTGGGCAAAATAATTCTGCATCTGTCCTAGATAAAATAATTCTGCGCTGGTCCTGGGCAAAATAATTCTACATCTGTTCTGACCAAAATTATTTTGCATCTGTCCTGGGCAAATAATTCCATGTCTTTCCAAGGCAAAATAATCCTGCATCTGCATCTGTCTTGAACAACATATTTCAGTGTCTGTAGCCATACATTTGAATGGTTGTGTTTGCATTTTGCTTTGTGTTTTTTATGAATCGTCTCTTTGAGGCAACCACAATGCTGATGTGGCGCTCAGTGAAAATTAGTTTCACACCCCTGTGCTATATGGATGATTGGAGTTGTTCTGCTACACATTCTGCTATATGGATGATTGGGGTTGTTCTGCTATACAGGCTGCTATAGGGAAGATGGGGGCTCTGTCATGGTCTGCTATTGGGTGCTGGGGGGATTATGTCACACAGATTACAGTTATAGGATTATGGGGGGTTCTTATTATCCATTGCCCCCCAGGTCTTAAGAAGTCCATAAGCTTTGTGCCCTTCCTCTAAGTATAGTGTGTCTTAATTTCCCTCTCTGTTTTCTCTTAACCATGTCATATCAGCTTTTAATATTGGGCAATTTTTTTTCTGGAAGGTTAACACACTGGTGTTTTTGTTCTGCGAATGTACGTGTCTATAGTGTTTTTAGTGTTTCTGTGTTTATCCCCTGCTCTGCTGCCTTTTGTTCAAGCACAGGGCACCTGCCTTATAGAGACGGACAATCTTTACCTTTATAATTTTCATGGGTTGTGATTTTATCTTTTTTAGGGAGCAACCATATTATATCTTCAGCATTTGTATGCCCAACTCTTTAATGTATTGCCTCTTGTCTTCTTCTTACAGTCCCCAGTCCATCCAAGTTATACATCTAGGGGACATAACCACATCCCCGAGGGCTTTGTCGCACTGGGTCCCGCTTAGCTGCTATCTGTTCCTGATATAGGTTATTACTTCTCTTGTTTCGGCTTATATTAGCCGATCTTTACTTTCAGATAATCAAAAACGAATAGGTATTACATCTGTTTCTTCTTTTTAATGGTTTTGTGTGACCAAAGATACTTTCGTTTTGCTTTTCTGACATTTATAGTAGGACCCTCCTGGATCCTTTCTCTGATAAACTCCTTCTGTACTGTCAAAACAGAATGGTCTCCACTAAGATGGCGACCATAGCAGTGAATGCGGGGTCTGTGTGCGGCCGGGTGCCGCGTCACTTCCGTTCGGCTGGGTCGCACACGCATTCTGACCATCGGCCGTCTGTGTTGTGCGCCCCGGCCGCCGGAAGTGAAGTTGGCGCCTTATTTCCGTCTTCACCCCGACCGGCACAACCGGAGTTCAGCGCCTGGCGACGCACCTAGGTTACACGCTCCTGCGGTTGCGGTGGGTCGGTTTTCCCGTACCCCCTCACATCGGCGGAGGCGATCCTCGAGTGCGCTCCCTGGCACCCGGAAATGCATTGGCTAGTGCCATGTAGTGCCTTCATTCCATTGCAGTTATTTTTTCTTTCGTATTTTTTCTTTCTTATATAACTATGTTTATAGTGCAACCACAAGCACTGTTAATGGGCTTAGTCCCATCATTATTTCTATGCCACTATACATAGCAATTGGTCCCTCCCAGTATACTTTCGCACATTTGGCAAATCAAGCGCAACTAGATTTTAGGTTCCTCTGGCACTATCCTGCATTTAGGCCCCGTATCCGGGTGGCACTGGGTGATTTTGGTGTAGGCAAACCATTCACAGGTTTGGAAAAAATAACTCTTATTTCTTCAACGCATTAATTTTTTCTAGTATTAGCCACCTTATCCTGAAGGAAGGTATCATTCCCTTTGGCCTGCTATACCTAGTTGAAATCTGATCTATATGGCACCGATTTGACCCTTTGGTTCAAGATTGTCCATTGTCTCTTATGCAGTTGCCCTGCTCTTCCAGGTAAACATATTGTACATATATTTGTCTACATGTATTTTTATGTTAGACTTGGTCCATGATGTGTTTCTTCATTTTTGCACATTACATGATTATAGATGCTGGAAAAAAAAATTCACCAAGTCCTAGCAGACACTGAAGAAGCCTAGGACAGTGAAACTAGTCTGCTCTGCAGGACAAGATTAATGTGGTTGTGAAGTGCATCTACTGTACTATTTGGATACTATATAGTGTGTGTCATTTTTATGGCCTGTTGTTTTTATGCCAGCACAGACCTTATTATTGCACAAATGTCAAATTTTCTAATATGAAATCTAGAGATTTAACAAAATAAAAAGATTTTTAATGTATTAACTTAATCATAGTCTGTATAGGCAAGGTTATTATTCAATGAGCCCTTTACTCTATTTTCAGTCTAGGGAGATGGTCTACTATTCCTTAGCACTAACCTCTAGTTTTGGGGTTCTTATTATCTGCTTTAATAACAGATACATATTAGTACTGCCCCTACCCAAATTTATGCAGGGCAATAACCCTGGTGGTAGCCCCAATATGCCCTCTGACACCTGTTAAAAGTATAATCTTTTTTATATAAGTATGTAATTAATTTTGTGTTTTCTGTGTTTGTGATTTCGAATACTTTCCCTGCCCTATTTTGTGGAGGGCAACCGCCCTGGTGCCCCCCTCACCCCCATTTGCAGCCCTCTCGCCTTCGCTGCTCCCACTTTACAGCCATTTGTAAGCCCCCAAGTTCTGGCCCCCATTGACCCTGCCACCCTTATCTAGCACTAAAGCAGGACGAGGATGTTACCGCCATCTTTCCTCAGCTGCTTGATGCTGCCGGAGGGGAATGGCTGCCCGGCCTTTCAAGTGAATAGTCAGGCAGGAGTGCGCACTGTGCGTGGAGCTTCCGATCCAACAGCATCAGGCAGCTGAGGAAAGATGATGGTAACCCCCTCGCCCTGCTTTAGCGCTAGATAAGGGTGGCAGGGTCAATGGGGGCCAGAACTTGGGGGCTTACAAATGGCGCTGAAAGATGATGCCGCCCAGCGCTGCAACCAGAACCGCTGGATTACAGACAAGGTAAGTCTGTAAGTTTGTTGTGTAAACCCCCCAACCTGCTTTAGCGCTAGGTAAGGGTGGCAAAGTGGGGGCGGATTTCAAAATGGGCAGTCTGGCTGGATTGGCCCTTTCAAGACTTAGTAATAATTAGATTGTTTTAGCCCTCTTTTATTAGTTTTACTCGATAAGCATGATTAGTTAAAAATTGATGTGAGCATATTGACTTTATTACTACAGGGATTTGGTAAGATGGCACAAAAACTTTACAAAGGCGTGTGAACCTAAAACATGTTGACTTTCATCAGATCACTCTAATTCTGATCAATCTAAAAGTGACTGATCAAATTGCATTAAAGTTTACCTATAGTGAAAACGTTCTACAGGTCGCTTAAACCTATTGCCTCCCGACCCCACCAGTAGAAGCATATAATTGTACTTATGAGGTTGAAGCTCTCAGACTGCTCTTGCACCCTATGCAGTGGCGGACTGGGGCCAAAAATTGGCCCGGGATTTTACCAGCCCAGTCTGCCCATGACACCCCAGCCTGAGTGTCCTCCAAGGATGAGACTGTAGCATTGCAGGGACAGGTCATACCCAGGGCTGGATATAGACACCTTGATGGTACTGAAGCAGATAATGAGGCATGTATGCCCCCATAGCCATGATGCTGGGGCTATGGCATTGGGGGCAGTACATGGGCTGGGGTCTCTTGGTTTGAAGGGTGGGGTCAGGACAGGGCCGGATTATGAGGGGCGCGCAAGGAGCGCGCACCCTGGGGCCTCCACCACTAGCCCTGCAAAGGGGGCCTCCACCAACCTTTGGGTTATGGTCTGGTCCAGGAGGCTTTTCAGTCTTTGGCCTAACAGGCAGCTATCATGGGCAGCCAAAGCCTCTACAGGGCAGGTTGGAGAGTCTAGAGCAGCAAAGCCGCTGTCAGCAACGCTACAGTGATGGGTGGGTGCAGAGCTGTCAATCGGCAGCCGCTCACTGCACATAAGCCATCAAGCACAGCCGCTGGCTGACCCCCCCCCCCCCCCCCCCCCCGAATGGCAAAGCAGGTGTTTCCCAAGCAGCACGCACCCGCACAAGGGACTCGATCTGAAGTTCCAGTAACTAGGCGGGTGCCAGACAAACATCAATCAGTTACTTGGCTGGACTTTTATTTCAAAGGAAAAAAAATACTGTATCTGGGGCTTCCACCAGATTTTGTGCCCAGGGGCCTCCACCACGCTTAGTCCGGCCCTGGGTCAGGGCCAGGTACAGGGTTGCTTGGAAGGAGACTAGGGAGGCAGAAAATAGATGGAGCTAAAATAATTGGTAGCCCAGGCTCCAAAGTAGTGAGGCCCACTGGGAATTCTCCCAGCTCTCTCTGTTGCTAGTCCATACCAGACCTCATGTGACTGCTGGTGGCCGATACAGTCCATACATCGTGTTATTAAAGTCCAATTGGTCGCCAATACAGGAAGCATTGAACATGTCCCCTGACAGCTGTTGCCACCGTGGAACCATGGAGGGGTAAGTAAATTACCCAATTGAGGGCTTCCTAGGGCAATTTAAAGTGGAACGGCATAAGTGCTGTCCCTCTCTATTCGGTAGCAGGGGGCATCCCATTGCTGGATGCCCCACATTGCATACTGTCTGTAGAAGGTGGAACCCCCAGCCTCAATATGGCAGAAATGCTCCTGCTGGACGCAAGATCCAGTTGCCTCATTGGCTACTGGCAGTCACTTAGGGTTGCGGGGGGGGGGGGGGGGGGGGGTTGTAAGAAGTTCATAATGGGGTTGGGGAACAGGCTTCCCTGGTGCAGGACATCCAGCAATCAAATGCCCCCTAGCTATCAATAAAAGTGGGGAAAACACTAAAAACTGAAGGGTGCCGCACTTTATCTTATGGTGCTGACCAACAAATCGGGTGGATTAGTTAATTCTTTCTTGTTATTGTATTAACCCGGTTTGGGATGCCCTGCTCTATGAAACCTTCCCAGTATACTTACCAATCCAGCAATCTCACGGCATGTGCAAAACAGTCAGAAGACACTTCCTGTTTGCAGGCTGCCTGATGCTCCATGAGGCACCATCTTGGATGTTTAAAGACTCATAACACATACCTCCCAACTTCTGAAAACGTGAAAGCGGGACAAGCCATGCCCCCGGCCACACCCCCGTCACGCCCCGGCCACGCTCTCCAGCTCCAGCAATGTCGGCTGCCTTCACCCCTGCATGCGTACGTATCCCCAAACCAGCATACCGCCCGCCCCCCCACCCCCGTGCGCCTGCCCACCCACCCCCGTGCGCCCGCCCCACTCTCTCACCCCACGCGCCAGGAAGTTATCTTCGCGCCGGCGTCATTGCGGCCCTGGGCTGTCACAGCGCAGGGCGTCCCGGGACATTTGGTAATGTTCCGGGACCGCGGGATCCTTCTCAAAAATCGGGACAATCCCGGGAAAATCGGGACAGTTGGGAGGCATGATAACATGCGGTAGGTGCAGGTGGGTTGATTTTTAATGTGGACAATCTGTATGTACAGGGTGTGGGAAACATATAAGATAGACTCTTATTCAGAGTGAGGGTCAGCTTTAATCATTTATTGGTGCAGATCTGCATGCTACACCTCAAAGAGGGACAAAGGAGAACGAGGGACCAGGGGTACATGGACTCAAAAGAGGGACAGTCCCTCCAAATCAGGGACTGTTGCGAGGTATGATTTTTGGTCCATTTTATTTAAAGGAGGTTCCCTTTTTCCATGATTAAAGTGGCCCTAATGCCACTGTGCCCGGCCCTATAGTGTAAAAGACTCCAGGAGCGGATGTATTCTATATAACCGCTATTCTCATGTGAGGTGAAGTGACCCCGATCCGGGAGCTACAAGGACAGTGCGCAGCTTCCATCCAGCGCTAGTGCATCACCATACAGGCCACGCCCCCTGGAGGCGGAGCCACACGCCCCTCCTCCTCCCCCTGTGAAAGCTGCCAGGACGAAGCGGCGGAGTTCATGTATAGATCCCACAGGCAGAGCGGAGCGATGGGGCTGCGGTGAGTGCGATCAGCCCGGGGCATGCTGGGACTGGCAGGTAAGTGCCCTCACATATATCTATAGGGCGATAGCGGGTGTACTGTGTACTGTGTGCCGGGCTGCGGGGACACGATGCTGATCTGGGTAAGAGCTCCGCTAATTGCCCCTCCCGGGGGGACTATTCCATAAGGGCAGATCTCTGTGTACTTCTAGTGCCCGATCATGGATCCCCTTATCTCATGTACTACTTTAAGAGGCACTCTGCCTTATGATACACTAAATGGACCCCATGATCTGAGACTGAACAGCAGTCACCCTTCTTCAACTCCATTTGGGGGTAAACCGCTCGCTGTACCCATCCATGGTTGTGTTTTATATCCTGCGCCTGATTACATGTTGGCAGATCTCCCACTCTCCTTCTATTGGGTGCTTTGCTAATGTTGGTGTAGTTGCTATTATCCATCTATAGTTAGATCCAGATAGTATGTGATTGGTCCCTTATTCCCACTATATATCAGAATCAAAAAGTACTTTTTTAATGTTGTTAATGCCCCCCCCCCCCCCATCAGAGGTACCAGAAAGATTCTATCTGGTGGGATTTGCTCCACAAATACAAAGCTGCTTTTACAGTTGATTATAAAACTATCCACATGGATTTAATGAATAATGACAACCCATAACTACCACCAAGATGGTACTTGAAATGATTAGTGTTGCAGAGTGTGAGTGACATCCAGATAGACATTAGTGATGTAACAGAAACTGGCTTTATTAGAAGATGCATGTAGTATGAGACTGTCACTTTAGGAAAAAGAGTGCAGCTGAATATTCTGGAAATACAACACATCAAAAAAATGCATAAAGTTAAGCGTTGGTAACAGTGCCATAACTGTAAACTGCATTAAATCTAGTAAAAGTCACAAATTCCATTCAGAGACCAGCAGAAGCTGTAAGTGTTGTATCTCCATCAGAACATAGAAAGTAGTACTTGAAGTTCCCATCTAAAAGCATAGGTTTAGGCAAATAAGGCTTTGCATGTTGGTTCTACATAAGGGATGATGCCCAACAGCAAACACCCACAGACCTTTTTCATGGGTGTAGGTGTTTGCAAAAAGATCACCAGTAAGCTCTAGAAGCATCTTTATAAGTTCCCCAGGGTCATGTCCTGTTTAAGTTTGGGTAAACCTGAGCGTCAGGATTTTTCTCTCTGGCTTCGGTAAGTCAAGGATAGGTTTGGAATCTGACATTGGCTCATATGAAGAAGAACCTTCCATAAGGAAAATGTAGGGACTGAAATCCTTGTAAGTATGCTGTACCCAGCCTCTGCCTTGCCTGGATCGACATGGGGCTTTCTAGTAATGAGCCCAAACTATTATAAATGTAAGTGGTGACTTTGGGTGATCTGTAATGTGGTCTGTCATAGAAGCCTCCCCTTTTTTCATGTTTTCTTTACCAGATGTTTAAAACCGCATTAACACACTTGTTTGACAGCAAAAGAGTTTTTAGGACCAGGGTTTGCTTCCACCATTGTGATTAATAGTAAGCCAGGTTGTAAGGGGGTCTCCAATCTGGAGCAGCTAATACAGATCAGGTCTACTCTCCAGCGTGGGTTGACCACACACTTTATAGTTTATCTGATTGCCAAACCATTTTGAACAAGTGGTCCTACTGGATGGGCTTTAAAGTAATTTAAGGAATTAAACCGGACCTTCAGCGTGATTTAATGAAAAGCCCAAACTCTTAAAAAACGGTTCCCCAGCATCTAAAATTTATATATTTTACGTTTTTAGTCACTAACTTATTATTCTTTCCCCCACTGGGCTGCAACTCTGTTCAGGAATTTAGGATACGGGCGCCGCCATCTTGACTCAGAAGCATCACACTTACTGAGAAGAGGAGAGTGGGATAAGGTACAGGGGGGCGGGTTATAGCTGTGCTTTGCTCAGACAGAGCAGAGCTGGGGTCAGGTAACGGTCAGCAGTCCCAGAATGCAGAGCAGCACAGTCAGGAGGCACTTCCTGTTTGCAGGCTGCCTGATAAAATGGCAGTTTCCATAAGCCGCCATCTTGGATGTTTAAAGGCTCATAACATGCAGTAGATGCAGGTAGGATGATTTTTAATGTGAGCAATCTGTATGTACAGGGTGTGGGAAACATATAAGATAGACTCTTATTCAGAGTGAAGGTCCGCTTTAACTTGACAAGCTGTTGGGAAGATTGTAAGGTGTGGATAATGGGGTCTGTCTAGATACTGCCGTGGCCATCAGCAAAAAAAAGGATCAGTTATAGATCACTGATTCTTAAAACTGGTCCTTGTGAGCACATACCGATATCTATATTGCAGCCAGAGGTTTTAGATAGATCTTATATTCTTTGCACTAACTTAACATGTTAGATTATGTTATCCGCCTCTGTAAGCATCTTCTTCTTCCTTGGTAGTGGCAGATGGTACGCAAAGTGCCACCACCAGCAGCACCAACTTGTTGGCTCCAGTGCTTCTTTAGTTGGACAGCCCTGGATGTGACCACTCAGTACATCACTTTGGAGGATCAGGACATTTTTGAAAGACAGTTTTGCACAGGACCACTTACGATAACCCTGTGTATGGCTTGGGACATGCAAAATGATCCTCTCCTGCTGTCTGGTGACATCGCCCTCCAAGGTGTCCCAGTTCTGCACTGCCTGTCACCATGGGGAGTAGCGTGAAAGTGTTCCTTGTCAACAGGTGGCTGGCGAGGAACCGACCCTCCTCTGCCTGCAAAGTCATAGCCATAGAACATGGCAAAACATGGACATACATACATTTTAATACCCTGCTTTTTTATTGGGTTGTAATAAGTGGTCCTTCATACACTTGCTTACATACAGATCCGATCATAAAGGGTGGAGTGGTCATATCACATTGCAAATGTCCATGTTACATGTTTGTTTTTATCAGGCTGGTGCAGGGTTATGGTCTCTGGTATTTTTCTGCTCTATGATTAATTGTGATATATCCACTCTAGAAAACTTGAAGGTCATTCACAGTGAATAAATGGTTGGCATCCTGTCATCTAATCACCAGTACAACATTTTGCATTACTATGCTGGTGACGTCCCTCTGGTCTTGCTAATCAATTTTATTTTCACTGGGTGGATTTCCTTTTTGATTTTTAAACAAAAAGCCCAACAAACCTTGGGTCGAGGCTGTCGGCCCTACAGAGGTGATCGCTCTCCTGGACCCCTGGTATATGAAGTAGGGAGCTGCACTTCCACATTCCAGCTGGTAGGTGGGCATGTGTAGTGTGAACTGCGCACCCCGGCCGAGCCTTGCAAGTGGTTGTACACTTTCCGCCACCCAGAACCTGAGCTGTGATTGAGCGATCACTGCCATGGGAAGCCCCATGCTCTGCTTGCAGCCATGACCGTATGAAGTCTGTTAGGAAAGTCCAAAATGATTTAAAGCGGTCCTTCACTCTGAATAAGAGTCTATCTTATATGTTTCCCACACCCTGTACATACAGATTGCTCACATTAACAATCATCCTACCTGCATTTACTGCATGTTATGAGCCTTTAAACATCCAAGATGGCGGCTCATGGAACATCAGGCAGTCTGCAAACAGGAAGTGCCTTCTGACTTTGCTGCTCTGCATTCTGGGATTGCTGACCTTTTCCTGACCCCAGCTCTGCTCTGTCTGAGCAAAGCACTGCTATAACCCACCCCCTGTATTTTATCCCACTCTCATCTCCTCAGTAAATGTGATGCTTCTGAGTCAAGATGGCGGCGCCCGTATCCTAAAGTCCTGAACAGTTGTTGCAGAGTTGCAGCCCAGTGGGGGAAAGTAAGTGACTAAAAACTTAAAATGTAATAATTTTAGATGCTGGGGAATCCTTTTTAAGGGTTTGGGCTTTTCAATAAATCGTGAAGGTCCGGTATAAGTTTTGGATAACAGAGATTTGGCCCCCCAGAGCAGCCTAAAAGATGTGCCACTAGCCACACTCCAAATAGAATATGTAAAGGAAAAATAGTAATTTCATTGCTACAGATCTTCTTGCCAAAATAACACAATCAATATGAACACATCAGGCCTCTAAAAAACATAAAAACCCGAACGGTATGTGCAAATAAGCTCCAATATAACATTCAAAGAGTACATAGAAATAAACCCACTAAGGCTGCATAAAGTGCAAAGACTATGTTAAAGCACTAACACTAAACAAATTCAGAAATTCATTACACAGCTGAAATTTTTTGTTTCAAAAAAATTAATGACAAAATCATTCAACGAGGGTAGAGGCCTAATGTGGACAGGACCCAGAGGTTCACACACTGCTGTGCCCCCAACTAGGGAAGTTAAAACACTATGAACAATAAAGTAGAACAAAAGTGAAGTACTTCAGGAAAAGAGCAGCCATGGGTATATAAAAAATAAATATCACCAAATCAGCTGAGCCTGGCATCCATCAGGGAACAACAGGATAAGAGCAGCCATGGGTGTATATATAATAAATATCACTATATCAGCTGAGCCTGGCATCCATCAGGGAACAACAGGAAAAGAGAAGCCATGGGTATATATATAATAAATATCACTATATCAGCTGAGCCTGGCATCCATCAGGGAACAACTCGTTTTAAGTTTTGGATAAAGGTGCCTTTTTTTTTTTTAATTTCTGTAATATATGTAAATACAGTGTACCTTTATACAGTGTATTCAAAGCAAAGCTGCTTTCTTTACCTCAGATTCTGTGTGAATGAGCTGCGAAAAGCATGTTATGCTGCTGTTTTATGGGTCATGAGCATGCTCTGCTGAGCTTGCTCCTGAGCCGAAGCGCAAGTGACTGGCTCTTAAACCACTTTTTTTGTGTGGTCCTTGAGGAAATAAATTGAAAGGAGGGGCAAACTTTTGAGCCCAGCACTGCAGGAAATGGAAGAGATACACATGGAATAGACATCAGATGAGATGCTTGCTGCCTTATTATTGTTGTTGGGTTTACAGTCCCTTTAAAGTGGACCAAAACCCAGGATGTTGACTATCCTGGGTTTTGGTCCTACCCCCCCCCCCCCCGGGGCACCCCGATTGGGGGTGCTCCGCTATGTGAAACCCCCCAGATCTCCCACATCAACTCACCTCACTGCGGTCCTACGGCGCATGGGCGGCTGCTGAGCCAAGGACGTCTAAAGAAATGTCTCTGACCGCACTGGCTGGCGCATCACGCGCTTCCCTCTAACAGGTGGCCAGCGCGGGCACATGCCCTGCTAAAGGGATAGCGGGGATGCAGCCTGTGCATGCGTCATTGGACCGGGAAGTAAGGTAAGTGTAGCGGGCGACCTGGGGGGATTCACACAGCAGGGCATCCTGATTTTGGATGCCCCGGGGGGAGGGAATGGATCGGCCCGGGAAACGTATAGATTCCCGGGCCGATCGGGGCTCGGTTTCAGTCCACTTTAAACTATACCCAGGGCAAGTCTTGGAATACAATCAGATACCAACCCATCTATTGCTGATATTTGTAGGCACAAACAGCATATACTGAGTCGCCTTCCTTCACCTGGGTCCTTAACAGAAGAGTGGTTTGCCCTTTCAGACTTGTATTTTTGTCTTTTTAACAGTTTAGTCAGAGGCCTTTATTTAAAACTCCCTTCCTGTTGATTGACCCGCTACATCCGCTGATAGTTCCAAGCATCCATTACTTGTTCAGTATAATCCTTTACAAGTGGCAGTCTGATTTTAACTGGAAATGTCTGCTTCCCACCCCTACCATTAACATTCTGTAAGAAATTGTTCTAAGCAGAGCAAGAGTGAAAGTTGCAGGACATGTCTGCAGAAGGGCTGGGAAGACTTATGTTCTCTGGCCTAATATCTTTGATCTCTATATAAAAAAGGAAAAAGCAACAAAATGATCAAGGCTTTTAGGGCCGTCTTGAACTAAGAAAAAAAAAAGCTGGCTTGGCTTCCACTGTGCGCTGAGCTGAGAGCCGTTAGTGTGCACTCCTAGTCTTGTGTCACAGGGAGATCCGGTAAGCTCATGCCAATGGAATGTTACTCTGATTCCTCCCATATGCGGACACCTTGGGGCTGAGAAGTTCTCCTCCAGTATAATGTAACCCTGCCCGAGCAGCACGCAGTGTTCTCGCAGCACCCACATGGTGTCACTTGACAATCTGTGGCTTGCCATGGGTCACGTCTCCTTTATCCATGGGAGCTTCCAGCAGATTTTCACACCATGACCCCCCACTTCCAGAAAGGAAATGCATCTGCTCCTCTTCGTAATCACTCGTGATGGATGGGCCGATCTCATTTGTAGGCGGTCATCTGACGCGGGACCGCTAATGACCCATTCTACACGCTGCTAAAATTAGCTCCTCTTAGTAAATGTTTACTCTTTACACATTTTCCTTGCATTAAATTCCAGCTCCCTGCTGCCGCCGGAGCAAGTCTGTGCATTAATTCCTGGCACTGTCAAGATTCATCTGGTTGCAGTTGGTTTCTCAGGGGGTGCGGTAGAAAGGCTGGTACATTACATTTAAAGAAGAAATCCAGGTTTCGCCATTAAAAAAAAAAGTAGGGGGACGACTAGTGACTAACAACACTTACAGTAACTTTACATCGCTGTTCTTACAAGAATCTCCATGTAGGCTGTGGCTGGGGACCCAACGACTGGCTTCATTTACTGTTGTGCCGTGTAGTCCAAGGCAAATGGGTACAACCAACTGCTTTAATGTGTCAAACTTGCAACCAAGCTAAACAGCCATACAGAGACTTTAATTAATCCAGACTTTCAGCATGATTTATTGAAAAGCCCAACCCCTTAAAAATCCCAGCATCTAAAATTAATATATTTTAAGCTTTTAGTCACTTACTTTATTATTTTTCCCCCACTGGGCTGCAACTCTGTTCAGGACTTTAGGAAAGGGGCGCCGCCATCTTGACTCATAAGCATCACACTTACTGAGGAGAGGAGTGTGGGATAAAGTACAGGGGGGGCGGGTTATAGCTGTGCTTTGCACAGACAGAGCAGAGCTGGGGTCAGGGAAAGAACAGAGATCCCAGAATGCAGAGCAGCACAGTCAGAAGGCACTTCCTGTTTGCAGGCTGCCTGATGTCCCATGAGCTGCCATCTTGGATGTTCAAAGGCTCATAACATGCAGTAGATGCAGGTAGGATGGTTTTTAGTGTGTATGTACAGGGTGTGGGAAACATATAAGATATGCTCTTATTCAGAGTGAAGGACCACTTTAACTTTTCTGGGCAAAAATAAATGTACCTCTTTTGCAGCCGCTTCAGTCCAATCTCCCTCCTAAGATTAAAGTGGACCAAAACCCAGGATTTTGACTATCCCTGGTTTTGGTCCTTGTCTCCGGGGAACCCCAATGCAGGATGCCCTACTGTGTGAAGTTCGCCCACTCCAACTTGCCTTTCTCCGGTCCTACCGTGCATGCACGCCCTCTGGTTCAGTCGGCGTGCTTGACTGCGCTGATGCAAATACGGCTAGGCTTGTCGAATGCTCCAGCTGGGTCAAGCCGAGCGCATGCCTGTACTTCAACTCAAAGAAAATTGGTGGACAAGGTTCTGTCTCTTTCACAAAGTGGCAGGGGGTCAGAGCCAACACTACCACCACAGGATAAAAGTTAAAGCGGTCCTTTACCCTGAATAAGAGTCTATCTTATTTGTTTCCCACACCCTGTACATACAGATTGCTTACATTAAAAATCATCCTACCTGCATCTACTGCATGTTATGAGCCTTTAAACATCCAAGATGGCGGCTCATGGACAGCCTGCAAACAGGAAGTGCCCTCTGACTGTGCTGCTCTGCATTCTGGGATTGCTGACCTTTTCCTGACCCTAGCTCTGCTCTGTCTGAGCAAAGCACAGCTATAACCCACCCCCCAGTACTTTATCCCACTCTCCTCAGTAAGTGTGATGCTTCTGAGTCAATATGGCGGCGCCCGTATCCTAAAGTCCTGAACAGAGTTGCAGCCCAGTGGGGGAAAGAATAATAGGTAAGTGACTAAAAACTTAAAATATATTAATGTTAGATGCTGGGCTATCGATTTTTAAGGATTTGGGCTTTTCAATAAATCATGGTGAAGGTCCAGTTTAAGTATTCATTTTTATTTACTTAAATGTTTCTAACTCGTCTCTATTTGAAACTAAAGGAGATTTGTAAAAGTTTAAAACAGTGGTCCTAATACTTATCCAAAGCTTAAACTTTTGGCTGACCCTGTAGGGCAAATCTGGATGCATTCTGGGGGTGGAGCACATCAAAGTCCAAAGAGAACTGGGGAATGCTCCCGCTCTTGCTCCCGATTGCCAAGCTATGTGCATAAACGGTGCCATTCATTAATATGCATGGTATTGGGCACTGATTGGACGAGAGCCTGAACATGCTCCGTATGGCCAGGGAAGGGCAAGTTTGTATGGGTGATCTGGGGGTTTCACATAGAGACATCCCAAATCGGGATGTCTCTGGACCAAGGAACACATTTTCACTATCCAGGGTTTTGTTCCTCTTCCAGTGCTAAGTAGGAAGCAAGTGTGGGTGGATATGGCTAGGCTCTTGGTTTACAGGTTTTAGGCTTCTAAAATCTACTTATACAGTCTGAGGTATGTACCACCTACAAACATTCTTTTTTATTAAAAAGTAGTTGTTTGTTGCTGGGCCTACACTGTATCTATATGGTATGTGCAAGAGAGTGGTCTTCTCTTTGAAAACGGGTAAGTGGGGTTTGTCTTACAGTGAAAAAATGACTGAGCTGTATTAACTGCTCCTTTCTGCTGAAGTTTCTTACCAATGTGAGAACCATTGTGGGCCGTTCAGTGGCTGTTGACTGTTCTAGTTCCCTGGGTGTGCATGCCTATTGTTAGCCTTGTAGGGTACGGAAGCAGGGATCTGGTGAACATTCCTGCCTGATGTTTTGGCCCCTCTCTGTGGACGGGCATCCCAAATCAGGATGTCTCAAGGGATGCAATATCCCTTTTGCCCTGACCAGTGTGGCACCCCCATGCCACACTTTATAAACTAAACTGGACTGGGGCACTGGTGGTTCGCAGTCCTTTTCCAAGTATTTGGCTGCCAAAAAGAACTCCAGATCACATGACTGCTAAGGATGTGTGGAGCAGGTAAGATAAATTCAGGTTTGCGGGGAAGAGGTACCGCTGATTAACACCATTTTTATAGAAAATGGGTGTTGGTCCACTTTAAAGTGACCGCTATCATCACCTGGTTTCCTTCAGAAAAACTAAGGTCCATTTTTGTCATCTCCTGAAACGGATACATCCTGAGAGAGAAAGGAAAGAAAACCTTTTTACACCTTCTATGAAACCTCTATATGCTTGCTTGTCCGTGAAAATAGACCTCCTCTAAGAGGATCTTAACACCCCTATACAAATAGGACCATGATTGTTATGTCTGCATCCACTTTACATATTTAACAATTGTTTTCTTTTTGTGTACATTGCTCTTTTCATTGCATTTTATTTGTTTAACCTGCACTATAGCACAGGTGCAGTTTAAAGCGGGACGCATTTAGTGCTGAACGCCAAGGATGGCGTGCATGGTTTCCGGGTGGTGTTGATGTCAGCCAGGAGTAAAGCGTCCTAGTCCTGGCCTGTGTCGGATTACCTGCTTGCAGCTTCTGTTTCAGTTTCTGCATCCCTCAGGGGTTCCGTAGTATCGTTGCTTGTTAATGTCTGCTTATCTTTGCAGCTAGCTCTTGGTATTTACCGTTTTTTATCTTTTACAAGACTCTCATTAATCGGTAGTAAAAGTTGTTCTTCCAGGCCATAAAGGTTGGGCGTCATTGTGGTTGTTGTCTTCCTGAGAATTAATTGCCTCCGCTAATTTCCCCGAACCTGCGGGACATGAGAAACATGGATCTTCCTGTAAACGCTGCACCTGCCGGGGTAACAGGTTTTGTGGTGACATCACTCCTGTATAATGAAGCGTATTCAGTTAGGTTCAAGTTTAAGGTTAGCGGTTTGATACATTCAGCCCTCTTTTCACACAACTGTCAGCAGCTCTGTTTGTGTAAACCAGGTTCACAAAAGTGGAAAGCTGAGACAACGAGCGGATGTCAGGCCCGTGGTTGGCGTATCCATGGCGATGTGTGTGTACAAGGCCTCCGAGAGGAGCGAGCGCTGGAGTGAAGGGCTCTTGGGATCTTCAATCATTGTGCCAGCTGCGGGTAGCACGTACAATAAGCAGGCTGCTTAACTCCTTTATGAAATGGCCAAAGTTTAGGGTCGAGGGACAGAGCCGCTGCCCATTCAGATCTGCAGGATTTTATTTTTATGACTGTAAATGGCTTGTAGCACTGCCAGCAATGTGTTTGCCAACACATCCGGCATTGCTTTGTTTCACAGAACGGGCACGGTCTCGTATACATACGCAAAGAAACATACCAACCAGTATCCTTGGTAATGATGTATTCCGTAGAGAATAATATAAAGGGCTGGTGGTTCAACCCTCTAAAAGCCCTGGTAAAATAGAAAAAAAAACCCAATTATGTTCCTTTGCCTCCATTAGCAAGGGCCGCTCCAGACAATGAGCATGGTGCGGAGTGTGGGGTCCTGGCACAAAGAATGAGGGGGCAATGAGGGTCTGCAGTCTGCTCGGGCAAAACGTTTTCCTAATATCCCTGCTGAATTCATGCAAAACTGTTAGGGGGTTAATGTACCTTCCTAAAAAGGCTTTACAGTAATAAGGGGTTGTGAAGGGAATTTTTTCTTCATACTCTTGTTGTACCCCCCAGGACACATCCCGCTTCTCTGCCCAAACCTAGAAGCAACTTTGCTGTCAGTAGTTATATTAGAGAGAGCAGCTTATAGACTGTGATTAGTCTATTAGACATAAATTAGACATAATTGAGCCCCAGCTAAAAAAAAAAAGTCCCTTTTGATTTAAAGTGGAACAAAACCTGGGATTTTCACTATTCTGGGTTTTGGTACTTCCCCAGGGGGGCTCGGTAATGGGGAGCAGAAGGCCACAACCCCAGTTTCCCTTAAGACGATGGTGCTCTCCCATCCCCTATCCTATCTGAATGGCTGGGCGCAGGAGTGCGCCTAAGCCTGGGGATGTGGCTGCCATGTTTACATTGCTACGGGAGCCATGGTAAAGGTGAGTTTTCTCATGACCCAGTGGTTCCCAGAGATGGCCACCCAGAGATGGCCACCAAGAGATTTGTTCCACTTTAAAGCATGCCTTTTCACCACCCCTAGATAGCAGGAACACCCAATCTCAATGGTGGTTGCACATTGTGGTGGCCAGCCTTGTGATTTCAATGGAGATTCACTGGTCACCATGGGAGTTAGCTGCCCAAGAGGGTGGGGGGACCAGGAGGTCACTGCCATGGACATTAACCTTCACTTGCTCTTTCTTGGTTGGGAGGATCTTGGTCCAATGGGACACTAAACTAACCTAACCTACCTAACCTTACACCATCAGTGAACCCTGCTTTAGGGAGATACTCGCCTTTTCCTTCTAAAGCCCCACTGTGATGTGTTGTCTCAAAGCTGAACTAAAGTGATGATCCTTGCGCATAGGAACACTAAACTAAAATAACCCTTTACCCTTATGTGAGGTAGACCTGCCTTAGAGAGAGTCTCACCTTTTTCCTTGTGGAACCTCCAGTTTGGGGCAGCAGGAAATAGCTGCACATTTGTGGAGGATGGTGGCTTTACTCAGCTGTCCGATGGTCCCCTGTTGGAAGGAGCGCCATAAGAAAAATGTGAATATCTCTTAAATTTGGCACTCTCATGCCACATGTTTTGGTGGGATATGCCACTTACAAACCTGGGCTTTACCTGCCATGGAGCGTTTAGGCCAATGTAAATGATGATGTGTCTGTAAATTTTAAAATTAGAGCCTTATGGATAAAGGGTCATCTTTCCACATCAGTAATGATGGGGTGAGCTGGAGCACATGCAGGAGTGTACCTGTCGGGACCAATGTGCTGCTCAGAAGGTAATGTCTTTCTCCTGTTAGGGCTAAGACTGTAAAGGTTAAGACAGGATGTTAAACCGGACCAACAGCCTGGCACAGCTGGAAAAGTAGGGTAGTGGCCATTTTGGAGCTTCCTCTCCCAGCATCTCAGCCGTGCTGCTGCCTGGATTCAACTGACATAACTGACCATGCACAGTAACAGGAAACCCAGCAGCACTTCCTGTTTGCAGGTGGCCTGCAAATGCACAAGACACCATTTTGTTTCTAAAGTTTACTACAGCAGGAGTTAGAAAAGGGTAAATTAATTTGTATGTGCTGCAATCTAAATTCATATGCAAATGAGCATTGTTTGTTGTGTTTGTCTGGTTTAAGTCATTTTTGACTGTTGGTCTGCATGAAGTTATATTTATTTCTCCTTTCTAGAGATGTGGCAAGATGGAAAACACATCTGCCATGGTGCATATCTGTGGTGCCCTTCTGGCATGTATCCTAGGTTGGTGTGCGTATGAAGTTTTTCTTCAGATCATGGCGTTGGCGGGGCTACTCCAGACACAGCAGCTGGGAGAAACATATGTTTCACCACAATCATTATACCGTAGTCTACAGCCTGTAATGAGTTGCCTTCCTGCTCCAGAAAATTGTATATTATTGTATTACAGGCCAGGGAGCTCCACAGAAGCCTACATTGATTTAAAGAGAGCCAGGACCCAGGATTTGCACCTCCTGGGTTTCTGTCCACTTTACAGAGGCATCCCCATTTAGGAAACCTCCAGTTTGGCCAGTACTAGCCTTGTTGCCACATCCCTCACTACCCTTCAACAGGGAGTGTACCCATGCTGGCTATTCACAAATGCCTGGCATGGGCAATCGCCCTGCTAAAGGGATGCTGGGGATGTGTACGCTGCTCACGCATGCACTGTTGGACCAGTAATGAAGGTGAGTTTTCGGGCAACCTGGGGGGTTTGAAACAGCGGGGCCTCCTGATTCTGGATGCCCCGGGAAAAAGAGTGAGTGAGTATGCCTGCCTTGGAGTCTCATACACTCCAGGGTGGGTTTTGGTCCACTTTAAGGCCCATAGATGTATTTGCTCCTCAGTTATATTAAACTCAGTGATGCACTGGGTATTTAGTCATATAAAGATTTTAACTTTGGGGGGGGGGGGGGGGGCATCACAATTGGGGGTGCTCCGATGAGTGTATCTGCACGATTACCTGTAAACTCACCTTTTTCTCGTCCCAACGGCGCATGTGCGGGCCACTCAGACAATCTGTAAACCCCGCTCCATACAGATTTCCTTTTACTTGTTGCTCTAAGTGGCAATCTTAATGGAGCGAGCCTCTAGCTGTGGGCCTGTCTGTGGTGGCCATTCAGAAAGGCTTGGTGCATGCCTAGATAGAGGTATAGCGGAGATGCGGCCATGGCACTGAGATGTGGCAAGGGCTAAGGGAACAGGTTGATCGGGCGGCCCCCAAGGTTTCATTCAAATGGGCACCCCCCAAAAAAATCTTAAGATAAATCAGGATCAATCCAACGCAGTCCTGCCGATTACGTTTTGCTCCTTTTTATCCGGTTAGCTCCAATGTCAACTATGCTCTCCCAAGCTGGCTGTGGTGCTCTTGAAGGCGTCCATTGGCCTCTAGAGTTTTGTGACCTCCAGAGACTTTAATTTAACATTTGCAGTTAAAATATTATTTCTTGCCAGGCAGGACGGTAACTTTTGACAGGGTTGGAACTTGGGAATACTTTAAGCATCTAATCAGGTTAACCAAAGACAGGGGTCATATAAAAAACAAGAAATGTTACTGTATACAGTATTTGGCTTTATAATATATTTTTCTGCTTATTTCACATTAGGTTTATGTGCATTCCCCTCATGAAGTTAATCCAGCGAGGCTGGAGATGTCAGGGTCGGTCAGTTGTATCATGTTGTGCTAGTGACAGATGTGCTTTATCTTACATGGCTGAAAAGATCTCCCGTGACCCGCAGCTACAGCCTCTTATCTGGGCTAATTCTCCAGCCTCCGCCTCGGGTCGCTCGCTGTGCCATTTCATTAGCTCCGATTCCCTCTAGTTCATGTAAGACTGGATAATATTACTTTGTTTTCCAGAGAATGGCTTTGTGGGTCATTTCAGGCCTGGAATCATGGCCTTAGGCTGCTACAGACACTCGATCAGACATCCTTCAAACCCTTACTCCCCCACCCAAGATCAGACATGTCGCCACCCTGGTCTGCCCTTAGGCCTGTGACCACCATCAAAACGTATAATAGATGGGGGAAGGGGTATAGAGACATGATGGATCTAAAGTCAAAAATAGACATAAGCCCTGATCATTGTTCCTCTAGGTACTAATATGTTTTGATAAATCTCGAATTACCTTTCTCAATGATTCCTGTAAAGTGATTACACAAAGTGGCCCAGCAAGTCTGTGGCAGCCGAATTAAAGACATTATTGATCCTCCCCAGCATTGCTATATACGGTAATAAATTGTTCTATGTTTTTTAATCAAAAAAGTTTTTGGGTAGTGCGGCTATGTATATGGGGCACTTGGGGTATTTCTAGAACTCCAATTAGAGTATGTAGCATTGCTGTAGAGGCGGTATTATTAATATTACGAGACTGCATCCAACCTTATTCATTGAGCCAACACTCCTGCTGGTCATGTATTTATGTAGTCTCTCTTTTTTTTTTTTTTCTGTACCCAAAGGCAGGTGTATCAACATGGCGACTCCCAAAAAGTATTGCCGGAGGACAACAAAGTCAAATGAATTAGTTAGCAACTCATGGAAAATGAGACCAAAACCCACGCTGAGTGGCCTGGAAATCTATAAGATTCCCGGGCTGATTGGTTCCCTCCCCCTGGGGCATCCAAAATCGTGATGCCCCGCTGTGATAACCCCCCCCCCCCCCTCCTCCCCAGGTCTTGGTCCAACAGCACACGTGCGAGCCACAGCCGCATCCCCGCTATCCCTCTAGCAGGGCGTGTTCCCACGTCATTTGTGAATGGCCGCCAGCGCGTTCGGAGCTGCTGCGGCTCCAAGCACGCTGATTGGACATGCGCCGTAGGACCAGGAAGAGGTGAGTTGGCATCGGCGTTCTGTGGGGTTTCACACAGCGGAGGGGGGGGGGGGGGCAAAACCAGGATAGCCAAAATCCTGGGTTTTGGTCCACTTTGAACAAAAGCAAAATCGGGGTTTGTTCCACTCCCCAGGGGACATCACCAGAAGTAAGTATGGCTTACCTTTTCCCCGGCCCAATGGCGAATGCAAGAGCTCTGCTTCAGTGGGGAGTGAGAGCTTCTGCATCCCCCATCCCAGCCAAAATATCTAAATGGCTGTGGCAGCCGCGCGCACAGCGTGAGGATGCAGATTATGTGGCTGCTCCCCATTGAAAAAAATCAGTTGTTTGCAGAATTGCATACTCACGGCAAACTGCTCTGATTGGATGAAAGCCTGCACATGTGCCGTTGGACCAGGGAAAAAGTAAGCTTTACTGGTGTTCTGAGGGGTTTCTTCTTTAGGAATTATAGTCTTGTCACCCAATTACAATGGCTCACTGCTATGGCAGCCACTCATGAGAGTCTCACTTCTGCCTTGGGATCGGGGTCCTCATTGGGACCAGTTGAATCACTCACCTGCACTGCTACACAATCAGCTCCCACCCCTCATATAATGCAGCACCATCATTGGCTGCCACTGTTCATGTCGTCTGTGTTTCATGCTGGCAAAGTGGAAGCAACCCCAAACCTTGTGATTGCCTGCATTTCACCAGGTGATTTTGTGGTGCCAGTGAGTGAAACCAGGGTTGTTTAGGGGTCTCCAGTAATCTGGATGCCGCCCCCCCCCCCCCCCCCCCCGTGCCGGTTCTAATGCAATCCAACATCCATTTTGTAGAAAGTGGGTGTTAAGGTGCCTGCAGATGGTCTACAATCCATAATAAGTACAGTAGGAATTTACATTGCATACTTTTGCCTAGGTTTGCGGTGTGCACAGCCTGCAGAATACCTCTATGTATAATGAGACCAATTTGAATTAGGGTTTTATTTTTTGTTATTTAAATTAGTCTTGTATGTAACTTGTATGTATTCTTCTATATATTTAGCAGAGCTAAACTGACATTCCAAAGTGTCACTTGTTCCGGCCCTGGTGGATGCTGGGAGGGATTGGGTGGGGGCACTCCGCTTTCTCTTTTGATGAGAGGATTAAATCTCCCTGCCCTGCTTGCTGCTTCCGAAGGATTTTAACTATTTGCTGGCCAACATAGTATTCGCAGTGCTTATGCTGCTAGTTAAGTGATCCTTCAGAATTGGCTCTTGGATACATAGAAGTATTCATTGCTGGAATAGCTACCTGCACTCTGTTCTCTTTGTTAAAACTTCATACAAAAAATGATAAAGCACAGTGCAGATCCATATTTAAATGCCATATAATGGGCTATAGAAAAAGCAATATTTGACTAATATACATTTGTTTAAAAATCTTTCCCTCTATTTTATTTTTAAAATGGACCAAAGCCCACGCCAAATGGCCTGGGAATCTATAAGCTTGATCGATTTATCCCCCCCCCCCCCAGAGCATCCAAAATCGGGATGCCCCACTGTGTGAACCCCCCCCCCCCCCACAGGTCGCCCCATTCACTTACCTTGCTTCCCGCTCCAACAGCGCATGCACGAGCCACAGCCACATCCCCTCTATACTTCTAGCAGGGTGCGTGCCTGCGCTAGGCTTTTGTGACTGGCTGGAACACTTCCTGTTAGAGGGAAGCAGGGGATGCAGCCGCCAGCGCGCTCTGAGTCGCTGGCCTCATACGTAGGCTTAGACGACATGCTGTCAGCGGCTCAGAGTGCGCTGATTGGATGGAGTTGCACTCCGCGATCTGGGGGGTTTCACCGGGTTGCCCAGGGGGGTAAGGACCAGAACCCAGGATAGTCAAAATCCTGGGTTTTGGTCCGCTTCAATCCCATGAGAAGTTTGAAAAGAAAGCCCTAAATCACCAGAAAGTGATATATGTAATCAGAAAGTGGCAGGGTTTAGCAGCCTGATGGGGAGGGGCAGCATGTGTCTGCTCAGAAAGCTTCCAAGTATAGTATAGCATTTCCCCAATGAAACAATGTAAAGTAAGCAATTTGAAAGCATATCTGACTACATGTAAATACCTAATGTATTCTAAACCAGTTTGCTTTCTTCACTTCAAACTCTGGGCTGGGAAGGGTAAGTCTTGGCACAGCTGTGAGTTGTTTGCACTCTGCTTTGCTCATAGACAGCTGTGAGACCGCTGTGGCTTGCCAGGCTCACTTACACTTGAGAGCACAGAGTAGCTATTAGACCACTTTTTATGATATAGCTTCTACTCAGCACTGCAGGAAATGGAGGAGAGGCACGTGGGATAGGTATCAGGTGAGCTGCTTGCTTGCCTTATCATTGCTGTTTGGTTTAACCCCACATGGAGGTGTTTGTTTTATCATGTTGGAAACCTCCTCTCAGTCCACGTCTCCTAGGATGTGTTGATCGCTTGCGGTCCAGGGCTATTGTCCCAGGACACAAAGCGGCATCCCTGCCATGTACACCCTCCCATCTGCCCATTCAAGTGACTGGGCGAATGGGGCCATGCACTGATGGCAGCACCCAGGACCTGGATCGCCGGTTACCCCAAGACTGGACTTCCACTTTAATGACAAAGTACAAGTTAGACTCTGCATTATATTGGCAGAACATGACCCCTTTTCTGGCAGCATATAAATTATTACACCTCCCATTTCCCAATCTGCCTCCTCCTGTGTAGCCTGTTCCAGACATTGCATAACCTTTATTCCTCTAGAGAGAAATGCAGTTGCAGTGGGAATGAAAATGTAATTACTGAGGTTCTTCCTGTTTTCTATGGCTGATTTGGCAAATCCTTGTTCACATTTAAAAAAAAAAAAAAATGTGTAAGTGGGCTTGTGGAGCCGCATTTTTAGCAAAGGGGCCATCAAAACTTCAGGCAATATCCGTACATTTTGTACTTAAAACATACCTAGCATTTAGTACCTTATTTAAAAAAAAAAAAAAAAGTGAGATCCTTAATTCCTGAAAAAAATGGTCAATTATCCAGGCGAAATGTGTTTGGTTGTAATTGGTTGTGTTGGATGGGGGGTGGGATCTGCTCCACTCTCTGCGTGCCAGCAAAAAACAGGGATGTATCATTTGTATTCGCTATATTGAAAGCGAAAACATTTTCACTGTGTCTCATTCCTTACTTGTGATAGTGCTGCTTAGTTTTTAGTATTCTCTTAAACGTTTGTCAGGCTAATACCTCACATGGAATGGTTTAGACCCCCCTGTGCGGCCATCCAGGATTAGGTACCTGTAATTTGTGGTTTAACCACCCAGATGAGTCGTCTGTTAGAAAGTGTGGGCATGGCAATTAGTTTACCATCGCTGGCTTTATATGCATTCCCAGGCAGGTAGAGGCTCAATTGAAAAACTAAAAGCAGAACTGGTGCTCCAGGAGGTCTCTGCCTGTTTCCAGGAGGTCAAATTTGATAAATGGTGTATGGTTTGTGTGCTTGGATTAATGTTCAACCAGTCTTTTGGTTATTCTGTTCTGACGTCCTGACTGCTCTTAGGAAAGCCACAAAATGACCCTCAGACACACACACACACACACACACACACACACACACACACACACACACACACACACACTTACTTGGACTTGGCTGAGAATTCAGTTTAAAGACCATCCTCCACAGCCCTGCAGTTACTTACTTGGTCAAAGTGGTCTCTGCTTGAGATGGGGGCACCTCCTCCAAAGGCATGTACAAAGGAATGGGTTTCCATCGATAGTTTGAGACTTACTATCCCCCCAGAAATGGGAATGTGAAGGGGTCTATTTTAATGATTGGTCATTTTATAGAAAAGTAATGGTATTTGTTTTACCAGAATATTGTTGTGTCATATCTAGGCTTGCAAATGTCTGGATGTACCAAGGTTTACAGACCCACCCCATAGAGCAGCTATACTCAACTGGCGGACCGGGGTTCGAATGCGGACCTCGGCGCCAGATTTCCGGACCCCTGCCCTGACAGCCCTGCACAGTTTCTTCTGCGTTGCTATGCTCAGAGCTGCCCCCTTGATCGGCGATGTGGAGCTTAGTCTCCCTGGCCCCTAGCATTGCAATATGAAGTACTCCTTGGGATGGAAGTGGCATTGCAAGGTACCCAAAAGCTTGCCCAATCCAAAAAAGTGCCCAATAGGATTTTTTTTTAGGTTGGTAAGCAACCTTTTTTTAGTTTTTTTAGTTTTGCCTGGGGAATCTATAGTCCCTCCCCCAATGTGCTGATTTCTAACTATCCACCTCCTGCGATAGCACTCCATCCGGACCTTCACCTCTTACCAGATGCCTTTTATATGGACCTTTACAAGAACTGGTTGAGTACCCCTGCCATAGAGTGTGATGGGGTCTGGCTATGATCTCCTTTTCATAAAGATTAAATAGAACGAGCAGGCGATAGGCCAGATAGCAACCTGAGAGTTGACAGCTGCCTTTTATTCGCGGTTTCTGCCAGCATATGCTACTGACACATTGTCTGGCGACTTGGGCAGGATGGGTTTATTTTTGTATTTAATAATCTAAAAATATTTTAAACAAAAAAGGGGAAAGCTATAGAGACATTTGTGCAATTTGTCCTGGCCTTTTACTTTTGTATTGTATGCCCCCAGTGTACTGTCCCCATAGAGGTCCATGCAGATACTCTTGTTCATCTCAGAGACCTCCTCGTATTCAATTACTTATGACCAAGTGTGCTTGGGGTTTCTAGTTTGCAAAATTATGATTGTATTTGTATATGATTGTATTGTATATTCTAGTGGATTTGGGGTAATTATGTCTTCACTCGAATAACATAGGGCTGGTAATATCATAGGCTTAAAACTAGATAGAATACTCTATAGCATATATGACATTTAATACACGTAATGTAATTAAGATCACATATATTCGGCCTTTTCTAGGACCAGTTAGATTTTTTTCAATAACCATAGGTCGAGATGAGACCTAAATAGACAAGGAACAGGAACAGCCTGCAACTAAACTTGGGATCTCATGTGTTACTGTATGTCTCTGTAACAATAGATCAGTATACTGAAACAACAATATGCACAGAAGTACATATTGTACTACTATATATTGATGTTCATTTGTTGTACAGTGTATATCAGGGCACTGATGATGGCAAACTATTAATCTAGTACATCGATATAAAAGATCACCATATACACTTTTTAAGGATATAAATGATTTTAATAATCTGTATATCCAAAACTGAAGGGCAATTAAGTCATTCCACTTAGTCCATGAGCGATGAGAGGCTTCTGTGCAGGGCAATTCTTGTTTGATACCCTATGAATGACAGGATTGAGTCAGTACTTTGTCCTGTGGATGCCTACCTTCATGGTTGCATGGTTGGCCATTGACGTGTTCACACAGCGCCAGAACAGGGCACTGTAATCTTAGGGAGTCAATGTGGCAGCAGACTTTTTCATATTTGTCAAGGTATTTTTTCAGACGTTTGTGCCGTTTTCATCACTGTGGGACAAGGGGCACTATTTGCAGCCTTGCACAGGGCAGTTTCCAAAGTAATACCAGCCCTGCATGGTTTGGTCATGTGTTTGGTAATGAACTATCTGATTCCCCTTGCATATGGCCGCCTATAGACTAGTGTAGCCTAGTGTAATACATATTTAATGCGCACACACACTTGCTAAGTGTCTGCATGGCTGAGCATGTCATAATGCTTCCTACAAATGGTATGTGTAAGGACCTGATGGGTTTAATATTTAATTCCATCAGCGCTGAGGGCTCCCTGGGGCCTCAATGGCTTTTACATCGTGTGAATTATGAAGTCTTTAATGCTTACACTAGAGCGGCCTGTAGTTCTGCAAGGTGAAACCTGACGTCCTGTTCAATTCTCACAAGTGACTGCTGGGGATTTCCCAAGAGACCCCCTGGAGGGGTGGGGGTCTGGACAGATTACTCCCACCCAGACTGTCCTTAAGAGTATTTATATCTCTGAGCTATTGTGTGAGTGAAAACCGGAAGGGAGCCAATCCTGCATAGCTTTGAGGGGGGAGATAAGACCAGACGGGCAGCGCGTTCTGCCACAGCTATCCAACAGTGTTTCATATTGTCACACAGAAAAATGAGTTCTTCAATGTTGCTGTACATACATGAGTGTCTGTGAATGTCTCTGAACAGGATTTACCTATACAGCAATGTATAACTAAAGGGGGGAGGGTTGTGTGTCCTCCATAGTGTTGCAGGAAAAAGCCAAAGTCTGTTTCCTCTGCCATGTGGAAACTTACAGCACTTTTAAAAAATCAAAATGGAGCAAAATGTTTCCTATAGCCTAAGCGGCAACTGACGTTTTAAATTGATAACTAGCTTAAGATTCATAAATGGCACAACGAATCTTATTAAATTCTTATTAATCCCTATAACATTCTGGTTAAAAAAAAAAATGAGCCAGATCTGTCATGAAGCAGTTAGTCTCTACGTAAAAATGAGTTCCACTCGCCCTCCTACCTCCAGGCCAATCCTGATTTGGGATACCTCAACGCACGGACATTGAAGGCCCATTTCCACGGAACGAATAGCAAACATATAATTGCTAAAGTGAATGCGATAAGACTATAATTGAGTAAATGCCCATTGCAATCAAAACGATCAATGAGAATTCACTTGTTGATCGAGCATCGTATATTTTTGGCAGACATAAAATTTCTCATGTGATGTGTTAACACGTGTTAACGTCGGCATGTGGAATCGGAAAACAACTGCAAATAGAACTTTACAAGAATGCTATCCTAACTACGATTGTCTGCTTGCTCAATGAACAGACAATTTATCTGTTCATGGAAGTGAGCCTTCAGAGGCAGCCTGAAATTGGGCAAATCTATATGTTGTTAAGGTTTGCCAGGATGTGCACAGTCAGTGAACCCTATCGACTGTTGGGAGTCACGTAAGCCCATGAGCCCACCAGAAGATAAACAGGGATGCCGCAACACACGTTTTTGGTCCCAAATTTTCTGCTGGAGATCCTGCAGAGTTACATAGTGGTTCATCTGGATCCCGACTGTGGGAAGCTACTGTCGGGACCAAAACATTTATCTTTTATCTGGAGGCATACAATACCGATAAAGGGCTAACTTCCAAGTAATTTTAAACCTTCTACACTTTCCTCGCTGCAAGCCCTAATGTTTGGGGCCGGGGTGTGTCTTTTGCCCCTCTGGTCTAAATGTATAGCCGCTAACAAGCCCCCCTTTTTTTTCTTCCTTTCCCTAATCGCATTGTCTGCAGTGGTAACCTGGCCATTTTTTTTAATTGCTGGCCTAATCGGTTTCAGGTGGTTGAATTGCGTGACAAAGAAGGCAGAACAAGGCTCATGGAACCTTTTTAAGATAAATTGACTTCATCGAGCGAATACAAACTGTATGTGGGCAAACGACTTGCGTGCAGACGATTTGTTGCTCATGCTATGCACTGTGCGTCCTATTTGTGCATGATTTCTGTGCGTCCACATGCTGACAGTCAGACGACGAACAAGAGGTTTTATGTCTGCCAAAACGATACAATAACACGCATGACCAGTGAACAAATTTACGTTCATCGTAAATCACTGGAGATGAAAATCCAGCTTTGGGGTGACCATCCACAGCGGGACAATGTCGCCCAGTACATTTTCTTAATGTTTGTAACCACCACCCGTTGTAGAAAGCTCTTTCTGGTGACCTTGTCCATTAGCCGTCTCCTATCGGTATGGTCACGTGGACTTGATCTTATTTTCAGAACTGATTTTTGCTCTGAGGATGAGGCATAAATAAAACGTGATGTTTAGGTTTGTTTTTTTTTTTTTGTTTTTTTTTAACTGTAGAGGATATCGCAGTTTAAATCTGACTTTAATTAGGCACATGCAGCTAATTCAAGCATTGTTTGCAAAAGTTTAGCCACGTGGCAGTTATAATTAACACGTGTTAGGATGTGGTCCTATTTAAGATTTCTTATTTCTGTATAAACAGTCCCTCTGCCATATGTGTACCATATCAGTCTGTCAAGTTGTAGATTAAAAAAATTGTGGTTAATGTGGTTGGTCTACAAAGTGACAAAATGGGCAAAGAGCTCAGGACCTGTACAGCTTGTCAGAAGAAGTGGGCAGCGAAATAATGAGGATCTTAAGACAGTGTGTATTTTAAAGGGAGCCAATACTTCTACTTGCACCAATCTCTCATTACATTACCTGCTGTGGAGCCCCATATTAGGCTCAGTGTATTCACCTTTCACTTCCTTACCATATGACCCACTTGCGACTTATGTGATTTGTCGGGGTGCACGGTGTGGGGAGCTTGGGTGGGTATACGAACTAATTTCAGGCTATTGAGGCTTTTATGCAGATACGTATCCCTATTGAGGGACAGCACCCCTCTGGTCCTAGCTTACCTGTTTTTCTGGTACATACATTTCCTGGAAATAAGGCTAAATGTAAGGACAATCCCCTTCCCCCCCTCCCATGTTACACAGGACGTTGTGTGTAAAGGATAACCTGTTTTCCGAGTGGTTATGCCCAGCCTCCTGAATTTGATTCAAAAGGAAATGGCAACTGTGTATGTGTAGGAAAAACAATTCTTTTTAAAAAGCTTTTTCTAGATTACAGTATAATATATATGTACCCTATTACAGAAGAAATGTTATTAGTTTGTCTACACAAAATCTGGAGCTCAATCTTTTTATGGCTATTGCTTTATTTTCAACATAATAAACCGAATACGAGCAAATTACTTGACCTTATGGCAAACGACTCTAGGGTCAGATAAAAGCCTTCCCCAGGGGCATTTTGGGCCAAATTGGGATGTCTTTGAGGAGGCCTTTTATCAGGCCTAGTAGTTTTGTGTTTGAAATCCTGATCAAGTGGCAAGATAAAGGTAAAACATTCTTTCTTGCTTTAAAAAGTGATACAGTGCCCATGACCGAAATTATTTTGGTAACAATAATTGATCTCCTCCTTCAGGGTACTGATTGTTTCTAAGGGGTACTTGGTGTAAAAAGGTTGAGGACCATTGCTCTAGTTCATTAAAAAAAATCTGCATTTTGTGTAACCTCCCAGTTTGTCCTAAACTCCTTGATCCCCCCCCCCCCCAGAATTGCCCAGTTCTGACCCACCTCCAAAATTCTGGCACTAAATGCAGGGATCAGCCGCCTGGAGGTGCACCACAATGATTGTTGGAGGAGGCTCATGCATATTCTATGGGAGCAAGGAAGAAGGTAAGAAATTCTGGGAGAATTTCACACGCTGAATCAGAAAGCCCATGTGAGTCTGATCAAAATTAAAATAAACCCTACCCTTACCTTTTATCCCTCGCAGACCAGTGCTGCTAATCGGGGCCCTCTAAAACTCACCTGATCACCAGATCCCAGTTCTGCGCTATTTGACTGGCGGTGTCATAGTCTACGGCGTTCCCATCATCCACCTGTCATTCAACACCCCTGCACTGCCCTGCGCCATTCGTCACAGGAACATGCAGTGTGGGATCTAGATCGAGTGATCAGGTGAGTGTCAGAGAGCCGGGCTAGCAGCACTGGTCTGCGAGGGATAAAAGGTACGTTTTTTTTCCTTCATTTCGACAATCGAATGACTTTAAGCAAGTGTTACAATTTTTAATGTTGATGAGCAAAAGTTGATTGGAAAATGTATCAGTTTTCCATAATTTTATACTGATTTCACAGCCAAGGTTTAAAATTCCTTACAAAAAAAGTGCTCCAGATTTCTCACACTTGCAGACCAGACAGTAAATATTTTTATGTGCCAATATTTTACCTATTTAATTTACTGACAGAAAAAAATAACATTTCTGGCTATTGCCTGGCTTCCTGTTGCTTGTGGGCTGCGCATGATTTATTATTTTAGTTGAGGACAGTAGCCTATTAAGGTGGAGTAGAGCATTAACATAATGATGATGGGATAGCGCCTCCTCCCATCTTTGCTTGTTTATGTGCAGTTTGCTGCCAACAGTGGTTAGTTTGTCCTTTAAACCATTGATCTCTTTATAAACATAACCCCTGCTGTAGATGCTGCAGAGTTTGAAGGTTGTGTTGACGGAGTATTTAGGAGAGTTGTGTTGGACCATTCATGCTGTTCCAGCCATTGTTCTCCAGTTTCGCTCTGCAGACAGTATTCTCCGGGTATTGTCCTTTTTGTAGTTTCACTTGTGTACTTCTGTAATTGGTTTTTCTTTTACTGTTTTTGTTTTTTTAAGGGCTTCTTCCTGTACAAAGACTCTTGTTTGTTGAAAGTGACGTCATTTTCAATTTTTCTGTTTTCCTTAATAGAAGGACCCATGCTGTGACATTTTTGTGTGACTAGTGTCCTTTAGCATTGGACGTGTATAAAGAATAGTTCCCACAAAAACCAAATCTGTTGGAGGTAAACTGTGGCTGGTTTGCATATATCTAATGGGATCTTTTGTTTAAGTGGGTTGTTTGTCGTGTTAAGCTTTCTTCAGTAGCTGGATTCTGGGGAAGACTTCAGATGTCCAACTTGGAGACAATGGCAAATTAGACCAGCATATTGCTAGACTGCGAAATGTCTGGTATATGGCAATGGGGATGACCAATATTCCAGACTAGTGAACAGTCACATAATTTGCACAGCACCCCATGCACAATGACCTCCACCATCACTCTTTTAATGGAAATCAGAACACTTATAGAAGGGTAGAGACTATCAAATAACCAATAAGTTGTTGAGATCCAGTAGAGATTACTTTAGGTTGGGATAAGTTGTTTGGACTTTTGCTTTGCCTGCTCTAATGGATGATCAAAAACACTTTGCTATCAAAACCATGTTTCCCATACGCAAGATCTCATCGGGTGGGACAATGGGCAACTGCAGACTTATCTGTAGCCCAACCTGATCTGCTTCCACCTACACTTGACCCAAGCCCTTAGCTCTTTAAATACATGCATCAGCTCCACAAGCTATTGACTGATTTGTGTGTATTGGTTTTCTGCTCTTTAAATGGCTATTTCTATATAGGTTTAACCTTTCTTTAGGTGATGCCCTGTATTTACCACCCAGGTGATACTGTTTGGGGACCCATGATTAAAAATTCTTACAGATTTTGTCCAGATTTCTCTATCCTGTCAAAAGATGGAAAAGAAATGGTTGAGACTATTCTGTTGCCCAAACAGAAAGATTTAGCCAATTAGAGGCTCTATTGTTGAGCACCTATAGCTACAAATTTACCATCATTTCTTTTTTTTTTTTAATGCATTGAATCGTCCCTTTGCTGGATAAAGGGGTCCACAAGTCTTGCAAGGAAAACTAAAAGACAAGAAGCCCAGCACTACATTTGTCTTGATGTAGATGCACATTTGCAGTTTGCGTTAACCATAATGGCTTCCTTCACACTTCTCTGCTGTAGCCAATAAAGTCCAGGTTATAGCCACACCCCATTAGAGGCACGATCATCAAATGCAGATGTGAACCCATGTCCATTTTTTTCACACAGTGCTGCATTCTGCGTCCAGCCACTGAAGCATACAGGATCAGATGCAAATGCACTTGGCAACAGAAAGCGGCACACATCAGGACATGTGTGAACATGCCTTTTGTTTTTTTGTGAGGGTACCTTTCCCAAGACCCTATTTTCTTTTAACTTTTAGAACTATACGAGGTGTTTTATAGTTTTCCTTAAAAACACAAACGTACATATATGCATATTAATTTTAATTCATTAACTTTAGAATTATTTAATTAAATAGTCGAATATATTATTATACATCGGCTACAAACTTAATCTTCAGCCTAGGTGAAGCTTTCACTGTGATTGGCTGACATACTAAACTGGGTGGAGACCCAGCCCCCTAACAAAGGCAAATTACCTTGGAAGAGCATCCAAAGCGGATTCACTCATGGGGTGAAGTCACATGCTCAGGACTTTCTGCAAGCTTTGATTTGGTGACATACTAGAGTATGGGGAAGTCTCCAGTCCCATGGAAAACTTGAATGTGTGCTTTGGAAGCCTGACCAAAGCCGCTTGCCCTCATCTAAGCTCATGTGGCTGGCTACTTGATATCCAAGGATTTAGCAAACAGGTAAGCATGGTGGGACTTTTTAGTTATAGGGAGCCAAATCGGGGATGGAGCTTCATATGACTTGTGGGGGTGAAAATGGCTGCACACTACAGTGAGCAGGTATAGGTGCAGCTGTCCTGCATCATATGGACCCCAGAGAGGTTTTAGGTCTGCTTTACGTCAGAATATTTATGAGTAACATTGTCTTTTAGATGTGTCATCTTGTTAGTATTTTATACCACCTTAAGCTTTTATAACACCTTAAGCTTCTTCATCTTTACTACTTCCCAAAGAATTACAATTGTTTTTCTGACACAAATGAATAATTACAAAATAGTAAAATTGTTCGCATGTAATGATCGGAGGGTTCATGACAATTAGATGCAAACCCAAATGCTCAAGCTGTGTTGCACTGGTTTCCACTAGGACACCTCCTGTTATTGGTCTTCCAGCCTATTTTCCTTGTTCTATTACCAGCATAAGCTACACATTTAGATCTATAGTTAGCAATGTATGGTGAACAAAGAACAAAACCTTCCAACTTTCCCAGGTTTTGTTCTTTGCCCCCGGGGGAACCTGAATTGGGATGCCCACCGCTGTGTGAACCCCCCACTTCTCCCAGTAAGACTCACCTCTCCTCGGTCCAACGGTGCATGCGCAGGCTCTGTGCCCTGTTTGCACCCTTTTGCAAAAAGGCCTTGATTGCCTTCAATGCGGAGCCCGCTCTGCAGCATCCCCACCATTGGACCAGGGAAAGGTGAGTTATTACCGGCGGTGTGAAACCTCCCAGGGCCCCGGGGTAAAGCCAGAGGCCGGCCCTGTAATCTTCTAGATTCCAGGCAAGCCGCTGCTGGGTTTTGTGGTGGGCAAGATTTGGAGAAGGGGGGGCTGCAAGCAGGTTGGTAGGACTTGCAGGATGGTAAGAAATGGGGGTGCTACATGGTGGTAGGACTTGCAAGGGTAGACAACATGATTTGTGGATTGTGAAGGCTAGATTTCAAACGCGTCTCTCCTGACTAAAGTAACCAAAAATGAATTTCCTGACACACAATTAGGGGTGTCACTGGCACAGAAATCCTATATTTCTCAATCACTTTGCAGGATGCTTGTCAGTCCTGATGACTCCCATGAACTTTGTTAAACTTCCTGTCTGCAATGGCCAAACAGGAAGTGATCGCGCCTTTAAAACCAGTAACTGCAAAAAAAAAAAGGGATGGCACTGGATCAAAACATTGCGCTTTCTAACTAATACAACAAAAGTTGTTTGGGCATTAAACAAGTGTTGAGTGACATTAGCAGTCTTGACTTGTCAAGGGACCTGATCGTGCTGGTTAAAAAAAAAACATATTTTGCCCCAACATTTTTTGGGTTAACTGGCACCAGTTTAGCTTTATAATATTTATACATAAGCAGCAAGCTAATATTTTATAATACATGAATAAATGAGTGAGAAATGAAAATGTATCCTTTTGTACAGAGGAATCCCATTATCACCTTGCAGGGTGTCAGCAGAAGTGGAGTCGCAAGTGGCGCAGAAGACGCGTTACTTTAAGGTTGCGAATTCTCACTTTTATGTGCGATTTCCACAGTGTTAAATGTCAGTGTAGTGTGTATACACCTATACACATAACCATTTCCCCCCCTTCTGCTAGCACAATATAGGGAAACACATGATTATTAAAGGAGCACTGTCACGATAAAATGGGCCAATGATAAAAATCCATGTAAATATGCTGGATGACGGGAGGAGGGGGTCACTCCGCATCAAACAATATCCAGCCAGGCTTGTATTTTTTTATTTTAATGGAAGGAATAAAAAATCTGGGGTGACAGGTTCTGTCACCCCTGGTATACTAAACCCGTCGCCCCTTCTTGGCTTCTCCCGGCCCTGTTTTTAGTATATTACTTGTAGGCCTTGTATAAATTATACTCCCACGTCCCTAGCGGGTTATTGGGGCATCCATGGTTGCTATATAGCGTTATTCCCTATCGGCTTATAGCGCCACTATAATCACCATATGGAGGCATCCCAGGATAATGTTACCGGGGTCCCTTTGGGACAAGACCAGCTGTGTGTAGCGTGTGGGCAGCCTCATGCTGATGCTGACAAGGCGCGGGTCTGTGTACCCTGTGCTGAGCAGGTGCTTGCATTGCAATCTGGCCTGCCAGTGGCTGCACCTCGTTTCACTTCACCTACTCCCCCAAGCTAAAATCTCACTCCTGCTGAGTTGCATACTAGTGGGGATTCTCAGCCTGATGTGTCTTCTAGACTGGCTACTGTTGAACAGATTATTGCGAAGTCTTTAGCGCGTAAGGCCCCTGCTAAGAAGCGGCACTTGAAGCCTAATGTTACTGTTTTCCCTATGGGAACTGAGGAGTTTTGGAATCTGTGTGGCTATACCCCGTCTGATGAAGGGGAGCTCTTTTCTGATTCAGGCTCATCTGATGAGAGACCAAGGGGTCATGACTATTCCGGCTCTGACCCCTGGGCCCCGGATGACACTGACAGATTATTGACCCAGATTTTTGAGGTTCTGTCTATCTCTCTCCCTGTTGAGGCTCCCAGGCAAAGAGGGGAGCTTTTCCATACAGCAAGATCACGTTTGGAATTTCCAGAGCAGGCACATTTCCATAACCTTGTGCTCAAGGAATGGGAGCGCCCCAGTAAACTTCCCGGGGTTCCAAAGAGTTGGGATAGGAAGTATCCCTTTCCTGCTGAGGTGGTTAAATGTTGGTCACCCCCCCCCCCCCCCCCCGAGGTGGATGCCCCGATCCTAGGGCTATCTAACACCTCTGTCATGCACCCCCCTGATTCTACTACCCTGCGGGATGCCGAAGACCGGCGTATTGATCAGCTGGCATCCCACGCCTTTGCATGTGCGGGGACGGCGCTGCGCCCGGTCTGTGCCTCTGCCATTACTGCTGTGGCCACTAGAGCCCTTATCAGAAATATGCTTGATAGTGCCCCTGATGATTTGCCTTGTGAGGTGTTTAATGCACTCTCCAGTTGTGATGTTTTTGTAAATTTTGTACTATCAGCATTGGATGACACCATCAGAATGTGTGCCAGAACTTCTGCCCTCGTGGTGGCTATACGCCACTCGGTTTGGCTGCGCCAGTGGGCTGCTGACAACGCTGCCAAGAAGGCCCTCACTGGGTTTCCCTTTAAAGGACTGCATCTGTTTGGAGACCGCCTGGACCTTTTTGCTAAGGGAGGCAGGTTACCCCAGCGCAGGCGGCAACCTCGGCCCTTTCGGGGTCAGGGTTCCTTCTCCTCCCCTTACCGCGGTGCAAGACAGGGAAGGGGGGTTTCTTTCCCTGGGGCCCGGGGAGATTTCTGGGGTAGAGGCAGAGGACGTGGCTCCTCCTGGGGTCCCAAAGCTAAATCCTCTCCCAAGCCCCCTCAGACATGATGGGGCGCCCTCACCCATCCGGGTGGGGGGACGGCTGCAGCACTTCGCTCACGTCTGGAGGCTTCATGTCTCAGGCCGGTGGATTCAGGAGGTAGTGTCCTCCGGTTACAAGTTGGAGTTTGCTGCCGATCCCCCTCCAAGATTCATCAGATCCCGGATTCCTCAGGACCCTGTGTCAGCTCAGGAGCTAGTGCAAGCAGTGCAAGGCCTCCTGGAGCTGGGGGTCATCTGCCAGGTCCCTTTTAGAGAAAAAGGCAAGGGCTTTTATTCCAACCTATTCACAGTACCCAAAAAGGATGGTTCTGTCAGGCCCATCCTGGACTTAAAGATTCTCAACAAGTTTGTCAGGGGCAGGCGCTTTCGCATGGAGACTCTGCGCTCTGCCATCAGTTCCCTGCGCCAAGGGGATTTCATGACTTCTGTGGACATCAAAGATGCTTACCTTCATATTCCTGTGTTCCCAGGTCATCAAAGGTTCCTCAGGTTCGCTCTGATGGATCAACACTACCAATTTGTGGCCTTGCCCTTCGGCCTCACTTCAGCTCCCAGGGTGTTCACCAAGGGGCTGGCTGGCGTGATGTCTCTGTTCAGATGTCAGGGCGTCCGCGTGCTTCCCTATCTGGACGACATCCTCATCACTTCCCAGTCTCTACATCAGGCAGAGTTGGATACTCAGCTGGTGGTGTCCACTCTGGAGTCATTTGGATGGGTGATCAACCACCCCAAGTCCTCACTGTCCCCTTCCTTGGTAACTCCATTCCTAGGAATGAATCTGGATACAGTTCAGGCAAGGATCTTCCTTCCTCAGCAGAAGGTGGACAGTCTGATTGCACAGGCTCAGTCCCTCCTAGCTTGCCCCCATCCCTCCATCAGGCAGGGGATGCAGCTGGTGGGCCTGATGGTGGCGTGCTTCGAAGCGGTCCCTTATGCTCAGTTCCACTTGAGGCCTCTGCAACTTCACCTATTGTCTGTATGGGACAAGGACCCAGCGTCCCTGGACAGGGTCTGTGTGCTCTCCCCCCTGGTCAGGAGGTCCCTCTTGTGGATGGACTCAAGGAACCTGTTGGGGGGCAGATCCTTAATTGCCCCTTCCTGGGAGACGGTCACCACGGATGCCAGTCTGTCAGGTTGGGGCGGTTTCTGGAAGTCCCTGTGGTTCCAGGGGAGGTGGGGCCCTCAGGAGGCCCACACACCTATCAATGTCTTGGAGCTGCGGGCGATCAGGTTAGTTCTGGCTCGCTTGACTACTCCTCTTCGGGGCCTGCCTGTTCAGGTGCGCTCGGACAACCAGACGGCAGTTGCCTACATCAATCATCAGGGAGGGACCCGGAGCAAGGGGGCCCTCCAGGAAGCGTCTCTGCTCCTGACTTGGGCGGAGGCCAATATCCCCTGCATTTCAGCTGTGTACATCCCGGGGGTGGAAAATCACCTGGCGGACTCTGAGCAGGGGGGACCTCTCGCCAGGGAGAATGGTCCCTATGCAGCAGGGTGGGCTACCAGCCTTTGTCTCACTGTCCCAGGATCCTCTGGCCTTGACTGCGGATGCTCTAGCAATGTCATGGCAGGACTTTCAGTTCCTATATGTCTTCCCTCCAATTCCCCTGCTGGGAAGGGTTCTGCGCAAGATTGCTCTGGAAGGGGTGTCAGCAATTCTTGTGGCCCCCAGGTGGCCAAGAAGAGTGTGGTTCGCAGACGTGGTGCAGCTGGCAGTCGATCAGTACGCTCTGCCCTTGGTGCCAGATCTGCTCACTCAGGGCTCACTACGCCATCCCAATTTACAAACTCTGGCTTTGACGGCCTGGCTGCTGAAACCTCCATCTTGATGGAGATGGTGCTGTCCTCCTCGGTTGTGGATACTTTGATTAAAGCTAGGAAGAAGTCTTCCTCTTCCATTTATTACAGGGTTTGGCGTGCCTACATTGACTGGTGTGAGTCTAGGTCTCTTCCCTGTCATGTGTTCTCTATTCCCAGGATTCTGGAGTTCCTGCAGCATGGGTTGGAGATGGGGCTCCAACTCAGTACTCTGAAGGGTCAGGTTTCTGCCCTGGCTATTTTCTTCCAGAAGTCCTTTGCTCAGCACCCTCTGATCAGGAGGGGGGTCACTCATGTGCGTCCCCCACGTAAGCCTATGGTGCCTGTTTGGGATCTGAACTTGGTTCTGTCAGCCTTGCAGGGTGCTCCCTTTAAACCTGTGCAGGATGCTGCCTTGGCCATTCTTACGCTCAAGGTTGTGTTTCTGGCGGCTATCACTTCTGTCAGGCGTGTGTCTGAGCTGGCGGCGCTGTCCATTCAGCCCCCCTACTATGAGAGACACCAGGACAAGGTGGTGTTTCGTTTCAAACCTGACTTTTTACCTAAGGTAGTGTCTGCTTTTCATTTGAATCAGGATATTGTTCTTCCTTCTTTGTGCCCTAATCCTAGCAATGCTAAGGAGAGAGTTTTGCACTCTTTGGATGTGGTTAGGTGTTTGAAGTACTATCTGGTGGCTACTGCACCTTTCAGGAAAACTGATGCTCTTTTTGTGGTCCTTTCTGGTCCTAGGAAGGGTTTGGCTCCTGCCAAGTCTACTATCAGCAAGTGGATTCGTCAGGCTGTGATTCAGGCCTACTCTGCTAAGGGGAAGAATCCTCCCTTCCGCCTTACTGCTCATTCCACTCGTGCTATTGGTGCCTCTTGGGCTTTTCAGCACCAGGCTTCTGTTGAACAAGTTTGCAAGGCCGCTACTTGGTCTTCTGTTCATACCTTTTCAAAGTTTTACAAGGTTAATGTTAGGGCCTCAGCTGATACTGTTTTTGGCCATAAGGTTCTGCAGACGGCAGTGGTTTAAACTGCCTGCTGCTGATTTTCTTGGGGATCCCACCCTACTTTATGGACACTGCTATTGGATTTCCCAACTGTAAGTATTAGATTTGGAGCAGGACGTACTGTATACTAAGAATAATACAATTCTGTGATTACTCATCTGTAGAATTGGTATTATGAGTATACAGTACGTCCTGCTCCAACCCACCCTTGGTTTGCATTTTCTTGGATCCCCTGTATGGTGATTGTTATCATTGTTATAGTTGATAGTTTGGATTGTTTAATTCTCCCGGCTTCTCATTAACTGCTTTTCAATGCTGGGGATTTGTGGGAGGTCCCTGGGTATTTGAGGGGCTGGGAGGAGCCTATTTTCGATGTCTCTGCAGTCCAGCGCCATCTGGCGGAGTATATCCCAACTGTAAGTATTAGATTTGGAGCAGGACGTACTGTATATTTGTAATACCAATTCTACAGGTGAGTAATCACAGAATTGTATTTTTGGTCCCCAACCCTCTCTCTAAAAGCAACCAACAGATCACATTTTGCGAATCTCCCCATAGCTTTGCTGCTGCACTAATTCTTTTCACCTCTGCCTCTAAATGGAGATCTGGGAAATCTGCCCAATTGGTGGCATTCCAGAAGAGGATTTGGGAACGCTGCTTAAACCGGACCTTTTCCCAACCCTGTACAGATTTCCAACAATAAAAATTATGCTACCTGAACCTAGTGTATTTTCTGAGCTTTTAAACATCCAAGATGGAGTTTTCAACCTGCATCCAAGGTTAAGGTAATACCATTTATTGGCTAACTCAATATACCGAGTATAATTATAATATATTGAGCCAGTAAATGGTATTACCTTAACCTTGTATTTTCTGCTTTGTATTAGAAAAAAAACAGCCTGACAGCTGGAGCGAAAAGTGGGCATTTTGACATACTAACCCCTTTTCCAGCAGCAGCCATGTTGCACACCACAGCACACTGATCTGATGACTGGAAGTCTGGCTCCTGCTAGCTTATGCCACGTGCCCTCAGAAACGGGGTAGGTTGGGTCCTGGATAAGCTCCAGGCTAAGACGGCTAGAATATCTGCTTAGCACCTAGGAGTTGAACTGCTGCGTTTTAACCCTTAATTTAAAACTACACAATCCAATTTGTCCGTCTTGAGCTTTCGATTTGTGGGGGGTTTCATTTTTTATTCTATTGATCATAAGGCTTGCTGTTTCTGAGGTGATCTCCATGTGATTCTCATTCTACATTATGACTGTAAGCTCTTTCTTTCCGTAACATTGTCAGTAGTGGGTGTTTCTGCAAATGTTTTACCAATGGTGGAAGTAAAGCAGGTGCAGGGTGTAGGAGCCCATACGGTCAGGGGTCCATCATTGTGGCTCATCCCCTTGATTTTGATTTTTGCTCTCATTGTATCTTGTACAGAAAAAAAGCAGCACAATCTGGGCCGAGTAAGTCTTTGTATCCTATTATTATTATTGTTTCTTTATATAGCGCCACCATCTTCTGTGGCGCTGTACAAAGTCATTTGTGTTAGAATGACAGGGAAAGGGCTACTGTATAAGGCAGGGGTCCTATTTAATGCTCGTACTGGGGTCCAATCACGTTTAGTTATACCGCTGTGCTTTACTATCAGCCTGATATCACAAGGTGGATAATGAGCAAGATACATATTACAGGAGCTCATAAAGATAAGACTATATTGCCTTGCGCTATTGGCACACACCCGATGTAGGTGTGAAAAGCAGCCGTAATGGCTACAGAAGCAACGTGTAACGTGTTTGCTGGTTGGATTTGTTTTAGTTATAGTTTATCTTATTCCTATAAACTTTAACTTTATAACTATATATGGCAGTTAATCCTCAGCAGACGATAGCACAGCGTGGTCTGCTTCCCGCAGGTGGACTGGAGGTGACCTTCAGCTACTGGAGCTGATGCCTGGGAGACGGCCCAGCTGCTGCACCTCAGACTATAGACAGACTATAGTAGATCAAAGCAACAGTATGATGTTAAACCAAAAAATAGCTACAGTGTCATTTTACCTAAAACCCAAGATTTTCAGTATCCCCGATTTAGTATGCACTACTATGTAAAACCCCCTGGGTCTTAATTTTCTTCAAACTCACAACACAGGAGCAGCTCTCATCTGCTTATGTCTCTCATACCTCCCAACTGTCCCGATTTTCCCGGGATTGTCCCGATTTTTGCAAAGAATCCCGCGGTCCCGGAACATTAACAAATGTCCCGGGACGCCCTGCGCTGTGACAGTGTACTGTGCCCAGGGCCGCAATGTCGCGAAGATAACTTCCTGGCGCGTGGGGTGAGAGAGTGGGGCGGGCGCACGGGGGTGGGTGGGCAGGCGCACGGGGGTGGGGGGGCGGTCGGTATGCTGGGTTGGGGATACGTACGCATGCAGGGGTGAAGGCAGCCGACATTCCTGGAGCTGGAGAGCGTGACGGGGGCGTGGCCGGGGCGTGACGGGGGCGTGGCCGGGGCGTGACGGGGGCGTGGCCGGGGCGTGACGGGGGTGTGGCCGGGGACACGGCTTGTCCCGTTTTCACATTTTCAGAAGTTGGGAGGTATGGTCTCTGCATATTAATGTGCAGTCAGAGAAGCTGAATGGAATCCCAGCTGCACACTAGATGGTCACGCGGCCTCACTCGTATCCTTGTGTGCCCACACTCAGCCATTCGGTTATGGTGGACCTGACCTTGCACAACCTTAAAATACGATGCCTCCATCTGCCATGCCATGGGCTCGAGGGGAAGTTCAGAACAGACAATCCGAGGGGGTTTCACACAATGGGGCATCTCAAACCATCGTGGGATAGTGGTCCACTTTAAATTCCATTACCTTTTCAAAACTTTTGTTTACAATTATTCCATTTTACTTTAGATGTTTACTAACCTTTTACACGCCAGCTGATCAGTCCTAGTCCAGCAGTATAAAATGTTTCGGTTCCAGAGAGTCCCGCACCATCCAAGCCCCTGCTCTAGTCACCGGCAACCTCTATTTATTGCAATTGCATTGCAGTGAATGGAGCGGGTATGTCCAGTCACTGCAAAGTTCATCTTGGAGGTTGCCATTTATTAGTGAACTGGTTTTACCTAGAAGGACCAAATGTCTTTGTTTTTTAAACTTGCCTGGACAGTTCCTTTAGACCCTTTTCACACTGGCGCCAGGGAAACTCATTCCATAGAAGTCAGTGGGCCCTTTCACATACCAGCAGGTAGTCACACCCGTCCCCATAAAGCCTGGCATCTGGTGCTTTAGCTGGGGTCACTATATAATGATAGCAATCATGAGCACACAGGAGCAGGGGTGTAGTAATGGGGATTATTGTTATTGCTCTGCCTCGCTCCTGTGTGAAAGGAGCCTAAATATGTATCAGCCACCCTCTTCTCCAATAAATGACTTGCACAATGCGGGAAAGCAGGAGTTTTCCTCTGTCTCTTATTATTTTTGGCACAGACCCCCGTTTATAATCCCTGTACACTACAGAATGTTTATGGTAAGGGCTTAAAATGTGAAAAAAATTGGTTGTCATGCTGGCAGCTCGATCTGGTTTAAAATAAACAAGTCATGAGAAATACGGGAGCTGCTTTAGGGTCATCTCCAAAATATATGGTTAGCTCCGAAAGCAAGTGTGCTTGCATTTTTTATTAATTTGTGTAGTTTTCCCATGAATATTACCTAAAGTAGACCATAAACCGGGATTTTCACTACCCTGCCGTTCGATGTGCAATGGCTCATGTATGACTATATTTCTTTTTGTTTAACATCATACTGTTGCTTTGGTCCACTATAGTCTGGGATGCAGCAGCTGGACTGTCTCCCAGCCATCAGCTTCAGTAGCTGAAGGTCACTCCTAGCCCACCTGCAGGAAGCAGTTCGGGATGCCCCAGGGAGAGAGCATCAGCCGGTCTTGGAGTCTGAGACTCTAAGCGTACCTCCAGTCAAAAAAGCAGAGCTTAGTAAATTGCTCTCCTAAATCTCCCCCCTCTGGCAATCAGTAACATAAGCCATTTGAAGGAGCTTAGGTGTTGTGGAACAGCATGCAGAATGTGTGCTCCTGAAATGCATGGCAGCTGCCATCTTGCTAAACACCTGACAACCCTGCTTCTGAAAAATCAAGTCAACAACCAACAGTCAAAATTGAGGGCAATCGTCCCTTGTCACTAGCTCAGAATGCTCTTAAAAGCATTGTATCAACTGTTTTAATGCTCTGTGGCCCCAGACTCATATAATTACATTGTTACATACATTCCTCCACCCGTCCTCATTGTGAATGAAATGCCTGCCAGCCTGGGCTGCGTTGGTTGGGTGAAGGTAGGCAGCACCTAGTGTGCTTACGGAGCTACCCTCCACCGCAATCCCCCTCCATAGGGTAGGCAGTTAAGGCGAATGGTGAGCCTTCAGTGGATGCCCCTCCCGCACTAGTGCCCCCGTGCCCCATCTAACGGTGAACCCTCTATTCGGGTCACCTTCCTTCCCAGGGGGAAAAAGAGGGGGGGGGCTGTGTGTTTGATGGCCTACTCCTTGCCCTAAGTACACTATAGACGCTTTACCGCTACCGGGTGTCAGAGCGCGCTTCACTTGCTTATTTTCAACTGACCGCAGCGTTTTACTGTGCTCTAGGCGCATGCGGAAGCACAGTTTGGGGAAGCTACGGCGATTTTTCCAATCTCCTTACTTCGTCAGACTTCTTCTCTGAAGTGATGCTGACTTATCTACCATTCTCTCCTGATTGGCTGCGCGCCTTCTAGCTTCGCGCTCTCCGGGGGGGAGGCGTGGTTCGGTCTGGGCCGTTCCGCGTCATCGCCCTCTCTGGCCCGCCCTTCGAGGTTCGCTGGGCGCCATTTCCTTCTCGCATGCGCGTGGTGAAGACGGTCCTCCCCTCGCAAACTGTAAGTGCCCTCATGGGCGATCTTTTCCCTAGCTTGCTTCTTCGCGCTCGGCTCTGACATCCCTGTTCACCTTGTGTCTTTCAGACAGCGGTCATCGGTGGCTTCCCCCGGCCCGACATAGCGCCCGGTCCAGACCATTTTTCAGAAATTACTCCCACTTCCCAGTGGGTTATTGGGGCATCCAGGGTTGCTTAAAGCGTCATTCCCTACTGGCATATTGAATTTAATAATCACAATATGGAGGCATCCCAGGACATCGCGAACGGGGTCCCCCTGGGACAAGCCCGCCTGTGTGCAGCTTGTGGGGTTTTACCTAGCATCGGTGACAATACACGGGTCTGCATGCCTTGTGCTCAACAGGCGCTAGCCGGTCTCCCCACCTCTTCCGAGGCTGGGCCCGCACCTCGCCTTATTTCCCCTACTCCCCCAAGCTTGAGCATAACCCCCAATACTAGTGGGGATTCTCACGCTGATTTGGCCTCTAGATTGGCTAGTGTGGAAGCTACTATTCTCCCTGTAGAATCTGATGATTTACTGCTTTCCTATGCTCAGTCCCCATCAGAGGAAGGGGAACTGCTCTCTGACTCAGGATCCTACGAGGACGAGTCCAGGAGTCAGGAGGAGTCTGGTTCTGATCTTTGGTCCCAGGACGACATTGACAGACTGCTGTCTCAGATCTTTGATGTGTTATCCCTCTCTCCCCCTCCCGTGGCCCCTCGGCAAAGGGGCGATCTGTTTCATACCGCTAGGGTGCGGTTGGAGTTTCCCGAACAAACTCACTTTAATAACCTAGTGCTGAAAGAATGGGAACATCCCAGCAAACTCCAGGGGATTCCTAAAGCTGTGGATAAGAAGTATCCATTTCCTGCCGATTTGGTTAAGTGTTGGACATCGCCGCCCGAGGTCGATGCCCCGATTCTGAGTCTGTCCAACACCTCTGTTATGCACTCCCCTGACACTACTACTACACTGCGGGATTTAGAGGATCGGCGAGTTGATCAACTTGCATGTCATGCCTTTGCATTTGGGGGAGCGTCGCTCCGCCCGGTGTGCGCCTTAGCCATCACGGCGGTGGCGCTCAGGACAGTGGTTAAGACTGCCCTGGAAGGGGCGGATGACCTGCCCTCGGAGGCCGCCAACGCTCTGGCCACCTGTGAGACCTTTGTGAATTATATCCTATCTGCTTCGGACGATGCTATTAAGCTGAGCGCTAGATCTTCAGCTCTGGTGGTGGCCATACGCCGCGCGATCTGGTTACGCCAGTGGGCTGCTGACAACGTCGCCAAGAAGGCCCTTACGGGGCTTCCATTTAAAGGACTGCGCCTGTTTGGAGAAAGATTAGATATCTTTGCCAAGGGTGGCAAGCTGCCCCAGCGCAAGCATCAGATTCGGCCCTTTCGTGGTCCAAGCTCCCATTCTACCCCCTACCGTGGGACCAAGCAAGGTAGAGGGGTGTCCTTCTCTGGGTCTCGCTCAGAACCCGGGAACAAGAACAGAGGACGCCGTCCTGGCTCCTCCTGGGGGCCCAGGATTCAGGAGGTAGTCTCCTCCGGTTACAAGATAGAATTTGCTGTGCTGCCCCCTACCAGGTTCCTTGGGTCTCGGATCCCACAGGATCCTGCCTCAGCTCGGGTCTTGATGCTGGCTGTGCAGGACCTTCTGGAGCTCGGGGGTCATCTGCGAGGTCCCCTTAAGAGACAGGGGCATGGGGTTTTATTCCAACCTGTTCACGGTGCCCAAAAAGGACGGGGTCAGTCAGACCCATTCTGGACTTGAAAATCCTAAACAAGTTCGTCAGAAGCAGGCATTTTCGTATGGAGACTCTGCGCTCGGCCATTGCCTCGCTGCGTCCAGGGGACTTCATGACATCTGTGGACGTCAAGGACGCTTACCTGCACGTGCCGGTGTTCTCAGGGCACCAAAGGTTCCTCAGATTTGCGCTGTTGGATCAGCATTATCAGTTCGTGGCCCTACCATTCGGCCTTACGTCGGCTCCCAGGGTCTTCACCAAGGTGCTGGCAGGGGTGATGTCTCTCTTAAGACTAAAGGGCATACACGTGTTGCCCTACCTGGATGATATTCTCATCACCTCTCGGTCTCTGCGGCAGGCAGAGCTGGACACTCAGTTGGTGGTGTCCACCCTGGAGTCCTTCGGCTGGGTGATCAATTACCCAAAGTCCTCTCTGTCCCCCTCCTCAGTGACCCCGTTTCTGGGGATAATTCTGGACTCGGTTCAGTCAAGGATATTCCTTCCTCCGCAGAAGGTGGAAGCTCTGACAACCCAGGCGAGATCCCTGCTCGCGAACCCTCATCCCTCCATCCGGCAGGGAATGCAGTTGGTGGGCTCGATGGTGGCAAGCTTCGAGGCGGTGCCCTTTGCCCAGTTCCATTTGAGAACCCTGCAGCTTCACCTTCTGTCAGTATGGAACAAAGACCCAGCATCTCTGGACGACAGCTGGGTGATTCCCCCCTCGGTCAGACAATCCCTTGCGTGGTGGTTGGACCACAGGAATTTGACAAGGGGCAGATCCTTCCTGGCTCCCTCTTGGGAGACGATCACAACAGATGCCAGTCTTTCGGGCTGGGGGGGGATTCTGGAAGTCCCTGCGCTTCCAGGGGAGGTGGGGCCCTCAGGAGGCCCATCTTCCTATCAATGTCCTGGAACTCAGGGCGGTCAGATTGGTGCTGGAACGATTGACCCAGCACCTGAAGGGTCTGGCGGTACAGGTACGCTCAGACAACAGGACGGCCGTAGCCTACATCAATCATCAGGGAGGAACCCGGAGCAAGGGTGCTCTCCAGGAGGTGTCTCTGATTCTAACTTGGGCAGAGACCAATGTACAATGCATATCGGCTGTCTACATTCCGGGGACGGAGAATCTGCTAGCAGATGCTCTGAGCAGGGGGTCGTCCCGTCAGGGAGAATGGTCCCTCTGCGACAGGGTATTTCAGTCACTGTGTCACCGTTGGGGTGTGCCGGACGTGTATCTCTTTGCGTCACGTCACAATCACAAGCTACCGAGCTTTGTATCCCTGTCTCAGGATCCTCTGGCTCTGGCCACGGATGCCCTGTCAATGTCTTGGAAGGAGTTTCGGCTCCTGTATGTGTTTCCACCAATTCCCCTTCTGGGCAGAGTGCTGCGCAAGATCGCTCTGGAAGGGGTACCCGCGATTCTGGTGGCCCCAAGGTGGCCAAGAAGAGCGTGGTTCGCGGACGTGGTTCAAATGGCAGTAGATCAGTACGATCTGCCAAGGTGGCCAGACCTTCTGACTCAGGGGTCTCTACGCCATCCCAATTTACTAATGCTGGCTTTGACGGCTTGGCTATTGAAACCTCCATCTTGATGGAAAAGGGTTTGTCTGCATCTGTTGTGGCTACTATGGTGCAAGCCAGGAAGAAGACTTCTGCTGCCATCTATTATAGAGTATGGCGTACTTACATTGACTTGTGTGAATCCAGGTCTCTTCCCTGCCGGGAATTCTTAGTATCCAGGGTGCTGGAGTTCTTACAACATGGTCTAGACTTAGGTCTTAAGCTTAGTACCTTGAAGGGCCAGGTTTCGGCCCTGTCTATCTTCTTTCAGAAGACCTTTGCCCATCACTCTCTTATTAAGACCTTCTTTCAGGGGGTCACTCATGTGCGCCCCCCTTGGAAACCTATGGTTCCTGTTTGGGATCTGAACTTGGTGTTGTCGGCCCTGCAGGGGGCTCCCTTTGAGCCTATCCATGAGGCCGCCCTAGCTGTGCTCACGCTCAAGGTTGTCTTCCTGGTAGCCATCACTTCGGTCAGACGTGTGTATGAGTTGGCTGCTTTGTCTATTCAGCCTCCCTACTTTGAGAGACACCGGGATAAGGTGGTGTTTCGCTTCAAGCCTGACTTCCTGCCTAAGGTTGTGTCTGCATTTCATTTGAATCAAGATATTGTACTTCCTTCCTTGTGCCCTAATCCTAGTAACCCTAAGGAAAGGGTTTTGCATTCCTTGGATGTGGTCAGGTGTGTCAAGTCTTACCTGGTTACCACGCAGGCCTTTAGAAAGACGGACGCTCTCTTCGTTGTGCCTCATGGGCCTAGGAAGGGTTTGGCTCCCGCCAAGTCTACCATCAGTAAATGGATTCGCCAGGCTGTTGTTCAAGCCTATACTGCTAAGGGGAAGACTCCCCCCTTTCGTCTTACTGCTCATTCTACTAGAGCTGTTGGGGTTTCTTGGGCTTTTCAGCACCAGGCCTCTGTGGAGCAAGTTTGCAAGGCCGCTACTTGGTCTTCTGTACATACCTTTACAAAGTTTTACAAGGTTGATGTTCGGGCCTCAGCTGACGCTGTGTTTGGCCGCAAGGTTCTGCAGGCGGCAGTAGTTTAGACTGCTTGCTGTTGCCTTCTGTTGGGGATCCCACCCTTCTTTATGGACACTGCTTTTGGATGTCCCACATGTTACTACTACTGGAGCAGGACGTGCTGTATGCTTAGAATAATACAACTCTGTGAAGTACTCACCTGTAGAGTTGGTATTATACGCATACAGCATGTCCTGCTCCACCCCACCCTGTTTTCACCTTGTTCTGGATCCCCTGTTGGTGATTGTTATCTTTGATATTTTTGCCAGTTTTGGGTGGTTGTTTCTCCTGGCCTCTCTTTCTCACTGCTTTTCAATGCTGGGGATTTGTGGGAGGTAACTCGGTATATGTAGGGCCGGGAGGAGCTTGTTTTCTACATGTCTGCAGTGCATGGCGCCAGAGGCGGAGGATTACCCACATGTTATTACTACTACTGGAGCAGGACGTGCTGTATGCGTATAATACCAACTCTACAGGAGTTGTATTTTTAAAGGTCAGAAAAGCCACTCCCATCTTAGAATCATAGACACAGGAATATAAGAAATTTGGACACAGCATGCTGATAAGTAAATCACAGGTCTGAGGGCACAATCCATGACTAATGTTTATTTTACATCCCAGAAGAGGAAAACAATAAGTCAGAACACTAAAATCCTGACAAATGGGAGTTTTCCTTTAATCACAAGTTATCTAAAATGTGCTGTGGATTTTGCTGGTATCTTTCCAACATACTTTTTGTTCTTGTATCTAAAACTTACAAAAGACCCTTTTAAACCCAGATTGAATTATTAGCAGACTATTCACTTGGCTGGACGGTGCACAATAAGTGATGGCCACAATTCTTGGGTGATACATTAGCGGCTTGCTTACAGCGTTACTGCACTGTTTAAAGCAGACCTACACTTTCCTGGCACCAGGGAGGGTGGAAGTGCTCACCAAGCGACTACCTTGCACCACTTATTCAGCTATGTCTTTGGCAAGATACTGAATTTCAAAAACCAAATGTTTATATAGATTTAATTTATTTTTAATGTTAATTGTAACGTTTTTAGATTAGCAGGTTTTTTGCCGCTTTAAGCGGCTCTCCTTTACCTGGTGCTTCCAGGATGTTCTGTTATGCAATACAATGTAATTTTAGATGAGTCCTGGCCAAGAGGTAAGGAAAGAGCCTTGCGACCAGAGGGCTGCAGGTTCAATTCCCGGTTATGGGACATGACTAAAGATTAAAGAGCTTGTGAACAAGGCACTTAACCCCCAACTGCTCCCCGAAGCCATAATTAGGGCAGCCCACTGCCCCTATGTGTGCACAAGCATACCCAAACCCTTCATGTATGTTTTGGATGTTTTTCCTGATTCTTTGTTTCTGTCCACAGTTGCCTTTGATATCTGATTGGCCTACAAGAAAAGCGTCTCCTGGTAGCAGGAAATGTCTTCATGAGTAAGAAGGTTCACATAACAACATGGCTGCTCAAAAGATTCGTTCCGCTAATGCCAATGGTCTGCCCCGCTGCAAGTCCGAGGGGACTCTGATTGACATCAGTAGCAGTGTTCCAGACCCCAACCTTACAGATGTCAAAGGTGAGATATGCCGGTATTATTAATGTACAAAAGAGCAGTACATGGTTTACATTTCTCAGCAGGTGTTGTCATTTTGGATAGCATGGGGAAGAGCTAGGTCATGCTTTTATTGTGGTCTTTTAGGTAGGGAAGAGTGAACCCCCCCAAAGTTTGGGTCTGGCAAGTTTGGCCCAACTTGGAATAAAAGTTTCGGGGTCTGAACACGGTCCTCAAAATCTATAGGGACCCGAACTTTAGGTGGTGAGGGGTGATTGGGTGCAGAGTGTGCAGCAGGAAGCGCTGCTGTAAAACTAACTTCAGCTCCGCGATCCTCTTCCTGTTAGTGGTGGCATCATGTTGGCATGATCCCCTGTCGGGGCCACAGAAAAATGGCCGTGTTTCCCACGAGTGAGGACACTCCTAGTGCTGTCACTAGAAGTGTCCTCACTCACGGGAAACCATATTTCTGTGGCCCCGGATCATTCCAATCTGCCGCTGACCAGGGACCACCAATCAGGGCTCAGGTGAGTCACCCTTAGGTGAAGAGGAGAGAAAGGCACTGGGTGTTCCTTTATTGGGGTGGGGCAAAATGTCCCTTGTCTTTTGGTAACAATTATGTCTGTGCTGCAAAAGGCAAGATACTGAGGAAAATACAATCTCCCCATCTCGTTCATGGACAAAAAAAAACCTGGCCTGAGACGATAACTGTGGGAGGCTAATTTGAGTAGTGTTAAATTAGAACAAAACCAGGGATTTTGACTATCCCGTTTTTTTTTTCGGGCAACCCGATTTGGGATGCCCTGCTGTGTGAAACTCCCAGATTGCCCAGTAAAACACCGCCATGTCATGGACCAGCTAATTACTGGAAGCTGTTCACTATTCCATGTATGGCTGCTGTGTGTATAGACAAAAGTGTGCCTAGAGTTGTTACACACCCTGCACCACTCCCTGATATATGGCATTATCATCTAATGTGCAATAATCCCACTGGCAACAATGACCAAGGGAGGGCTAATATCTCCTCTGACATGTCGGGGACATTTGCCCCCTTATTAAAAACCTAACCTCCATGTACTGCTGCACCAGGTGGCTTTTCTGCTAGTTATAACTAAATGTGTTGGACCAAATCTCTTTAGGGAATGAAAGAAGCTTAAAGAAGCTGAATCCTTTGTTTAAACGGAGGCTTGTTAATCATCTGGCAGTGTGATTGGTTGTGAAAACCACATTCTAGGTTATATACAAGCTGATAATTAAAACCTATAGAAATGAACATGTGTTTTGCAGAAGTCCTCTATGATGCTTGAATCAAACACTGCAAACTTTTTATTGTGTTTTATTTGAAAAGCTGCTCATTAAAATCAATGGCTATTAGACATTTGTCTGCAGTTGCAGCATGAACGTTGAGAGGAGGAGACGGCTGGGAAAAGTGGCCACTGTAGTCCAGTTTAGAATGTGAGGATAAAGTAGATCCCTTCCCTAGAAGCGAAAAGACTCTAGGCCTGGCTAAAACCCTTCCCATCCCACTCCGAAACGCGCCTTGTCCCAAGATCCCACACTGTGCTGATTGACCCGGATTATCCTGTTGACTTCTATGTTAGCTTGCAGGGACGTGCAGCCACGAGGGAGTAGGGATGCTTGAAGCTAAGAAAATCCCTGCTCTGCCATGGAAGATGGTTGTGCTTGGGCCCCAGAAGGAGAGTATGTTGGCTCAGGGCACATTGATAGCTAGCAGGGGGGCACTGAGGGGCATCTCCATTTTGGATGCTCCCAAGGATTTCATATAGACCAAAACCCAACATATGCGGCCCTGGAATATGATTCCTTGCACCCATGGCACCCCGATTAGGGGTGCCCTACTGTGTGAAATCCCCCGAGTCCCCTGTAAAACCCGATCCAGTGGTGCAAGCGCAGGCATCAGCAGTACTATGGTTACGCCCGTGCCAAGCATTCGTGAATGGCTAGCGGGAATGCTGCTGCCAGTGCGTTTGGCTGCTTTTAACTGTATTCGGCTCTTAACCGATTCTTAGCCAGTGACAAGTGCGGCCCAGCGCACTCATTGGTGCCGCGCATGTGCTGTAGGACTGGGGAAAGTTGAGTTTTACCGGGTGACTTTTTACTGGGGTTTCACACAGTGGGGCACCCTAAATTGGGGCGCCTTGAGGGCAAGGACCAAAATGCAGGTTAGTCAAAATCCCAGGGTTTGGTTCACATTAAAAAGGTCTGTTTGGTCATTGCATACAAGATAGAAGATGTAATGACTCCAAAACATGGTTGGGGGACTACAAAGAGAACATGATCCCCCATCCCCTTTATTATCGGTACCAGAGAAGGATCTTCTTTCTTGCAGTTTGCGGCAGACGTCTCTAATCCTACAGCTAATTTACAGAATGGGGATGAGCTGGGGAAGCCGTGCCTGTAAATTGCATTGCATACTGTAATAAGGAGGAGGTGATTATTATGGATAAACGCACTGCCTGCAGCCAGAGAGTGGTTACTGGACCACAGCATTTGAGACTGGCTGCCAAAGAAATAATTACAGTAGAGGTGCCGGTAGAAGAAGAAGAATAATCCTGCTTTTTGGAAAAGGGGAAATGGTTCTAACTTTGCTCTACTTCTCTTTATTTAAACGAAAACAAAATGCCAGGTCATTTTTTGAAAGTCATTTGGAGCTGCTGGACACATTTTACCTCCCTGCCCCCCAAAAAATACTATTTGAAGTCATGGCCGTTCATCTTGTTAGACTATGATTAGCTAGCTGGAACACAGAAGTCAATATTCTTGTTTGTTCTTTCTTTCACTACAAAGTTGCAGTTGCTGCATTAAACTGGTGAAAGTGTTGCCAAGGTCACTTTAAATACACCCACACTTTTTTTTCTCTATTTAAAAAAAATATTCTATAAATATGGATATTGAGTTGTCAGTAGTACAGACTTTTTATTTTTTTTATTACAAAAAAAAATTAAATCGGTTGTTGAGTATTATTCAGCCTATAGCCATAGCAAAATTAAACAGCATCTCATGGGATGTGCTGTTAATATCTGGAGAGCAACCTTATCACAGAAATTCAGAATGCCCCATTTGCTAAAGGGAGTGTGGTAAGTGTATCTTCCTCCAAAGCTGGTCATCTACATAGATGTGATTGTAAATTTCTCAAACACCTTATGTAGGAGCTATTAATACACTGATATTACCCTAAACATGTTTGAAAATGAACTTTATGAACCTTAGATCACCCATTAACCCCAACAGCTTTATTCTGTACATTAGTATGCACGGCACAATGCTTTGAATAGACAAGGTCACATGCATGCCGTGAAGGAGAGTGTATTGGGTGATCTGGGCTAAGGACCAATAACAGGATAGTGAATATCATAGTGATTGTTCCACTTTAAGACCATTATATTAATATGTAGAAGCCATTGTTTTTTTGTATTCGATCAGTACTAGTGATAAGCAATCGCCCATGCGATTGAGTGCCATCCATGGGGAAATACTTGGTTGCGTTTGTAGTGTTATTGATGCCCCAAACCTTTACATCTATATTTTTAGCAGCTTGTCCTGGCAAGCTATTGACAAATTATTATAGTCTTCGAAAGGTCCAGGGCTTCAGTCCCACAGTTTCTCATGTGTGTTAGACTTTAGGATGCTAACCTCGATGAGGGCTATGCATGCTTGTTCGTATACCTATTGCTCCCCATTATGGTAAATCCTAATCCTTTTTTTTTTTTACATCAAACTGGCCACACTCAATAAACGCTGATCTGTGTCTTACCAACTCTTGTAACCAAGGACTGCAAGCTTTACAACCTGTAGTTAAGATTGTATGGCAGTTGTACAGATCAGAGTGTGATCCGCATTAGGGCACATGAAGTGCAAGAACGCTGGGCCAAATTTTAATTTGTATACAATTTGTGACCGATTCCATCTTTTAGCTGATTAGCATAAGTTATAATCATACACTATTGGAGTGATAGAAGTGAACATTCTTTGCCTGTTGCTTTTAACATTCCTAAATAAGCCCTGATTTATTTCTGCATAAACAGGATTGCAGGTAAAAACAACAGTAGCCTGTCTTTCTATAAACTTATCACTGACTGCATGATCCAAGTACTCTTGTGTGATGTCTCCTGTTTTTACTATTTATATCAATAGGGTTCTGGGTTTACTGTAAGCATGTCTGAATTCCAATGATTTGACCCTCCCTTATCAGCAGAACATTTTTGGTGTTACCTGTGTGGAGAGCAGTTGTCAAAGATTGTTGCTGTAATTGTACGTTATTGGCTTAGGACTCTAGGACCTGTATATGTCCCCCAAGCTTCTTTGTTTTTAAAAGAAAAAGTTTAATCCTGTCGCACCCCTGCTTCAGACCGTTAAGCCTACTTTTTCCCAAAATGCATTGAATATAGAACTTTTAGTGCTTTGCACTTCATTTTATATCTTACTGACATGATATAGGGCTGAAATGCATGCTGCTCAGAAGAAGATTTGGTATGATTTAGCCCTAGAGGTTAAATTAAAAATACTTTTTGGACGTTGTACGAACTACCCTTGGTCAAACGTCTGTTTAGTCTGTGGGTTGGCAAAGAAAACTTGTGTAACAAAGTCTGCATTTGAATAGGTCATGGTTGGGTTTAAACCAGAACCATAGCACTCCCAGTCATCGCCCAGGTAGTATTTAGAGAGTGTTTTCAAATAAAAACATTACCTTTAATATTTATGGAGGATAAATGATGGATGTTAATCAGTTTTAATTGTTGTTTTTCTTCTTCTTCTAGTGTTAACTCCAAGTTCCTTGCGTGTGGATAGTCCAACTTCTCTTGATAATGTAAAGGAGGTGGTAGCCATCAAGGATTATTGTCCCAGCAACTTCACCACCCTTAAATTTTCCAAAGGAGAACATCTCTATGTGCTGGACTCGTCTGGTGGAGATTGGTGGTATGCACACAACACTACAGAAATGGGCTACATACCATCTGCCTATGTGCAGCCTGTAAATTATAGAGACTCTTGTCTAAGTGACAGCGGAATGATAGATGGACTGCTGGAAAGTGTTGATGAAGGCGTAAAAGAGATGAATCTTTTAGGAGACTGGACTGATATGTTTAATCAGAACTCTGTTAAAACCAATAACAACAACCCCTTTCTGAGATCTGCTGTGTCAAACCCATTTATCAATGGGCCTTTGACAGCCCCACCAAAAAAGAGTGTTGACTTAGGAAATTCAGTGGATCTTCTGCTGTTTGACCCACTGGCTCCATCTAGCTTAACTGAAACAAGTACTGATATGTTATTAGATCTGTTACCTCGTGCCAATGAAACCGGTGTTGTTGAAGAGCCTGCGCCTGTAAGGAGAGATAATCCATTCTTCCGGAGCAAGCGTTCCTACAGCCTCTCCGAGCTGTCCATCCTCCAGGCAAAGTCTGAAAGTTCAGCCACGGGCAGCTTTTTTGCTGGTCTCAAGTCTCCAGCTCCTGAGCAGTTCCAGAGTAGAGAAGATTTTAGAACCGCCTGGCTCAACCACCGCAAGCTGGCCCGGTCCTGCCATGATCTGGACATGTTGGGCCAGAATCCTGGCTGGGGTCAGACTCAGCCTGTGGAAACGAGCATTGTCTGCAGGTTGGACAGCTCTGGGGGTGCCGTGCAGCTACCGGACACTAACATTAGCATACACGTTCCAGAAAGACACGTGGCACCTGCTGAGACACAGCAGATCTCACTGAAAGCTTTGCTAGATCCTCCCCTGGAACTAAACAATGACAGGTGTACCACAGTTAGCCCTGTGCTGGAAATCAAACTCAGTAACATGGAAGTGCAGAATTCCCTCACACTAGAAGTAAAGGCTTCTGTGGAACTGCGCAAGAACATTGCTGCTCTAAACACTGTAGCTATAAAATGTCTGAGAAGTGACACTAAGGAAGGCCCCTACAACCTGCTGCCACATTCGTATACATATGGAGACACTATTCAAGTAAATCTGGATAATCTTGAGCCTGTAATGTACATTGTGATAGTGGCTCAAGCACAAAACCTTGTGCCTCCTTGTAGTGTCTGGGACTATATTAATAAAAGGGTCACTGTTGGTCTCTATGGCCCCAAACACATTCATCCTTTGTTTAAAGCTGTGGTTGCAATATTTGGTCATGACTGTGCACCTAAGACTCTTCTGGTTAATGAGTTTGGTCAACAAAGCCATGGGCCTTCACCGGTGACTTTACAACTGTGGGGAAAGCAGCAGTTTGTTCTTCCGAAGCCTCAGGATATCAAAATTAGCCTTTTCTCCAATATGACAAATTATAGAGTAGATACCGAAGGCCAGGGCAAGATTGTGAGGGGTTTTCAGTTGAAACTTGGTAAAGTCAGCCGGCTGGTGTTTCCCATTAGTTGCCATGACCCTGCACAACTTGCTGACTTCACACTGAGGGTGCAAGTTAGAGACGAATTGGGGAATGTCTTGTCACAGTACTGTGTGCAGACTCCACGTCCACCTCCAAAATCTGGTCTTAAATCCACGGGACCAAGAAGATTTCTAAAGAAAAAAGAAATTGGAAAAATTGTTTTGTCTCCCCTAGCAATTACATGCAAATATCCAACTTTCCAAGATCGACCAGTAACTAATCTAAAATATGGAAAACTAATAAAGACTGTTGTGCGTCAAAGCAAGAATCCATACTTGCTGGAATACAAGAAAGGAGACGTGATGGCTCTCCTGAGTGAGGAGAAAATCAGGCTTAAGGGACAATTGTGGACTAAAGAATGGTACATTGGATATCACCAGGGAAAACTAGGCTTAGTTCATGCCAAGAATCTGCTAGTTGTAGGGAAGGTAAGGCCAAGCTACTTCTCTGGGCCAGAACTGACCACAAGCACCTTATTAGAGCAGATCTTGCGCCCCTGCAAATTCTTGACATATATATATGCCTCTGTTCGAACTCTTTTAATGGAAAACATTGGCAGCTGGAGGTCTTTTGCTGATGCCCTTGGATATGGAAACCTTCCTCTTTCCTACTTCTGCCGTGTGGAACTGGAGAGTGAACCTGAACGGGTTGCATCTGTATTGGAGAAACTAAAAGAAGAGTGCAATAACAATGAGGGAAAGGAACGGAAATCTTTTCAAAAGGAGCTGATATCGGTAAGCTAGTTTTCATAATGTTATACTAATCAGGGATTTGTGCATTAGAGTTTTTTTATAATTATGTAACTATTCCAAACCATCTTAAAATATTTTTAAATATTCAGTTATTATCCTATAGGCTTGGTATAACTTTTATCCACTGTACCTTATATTATATCAAGTCCACACACTAACCCACACTTGCTCACCCTGTGGCCCGTGGGCCACAAGTGGCCCTCAGAGTCATCTGATGTGGAGTGGGAGGGATAAATAGAACTGACGTGTAATGGTAGTTAAAGGGGTTGGCAAATCAAAAGTTAAAAAATAAATATCAGTGGCTTACCTTACCATTGAGTCATCCAGCCCTTTCCTTCCTGCTATGTCTGTCTACTTAGTGAGAAAATATCTTGCTACTTCAGGTTTCAAGTCTCCGCCCGCTGACCTGGTCTTTCTCAACCCACTGAAGGTTGATTGAATGGACACCGCCCCTCCCGAGACATCCTGATTAGTTGCAGCTATGAAACCCCGCCATCCTCTCTGGTCACACTATGTGCTGGCAGGCTGGAGACGCTCTTAGCCTGCAGCACCACTTGCCCCCTTTTTCTGATTACACTATCCCCTCGATTCAAAGAGCAAAAGTTAATTGATTTCGGATCGAGAATCGTAAGTTTGGGTGGGTGTTAGTCATTTTTTCCTGTTTTTTTGGCCATTTACGACTCGCACGAGCCTACGTTCGAATGCGTATATGCTCTTACGATCATCGCAAGTTCGTTCCTAAATTTTAGGATCAAAACGTAAAACTTAGGATCAAATCCTAAAACTTAGGATCAAAACGTAAAACTTAGGATAATCGAATGGGTTTTGGTGTGATTCAGAGAACAGTTTTCAAACCTCTAAAGACGTTTTAAAAGAAAGCCACTGCCGACACCTTTTAGCAGTCGGATTGCTGTTCTTGAACAGGTTTTTTGGCTATGTGGAGGAGTCTGCGCGTCTTGAGCTCCAATGAACTGCATGTATCAGCATGGCCGAGGCCATAAATTGTATGGCAATGCATACCTGATTTATGTATGCCTTATAAAAGCATTTTAATGTGGACCTTAATTAGTCCTTTGCATGTAAACCTTTATTTTGCAGTCTATTTGCGTTAATTAAAGAAACTTATGTCCTTTGTTATTTATTTTTAAATTGATGTACTAGAATAATATTTTTAGATTGCATTTATTGGTGTAGTTGTTTACCTTTGCTTTGTTTAATTATTTAAGCACATCTTTGGTCAGATGCATCACACTTACTGAGGAGAGGAGAGCGGGATAAAGTGCAGGATGTGGGTTACTGCTGTATTTTGCACAGACACAGCAGAGCTGGGGGCACGGAAAGGTCAGAAATCAAAGAATGCAGAGCAACACAGTCACAAGGCCCTTTCTGTTTGCAGGCTGCCCGATAATACCTGAGCCGCCATCTTGGCTGTTTCTAGACTCATAACATGCAGAAGTTGCTGGGTGTTTTTTTATATTTGAGAGCAATCTGTATGTAGAGGGTGTGGGTAACCACACACAAAATTTTAAGTTGTACCATTTGAAGCCAAAATATTAAAATTAAATCCACAAGTAAAAAATGCAAGTTGACTAAAAATTAAACAAAGTAAGATTTACTTATGCAAATGCATTCATTAATGGTTGGTTACTACAAAATGAATGAAATAAAGAAAAATAAGACCAAATATTTAGAATGCACTTTAATGAGGTAAGTTTGTAGTGCGCAGCCGCAAGATCAGAAGGATTTACGTCCAGACAAAAAAGGAAAAAGGGCAAAACCAATGTTGCAACCTGAGAAATGAAACAGAAAATTCAGGATGGAAACTGACATAGGTCTGATTCCCGAACTGCCATACGAACGGACGTAAATTTTAGGATAGAAACGTATTTGCTTATAGAATCACTCGCAAGTTCATACGAACGCACAAGCGCACGGGAAAAATAGGATGATCGGCACCAAAATCCAAGCTGTTACATGTTTCTTTGAATCGACCCTTATGTGCTGTCAGTAATAACTAGAGGCACAACAATGCACTTTTTTTTTACTATGATATATGTAAAGCTTACACCACACCCACTGTTTCTCGCCATTTTTTTTTCTGCTTCTCCAATACTCTAATACTTTTACTTAGGAACTACAGGGTCTTTTTGAAAAGATTGAAGTTTGGGATAGTGCAACGTGTAGCCCAAGACAGTGGGACAACAATCGGGCTTGCCCTAAGCATAATTTTTAATAGGGGTGCTGTAGGCATGTGGGATTGCACAGAGTGATATAGGGGGGGCGCATTGGCAAAATAGGTGACAGCGGTGACTTGGAGGAATGCAGTGACATTGATTGTACAGCACCCCTGAGTCATATCTTGGGCACAAAAATTTATTTATTTTTTTATAATATGGTGGGAGCTTAGATGGGTTAAGTATTGGGAACATGGTTAAAATGTGTGACTGATGGGGGTGGGCTATAAATAATGGACCCATATATTCAGAGAGGGAAGCCAATAAACATGTGTAATTCTAGCATGTGGGGATTGTTACATATGGGTGTGATGGAAGGACACACTAGTTACATTTTTGGAGACTTGGGTACCTTGATTATTGTAAAAAAGGTTCATTATTCTATTCCAAATGAAAGAATTCCGAACCTATTCATTGTGGCCCCTGAACAAGTTCCATTTTATTTAAGTGGTCCACGCTTCTCAAAAGGTTTAGCACCCCTGCACTAACTTATAAACAAAAATCCTTTTTCCTTACCCCTAGTAATTACAAAATTATAGATCATTTCTATCTTAAAAGCAAAATTGATTTATTAAAGAATAAAAAAAAGAACTAAAAGAAATAATTTAATACATTTTAGACAATAAAATCTGACTGCCACAGAGCAGATCCCCTTAGAAAAAAAGTGCGCCATGTCACCTGCATGCACTTACCACAAATCAGATTTCTAAATGGCTCAACTGCTGTTATTATCCGCTGTTCTGCTTTCAACCATAATCTTCCTTATTAGAAGCTTGTATACATTTCCATAGCAATATTTCTCATTTTCTGATATTCTATTCCCACGTTCGTTCCAAAGATACAAATTTTTATCTTGGCATGCACATAATTTGGATATAAAGAAAGAAATACCATAGAGCAATATTGTTTTGGCTCAATAAAAGGTCTATATTCCAAAGTTATTGCACTCACATTTAGTGTAACTTGTATTTAGCATATATTGTTACATAGGCTCATTCCATGGAACTGCGCTATAACACACACAGGTTCCTATATAGCTCTCACGCCAGATTTTAGACAACAGCAAGAAAATAACTGTTCCTGCGCACACCAGCCGATTTTGCATACACTCTTGAAGCTCTACCCGGGTCTCCTCTGCACCATCTCTCTGTACTCTGCAGGTTGGACCTGGACATGTGAAAAATGCGCGCGCGCGCGCGCGCACACACACACTCCAGGACTGTAAGTTTTTAATATTTTCCCAGCTGGCCCTGCTCTGATCAGAGGCAAGGTGGCTCTCCTGTAGACTTAGCTTTGGGTATCATGTTTCACTCCTATTAAAGTGGACCAAAACCCAGGATTTTCACTATCCCGGGTTCTGGTCCTGCCGCTTGGGGCACCCCAGTTTGAGACCTCCCCAGAACACCGAACTAACTTGCCTCTCAAGCCCACGCCTCACTTACGAGCAGTGTGTGACATCACTTCCTCCCTTCTGCTGTGCGTGGCCCCGCACATCCATTCAGTTTCGAGAATGCAATAAAGTGGAAAACTTCAGATGTGACAGAGGAACTCGAGAACTGTGGGATGCTGATATTTACTACTGAAAACTGCCACTTAAAATGCACATACATCATACGGTCATATAAACACTAGATTTGAAATGATAGGTTTTACACTAGTTGTAGCCTAGTATAGGTCAGAGCCGGACTGAGCAGTGAAAGTTCCAAGACAAGTGAGTTTTTGTCCGTGTATCTTACCAAGACTAATAGTGTTTAGATTGCCTTCTATTCTCCTAATTATTTATCAAATAAATATATTAGTAGAATTTTTGCTTATCGCTATCGCCATCCCCAATTTTTTACATTGTGGGTTTAGGTTTCGTACTTGCTAGAACAAAAATTGACTTACAAAGAATATAAATTGTAAATGCTTAAAGCAGACTAAAATCCTTGTTCTCAACAAAAACTGTAAAACAAAGCAAACAAAATGGGCATTAAGAGTCTGAAAACCGCACCTCGCAGTCCACTTGACATTATTACTTTTAACGTCCAGCACCTCCTGGATGTAGGGGAAGTCAGCTTTTCACTGTTTTATGCAAACACCCCCATCCACACAGACACAGGAAGGCACGGGGAGTGAGAGAGGGTGGTCCACACGCCCACCTGCAGCCACCCCAGCTCACTCACAACTCTGACAGGTTGCGGACACCCTTCTTCTAACACAAGGGAATAGATTTCTGCCAGCGCGATAGAACTGTCACTAGCTTCCCGTTTTGAGATAAGCCTGTTCCAGTAACAGGTTTATATCAGACCAGAAGCCAGCCCTGGTAGTGTGTAACATTAAACAGACAACACGGATGTGTGATTTTGTGGATCGAAATAAGAGCAACCCAAGATTGTTTAGTGCTCCTTTAAAGACAATCATATTTCCAACTCAAACACGATATACCCAATGGCTATATATAATATATATATATATATATATATATATATATATATATATATATATATATTATATATATATATATATATTATATATATGTGTTAGTACAATCAGAATAATCAGATAAAGCAAACGTCCGTTACTATTCATATGTTAACCTTCGTGCAGGGCCACCACATGGGGGGGTGTGGGAATTCCAGCAGGATTCACCTGTCCTACCCCCCCCCCCCCACCCCACTTAGAAGTGAACGCTGACCTCTGCCTCCCTTGGACAATGAAATCCCTGGTGGGCCCTGGGAGGCTTCCCTAACTGACTTCCAATAGAAGTTCTCTGTATCCCGCCCTCAAATTTGGGGGTCCTGGAATGGAGGCTGCAAAAATGTAACCGATAAACTTTGGGTCGAATGGTAACTTCAGTATTCTTTATGAAATTACTGTGCCTGTCCGACTGCAACATTCATATCATATCCACTCTTACGTGTCCGTGCCAGCCATTGAGAAATGCCTGCCAGGGGTATGCGCATGCACCATGGGGTCACCGGCCAGGTGAGTTTATTTAGCTATCCTGGGGTTTCACACAACGGGGCATTCCAAATCGGGATGCTCCGCGATTTCAGAAATCTGTCTCCCTATAGTCTTTAAAAAGAAAATACATTTTATTATTGTGTTATATGGGAGAGTTGTTATAGTCTAAAGGGATGTATTATGGTAACCCTCCCCTGGTAAGAATTTTTTTGTTGTTTTAACCCTCTCCCCCCTTAGACTGGACATCCACTTTAAAGCCCTCCATTCCCCCCCCCCCCCCAAAAAAAAAAATTGTTTTGTAGTTTGGGGCTCCACTAGGAATAGGTGAGTATCTCTATATTGCCGATATCTCTATAATAGGTTAGGTTAGTTTAGTGTCCCTGTGAGCCAGGCACTTTGCAAAAGGATCCAAGGCAGGCTGTAGGTCTGGTTGAAAAAAATTAAGGAGCGGAGAGTGTCATAAAAAGTACAACTTTTTTATATATCCAAATACAACTATTCAATGCTATATTTTGCAAAAAATATCTTTTTAAAGTTGAATATTTTTTAAAGTTTTCTCTAGGGGCATTTCTGTTTGTGATGTCCTGCAGCATGCAACCCCCTGGTAATCCCTGTAAACTCTCCTCGATCCCAAGGCCACAGCGGGCCGCAAGCAGCAATTTCAACCTGTTGTGTTAAGCATGCAGAGCGGGGCTGACCTCACATGTGCTGTATCAAGGCGCATATACAGAAAATATGTATATAGTTCTTTAAAGTGACTAGCCCACTAGTTAAATCCATCCCTTAGGGGCATCATAATTTAGGATGCCCTGCAGTGTAAAACCAGGATATATATATATCGGTTTCACTTACAGGGCAATAACTTTTTAAGCCAATGCCCTACCAAGCAAAGGATGTTGTTGCTAGAAGGCCTCATCTCCAGGTGCATAGTAAGACTGCAAATATAAGTGAAATGTTGATGCCTACTATTGCAAATAGGTTTTACCTTCTTTATGCTTGTCTTTTATGCTTGTCGAGATTGTAGCACTCCTCCTGTGGCTTATTTCAGCTTTGTCCACAGTCTGCACATGGGGTATTTATAACTTCTTTTTTTTCGCTCTAGTGTTGCTGTCTCTAAAAAAGAGGGGTAACATCCTGTGTCCCAACGTTTAAAGTTGACATACTTTACCTTACAATATTCTATGTAGGTCCCAGACTGGTTCTGGAATAATTAGTTCTTTTTATTCTAGGCCTTGCTGAAAATGGACTGTCAAGGTTTAGTGGTGCGTCTAATTCAGGATTTTGTTTTGCTTACTACTGCGGTTGAGGTTGCTCAGCGCTGGAGAGAGCTGGCAGAGAAATTGGCTAAAGTATCCAAGCAGCAAATGGATGGTTATGAAGCACCACACCGTGACAAGAATGGTGTCCTTGATAACGAGGTAAGAGGAATCTTAAGATGCGAAAGCGAATGTACATGAACTGCAGATGAGCTCGGGTTCTCTTTTTGCATTGTAAATGGCCTCTAGCTAGCTGAGAACTGCATTTGTAAGAATATTGTTTTATTAAATTCATAACACAACATGACATAGTTGATGGTTCATGTTACAGAGGAAGTTTAAGGACTTTAGAATTACATAGCTGCTGTCAAATCTTAAGAGATTAGAAAAGCGATGGAATTTAGAGCGATGAACTGCGTGGGGGGGGGGGGGGGGGGGGCAGTTGGTAATTCTTACATTAGTTTCTTTTACAGCAGCATCCTCTTTTGTATTTATTGTGACTGAGACAAAAGTGGGTGTCTCCGGTGGAACGGTGAGATGAATGTAGTTACCAGTATCTAGATATGGTACGTGTACCACTAGTGGTACCGGAGATCGTATCAGGTAGTACGCAACAAGGTTGCATGCTGGACTATACCCCAACCTAATCTGATGCCATCTATATTTTATCCAAGTCTGAAAGCAAGTCCGTAGGTCCGGGCAAACCAAAGACATCATTGACAGGTAGACTATTTGAAATTGGGGGCTATACCTGGTCATGCTAAAGATTGAAGTTCAGCTTTGGGTGTGCCTGTATCTCCAGTGAGCGAAATTAAATTTAAAAATGTAAAAAAAAAGTTCTAATATTCTTAGTATACAGTACGTCCTGCTCCAGATATAATACTTACACTTGGGTTATCCTCCGCCAGATGACGCTGCACTGCAGAGACATGGAAAAACAGGCTCCTCCCGGCCCTTCAAATACCAGGGACCTCCCACAAATCCCCAGATTTCTCTGCAGTGCTGACTGCGAAGACATGAAGTATCACTCTCTCGCAGGTGAGCGGGGCTACCAAAGCCTGCGGCCCTGTTGGACTATTCCCACCCATCCTCCCTGTGATGTGCCTCCCAGCCTGGGCTGCGCTGGTCGGGTGAAGGTAGGCAGCACCATGTGTGCTTAACGGAGCCATGCTCCACCGCAGTCCCCCACCAAAGGGTAGGTGGTTTAGGCTGGTGGTGAGCCTCTAGGGGATGCCCCTCCCGCACTATTGCCCCATGCCCCGTGTAGTGGTGGGCCCTGTACAAAGGGTTGCCATCCTCTCTCATTCCCCCCGTAGCCCGGGGGGAAAGAAAGGGGGGGGGGGTGTGGTGGTCTTAGTGTATGTTTTACACGTTATGGCCTTAGTCTTGCCCCGGACTGGTGTTCCTGGTGTCAGAGCCGCACTGTTTGTTCTTTACTGTGTATTTGTCGCCACCGCGCGCACCTCTTCCTTTACTGGATGTGCTGCGCCGGGCGGCGGCGTCGCCTCAGACGCTGCGGCGTCTTCATTGGCAAATCATTTTTTTTTCTAAGTGTGCCATACACTTCGCTCCTCATGACAACTTTGTAACTAGCTCAGAGTTTCGCGCTCTTCGGGGGGGCGGGGACCTGGTTGGCACGCTCCGCGTCACAGCCCGCTCTGGCCCGCCCTTCGAGGTTCGCTTGGCGAACACCATTGGCTTCTCCCGGCCCAGTGTAAAATTATAGCGGGCCTTGTAATATTCTCCCACTTCCCTAGCGGGTCTTTGGGGCATCCAGGGTTACTTATAGTGTAAATCCCTATTGGCATATTGTGCCTTGATTAATCACCATATGGAGGCATCTCAGAATTATGTGACCGGGGTCCCTCTGGGACAAGACCGGCGGTGTATAGCGTGTGGACAACCCCATGCTGATGCTGACAGGGCACGGGTCTGCGTACCCTGTGCCGAGCAAGCCCTGGCCCTGCAATCTGGTCGACCAGTGGCTACACCTAGCTTCAATTCACCTATCTCCCCAGGCTTAAATCTCACTCCTGCTGGGTCGCCTACAAGTGGGGAATTGCAGCCTGCTGGGCCTTCCAGACTACCTACGACTGAACAGATTATTGCTAGGTTGTCAGAGGGAATGGGCCCTGGTAGAAAGCGGCACCTGTCGCCTCATGTTTCTGTATGTTCTATGAGAACTGAGGAGTTTACTACTCCGTGTGACTATACCCCTTCTGATGAAGGGGAGTTGTTCTCTGACTCAGGCTCATCTGATGAGAGGCCGAGGAGTCATGACGATTCTGGCCCTGAATACTGGGGCCAGTGTGACACTGACGACTTGTTGATTAAGGTCTTTAAGGCACTGTCTATCTCTCCTCCCCAAGCCTAGAGGGGAGCGTTTCCATACTGCGACTGCACGTTTGGAATTTCTAGAGCAGGCTCATTTCCATGCCCTTGTGCTCAAGGAATGGGAATGCCCCAGTAAACTTCCAGGGGACTGGGATAGGAAATACCCTTTTCCCCCTTGGTGGATGCGCCGATCATAGGGGTCCCTAACCCCCCCCCTTTATTAGAACCCCTGCTTATAGTACCCTTCGGGATGCTGAGGACCGGCGCATTGAGCTGCTGGCCTCCCATGCCTTTTCTTGTGCTGGGACGGCGCTGCGCCCGGTCTGTGTCGCAGCCATTACTGCAGTGGCCGCTAGAACCCTCATCAAAAAATTGCTTGATCATCACCCCGAGGATCTCCCCTGGGAGGTGTTTAATGCACTATCCAATTGTGATATATTTGTGAAATTCATTCTATTAGCGCTGGATGACACGATTAGAATGTGTGCAAGAACTTCCGCCCTTGCAGTGGCTATTCGTCGCTTGGTCTGGCCAAGAACCAGGGGTGTCCTTCCGGATTTTTCATGCGGACTCCTGCCCCATGAGCAGCAGACAACGCTCTGGCCCCTCCGGCAGGGCTAAGCCCAAATCTTGCACCAAACCCCCTCAAGCATGATGGGGCGCCCTCGCCCGTCTGGGTGAGGGGATGGCTGCAGCACCTTGCTCTTATCAGGAGGCATCTCGCCTCATTCTGGTGGATTCAGGAGGTTGTTTCCTCCAGATACAGGATAGCGTTTGCTGCACGGCCTTCCCCAGTTTTTATCAGGTCCCAGGTACTCCTGGTCCCTGCCGCTGTTCAGTTGCTGGCACAGGCCATGCTAGGCCTGCAAGGTCTGAGGGTCTCTTGCAGATTGCCCGTAATAGGCAGAGGCAAGGGCCGTTATACCACCTTTCCACAGTCCCCCAAAGGATGGGCCGGGTTGGCACATTCTGGATTCACAGCAATTCTCTAATTACAGGCAGTTTCCTGCATGGAAACTCTGAGTTGGGCCATCAGCACCTTGCTCCCAGTGGGCTTCTTGCCGTCTGGGGAATTCTACAATGCTTATGTTTACATCCCTGTGCCCTCAGGTCTCTGAGGCTCTTCAGGTTCGTGTTGGAAGTCCAACACTGTTAATTGTGGCCTTGTTATCTGGCCTCTCTTCAACTCCCAGAGTGTTCACTCAGGTGCTGACGATGGTGATGTCTCTGATGAGACCAAGGGGCGTCCGCGCGATGTCTACCCGGACGCCCTTCCTCACTTCCCTGTCTCTGCGTCAGGATTGTTGGATACCCGGCTGGTGGGTCCATTGTGAGTCATTTGGATGGGTGTTCAATCACCCCGAGTCCTCGCTGTTCCCTTTAAGTGGTAACTCCATTAATAGGAATGATTCTGGATTAGGTTCAAACCAGATTCTCCCCTTCTCGGCAATTAGGTGGGCAATCTGGTCTCATGGGCTCAGTCCCTCATTGCCGTCCCGAACTCTTAACACCAGGCAGGGATGCAACTGGTGGGCCCGTTGTTAACTTGCTCGGAAGAGGCCCCTTATGCTCAGTTCCCCTTGAGCCCTTCTGCGACTTTTATTGGTAACACTGGACAGGGATCCAGCACCCCAGAAGCAGGGTCTGTGGACCTTCCCACCTGTATTACGTTTTTTTCTCTTGAAAGTGGATGAACTCGAGGGACCTGTCTGGGGGCAGTTCCTTCTTGCCCCTTCCTGGAAACGGTCACCATGGATGCCAACCTCTCAGGTTAAAGGGGAAGGTTTCTGCTGAAACCCCCTGCGATTCTGGTGGTGGTGAGGCCCTTAGAAGGTCCTTACGCCTATTTAATTCTAAACAGTGAGCGTTTTTCAGTTGGCTCTATCTCGCTTGATTTGCCAGTCTGGGGGTGCTCGGTCCGTCTGACGACAGATGTCCTACATTAATCATTGGAAGGGGCCTGGAGCTGGCGGACCTTCCAGGGAGTGTCTATGTTCCCTTTCTGGGTGGAGACAATGCTCCCTGCATGTTAGTGATATTAGCTCTGGCGAAGCCCCTCTGCGTCAGGATGTGCTAATCCCCGTGTCGCTATGGAGTCCAACCAGTCGTGGATCCGTTGGGTTCCGTCACCTTCACAGGCTATCGGCCTTTGTTTCCCTGTCCCAGGATCCTATGTCAGTGGTCCGGATGCCTTTAGTACCGTCTTGACAGGACGTTCGGTTATGTATTTCCTTCTCCATTCCCTCTGCTAGGCAGGGTTCTGCGTAAGATTGCTCTGGTAAGGGGACCAGTGATTCTGGTGGCCCCCAGGTGACCTAGTAGAGTGTGGTTGCAGACATGGTACTGTGGTCAGTAGCTCTGTACCTTGCCAGGAGTGCCAGTTTGATCACTCAGGGCCCCCTTTACGTCCCTCCAATCTACAGTCCCTGGCCTAGTCGGCCTGACTGCTGAAGCATACATCTTGATGGAAACAGGTTTATCTGTCTCTGTGTTTTGTGACTATGGGAAGGCTTGGAGTAAGCCTCTTCCTCTTCTTCTTCTATCTGTTATAGGGTATGGTATACCCATATTGATTGGTGTGAGTCTAAGTCTCTTCCCTGTTGGGCGTTCTCGGTTCCCAGGGTTCTAGAGTTGGTTTCAGCATGGTTGGAGTTGGTTCTCCAACTCAGTACTCTGATGGGTCAGGTTCTGCCCTGTCCACCTTGCCTTAGTAGTCTCTGGCTCAGTCTTCCTTGGTTAAGACTTCTTTCAGGGGGTACTCTTGTGCGTCCCCCATGTAATCCTATGGTTCCTGCTGGGATTTGAAATTGAATTTCATTCTGTCTGCTTGCAGGGTTTTTGTCCCGTTGGTCCTGTTCAGGATGCTGTCTGGCTGTCCTTACCCTCAAGGTTGTCCTTCTGGTGACTGTTACCTTGGTCAGGCGTGTGTTAGCGGGCGGCTCTGTCTACCTAGCCCTCATTCCTTGAGATACACCAGGATAAGGTGGAGTTCCACCTGAAGCCGGACTCTCTACATCTGGAGGTGTCTTATGTTCTTTTATTCGAGATATTGTTATCAACGGCTATCCCTTTTTTCCTAGCAATGCTGAGGAAGTGGTTCTGCATTCCTTATACAGGTGTTGGCAGTTTTTCCTTGGGAGTCACTGTTAGGGGAACTGAGGTTCCTTGGTGCTTGTGGTCATTACATCCTGAATGTGCCCGATCTCGTCTGCTCTCGGGAGTTGGGCGGTTTGGTCCTGGTTGTTACCTGAATGGATGTTACTCCTGGTACCTTGTTCCGCCTCGGCTTCGGCCAAATCTATTTTAGCGATCGGATTCCTGAGGCTGTTACTCAGGCCTATTCCGGCAAGGGGAAGAATCTCCCTTGTTGCCTTGTTTCCTTTTTTCTACGCATGCTTGATGCCTCTTGGGCCTTTTCAGCACCGGGTTTCTGTTGAACTGGTTGGCTAGGCCACTACCATTGGCCTTCTGCTCATACCTTTTGCAAGGTTTTTACAATGTTGATGTTAGAGCCTCAGCTCATGCTGTCTTGGCCGTATGGTTCTGCAGGTGACAGTGGTTTTAAACTGTCTGCTGTTGTTGTTTTTTGTTGGGGATCCCACCCTACTTATGGACACTGCTTTTGGATGTCCCAAGTGTAAGTATTATATCTGGAGCAGGACGTACTGTATACTAAGAATAATACAATTCTGTGAAATACTCACCTGTAGAATTGATATTATTTATATACAGTACGTCCTGCTCCACCCCACCCTGGTTTTTGCATTATTCTGGATCCCCTGTATGGTGATTGTTATCGTTGTTATCATTACCAGTTGTTCTGGGTGGTTTAATTCTCCCGGCTTCTTGTTCACTGCTTTTCAATGCTGGGGATTTGTGGGAGGTCCCTGGGTATTTGAAGGGCCGGGAGGAGCCTGTTTCTCCATGTCTCTGCAGTGCAGCGCCATCTGGCGGAGGATAACCCAAGTGTAAGTATTATATCTGGAGCAGGACGTACTGTATACAAATAATATCAATTCTACAGGTGAGTATTTCACAGAATTGTATTTTTCCAGCTGCACATGATGGGGCATTATTACAGGGGAGGTGCATATTTTCCAGTGAGGTTAAGAATATTTTTTGTATAGTTTGGGAACAGCACCCTATGGGCTATGCTAATTTTTTTTTTTTTTACAACTGCTTTTAAACAATTATTTTTACCTCGTTGAAAGAATGATGCACCTCATCTGTTTAAAAAAAAAAAAAAAAAACCTTATTAAGAAAAAAAAAATAGAACAAATCTTTTTATTGCATTTTTTTGTGTGTGTAAAATTCAAAGGCTCACAGAGATCAGACTGCAATTCACACCTAAATGTGTAGCCAGAGATGAACTTGCTTCATTAAATCTTTAGCATGACCACCAATGATCTAGTTTATCTAAAAAAAGAACTTGCACAAAAAAACCTACGAACTGGAAAGAAATGTGGCGGAAATGTTATGGTTTGGAGCATCAGGGCCTGGGCAGCTCATCAGAAGATTCACTATTTCTACACTGTGCCAGAGGTTGTTTGAGGATAATACAAGGCCATCTGTCTATAGATTAGTAGATTAGAGGTTCTTAATGTGAAACATTCCTGTGAATACACCAGGACATATCTGTTTCTTTGAATATATTTGTATATGCACATTTTTCCTTCAGTCTTTCCCCCTATTTATTCAATTTTACACGTTATTGATATGTTGTGCAGCAGGGGTGTCTTTTTCACCAAAGGGCCACATCAGCATTCCGGTTGCTATCTAAGGGCCGGTTAATAACAAACACCAAACAAAATGCAAAAACGACCTTTCAAATGTATGGTTACAGACACAATATTTGCTTCTTCCAGTTGTAGATGCTGAATTATATTGCCCAGGGCAGATGCAGATTATTTTTGCCCAAGACGGCCGCAGAATAATTTTTGCCCGGCCAAGATGGCTGCAGAATAATTTTTGGACACCCAAGATGTTATTTCACTCAAGAAAGATTCATACGCTGCACTCTTTTGCCCAGGCCAGCCCTACAATCGTTTTTCCGACCTGATTTGGGAACCCCCTGTAGCAGATGTTGAATGGATTAGGTAGGCTCCCATTATTTAGTGCGAGATGGTTGTACATATACACGGAACCGTTGCAGACACTGCTCACTTTTCCCCTACAAAGTTAAAAAGGTGCATAACAGCCATTTGTAAGGCACCGCACTTGGGGTCAGGATTGGAGGCGGTACTGTGCGCCACAGTGGAACATCACATACCAGCCCAGCATGTGCTGCTGGTGTTAGAAACCTAGTAGTAACTGGGACGCCTAGAAAGGGAGCCACCCAGCTGCTTCCACCTGGCACCTGTCAAAGGGCCACATAAAAGGGCTTGGAGGGCCACGTCATTTTCTTATGGTATTTCTTATGTGTGGATATATCTCAGAGAAGTATTGAATTACATGTTTCTCTGGGCCTTTAGATTATCCAACATCATATACATTTTTCATTTCTATTATGCTTTCAAAATGGTGTATTTAAATGTATCACATCTCTATTCTCTCGCTCTCTCTACACATTTTTATATGCATGGTTTGTATCCTCAACAGTTGATGATAGATTAGGGATTTGGTCCGGGTCGAGGTTGACAGTATTGGATACTTTTGGTATATTTAATGAATTGTACAGTCTTACATGTTTCAAATGCTTTTAGATGTTTTGTACATATATATGGAATACAATTCTACAGTTGTTTTACTGCTGACATGTCTACAGCAGTAGTCCCCGGCTTGTAGTTCAGGAGCCGCAAGTGGCTCTTAAAGCCTTGTTTGTGTGGCTTGGGGGCTGTATGCTAGACTAGAACATTTGTGGGGGCTGGGAGAGGTACCGGAGGTGGGCATTGTCCGAGCAATGCACAAGATTGAGTGGGATAGTAGAAGTATGTCTTACCAGTTTTGGCAACTTCAGCACTATACCCAGTTTCCAAGAACCCGAGTGACTCTTGTGTCCTATTCCTAAGAAACACTAAGGGTGGAAGTTATGTGGAAAGTGTGTCTTAATAAAAGTAAGTTGGCTTGCCCAATTCTGCCATAAAACCTCTTTGGGGCTTGTAGATCTGCTCAGGTGTGGCAATGGGATAGGAGCATTATAGGCCTATTTATTGTTTGAGATCCATGAACTAACCTGTCAAGTTTAATATTTTCAAGTGCTTTGGTTCCAGTTTGATCTTTCACTTTGAGTGCAGCTTCAGGCCATCTCTCATTGTTGTATGTGGTTCTCATTATAAGAAAGGTTAGGGATTGCTGGTCTACAGTTTTGAAAACTAGTTATGGTTACACTAATTATGATAATGGCCTACATTCATGCCAGCCCTTAGGATTCAGGTACAGTTTATTTACAGTAGTAACTTTAAGTAACTTTTTTTTTTCTTCTAGGCCATGTGGAAGCCAGCCTATGACTTTCTTCTTACATGGAGTGCCCAGATTGGGGACAGTTATCGAGATGTCATCCAGGAGCTTCACACCGGACTAGATAAAATGCGCAGCCCCATCACCAAACGGTGGAAACATCTTACAGGGACCCTAATCCTTGTCAATTCCCTGGACACTCTCCGGGCTACTGCCTTCAGCACACAAGAACACGAGGACTGCATCATTTGAAAGCGGATTGGCCATGTTTTTAGCACATTCTCTCTTTAGCCTGTGGAGAAACATAATTGTAAAAAGTTAGAGACATTTCACTACCCCTGGCATTAGACTCCTTCATGCTTTAGGGAGCCATTGTACTTTAGTGATGCCTATCACCTCCAATATTGCCAGACGTCATCTCCTTCCTGTACTGTATTTATTCTTTTAAGCCACTGACGGATCATGAAGTTTAAGCACTGGTTGGCCCTGGGCTTTAGGCACCAGTTGTTTTTTGTCTGCTGTAAGTGCGTGTTGTGTGTGTGTACAGTGTAAATAGTGGGGATGATGCCACGGCACGGGGTGGTTTGTGAGTCATAGGCTTGGTCCTCCTGACATTGTTTTGGATTCTTGTAATGGCACAACCGCATTCTACACGTGGTCTTTTTTATTTTTGATCTTTAAACTTGTGTGTGTTCACTCTTGTTCCCCGGGGGTTTTTGTGCTTTATACTTCAGATTTTTCGTGAACCATTTTATATGATGTTACCAGATGAGTTTTGTTACAATGCTTTTTTATTTAAGAATAGCTGTGTATATATGTAGGTAAATTGGCCCTTCTGAGACTTGTATAGAGAACATCTATAGGACAATCTACGGTCACCTGTGCCTGCTAAAGCAATAAGATATATTGCGTCCTTAGGACAACTGTTAGCTTGTATTTTACAGTGCATTCTGACTTTTTTGTGATGACCTTGTCTAAGATCATCCAACTGGTTTCTGATGTTTGGTCTCATGGTGGAGCTATTTGAATTTGTGACCCTCAGGTTGCATTACTAGTGTTCTGTGCCTTATACCTGTTGTATTAGTGCAAGTGAAGCCCTGATGTCTCTTTAAACAGACAGGCTTTACTGCTCCTGCTTATGTCATATGGTTCATACATTGTGTATGGACCCTTTCTGTCTAGTGACTGCCGGAGACTAGTAGAAGCAGAGGACCACAATGGGAGGTTAGACCTTCCCTATGTCTTTTTATTTCTGACAGATTGCTAACTACCTCGCATCCATTTAACATAAATGTAATAAAAGGTCAAAGTAACACTCTGTTGTGTTTGATTTATTCTTAGTATACAGTACGTCCTGCTCCAAATCTAATACTTACAGTTGGGATATACTCCACCGGATGGCGCTGGACTGCAGAGACATCGAAAATAGGCTCCTCCCAGCCCCTCAAATACCCAGGGACCTCCCACAAATCCCCAGAATTTCTCTGCAGTCTGGCTGCGAAGGAGAAATTGGCTCTCTACTCGCAGGTGAGCGGGGTTATTAACCTGTGGCCCTGTAGGACTATTCCCACCCGTTCCACTAGTAATATGCCTCCCAGCCTTGGCTGCGCTGGTCGGGTGAAGGTAGGCAGCACCGCCGTTGGTGCTTAGAAGTGCGCTGCTCCACCGCAATCCCCCACCAAAGGGTAGGCGGTTCAGGCTTATGGTGAGCCTCTATGGGATGCCCCTCCCGCACTAGTGCCCCTTGCCCCTGCCTATCGGTGGGCCCTATTTAAGTGGCCGCCGTCCTCCCTCATCCTCCTTGTGGTCTTCGGGGGAAAAGAGGGGGGGGGGTGTATGTGTATAGATATGTATGTTATGCATTCTTTGTTTTCACATGTCTTTATTCTTGTGTCAGCCGCCACGCTGACTTGTCTATTGCTTTTAAATTTACAGCCGCCGTGCCCTGACTTTGTTCCGCGCTTGGCGGCGGCATTACCTCAGGTGCTGGTGCGCCATCATTGGCTGTTGGCCTTCTGGCTTCGTGCTCTTCGGGGGCGGGGCCCGTCTATGGTGCGTTCCGCGTCATCGCTATAACTGGCCCGCCCCCTCGAGGTATACCTACGCCATCTTTTCTGACTTGGTTGGCCTATGCGCGACGGACGCCTACCTACCGCGGTCCGTAAGTGCCCTTGCGGGCAACTTTATCTGCTTCACTTTTGTTACGATGTACTTAAGGTCTTGTCTGCTTATGTCTTTCAGGCGGGACGAACCCTTCTTGGCTTCTCCCAGCCCTGTTTTTAGTATATTACTTGTAGGCCTTGTTAAAATTATACTCCCACGTCCCTAGTGGGTTATTGGGGCATCCAGGGTTGCTTTATAGCGTTATTCCCTATCGGCGTATAGCGCCGCAATAATCACCATATGGAGGCATCCCAGGATAATGTTGCCGGGGTCCCTTCGGGACAAGACCGGCTGTGTGTAGCGTGTGGGCAGCCTCATGCTGACGCTGACAAGGCGCGGGTCTGTGTACCCTGCGCTGAGCAGGTGCTTGCATTGCAATTTGGTCTGCCAGTGGCTGCACTTCGCTTCACTTCAACTACTCCCCCAAGCTTAAATCTCACTCCGGCTGAGTTGCATACTAGTGGGGATTCTCAGCCTGATGTGTCTTCTAGACTGGCTACTGTTGAACAGATTATTGCAAAGTCTTTAGCGAGTAAGGCCCCTGCTAAGAAGCGGCACTTGAGGCCTAATGTTGCCGTTTTCCCTATGGGAACTGAGGAGTTTTGGAATCTGTGTGGCTATACCCCGTCTGATGAAGGGGAGCTCTTTTCTGATTCAGGCTCATCTGATGAGAGACCAAGGGGTCATGACGATTCTGGCTCTGAACCCCTGGGCCCCGGATGACACTGACAGATTATTGACCCAGATTTTTGAGGTTCTGTCTATCTCTCTCCCTGTTGAGGCTCCCAGGCAAAGAGGGGAGCTTTTCCATACAGCAAGATCACGTTTGGAATTTCCAGAGCAGGCACATTTCCATAACCTTGTGCTCAAGGGATGGGAGCGCCCCAGTAAACTTCCCGGGGTTCCAAAGAGTTGGGATAGGAAGTATCCCTTTCCTGCTGAGGTGGTTAAATGTTGGTCATCCCCCGCCCACCCTCCCCTCCCCCCCCCCCCAAGGTGGATGCCCCGATCCTAGGCCTATCTAACACCTCTGTCATGCATTTCCCTGATTCTACTACCCTGCGGGATGCCGAAGACCGGTGTATTGATCAGCTGGCATCCCACGCCTTTGCATGTGCGGGGACGGCGCTGCGCCTGGTCTGTGCCTCTGCCATTACTGCTGTGGCCGCTAGAACCCTTATCAGAAATATGCTCGATAGTGCCCCTGATGATTTACCTTGTGAGGTGTTTAATGCACTCTCCAGTTGTGATGTTTTTTGTAAATTTTGTCCTATCAGCATTGGATGACACCATCAGAATGTGTGCCAGAACTTCTGCCCTCGTGGTGGCTATACGCCTCTCGGTTTGGCTGTGCCAGTGGGCTGCTGACAACGCTGTCAAGAAGGCCCTCACTGGTTTTCCCCTTAAAGGACTGCGTCTGTTTGGAGACCGCCTGGACCTTTTTGCTAAGGGAGGCAGGTTACCCCAGCGCAGGCGGCAACCTTGGCCCTTTCGGGGTCAGGGTTCCTTCTCCTCCCCTTACCGTGGTGCAAGGGGGGTGTCCTTCCCTGGGGCTCGGGGAGATTTCTGGGGTAGAGGCAGAGGACGTGGACGTCCTGGCTCCTCCTGGGGTCCCAAAGCTAAATCCTCTCCCAAGCCCCCTCAGGCATGATGGGGCGCCCTCACCCATCCGGGTGGGAGGACGGCTGCAGCACTTCGCTCACGTCTGGAGGCTTCATGTCTCAGACCGGTGGATTCAGGAGGTAGTGTCCTCCGGTTACAAGTTGGAGTTTGCTGCCGATCCCCCTCCAAGATTCATCAGATCCCAGATTCCTCAGCTGGGGGTCATCTGCCAGGTCCCTTTAAGAGAAAAAGGCAAGGGCTTTTATTCCAACCTATTCACAGTACCCAAAAAGGATGGTTCTGTCAGGCCCATCCTGGACTTAAAGATTCTCAACAAGTTTGTCAGGGGCAGGCGCTTTCGCATGGAGACTCTGCGCTCTGCCATCAGTTCCCTGCGCCAAGGGGATTTCATGACTTCTGTGGACATCAAAGATGCTTACCTTCATATTCCTGTGTTCCCAGGTCATCAAAGGTTCCTCAGGTTCGCTCTGATGGATCAACACTACCAATTTGTGGCCTTGCCCTTCGGCCTCACTTCAGCTCCCAGGTTGTTCACCAAGGTGCTCAGATGTCAGGGCGTCCGCGTGCTTCCCTATCTGGACGACATTCTCATCACTTCCCAGTCTCTACATCAGGCAGAGTTGGATACTCAGCTGGTGGTGTCCACTCTGGAGTCATTTGGATGGGTGATCAACCACCCCAAGTCCTCACTGTCCCCTTCCTTGGTAACTCCATTCCTAGGAATGAATCTGGATACAGTTCAGGCAAGGATCTTCCTTCCTCAGCAGAAGGTGGATAGTCTGATTGCACAGGCTCAGTCCCTCCTAGCTTGTCCCCATCCCTTCATCAGGCAGGGGATGCAGCTGGTGGGCCTGATGGTGGCGTGCTTCGAAGCGGTCCCTTATGCTCAGTTCCACTTGAGGCCTCTGCAACTTCACCTATTGTCTATATGGGGCAAGGACCCAGCGTCCCTGGACAGGGTCTGTGTGCTCTCCTCCCTGGTCAGGAGGTCCCTCTTGTGGTGGATGGACTCAAGGAACCTGTTGGGGGGCAGATCCTTAATTGCCCCTTCCTGGGAGACGGTCACCACGGATGCCAGTCTGTCAGGTTGGGGGGGTTTCTGGAAGTCCCTGCGGTTCCAGGGGAGGTGGGGCACTCAGGAGGCCCACACTCCTATCAATGTCTTGGAGCTGCAAGCGATCAGGTTAGTTCTGGCTCGCTTGACTGCTCATCTTCAGGGCCTGCCTGTTCAGGTGCGCTCGGACAACCAGACGGCAGTTGCCTACATCAATCATCAGGGAGGGACCTGGAGCAAGGGGGCCCTCCAGGAAGCGTCTCGGATCCTGACTTGGGTGGAGGCCAATGTCCCCTGCATTTCAGCTGTGTACATCCCGGGGGTGGAAAATCACCTGGTGGACTCTCTGAGCAGGGGGGACCTCTCGCCAGGGAGAATGGTCCCTATGTAGCAGGGTGTTTCAATCTCTGTGTCACCGTTGGGGCCAACCAGATGTGGATCGGTTTGCGTCCCGCCACAATCACAAGCTCTCTCTGTCCAGGGATCCTCTGGCTCTGACTTCGGATGCGCTAGCAATGTCATGGAAGGACTTTCAGTTCCTGTATGTCTTCCCTCCAATTCCCCTGCTGGGCAGGGTTCTGCGCAAGATTGCTCTGGAGGGGGTGCCAGCAATTATGGTGGCCCCCAGGTGGCCAAGAAGAGTGTGGTTCGCAGATGTGGTACAGCTGGCAGTAGATCAATACGCTCTGCCCTTGGTGCCAGATCTGCTCACTCAGGGCTCACTACGCCATCCCAATTTACAAACTCTGGCTTTGACGGCTTGGCTGCTGAAACCTCCATCTTGATGGAGAAGGGGCTCTCTTCCTCAGTTGTGGATACTTTGATTAAAGCTAGGAAGATGTCTTCCTCTTCCATTTATTACAGGGCTTGGCATGCCTACATTGACTGGTGTGAGTCTAGGTCTCTTCCCTGTCGTGTGTTCTCTATTCCCAGGGTTCTGGAGTTCCTGCAACATGGGTTGGAGATGGGGCTCCAACTCAGTACTCTGAAGGGTCAGGTTTCTGCCCTGGCTATTTTTTTTCCAGAAGTCCTTTGCTCAGCACCCTCTGATCAAGACTTTCTTCCAGGGGGTCACTCATGTGCGTCCCCCACGTAAACCTATGGTGCCTGTTTGGGATTTGAACTTGGTTCTGTCAGCCTTGCAGGGTGCTCCATTTGAACCTGTGCAGGATGCTGCCTTGGCCTTTCTTACGCTCAAGGTTGTGTTTCTGGTGGCTATCACTTCTGTCAGGCGTGTGTCTGAGTTGGCGGCGCTGTCCATTCAGCCCCCCTACTATGAGAGGCACCAGGACAAGGCGGTGTTTCGTTTCAAACCTGATTTTCTGCCTAAGGTAGTGTCTGCCTTTCATTTGAATCAGGATATTGTTCTTCCTTCTTTGTGCCCTAATCCTAGCAATGCTAAGGAGAGGGTTTTGCACTCTTTGGATGTGGTTAGGTGTCTGAAGTACTATCTGGTGGCTACTGCACCTTTCAGGAAAACTGATGCTCTTTTTGTGGTCCCTTCTGGTCCTAGGAAGGGTTTGGCTCCTGCCAAGTCTACTATCAGCAAGTGGATTCGTCGGGCTGTGATTCAGGCCTATTCTGCTAAGGGGAAGAATCCTCCCTTTCGCCTTACTGCTCACTCCACTCGTGCTATTGGTGCCTCGTGGGCTTTTCAGCACCAGGCTTCTGTTGAACAAGTTTGCAAGGCCGCTACTTGGTCTTCTGTTCATACCTTTTCAAAGTTTTACAAGGTTGATGTTAGGGCCTCAGCTGATGCTGTTTTTGGCCGCAAGGTTCTGCAGGCGGCAGTGGTTTAAACTGCCTGCTGCTAATTTTTCTTGGGGATCCCACCCTACTTTATGGACACTGCTATTGGATGTCCCAACTGTAAGTATTAGATTTGGAGCAGGACGTACTGTATACTAAGAATAATACAATTCTGTGATTACTCACCTGTAGAATTGGTATTATGAGTATACAGTATGTCCTGCTCCAACCCACCCTTGGTTTGCATTTTCTTGGATCCCCTGTATTGTGATTGTTATCATAGTTATAGATGATAGTTTGGATTGTTTAATGCTCCCGGCTTCTCCTTAAACCTGACCTTCAGCGTGATTTAATGAAAAGCCCAAACTCTTAAAAAACGGTTCCCCAGCATCTAAAATTAATATATTTTACGTTTTTAGTCACTAACTTATTATTCTTTCCCCCACTGGGCTGCAACTCTGTTCAGGAATTTAGGATACGGGCGCCGCCATCTTGACTCAGAAGCATCACACTTACTGAGGAGAGGAGAGTGGGATAAGATACAGGGGGGCGGGTTATAGCTGTGCTTTGCTCAGACAGAGCAGAGCTGGGGTCAGGTAAAGGTCAGCAGTCCCAGAATGCAGAGCAGCACAGTCAGGAGGCACTTCCTGTTTGCAGGCTGCCTGATAAGAGGGCAGCTTCCATAATCCGCCATCTTGGATGTTTAAAGGCTCATAACATGCAGTAGATGCAGGTAGGATGATTTTTAATGTGGACAATCTGTATGTACAGGGTGTGAGAAACATATAAGATAGGCTCTTATTCAGAGTGAAGGTCCGCTTTAACTGCTTTTCAATGCTGGGGATTTGTGGGAGGTCCCTGAGTATTTGAGGGGCGGGGAGGAGCCTATTTTCGATGTCTCTGCAGTCCAGCGCCATCTGGCGGAGTATACCCAACTATAAGTATTAGATTTGGAGCAGGACGTACTGTATACTCATAATACCAATTCTACAGGTGAGTAATCACAGAATTGTATTTTTTTTTCATGTACATTCTCTATTCTAGGGTGAGCACCTTCCTCTGTATAACTGCAGTACACCATAGTCCCCAATCCTGGGAGCCAACCCAATCCCAAAAAAGGAACATAGGTGCTCCAATTCCGACAAGAAAGGATTCTAAAATTTGGGACCAGGTGAGTTTTTTTTTTTCTTATTTTATTTGCTTTATCAGGCTTTGATAGGGGTCAAAAAGACTTTAAACAGTACTATCTGGTCACAGAAATTGACCCTCCAAATAAAAAAAAAAAAAAAAAAACCCCCCCCCCCAGCTGATCCATCCTACTCAAGCGATCAGCAATTCGCCCAATCACTGTATTGTATCCGGTGCCAAGTCAGTGGCCTGTGGCCAGCCGGCCACGTTGGGTTTTAACTTTTTAACTAAATGGGTCTGTGCTCCTGAACTGGCGTTGGCAGCTCTCACATGACCGTCAGCTTTATGGGCAGGCACGTGCACCAACATATGCCAACAGGTTGCTGCCAAACAATGGAAGAGTTAGGTGTTTGTGCCCGATATTCAACTTTATAAATTGTTGATAAATGCAAATTCTTTTAGGTACTGCTGCATCTAATGTGTAAAACTTTTTTTCAATGGGGACAAAGTAAGCATCACAGTGAAAATATTTTTTGTCTGTGACTTCTCATTATAAAACTCAAGAAGAAAGCGAAAATTCTCCTACTCAACAAAGATTAATATGTTGCATGATCTGTATGATTTGTACATAACCCCGTGTCCTGTTCTGTATGAATTAGTGTTTTCTTTGAGAACACAGACTGAGCCTGATTTTGCTAAGTTATACGATTCTATACTGTACGTCGGCTTTGTTTTACTTCCAGTAAGACCCTGGAACTGTCCAAAGATGCTCTTCCTCACCACCCCACACTCAGCTTGACATGGTCTGTGCTTCCTAATTGCTTCCCTTTCTAATACTCACAGTTGATAGTGGAATATTGAGGAGGAAATACTTTTTGCAAATTTCTAAACCCGCCTGAAGCAGTGGAAACATTTTTACAGTACGTTGCTCGGATTCCGTAAGCTCTTAAAAATGACCCATTCCTTCACAAAGGCAAACTGCATGGCTAGAGGCTTGATTTTATCTTCCAGACTCAATAAGAGGGGGTGTCCCATGCAATGTAACTTTCATTGGTCAAATGGGCTTCATAACCTTTTAAGGTCTAAGCATCATTATGTATATTTTTTTTCAGCAGCTCCTGGTTACTGGCCTGTTCTAAAATGTAGTTTGATTAAATTTGTGTGTGTTCTAAGGGTTGGAAAATGGAACCAGCAGCAGTGAATAATTATAATTAAGGCTTGGAGTCTGGCTGATAATGAAAGTCACCAGGGAGAGCTGAGAATACTTGAAACTTTTAACCCTTAAATAATGGCAAGCTATGCAAAGATTTGTTTGGATAAAGGGAATATTTCTCAAAACATCCTCTGGGCAGCATACTCATGAGACCTCATGTCTCTGCCCCTAGGATGAAACACATGACCACCAGAATTGGATAAAGCTTTAGCCCCTCCTCCCAGTCTCCAGTTGTTCATGTTCCTGCCCGGGAGAGCCAGACCACTAGCTCCTGAACTGAGGTTTGGGTAAGTATCTGGCGCTATGGATTTGAAGCAGACAAACCCATTTCCTGGCTCCGGAAGCGGACTGCCAGGGACCCAGGAAACCCCCAAGGAACTGGCCAGATTCCCATTCCTTGACCAATTGATTCAGTTTATCCAGAGGGGGGGGGGGGGGCTGTGTTCCCCTTTTTATATAGTCTACAGAGGAAGGTTTGGTGTTTAAAAAAAAAAAAAAAAGTGAGACTGCTCCAAAGACCACATATACATAAAGGAGTGCCCTTGCCTTTATGGTTTGTGTGTGGGAGGTTACTTGTCTATTGCAGTTGTATGGTCAATGCCGCTGTCGTAGGGTTAGGTCAGTGTGTTGAATTACAAGAATTTGGTTGAATAAATGCCAAATGTTTTTCTCCTCCCAATTTTCTCTGTCATTTTAAGGGTGATAGTTGTGATGGCGTCCTTCAAGTCCTTGTTGGTTTACCTTGAACATGTAAGTTTTTTGATTCATATGAACATCAAGGTGTATCTCCCATGTGTCAATCTGAGCAGCACATCGGCAGTGCCTGCATATTAATGTAGGGGAGAATTATAATTGGTTAACTGCTCTCCCATTTAACCTGATGATGGAGCCAAGCTGATGATCGGTCATAAATGGAGACATGGAGTCATCATCCCTTATATGGATGGCCTCTTGGCAAAGGCTCTGTCACAGCAGGAGGATAAAATCAGATTGTTTGTGGTGCTAAGCTCTTAACACTCTGTCTGGATCATAAATACCTAGAAATCATTAATTTATTGTGTCCAGGTACATTTGATTTTTGGGTATGTATATGTGTATATATATATATATATATATATATATATATATATATATATATATATATATATAGCATTGGTCATGTTTTCCTCTCTAAGAAGCATATTCACATCAGGGGACAGGTTTAGGCATCCCATTATCATTGGTGTATGATAGGGTCATGTTTGGTTATGGCCTCTGTAGAGAGTAAACCCCTTGGCCTAGATCAGACATACTCTGCTTACAGTAGGTAACTGAGGGGCCTGAAAGCGGACACCAGTCTGATGAGCTGGGATGAGGTGTTGGACTTGACAATCTAATAGAAGGAGATAAATCATGGGAAAGCAACTCTCATGTGCTGGCTCTGTCAACAGAATACAATTTGGTTATTCAGAACTTGATTATGGAATTGGCCCAGGTTCCAAAAGCCTTTGACTGCAGACATGGATCTCTTCCAGTATGGGCAAACAATCTTTTCAGGGACATCCAGGAATCCTTGGCAGGTGTTCAGGCTGTTATACACATTCCCACTAACTTCTCTGAGTTATTCTGATGATAAGATTGAAAGTAGTCAGGACTATCCTAATTTCTCTCGGCTGGTAAAGAAAGGTTTGGCAAATGACTCTTGATGTCTGCTGCTATGGACAGGAATTCAGCATCCTAGTTTACAATCGTGTTCCTCTAAGATGTAGGTAGGGGGTAAATTCTGTATCAGACTGGGGTCACTCCCCCATCATTTACAAGACGTGTTCTCTCCATTCACTGCAATGGAGAGGGGATATCAGACCTCAGCACACACCATCCATTGCAATAAATAGAGGGTGAGGCAGCGCTTTTTATGGCATACCGCTACCAAATCAAAAACATCCCAGCTTCTTTTTTTCAGACTCCGCTGTGTCAGACCTCAGCACACCCCCTCCGTTGCAATAAATGAGGATGTGGCAGCGCTTCTTATGGAATACTGCTACCAAATCAAAAACATCCCAACTCCCCCCCCAAACCCCCCCCCCCCCCCCCCCCAGGTAAACTGACCTCATGACTGGTCTGTTTATCTGGGGCATGCTGATTCGGGATTCCCAGCAGTGTGAATCCCCTCAGATTGCTCACACAACCCACCTTTCTGCGGTTCCCATGTCACATGTGGGGCTTTTGTCCAATCAGTGATTTATCCTGTGCAAACTAATGCACGGGATGAGGTGTTTTGAAGACAGAGCCAGCAGTGGCCACATCCAGTTTCCCTGCAGTTTGCAGCATAGGCTGTGAGCACTCTGCAAATGATATGTGAAAGTACCAACCCATAGGTTACTATAAGGTAGATTTTTAAAGGCGATTTTGTTTAATTCTTTGACCAAACCACTCAGATGAAACCTGAACCAGTGAGTATTATTCTGCCGAACAATATTATTTCTAGAGCAGTTTGAGGTGTATTCAAGTGCAAGGGTGGTTCTACTCAATCCTATTAGATGGTACTTGACAAGGTTGCAGTCTGGCCGGAACTCCAAACTGATCTCCTGTCATCTATACAAGCATGATTTGCTTGATAAATACAAAACTACTACAAAAGGTGACTTTAAATGGCTTTTATGTGTTTTTGGAGGGATTTAGGTGAGTGACAACCCACATGACCCCAAGTTGGTTCTTGATATGACTGGAAAATAGAAAGTGGTACTTGATGGGGGTAAAAATGGTTGAGGGCCCTTGTTCCAGAGCTCAAAAACAGACACAGTGTTCAAACAGGGCCTTAAGTGGTTAAATCATGTTTTGGTGACTGCACATTGCTATTATTCCATATGTCTCTTACACATAATGGACTCATTGTCTCAATGAGGGGATTTCATTTTTAGAACTGATAAGTATGAAGACAGGAAGGTAACCAGATAGTGTTTCCAGCAGTCATTAGCACTTGCTTAGAGCCGTCAAGCTGTGACATTATAGGCTGACATAGGCCACTCTACACATTCCTCAGAATACACTGTCTATGCTGCATTCTTCATATGCTTGCACGTATGTGGTTTTCTTTTTGTCACATGAAAGCCTGTGCTTGTCTGTGCTCATACAGGTCTTGCGTGAAGTGGGTCACAAAGTACTGTTTTGTGTCACTGTTCTCTTGCTGGAAAAGGCCATTGAAATTAATTTAGAGTTAATATGGCGGTCAGGAAGTTGTATCCAACTATTTCACCTGTGTGGTGAGATGCTCCATCCTTCCCTCCACAATAAAACTCATATGTGGATGATGGTTCCTTCATAAAGATCTGGTCCCCATTTAGGCACTCCCATTGATGATCTTCTGGCAGCTGGTCATATCTATGCAGAGGACTCTTCCCCTGCCGATGTCACAGTAAATTAAGTAAATATTTATTATGAGACATCTCAAGTGCAGCCTCGGCATTCTCCCTCTCTCTGTATAAGCCCAGAACCCATGTCCTTGGAAAGTATAGAAGATCGAATCAGGAGCCACCTGCAATGGAGGATCAAAGATTAGTGCAGCTTTTATTTGTATTTTGCTTGGAGATTTTAGACAAATGACTATCAGCTGTGAATTTGCCATACCCTGACATGGTGGCAGGGTCGGCTCCAGGTTTATGTGGGCCCTTGGGCGGCATGGTCTCAGTGGGCCCCTTTGTGGTGAAGAGTCTTGTCACATCACCGAGGGACGTCCCAAATCTGGATGGACCATGCTATTTGGACCAAAGGTCTAGTTTTGGTCTACTTTGAAGCGCACCAAACCCCTTTAAACCTGACCTCGGACTCTAAACGAATCTAGATTCTCCTGATATTGGATGCCCCTGTGTGTGACCCGCCCCTTTGTTCATTACTTTCCTGGAACTGGTGAATGCATTGTGGGATCGGCAGTTTGAGTTAATGGCCAAACCAGGGGGGTTCCAAACTTAGATGCCCCTGTAAAGCAGACCAAACCCCAGGGGTGGAATTGCTTGCATAGTGGGTATGCCAGTGATCCCAGGGGGTTTCACACAGTAGGGTATCACAGACTGGGATGCTCCAGAGATAGGAAATCAACTGGGGTGGGCAAATTAAAAGCAGAACAAAACCCAGCACTTCCTCCCCTGGAATCTAAATCGAGATGCCCTGTTGTGTGGAACCCCACCATTCATGGAAATTTGGGCACCATCTGTGACAGTGCCCTCCCAGTCCGCTGCTGGTCAAGCGCCGGCGCACACCCCAAAGGCTGGCCCCCGGCAGCTGCCCCACCTTTCTGGGTGCCGACGGTTTAGGTTCGTTATTATGGCTGCCCAAATTACGTCTAACCACCTTGCTAGCAACTCATCCACAAACATTAGCCTCGATTCAGAGAGACACAAAAAACTTCAGTTTTCGCTCCGATCTGTTTTTTTTGTGAAATGTTTCCGTTCTCGTATGAGCGTACGAGCGATTCTATGCATGCATTGAAAACCTTCTGTAAAGTTTCCGTCCGTTCGTACGGCAGATTACGAATTACGAGGATGTCATTTTCCATCCAGACTTTTCCGTTTCATTTCCACATGTTACAACGTAGGCTTTCGTTTTTGCCCTTTTCCCATCGTATCCTCCAACGAATCCTTTACGTTTCCCGATAGATTCTGTTTCCATTTTACAAAAAATAATCGTCCAGACGGAATCCTTACGATCTTGCGCCTGCGCACTACAAACTTAACTCATTAAAGTGCTTGCCTACATATTTGCCACCCTCACTTCTACTACAATGTTTAGCTAAATCACTTAGCACTATCCTCCATCTTCCCTTTTGGAACCTTAAAGCTCACCCAAACCACTTAGCACTATCCTCCATCTTCCCTTTTGGAACCTTAAAGCTCACCCAAACCACTTCTCGGTCATGTGAATATTCATCTTTAAATATTTCTGGGCCCATTAGTTTTGTGTTAATGTATTTTGTAAATGAAATGACACTGTAACATTTTTTTTGGGATGCCATCATAAAATATAAAATGTATCAAAATTTTGTAATGTTACATTTTTACAACCATAAAAAACAAAATACATAGCAATGGCAGGCCACTGAACATTATTCTTCATCTGTGGTCCCCAACGAGTTGCGCAGCTCCTGCATCTCGCCCACCAACTGAAGGACCCTGACACTCAGTTGTGCCACTCTGGCACGTGTGGTCCCTGTTAAAAAACGTAAATTAAAATATTGGTATAACCTTGTTGGGGTCATACTGCAGTGCCCCCCCCCCCCCCCGTATGGTCCAAACACCTAAATCTGGACTTCAAAAGCCAGAGGGCCGGGTTTTGCATAGTGCCCGATTACAGAACCCCTGGCCCGCATTCTGCAGGCAAAGAACGGGCATCAGGAGCAAGGGCGAGTGGCACATCTTGCAGTTCCTGCAACCAAATATAAAATAATTACACAAAGCAAAGGTAACCAACTAAAACAATAACTCCTACAACAAATTAAGATTCAAGTTCAACAATCCAAATATAATTCACAAAGGACATAAGTCTAAAAAAATATAGCAATTATATGGATGTGTGGAAAAATAAATGTTTACATGCTAAGGACTAATTTAGGTCAGCATTAAAATGCATCTATAAGGCATACATGAAATGTATTGATTCAGGTATGCATTGCTATACAATTTATGGCCTCGGCCATGCTGATACATGCAATGCCTTGGTGCTAAAGGCGCGCAGACTCCTCCACATAGCCGCAAAACATGTTCAACAATAGCAATCCGAGCCCTCAAAGGTCCCGTAAGTGGAACGGAAATGAAACGGATTTATAGGGTGGTGATCCGTCGGAAATCAGCTCTCTGAATCAGACAGAAACCCATCCCAACAACGGAAGTTATCTGAACGAACGGAAAATTTCCGATTTTGTTTGGAAATGTTCCGATTTGCTTCCGTTCATCGAAAGAGCATATACACATTTTCCCGAACGTTCGTGCGAGTAGAAAATGGACGAAAAAAGCAAAAAATGACAAACACCCACCAAAACTTTCACAGACAGCTACGGAAGTCCGGACGAATGTGTCTCTGAATCGAGGCTATTGTTTGTTTCTTCTTTACTTAAAAGTTACCGGAGACCCATAACCCCCCTGAATAAAAAGCTCTTTTGGTATCTGCAGATCGGACATTATGTAGGTTCCCTGGTTCAGGACAATCCTGAGATAATGGGGTTGATTCAGAGCCAGGTGAGATTATTAGGAGAGAAAACTGCCATTGACTTTCATTGTCTACCTTGGGGCTCAGGGCTGGCACAAGCAAAGGGCAAAGCTGAGCAATTGCCAGGGCCCCTGGCATCTTCAGGGGCCCACTCAGGCTCACACTTGGCCATGGTATTATTTAACAGTGAACCCAACCACTGAATGCCAGGTGCTGTGTGCAGTCCTGCTCATGGATGGCCTTCAGCAATGGGATGATCAGCAACAATGGAGAAGGTGGCATGGAATAGAGGACAATTGATGGAAGCAAAGAGGTTGGTGAGAACCAGGTGACAGCTGTCAAGGTCTTGGGGACGACCAGCAGCAGGAGATGACATATTTGTGGTAGTGGAGGTGACATGTGACTCACTGGAGCCGGCCCTGTTGGGGCTGATTCAGAGCCAGGTGAAATTTACACCCGGTAGACAATAACAGTCAGTGGCAATTTTCTCTCCTAAAAAGGAGCGATTAGAATGTTCCATTGGATAGAGGTTAACATACCTCCCAACTTTTGAAAATGTGAAAGCGGGACAAGCCCCGCCCCCGACAACACCACTGCCATGCCCTGACCACACCTCCTGTCACGCCCTCCAGCAATGTCGGCTGCCTTCACCCCTGCATGCCAGCCTGTGTAAGTTTTTTTAATCCCCAACCCAGCCCCCCGCGCGCCCCCCTTCCCGCGCCCGCCCCCTGCGCGCACACCCGCGCGCCGGCCGGTGTTAATTCAGAAGGAGCCGGCATCATTGCGGCCCTGGACACACCGCCACGGTGCAGGCCGTCCCGGGACATTTGTTAATGGTCCGGGACCGCGGGATTTTCTGTAAAAATCGGGACAATCCCGGGAAAATCGGGACAGTTGGGAGGCATGAGGTTAATATGTCCAGAAACTCCAGTCCAAGCTCTAGATTTACACTGTGTATTACTGCAGAATTTGTAAAGAACTATTTTCAGATGCACACTGGATGCATTTTGGCAGGAAGACTTTGCTGCTGGTGAACACAAAACCTAAAAAAAAATAAATCCTATTGCCTTTCATCTGGACAGTGAGGAGGCTTCCTGTGGTGGTGGGGGGTTGCTGCCAGACCCAGCAAGAGGAGGAAGAGCCATTTGTAAACAAAGTGGCAGCTGAACAATGGTCAGTGACTTGGTCTGCGAGGTGGCGCCACCTGGTGGTATCAAGACACGATGCTGTTTGCAGAATTTTTAAGGCTGCCTTCTCAATGAGGTGAGGGGATAGAGTGATTTTCATAGGTGATTAGCAATTTCTTAGTTTAGCCATTGCAATGCAATCAGTAAGCGATCGCTGGTGATCACAATGCCATAGTGATTGCAATTTCCTGATCAACCAGCTTTATTTAATGTGTCACAAACAAATAACAAAGGAAATTGAGAATCTGGCTGCTGACTGCATCAGAATCGCTAAAGCGATAACGATGGAAAAATCATTGAACTGCAATTGCTAAGCGATTCTATTGACTTCTATGGGATCGCTATCGCCCATAAATAGCCTTAAAATAGCTGCATGTTGGAATTTTTCGAATCGACCCGAAAAACGCACAGCAATCGCACCATAGCACATAGGTGGCAATTTGAAATGGCAGTCACCTTGCCCCAGTGTGAAAGCAGCAAGAGAACATCCTCAAAAGCTTGCACTTATCCAGCCTGAAAATGTTAGCACCATTTTTTCATTCACCTGTAGCTAACACATATCTCCAACTGCCTTATTTGGAGGACCTGTCCATTTTTTGAGTCTATGTTCCTCGTTGTTCTTATTTGTCCCTCCTTTGGGGTTTACCATGCAGATCTGCATCAATAAATGATTAATTTGTCTATTCAAAGTTTGTATATTGTTATTAACTGTTACCTCTCACCTTCGAATGCATATAATGTTGAAGCATTGAACAACCACTCCCAGATAATCTGTAGCATTAAGTCAAGGCATCTGACCTTAGCGATATCTTTCTTGAATACATTTTTCTAGTTGTCTGACTTCTTGGTTCTCGCTCACTCTGCTCTGCTTATAAATCAAAATACCTGAAAGAGTATTGCGATCAGCTGTAGGAGTATGCTCCATATATGGAGCAGGCTGGGTGTGAAATGGTGCTGATGGGTGGGAAATTTGGTGTGGTTAGGGGTGTGGCATTGGCATGACATAATTGCAAAAAAAAAGTGTCGGTCTAAGCACACCCATCCCATCGTCCCTCTTTACCATCTTGAAAGGTTGGGAGGTATGGCTAACATGGAACACAACTATATTGCCAGAGGGCTGCAACCCTAATTGCTATTCCTATTTTTTCTATTAAATATAGTAAAAAATGGATGAAGGTCTGCTTGCTCCTCCTTCGGAGCATCTTGATCTGCTGAATATAAAAGAATAGGATGTCAAAAATTGGTCCAAGCTCACACACTGTTCACTGTGCCTGTGGCCAACAGTTTGCTTTGCAGTGCCATGCACGGCTTCTACATGCCAGCATGGTGAACTTTATTGGACCTCATTTCACTAACCACAGTCTAATCCACCTAGTACCAACTTAGAAACAAACCTGAGATTGACTAAGTCCAAAGTTGCCAGAGGTATGAAGTCAGGAAAAATATTTTTTTTAATATTACAAGTTAAAAACAGTTAATGGTATTACCATAACAAGTGGACCTCCAGATCTCGTGAAAACAAGATCTCAACTAGAGAGTCTAGAATTGGGGAGTGAGATAGGAAGGAGACAAAAGTCACGACCAAAGAGGGAGAAGTGAGAGACTTGAGCTGCATCACACTACATTTGGGAGAAATTTGATGAATGGTCCGGGGACCCTGGAACATTGTAAAAGGGACATTCTATGATGTCACTATCGAAAACGAACCTAGCGATTTGTTGGATGTCTCAATTTAAGCATCCCAAATTTGTCCCTCCGAAAAAATGGTCTGCTTACTATTGCATATCTGAAAAATGAACTCAGGGCACTGCTTTGCCACTGCAGGACCTCTCATGTAAATCCGCCCACCTTGAACCTATAGTTATGCATCACCTTCAGATAAATTGCTGTGGTGCCCAAAGATATGCACATATGTTCGAGCCATGGTGCTTTAGTAATGGCTAGTGCTCAGTTGAAATGTCTATGAACAAACAGAAAATCAGGGATCTTATGTCAGGAAGCTATTTCTAAATTTCAGTTTGCATATATTTCCATTAGATATTCTCCATGAGAAATTGATCCAGTGTGGAATACCCTACAACACATGTAAGCATATCTGGAGCTTCTTAAAGTGGATCAAAACACATTTTTTTCAACCCCAGGCCCTCCCGCTCACCTCCCCAGCCCCGGTACCTCGGGAAATGCTCTTGGCTCAGTGGTGGCCGGGTTTAAAAAAGGAAACAGGCTGTTCCACCACGAAAGCCATGCCCAGCAGCACTTTAGAGTTTTCTGACTGGCTGATCTCAAAGGTGCCGGAGCAACGAGGAGCAGCCAGATGGCCGTATTCCTGCCACACTGCCCTGGCGTGCCTGCGCTCCCGCACACACCCATTCAGAAAGGCTGGGCGTGAAAGCGTACACAGGGATGCGGCATGCTTCAAAAGGTGAGTTTACCAACCGGGGGGGGATGTCAAACAGAGCGGCATCCTGCTATAAGATGCCCTGGGGGCTGGCAGCTGGCCCTGTATCTTTTAGATTCCAGGGCCAAGCCGAGAGGGTTTTCATGCTCTTTAATGAAACATACACATACTTTCCCCACTACCCTTTACATCAACGACTAGACCTCATCTAACAAATTACAGACCATCCTAATTGGCTTCATTAGAGGACACGATGAGAGGCCATACCGCAACAAGACTAAAAAGTTTGGTCATTCATTATAGCTCATAGTGAGCACAACCTGATTCACAATATGTAGAATATAGTGGGGTGGGATTGGAGGAAAAGTGAGTGGATCGGGTGACCATTGGGGTTTCACATGGCAGGGAATACTAATTTGGGATTACCCATAAAGCATACCACAGCTCCTAGAGTCTTTAAATTGGACTGAGCTGCTGGCTCAGTGGTGGCCTGGTATTCTAAAAAAAACTGGATTTTTCCACCGCCGAAGCCACACCCTGTAGCAGTTTTGAGATTGCCTATTGGCTGCCCGCATCCCAGGCTTTCTGTTTGGGTGTGCACGCTCCTGCTCCCAGACATTCATATAGGCTGGGTGGGGGAGCGCACATGGCTACAGGGAAGCTGGGGATGCGGCGTCAGCAATCACAGCATAGCAGGAGCAGCCGGTAAAGGTGAGTTTACACCCACTACAGGATGCCCCAGGGGCAGGCTAGCGACTGGCCTTTGAATTTAAAAGACCATTTTTTTGATCCACTTTAAAGCATCATTAAAAATCTCTGGTATCTAATTTGACCCCGAAAAAGCATGTTTATAGACCTAATTCATAGTCACTTATTCAGCTTTTATTTTTCAAATGAGGCAGAAAAATTCTCATAAATTTTCATAAAAGTTCCAACTTTTTCTGGAAGACGCTGACCAGCCTAGATAGGCCCACATATTGTGCTTGCGCAGAAGCCTCTAACTGCCACCCCAAACCTTCCTTGCAACAGATTCACAGATTTCAATTTGAACTCTATAAAATAAGACATATAATCATGACAAATACTGCACAAAAGCATCTTATTTGTACCTTTCAGTTCTAGGCTTCCTTCAGCTATGTATATTCAGATGTGATAAAATCTAACTTCCTTTTCCTTACAACCATGGCAACAATACATATTCAAAGTGCAAAATATCCTTTTATCAGGTGTGTCCTTGCCAACCTGTGCAGTGGAGTTGAACCCAAAAACTTGAACCCTGAAACTTTGTAATAAATGCAAGCTTGCACATAACCTATTGCACACTTAATAGTTTATTGTGATTTGGTTTTGGTCCTGTTTTGTTTTATTGCATTTTTTAGCAATTTATCTGTAGTGATAAGGCAAAGATTTCCTGTTTCTCTTGAGGATGTTTCACGAACAGTTCAGATAACCTTAAACTTACCAGATGTCCCTCCGAAAAGTCTGGGAACATCTAAATGTACCACTTTGCCGACATCGGGAAGACTGTCCCACCAAATGCAGAATGCTGGATGTCTGGGTGCTTTATAACTGCTCTGAATCTTTGGTTAAATGGTGGCAGTGGAATGCATGGACTTCTGAGCATTGGCTCCATCGCCAACATCTTTATGGATCAAATATTCTTAGATCATGAAACCCGTAATTAAGACATACGCTAAACCACACTCTTACGCCCATCATTCACAAATTGGTTAACCTGTCCCACTTTGAGGACCCCAAGTAATGGTCAGTTTGGATAACCTTCAATTCAATATTACTTGTACAGAAACTTTCCTTACTTGCAGGCACCTAAAGCAATCGGCATAATCAAGCATCTATGAGGCTGGTCTCACACCAGGGGCTTGTGATCATCCTGTAATCGCCTGTGGGCACTTTCACTTCCACGTTTAGTGTTTTCAGAGCGATTACACTGCTCCGCAATTGCAACTTCTGTATTGTGCTGCGCTAGTGATTCCACTCTCCATCCACACAATGAGCACCAAGAATTGCAGGGCGCTTGCCATGAAAGTGCGAGCGCCCGCAATCGTTTGGTGTGATACCAGCCTGAGTCTTCTCCTCACACTATCCATTTGTATCTGAGATCCTCTCCCCTAATTTCTAGCCCCAGTAAATAACAGCAGCATTTCCTGCTTGGATTCATATAGTGGTTCTGAATAATCATCACTGACCACACCTATAGTATCTCATGATGTGATGAGCTGACCAGCATCTCCATAAGAACCCCCTGAGTGATACCTGCACGATGTTCCTTGTGTTTTCATACCTACAGCCACAAAACAAAATATATTTTATTGAGATTGTATGTGATCGAGCAATATAAAGTAGCTAATATTTGTTAAATGTAAATAAAATTATTTGTGCCTTTCCAAATTATTAAGAATTTGTGTCCATTCTTCTTTGCAAAATAGCTTTAGCTCAGTCAGATTGGATGTAGTGCATTTGTGAACAGCAAGTCTTGCTGCACATTCTCAATAGGATTTAAGTCTGCACTTTGATTGGGCCATTCCATCACATTAATATGCTTTGATTTAAGCCACTTCATTGTAGCTTTCATTGTATGCTTAGGGTCATTAGGCTCGATTCAGAGAGACAAAAAAAAAACTTCCGTTTCAGTGCCGATCTGTTTTTTTTGTGAAATGTTTCCGTTGTCGTATGAGTGTATGAGCGATTCTATGCATGCATTGAAAACCTTCTGTAAAGTTTCTGTCCGTTCGTACGGCAGATTACGAATACGAGGATGTCATTTTCCAGCGTGACTTTTCTGTTTCATTTTCACATGTTACAACGTAGGCTTTCGTTTTTGCCCTTTTCCCATCGTATCCTCCAACGAATCCTTTACGTTTCCCGTTCGATTCTGTTTCCCTTTTTCAATAAATATTCGTCCAGACGGAAATCCTTACGATCTTGAGCCTGCACACTACAAACTTAACTCATTAAAGTGCTCGCCTACATATTTGCCACTCTCACTTCTACTACAATGTTTAGCTAAATCACTTAGCACTATCCTCCATCTTCCCTTTTGGACCCTTAAAGCTCACCCAAACCACTTAGCACTATCTTCCATCTTCCCTTTTGGACCCTTAAAGCTCACCCAAACCACTTAGCACTATCCTCCATCTTCCCTTTTGGACCCTTAAAGCTCACCCAAACCACTTAGCACTATCCTCCATCTTCCCTTTTGGACCCTTAAAGCTCACCCAAATCACTTCTTGGTCATGTGAATATTCATCTTTAAATATTTCTGGGCCCATTAGTTTTGTGTTAATGTATTTTGTAAATGAAATCACACTGTAACATTTTTTTTTTTGATTCCATCATAAAATATAATTTTTTTTTAAATTTAGAAAATTTCTAATTTATACAACTATAAATAACAAAATAAATAGCAATGGCAGGCCACAGAACATTATTCTTCATCTGTGGTCCCCAACAAGTTGCGCAGCTCCTGCATCTCGCCCACCAACTGAAGGACCCTGACACACAGTTGTGCCACTCTGGCACGTGTGGTCCCTGTTAAAAAACGTAAATTAAAATATTGGTATAACCTTGTTGGGGGTCATACTGCAGTGCCCCCCCCCCCGTATGGTCCAAACACCTAAATCTGGACTTCAAAAGCCAGAGGGCCCTCGCCACCACGGCCTGGGTTTTGCATAGTGCCCGATTAGAGAACCCCTGGCCCGCATTCTGCAGGCAAAGAACGGGCATCAGGAGCAAGGGCAGGAGTGGATATCCAGAATCCCCTGAAAGAATTTAAAAATAATAACATAAAGTACACATTCTAAGCTACAATATTGTTTAACATGTCATCAAGGGCTAAAAACAGCAATAGGTTAAGTCATGAGTCATCAACTATATAAATGGATTGATGGAATGTGAGCAAACTTACCCAGGAGCCATCCACCAGATAGTTCTCCTGACTCAAACTGACGAAATAAGCCGGAGCTCTGCAATATATAAGCATCATGGGATGACCCTGGATGCCCTGCAAGAACACTGAGGAATCGCATAGCTGGACCAAAGACTGCTTGTATGTTGTGTGAGTGGCACATCTTGCGGTTCCTGCAACCAAATATAAAATAATTACACAAAGCAAAGGTAACCGACTAAAACAATAACTCCTACAACAAATTAAGATTCAAGTTCAACAATCCAAATATAATTCACAAAGGACATAAGTCTAAAAAAATATAGCAATTATATGGATGTGTGGGAAAATAAATGTTTACATGCTAAGGACTTATTAAGGTCAGCATTAAAATGCATCTAGAAGGCATACATGAAATGTATTGATTCAGGTATGCATTGCTATACAATTTATGGCCTCGGCCATGCTGATACATGCAATGCCTTGGTGCTAAAGGCGCGCAGACTCCTCCACATAGCCTCAAAACATGTTCAACAATAGCAATCCGAGCCCTCAAAGGTCCCGTAAGTGGATCGGAAATGAAACGGATTTATAAGGTGGTGGTCCGTCGGAAATCAGCTCTCTGAATCAGACGGAAACCCATCCCAACAACGGAAGTTATCTGAACGAACGAAAAATTTCCGATTTTGTTTGGAAAAAGATCCGAACTAATGGAAATGTTCCGATTTGCTTCCGTTCATCGAAAGCGCGTATACACATTTTCCCGAACGTTCGTATGAATGAACAATGAACGAAAAAAAGCAAAAAAAAGACTAACGCCCACCCAAACTTTCGCAGACAGCTACGGAAGTCCGGACAAATGTGTCTCTGAATCAAGGCTATTGTCCTGCTGAAAGTTGAACCTATGTCCCAGGTCTTTGTAGCCTCTAACAGGTTTTTCTCTAAGATTGTCCTGGATATAGCTCCATCTATCTTCCCATCCATTCTGACTAGAGTCCTAGTTCTTCTTGCCACTCTTTAAATTATTGACAGATTACACTAAAACTACATCTAAAATTTTGGACAGATTATTTCACCTGAGCTGTGGATCTCTCCAGCTCTTCCAGAGTGACACTAGGCTGTCAGTTTAGGTGGACAGCCATGTCTTAGTAGGTTTGCAGTTGTGCCATACTCATTCCATTTTTAGGTCATGGATTGAACAGTGCTCCGGGAGATGTTCAGAGCTTGGGCTATTTTAATATACCATGATCCTGCAATCCTGCAATACACTTTATCCCTGAGTCTGGTGTGTTCCTTGGTTTTCAAGATGTTGTGTGTTCACTAATGTTCTCCAGAAACTGCTGTGGTCTTCACAGAACAGGTTTGGTAATGCTGAGAATAAATTCAATACAGGTAAACTCGGCAATTGGCCACTGGATTTTATTTAGACACATCAGAGTACAGTGGGGCTGAATATATATGTATGCCATATATATATATATATATATATATATATATATATATATATATATATAGATAGATATATTTTAGAAAAGCTTTACACTTCACAAATACCTGCTCGTTTATCTATGTGGCTGTAAAAGTTAAAAAGATCAAGGGGTGTGAACACTTTCAAGGCAGTGTTTATATTAAGATACTCAAGAAATCAGCTCCTCTCGGATATACATATGCAGGCCCATCTCCAATCAGTTCTATTCTGTGCATATTGATGAACGGCATAGAAAGCTAAATGGGGGGGGGGGCAGCGGGCATCCCTACATGTGCTTTCCTGAAATTCGCCCAAATTGGGATGGCCCAAAAAAGGGAGACCATCGGCCTTAGAGTCTATTATACGAGGTTTAAAGAGATTTTGGCTCTAGATGCAGTCAAAATGGGTATTGGTCTACTGTATTGTGTATGAAAATAGACACCAATGTACCACAAATTAAATACAATGTTGTACAGGTCAAAGGGGGTGTCACACCCGTTGCTGAGTGTAAAACTAATTAAGAATCATGCAAGAAAAGCAATGGCTCAATATGACAGGCTAATAAAAAGTTAGCCCAGCATGAGAATGAATGACAAAAAAGCAATCACTGTATTATGTAACCCCACAACAATAGTGTTGCTTCTCAAAAAAGAAGCAATTATATAACATTATTGTGAGGAATAGGGCAAATGTTATATTTCCTTTTTATTGCTGATGCCCGGCTCCCCCCTTTAAGATTCTCTGTTCTTAGCGAATGTCACCTTTACAAGCCTAACAGGAAAAGGAAGTCAATTCATGGGCATGAGGTTCTGACACTCAGAAAAGGCCGTTCCAGGTTGAAAGCTCCCCTAACACCTTTGTGGCATTGAGGGGCCAGCATTCTCCTTAGCTGGGGAGGTGTGATAGCATATGGGGCATAAAAATAATTCCCCAGGACCCGTGTCTGGGAGGAGGGAGGGTGAAGCGGCAGAGACCCACATTAAAGGTAGGCCTGGGAGACCAGGACTTGGTGATTCATCTATCCGCTCTCCACACACCTCCTTGTGGGAGCCCATCATCACTACTCTGCATTTAAAGGTAACGCTGACTGTTGTATCTCTGCTTGTAACTCACTGTAACCCACTACTCAGAACAGCATTTGTATTCATTCCATCATAGTCAAATGTTTGTAATAACTGCTTAGTGTGCTTATTGCATTAAAATCTATATTTAACTTGAGCAATCTTTTTGCCTTACCAAAATCTTTGTGTCAGCGGCCTTGCTGGGCCTTGTAGACCCATTAGGTGGTGCTTTGGGAAAGCGGGTTGCGTGATCATAGGTGCTGGATTGTTAGTTTCATCACGTGACCCACCTTACCCTGACAGTTAAGTCACAATAAGTGAGACATCCGTAAAAAGATCTTCAATGAAATTCACAAAAACAATAAACATGAGGAACACCAACCTAGAGAGCCTCCAACAAAAGTGATAATCAAGAGAAAACGCAAAGTACAGACCCAAAGTAAGGCAAGGTGCCACACAGTGAACAGGTTCAGGTCATAGTTAGCAGCCAGGGGACTCCAGTGAACCACACTCCGACGCGTTTCATGGAACTATTGCCACTGCACCAGGGAATGTCCTTGGTTGTAGCTAATTTGATTGATTATTAAAGTTGCTGCACCCTCACTTTATAATAATTATCATACAGTTATTTAGCCTAAAATACTGAAAAACTCACTAAAAAATACTGGGCATGCTGGGACCAGCTAAATCCTTGCACATGTCTGGATAGCATAATAATACAATTCTGTGATTACTCACCTGTAGAATTGGTATTATATGTATACAGCACGTCCTGTTCCAGAAGATATTCCTTACACTTGGATTATACATCCAGTAGATGGCGCTGGCCTGCAGAGACAGAAAAGTGGCTCCTCCCGGCCCCATATATACCAGGGACCTCCCACAAATTAAAATGGAACCGGGAGAACTATAGCCATTACAAAAAGTGAACAATCACCATACAGAGGTAACTAAGCAAAATGATAACAAGGGTGGGGTGGAACAGGACATGCTGTATACATATAATACCAACTCTACAGGTCCCCAAAAGTAACGACAGTTTAAACCACTGCCGCCTGCAGAACTTTGCGGCGAAAAGCAGCATCAACTGAGGCCCTAACATCAACCTTGTAAAACTTTGAAAAAGTATGAACAGAAGACGAAGTAGCGGCCTTGCAAACTTGTTCAACAGAAGCTTGGTGCTGAAAAGCCCAAGAGGCACCAATAGCACGAGTAGAATGAGCAGTAAGGCGGAAGGGAGGCTCCTTCCTCTTAGCAGAGTAGGCCTGTATCACAGCCTGATGTATCCACTTGCTGTAAAACCCTCTCCTTAGGGTTACTAGGATTAGGACACAGAGAAGGCCAAACAATAGGCTCGATTCAAAATCCAAAATGTCATTATGTTCGTATTTGCAATCGAAAGTTTTGTTGGGTGTTTGTCATTTTTTCCTTTTTTTTTGGCCATTTTCGACTCGCACGAACGTTCGAACATAGACGTATATGTTCGTTCGTCCATCGAAATTCATTTTGTGTTTTTACGCAACTTCGGGACTTTTTTCCTTCGAAATCGAAAATGTTTCGATCGGTCAAATCATTTACGTCATTGCAATGGGCTGGCGATTAATTCAGAGAGCTGATTGGCAAGTATTCCGACGCCCATATAGTCATTTCCTTGTCGAGCGTCTTACGGCACCTTTTTGACCTCGGGACTAGGCAGCCAAGCGTGATGGAGAGTGACTTTGAAGAGCATCAAGGTCTTCTTCTGTTTGGCATTGATGGGATCTTGAGGTCAGAGCCCAGATTGCACCGGCGGCGACGCATGAACATCAATGGCATGCATGACGTTGAGCTGTTCGAGCTGACCAGGCTTAATCGCGCTTCCCTCCATAAATTGTATAGTGAGCTGCGGCCATGGTTAGCCCGCACCACAAGGAAGGGGCATGCAATTTCAGGTATGACCAAGATGCTTGGCTGCCTGCAATTTTTGGCGAACGGCTCGTTCCAGAGGCTGGGTGCCCTCTCCGTGGGGATCTCACAGCCTACGCTGAGCCGCGCACTATCACATTTTTTGGAAGGCATGGCTACCCTAACCCCCAAATATATTTTTTTCCCCGATGATATGGTAGCCAGAAACGCCATTAAGCTTGGTTTTTATAATATCGCCGACATGCCCAACGTCATTGGTGCCATTGACTGTACCCACGTCGCCCTGGTGCCTCCTGCTGCCGACGAGTACATATACAGGTAAGTAATGTTTTTAATTTTTGGTTTCATTTTAGGTTAAGCCTCCTTGTAATGGTCCCTCCTTGTAATGGTCCCTCCTTGTAATGGTCCCTCCTTGTAATGTTTCCACCTTCTAATGGTTCCACCTTGTAATGCACCCACCTTGTAATGGTCCCACCTTGTAATGTTCCCACCTTGTAATGGTCCCTCCTTGTAATGGACCCACCTTGTAATGGTCCCACCTTGTAATGGTCCCACCTTGTAATGCTCCCACCTTGTAATGGACCCACCTTGTAATGGTCCCACCTTTTAATGGTCCCACCTTGTAATGGTCCCACCTTGTAATGCTCCCACCTTGTAATGGACCCACCTTTTAATGGTCCCACCTTGTAATGGTCCCACCTTGTAATGGTCCCACCTTGTAATGGTCCCACCTTGTAATGCTCCCACCTTGTAATGGACCCACCTTGTAATGGTCCCACCTTTTAATGGTCCCACCTTGTAATGGTCCCACCTTGTAATGCTCCCACCTTGTAATGGACCCACCTTTTAATGGTCCCACCTTGTAATGGTCCCACCTTGTAATGGTCCCACCTTGTAATGCTCCCACCTTGTAATGGACCCACCTTGTAATGGTCCCACCTTTTAATGGTCCCACCTTGTAATGGTCCCACCTTGTAATGGTCCCACCTTGTAATGCTCCCACCTTGTAATGGACCCACCTTGTAATGGACCCACCTTGTAATGGTCCCACCTTGTAATGGTCCCACCTTGTAATGCTCCCACCTTGTAATGGTCCCACCTTGTAATGCTCCCACCTTGTAATGGTCCCACCTTGTAATGGTCCCTCCTTATCAAAATGTGTGTGTTCATTTTTCTAAATGCCTTCCTAATGTTTTCTTGTCTTCCTTTTTTTCCAGGAACCGCAAAATGGGCCACTCCTTTAATGTGCAGGCAGTGGTGGGGCCGGACATGCGGTTCCTTAGCGTCCTCGCCGGCTACCCAGGCTCAGCCCATGATGCGTACATCCTTAGACGATCAGGATTGTACCGACGGTTTGAGTCTGGGGAATTTTCCGGTGCATGGCTCCTTGGTAAGTGAACATAAACCACATAATGTAGTTGTGGATGTTTGTTTTTAATTAGCATTTGGCAGTAATGTCTGCCAAACTTACACCTTAAATAAACTTCTGCCCATGTGAAACCACACTTGAATGTTAGTTATTAACCAACCAAGCGTTTCGCCAAGTTTGGCCTGCATTAGCCACATTCTAAATTATCTGTTGGTCTAATTTAATAATCCCTCTTACACCACCCTTGTGTGGAATCGTGCACTTAACTTGAGCATAGTTTCGGACCCATCTTTGCTAAGCTGGTTTGCACTTCCACACGAGAGTAGAGCGGGATAAAGTGCATGTGGCGTGTTTCTGCTGTTTTGGTCTCACACAAAGCATATAAGGGGTCAGCAAAACCTACATCCTAAGCACACTTTGAAACCCAGAGCTGGGATCCATATGTATGATTGTCCCTCATCCTCACTCTTTGTATGTTGTCCTTTTGTAAACCTCTAGGACAGATGTTTAGTTTGGGACTGGGACAGTGGCAAATGTTGCCTCATGTTGATCACACAATTGACAAATAGCCTCCTATTGATGTTGCTGGTGCCTTGATGGTCTTACATGTTTTTTTTCCGAATCTTATGTATAAGGTGATTCAGGATACCCGCTGCTGCCGTGGCTCTTGACGCCAGTACTCCGGCCCCAGGATGCCTCCCAGGATGCCTACAACTGTGCGCACCGCAAGACCAGGGCTGTGGTAGAGAGGGCCTTTGGTCTTTTGAAGACTAGGTTTCGTTGTTTGGATCATACCGGGGGCGCCCTGCAATATGATCCGAAAAAGGTCATAGACATAATAATGGCCTGTGCTGTTCTTCACAATTTTGCTATTTCACAACGGGTCCCCCGGTATGTAGAATTTGCTCCCTCTCCACCCAGCGAAGACCAGGAGGAGTCATTTCTGGACACACACAGTAGTGTGTCTGGCCAAAGTGTGCGGACTAATTTGATCGCGACCCATTTTGCTTAATGTAACCTGTATTGGCCTTTGTTTAACATTGTGTTGTTGATTTAGTTTTATTTCCCTTTGTGTATGTTTCGTTATGTTTGTGGTGTTCAAATAAGTAATAAAGTAATTACTCACCACAGGCCTAATGCTTTCCAACTCTCTTTTTTGGATGTGTGAACTGTGTGAATGTCCAAGTATATATTTCTCTGTGACACCCAAAAAAGAGACAATAAAATGTATGAGCCACAGGTGTCTTTAACTGTTTATTTGTAAAAAATAAGAGCTCCAACTTGGAGTTGCTGCTCACTCCAATTTGCTCAAAAAATTGAGGTAAACACAAAGGATTAATGGTTAGATCAACCATGGCAATAATGAAAAAAACAAACAATCCTGGTTGGCCACATTTGCCCCTGCCACAGGTGTAAACCTGGTACAGGGGTAGAAGCTTGAGTGGCACGTTCAGTGAGGATTCAGATATGGCCTTGGCTAGTGGCCTACCTCACCACTCTAAGGAGCTCTATGGGCGCAAATCAAAAACACACAACCCAAGGCATACACCAAGGGTATCTTGGTTTGCCTCACCAGACAAGTCAATACAGGGGGGATTAAGAGCAAAGATGTTGTACAGATTCATGTTGTGGAGACATTAATATGGGTGATGGCCATAGTACCCAGGTGGTGGCCCTTGCTGATTGGCCCGAACGTGGGCCTGTGTGGCATTCTGAATCTGCAACTGGTCCAAAATGTTGCGCATGATATTTACCATTTCACCCCTGTAGGCACGGTTGTCATTGTTGGCAGTCTCCATGTGGCTGTTGAGGGTCCTCAATTCGTTCTGCACAGCCTGTAATGTGGTATTTAGGTTATCGATCCGGCCATGCAGTGCCTCTCGGTTTAGTTGGTTTTGCTGCTGGAAGGTCACCCTCTCGTGGTGCCATGCGTCCAACATTGCCATGCCCCTCCCCTGGTTGCGCCGTAGCGGATTCCGCCTCCCCAATCCCCTGGTTCGGGGTCGTGCCGAGGCTGTTGGTCTGGGCCCCTCAACAGACACAGGCATGCTTTCACTATCCTCAACAGCAGAGACAACACTGGGGACTTGACTGTCAGTCTGTGCATGCTGGCCATCATGTGCAGCCACCATGCTGCCAGATTCCCTCTGCTGCTGCTGAGTTGGTGGTGAAACATTTTGGACCAGTTGCAGATTCTGGGCCAGGGGTATATCTTCAGAAGGGCACATAAAGGATCCATCCTCCTCCAGCTCCTGGATTTCATCCATGAGTGTGTGGGTCTGTATGGACAGAGACAAATTAGATGTTAGCTTGCCCACTACATATGTCAATCTGTTAGTAGTAACATGCAAAGTAACATGGCTAAACGACATTTGCTCAATAAACTTACCGAATATATCGGTTCCTCCCTCCTAGGCTGCACGGAAGTTGACGGCATGTCCACACTGGCAGTGGATTCCACAGTAGCTGAGCGATGATGGTGGCCTGCATGAGAAGCAAAGACACTATGTAAACACACACCTATGCATTGTTGACGGGTCAAAAGACATATGCCGAATTAGTTAACGGGTCAAAACTGTCATGGGCACTTCAACAACGGGGCCAAATAAGCTTCAATTTCCATGCCATTATGTTGTTAAATTTTTGGCCTACAACTACTTCCACATTGTTCTACTCAACTAAGCCAAACATTCAAGTTCAGCTTGTTATGTGGCTGACCACATCCCTTAGAGGCCATTAAAGCGGACCTTCACTCTGATTAAGAGTCTAGCTTATATGTTTCCCACACCCTGTACATACAGATTGACCACATTACAAATCTTCCAACCTGCATCTACTGCATGTTATGAGCCTTTAAACATCAAAGATGGCGGCTTATGGAATCCGCCATCTTATCAGGCAGCCTGCAAACAGTAAGTGCCTCCTGACTGTGCTGCTCTGCATTCTTGGACTGCTGACCTTTCCCTGACCCCAGCTCTGCTCTGTCTGAGCAAAGCACAGCTATAACCCGCCCCCCTGTACCTTATCCCACTCTCCTCTCCTCAGTAAGTGTGATGCTTCGGAGTCAAGATGGCGGCGGCCGTATCCGAAATTGCCGAACAGAGTTGCAGCCCAGTGGTGGAAAGTATAATACATTAGTGACTACACATGTAAAATATATTAATTTTAGATGCTGAGGATTTTTTGGATAAGAGTTTGTGCTTTTCATTAAATCAGGGTGAAGGTCCGGTTTAATGGGAACCCACAAACTTTTACACTCGGGTTCAATGTACATTCACGTCTTGTATGTGGACCAAAAATCAACAGTTAAGTGGCCACACACATGCCACACCCTGGCCCAACACAGAAATCACCTACAAGCCACAGCCTAGGTGCCTGGCTTCCCAGATGTGTTACTGGCTAATTGTGCATGCTCACTAATTGTAAAGGTCACATACATCTTACTCACCTGCAGGACGGGTCGGGGAATCTGTGTCCCTTAGGGCCGCGTGGCCTTCGACGGCGACTGGATGCATCAATCCATAAATCATCTCCTCAGCCGGGGTCAACTTGAGTTTGGAGGGAAAACCTCCTCCAGTTTTCATGCTGCAAAACAGAGTTAGGGTAATTTAGAACCAGGTGGCCAATACAACATCCAGTCTAATCCTAAAGCTAACATTTTTACCTGTCAATCCGCCTTTGATTTTCTTTCTTCCGTGCAGCATATTTGAGGTCCGATATCTTGCGCTGAATCTGTACAACATCCTTTAACTCTTCCCCCGCTGCATTCACTTGTCTGGTTAGGTCTGCCAAGATGTTGGCTCTGCGCTGTTTGGTGGTGTTTTTTGATCTGCGCCCATATAGCTCATCATAAACTAAGGTCAGGCCACTAGCCAAGGCCATAATTTGGGCCTCACCAAAACGCCCACTCAACTGCCCTCTTCGCAATGTGCGCCCTGTTGTTTTGGGTTGTGGGTCCTCCATGGTGTCATCCAAATGGGGTGACATCCTTGGCTGGGTTTGTGGGGTATAATGCAGGGAATGGTGGCTGCCTGGGGATTGGCCTGGACTGGGCAAGGGACTGGGTGTTCTGGCCTGGCTGGCCACAGAAGTCCCAGGTGTTGATGTGGCATAGTAACCTTGCCTTTCCACCTGTGCCGGTGCCAAATGTGGGCGAGCAGGAGAGCTTCGTTCGGAGCCTGAAGTAGTGCTGCCCTTGGAGGTAGTAGGGCGGACCAAGGGTGAGGGCGATCTTGCAGGGCCGGCCCTCTTCTGTTTTTTTTTTGGGCACACTCGTGGTGGGCTGCGGGACCTGGTTCGGCCTCTTTGTGGGCTGCATGGCCTGCTGCGGCGTCTAGGGGGGCTGCGGGACCTGGTTCGGCCTCTTTGTGGGCTGCGTGGCCTGCTGCGGCGTCTAGGGGGGCTGCGGGACCTGGTTCGGCCTCGAGGGGGGCTGCGTGGCCTGCTGCGGCGTCTAGGGGGGCTGCGGGACCTGGTTCGGCCTCGAGGGGGGCTGCGGGACCTGGTTCGGCCTCTTTGTGGGCTGCGTGGCCTGCTGCGGCGTCTAGGGGGGCTGCGGGACCTGGTTCGGCCTCGAGGGGGGCTGCGGGACCTGGTTCGGCCTCTTTGTGGGCTGCGTGGCCTGCTGCGGCGTCTAGGGGGGCTGCGGGACCTGGTTCGGCCTCTTTGTGGGCTGCGTGGCCTGCTGCGGCGTCTAGGGGGGCTGCGGGACCTGGTTCGGCCTCGAGGGGGACTGCGGGACCTACTGCGGACTATTGTGGGTGTTGTAGTGGGGCAGGGTGGGGTGGGTCTTCGGACCCTCTTACCCGTTTTGGGCCCAGTAGCCATACTAGCCTTTGTGGCCTGGGTCTTTGGTTTGCCTGCCTGCTCCTTTTTTTGCCCATAGCTGGTAGTTGGCTTGGCCGGCGTTTTGGTACTAGGCCGTAATTTTGCTTTTGGCTGCTGCGACCTGGTTTTGGGCCCTTCGGAAGGCTCCTGCCGTTTGGCTGCCTTCTTCCCCGTTTGCTCCTTTCCAGTTTTGCCAGGAGGTTTTTTGGGTGCCATTTTGATTTTCTCAAATAATCAGCTGGGTGTGCAGGGACCTTTAAGTAAGCAAGCCAGCGTGTGACGTACGTTCGCACGGCCGTGCGGAACCCGCTGAGGCATTGCGTACGTTCGCACGGCCGTGCGGAACGCGCTGGGGCGTTACTTATCTGCTGCCGAGAAAAAGAAGCAAGATGGCACCCACTATCTTCACCCGCCAACAAGAAGAGATCATCATGTTCGTAAGTGTATTCGATGGACTTTAGTTAGATTAGGAAATGCTGCTCTATATGTGAAGGAAGCGCAGGAATAAATGGCTTTGGTTAAAAATGTGATAAACTACATGCACAACCAAAGGCACGCAACACACGTGCCAAACAACATTTAGGCCATATTGTGAAATTACTGAACACTAGAAATGTGTGTGTGTTAATGTAATTACCCCAAAAAATGTTTTGCTGACACATATTGATATGTATTGAGAAGTAAAGTCGATGTTTTCTTTCTGTTTTGTAGACCATGCTGGAGCGCAGGTACGACTACCTGCCCAACACATTTGAAAAACGCCACGTCGCCCTGGAGATAATCTCCACCATCCAACAGCAGACCAACACCACCTTCACCCACACGCAGATCATGCAGCATTGGTCGGACCTCAAACGGCTGCACATGCCCCGGGTGCGGAGGTTCTTCGGAATCCATTTTCCAAGTAAGTAGATTGCGATTGCATGCAATATGTAACTAAGACAGAAGGTAGGACTTTACTTAGAATGCCTTTTCTTTTCTAGTGTTGGAAATGGATTACCGAATTCGCCGCACCCGGAGGCGCAGAGGACGACCAGTGCTGCATGATTCTGCAGCTGGGAGGGAAGGTGGTGGATCTCCAGGGCGACGGGCCGACCCCTCCTCTGTGGCCTCCTCAGACCAGCCCCTGGACCTTACCACAGAGGAGGGGCGGCACAGCGTGGGCAGGCAGTCGTACCCTGCCACGCATGCGGGATCCTCGGGTATGTCACTCTTCATGTCTACACCAAAAAAGAGAATTGCTAGCTCCTGATATCACCAAACTGAATCCTTTATTCTGTATTTGTAGATGTTTCGGTTGCGGGTGAAGTAGTGGGTCAGGAGGCAGCAGATAGGAGCCCACAAGACCCTGGAGAAGGTGAGTGATGTGACCCAGACTTAGCTCAAAACATTGGAGGACTGCGGAATCAGACATCCAAACTAACCATTTGGCCCATGTTTCTACAGGCACTTCTTCACAGCAGAGCCAGGAACCAGGACCTCAGGGTGTTGTCCCCAACGAGCCATCTCTCGGCCACCAACCAAGTAAGTAGTCATGTCATTCTAGAGATTTCGGGCTAAATTCCCATGAACCCCAAAACACATAATGCCCTAGTCAATGCCAATATAAGAGGGACATGTGGCCACTGAATTAGCTTAATTAGTTGCCCAACTGTCCTGTGGCCACTGAATTAGCTTAATTAGTTGCCCAACTGTCCTGTGGCCACTGAATTAGCTTAATTAGTTGCCCAACTGTCCTGTGGCCACTGAATTAGCTTAATTAGTTGCCCAACTGTCCTGTGGCCACTGAATTAGCTTAATTAGTTGCCCAACTGTCCTGTGGCCACTGAATTAGCTTAATTAGTTGCCCAACTGTCCTGTGGCCACTTACTAACCTTAATTCCTGTGATTAATCATATGTGCATTATACTTAATTTGTTTCTTTAAATACATTAATTACACAGGTGATAAACATGTATTGTTCTCCGAATAATTTGAATTTCTGATTTTTGTGAAGGGACCACAAGACAGCGACTTGCTGATATCAATCGGAGGGTCCTTGAGTTGGTGGCCGATCTGCAGGCGATGCGGGACACGTTGGGGACAACAGAAGAGGAAGACTAGTGTCCTGGTTCCTGGCCCTGTAGATTTGTAAATAGTTGTATTTGTACATAGTTTTCTTGGTTAAACACCAAATTTCTTTGTATATAGTTTTCTGGTTTTTAAAAAGTTTTTAATTGTATATAGTTTTTAAAGTTTTAAACAAAAACAGTGTATATATTTTTAGTAAAGCCAAAACAATTTGTATATAGTTATTAATTTTTTGGGCCCAAAGTTGCCAGAAAAATTTTGCCAACAAATGGCAATTGAGCAATTAAAAACCAAAAAAAAAAAAAAAACATGTCCCATTTATTTGCACACATACATTGAAAAAAAACAAGGGGACAATGACATATTTGAAAATCAAGATTGTGATGTCCGTGAAGTGATTTGGGTAAGTTTTAGGTACCTAAAATGGAAGAAGAACCAAGGCGCTAAGTGATTGGAGTAAGTTTTAGGTACCTAAAATGGAAGAAGAACCAAGGCGCTAAGTGATTGGGGTAAGTTTTAGGGACCTAAAATGGAAGAAGAACCAAGGCGCTAAGTGATTGGGGTAAGTTTTAGGGACCTAAAATGGAAGAAGAACCAAGGCGCTAAGTGATTGGGGTAAGTTTTAGGGACCTAAAATGGAAGAAGAACCAAGGCGCTAAGTGATTGGGGTAAGTTTTAGGGACCTAAAATGGAAGAAGAACCAAGGCGCTAAGTGATTGGGGTAAGTTTTAGGGACCTAAAATGGAAGAAGAACCAAGGCGCTAAGTGATTGGGGTAAGTTTTAGGGACCTAAAATGGAAGAAGAACCAAGGCGCTAAGTGATTGGGGTAAGTTTTAGGGACCTAAAATGGAAGAAGAACCAAGGCGCTAAGTGATTGGGGTAAGTTTTAGGGACCGAAAATGGAAGAAGAAACAAGGCGCTAAGTGATTTGGGTAAGTTTGAGGGTGTGAAAATGGAAGAAGAAACAAGGCGCTAAGTGATTGGGGTAAGTTTTAGGGACCTAAAATGGAAGAAGAAACAAGGCGCTAAGTGATTTGGGTAAGTTTGAGGGTGTGAAAATGGAAGAAGAAACAAGGCGCTAAGTGATTGGGGTAAGTTTTAGGGACCTAAAATGGAAGAAGAAACAAGGCGCTAAGTGATTTGGGTAAGTTTGAGGGTGTGAAAATGGAAGAAGAAACAAGGCGCTAAGTGATTTGGGTAAGTTTTAGGGACCTAAAATGGAAGAAGAACCAAGGCGCTAAGTGATTGGGGTAAGTTTTATGGACCAAAAATGGAAGAAGAAACAAGGCGCTAAGTGATTGGGGTAAGTTTTAGGGACCTAAAATGGAAGAAGAACCAAGGCGCTAAGTGATTGGGGTAAGTTTTATGGACCAAAAATGGAAGAAGAAACAAGGCGCTAAGTGATTGGGGTAAGTTTTAGGGACCTAAAATGGAAGAAGAAACAAGGCGCTAAGTGATTGGGGTAAGTTTTAGGGACCGAAAATGGAAGAAGAAACAAGGCGCTAAGTGATTTGGGTAAGTTTTAGGGACCAAAAATGGAAGAAGAAACAAGGCGCTAAGTGATTGGGGTAAGTTTTAGGGACCGAAAATGGAAGAAGAAACAAGGCGCTAAGTGATTTGGGTAAGTTTTAGGGACCTAAAATGGAAGAAGAAACAAGGCGCTAAGTGATTTGGGTAAGTTTGAGGGTGTGAAAATGGAAGAAGAAACAAGGCGCTAAGTGATTGGGGTAAGTTTTAAGGGAGGTCAAGGGAAAAGGCAGAAGAGCGCTAAGTGGTTAGGGTGAGCTTTAAGGGAGCTCCAGGGAAAAGGCAGGAGAGCGCTAAGTGGTTAGGGTGAGCTTTAAGGGAGCTCCAGGGAAAAGGCAGGAGAGCGCTAAGTGGTTAGGGTGAGCTTTAAGGGAGATCAAGGGAAAAGGCAGAAGAGCGCTAAGTGGTTAGGGTGAGCTTTAAGGGAGCTCCAGGGAAAAGGCAGGAGAGCGCTAAGTGGTTAGGGTGAGTTTAGTGATGGAAGTGAAATTATGTAGGCGAACACTTTAATGAGAGAAGTTTGTAGTGCGCAGGCGCAATATCGCAAGAATTTCGTCTGGACAGATACTTTAGGAAAAAATGAAGCAGGATGTAGCGGGAAAATGATAGGATTCGTGTGAGGATACGATGGGAAAAGGGCAAAAACGAAAGGCTACGTTGGTAGTTGGGCAAAATAAATCAGAACATTTTCGATGGAAAATGACATCCTCGTCTGCGTACTCTGGCATACGAGCACACGGACGCGCTACGGAAGGTTTACGAAGCATGCATAGAATCGATCGAACGTTCATGCGAGAGCGGGAAATTTTGAAAATCTTACGACGTCGGCACCAAACCGAAAGTTTGTTTGTGTCTCTCTGAATCGAGCCTAATGTCCTGATTGAGATGAAAGGCAGAAACAACCTTAGGCAGAAAATCTGGCTTAAAACGAAACACCCCCTTGTCCTGGTGTATCTCAAAATAAGGATTCTTGATGGAAAGCGCCGCCAATTCAGAAATATGCCTAACAGAAGTGATAGCCACCAAAAGACCACCTTAAGCGTAAGAATGGACAAAGGGGCCCCTTGCAAGGGCTCAAAGGGAGACCCCTGCAGGGCAGATAAGACCAAGTTCAAGTCCCAGACTGGTAACATAGGCTTACGTGGGGGACGCATGTGAGTAACCCCCTGGAAGAAGGTCTTGACCAGGGGATGCTGAGCAAAGGATCTTTGGAAAAAAATGGCCAAGGCAGAAACATGACTTTTCAGAGTACTTAGCTGAAGACCCAGATCCAAACCATGCTGGAGAAACTCCAGAATCCTAGGAATAGAAAACACACGACAGGGAAGCGAGTTAGACTCGCACCAGTCAATGTAAGTACGCCAAACCCTGTAGTAGATTCCTAGCCCTGATCATGGTATTCACAACCGAAGCAGGCAGCCCTTTTTCCATCAAGATGGAGGTTTCAGCAGCCAGGCCGTCAAAGCCAGCGTTTGTAAATTGGGGTGGTGTAGGTGCCCCTGAGTGAGCAGATCTGGAACCCGGGGCGTACTGATCTACTGCCAGCTGCACGATGTCTGCGAACCACACTCTTCTTGGCCAACAGGGGGCCACCAGGATGGCACCTTGTCCAGCAGGGGAAACGGGGGAAACACATACAGGAGCTGAAAGCTCTTCCAAGACATTGCTAGGGCATCCATAGCCAAGGCCAGAGGATCCTGGGACAGAGAGACAAAGACTGAAAGCTTGTGATTGTGACGGGATGCAAACAGATCCACATCCGGCTGACCCCAGCGGTGGCACAGGGAGTGAAACACCCTGCTGCTGAGGGACCATTCTCCCAGACTAGAGGTCCCCCTGCTCAGAGAGTCTGCCTCCAGATTCTCCACCCCCGGGATGTGCACAGCTGAGATGCAGGGAACATTCTCCTCCACCCAGGACAGTATCAGGGACACTTCCTTGAGGGCCCTCTTGTTCCGGGTCCCTCCCTGATGATTGATGTAGGCACCCGCCGTCTGGTTGTCCGAGCGGACCTGAACAGCCCGACCCCACAGGTGTGGGGTTAAGTGGGAGATCGCCCTCAGTTCCAGAATGTTGATAGGGGCATAGGCCTCCTGAAGGCCCCACTGACCCTGGAACTTCAGGGACTTCCAAAAGCCCTGGAGAAAGAAAAGAAAAGCCTAACCCGCCACTTCATACCGGTAATTGACTATGGAACTAAAATGAAGTGAAACCCACACCTCTTTACAGGTTGGGCAAAAACTGACTGGTTGATAAAACAGCAACTGGTAACTAATTAGACTATATTTCAGCTACAAATAGAAGTTTCTGGCATGTTACTGCACACAGCCCAACTAACAGAACCTTAGACTGAGCAGCACAGGGTGAACTTGGTGGCAGTCATCCTTTACATCGATCAGTAGAGCTATAATGATTTATGCAATTTTATTATTTCCCAGTATCTGGGTTTTCAACTTTCTGCATAAGGGCTGATCATTTGGTTTGCCATAGCCCTCTACTCCAAAGCCATGCTATTTAAGTGTCTATAAGTAAGAGGCTCCTAAATCCATCTATGGACCTGAAGCGGTTGTCCAAGCACTCACAGGTACTATTCTCATGTCCATAAGGAACATGTTTCTTTTTAACAATACTTGTAGATGAATATAACTATTTGCAAACTGTTTCTTTTTGTAATTTGTACTGTATTGTTACAGACGCAGGAACATTGAAAATTATCTAAGTCCCTGATAGGCACTGATGAAGCTTTAAAAAAGCGAAACTAGTCTGCCATGCAGGACTAGGTTCAATCAATGTGATCTTTATTTACCAGACAATCTGTGAATGTGATAGCGTTTTTATTGTATATTTAAAGCAGCAAACCAGTCCATGTGTTGTTATCATATAGGGAGTGGAACAACAGAAAAGTGTTTTTTATAAGATGTTATGATTGTAAATAAAAGGATACTGTGTAGCATCGATTAGAGATTAATGGTTTATTGTGATGAGGTGATATCCTATGAGCCCCGTTTCCTTTCCTAATGTTGGGGAGATGGTCTACTATACCCTAACATAATTCCACAAGAATAAGACTTCCAAAAGCCCCCCAACCTGTCAGAATGGCATCCGTGGTGACCATCTCCCAGCAGGGTGCCAGAAAGGATCTGCCCCCCAGCAGGTTCCTTGAGTCCAGCCACCACAACAGAGACCGCCTGACCAGAGGGGACAGGACAAACACCTGATACAAGGACACAGGGTCCCAATTCCATACTGACAAGACGTGAAGCTGAAGAGGCCTCATGTGAAACTGAGCATATGGAACCGCCTCGAAGCAGGACACCATCAGGCCCACCAGCTGCATTCCCTGCCTGATGGATGGATGAGGACAAGACAGCAGGAGCTGAGCTTTCTCTTGAAGAATCTCCACCTTATGCTGAGGAAGAAAGTTCTTGACCTGAGATGAATCCAGAATCATGCCCAGAAAGGACTTCGCCATGGAAGGAGACAGGGAAGATTTGGGGTGGTTGATCACCCAGCCGAATGATTCCAGTGTGGACACCACCCGCTGAGTGTCCAGCTCTGCCTGATGAAAGGACTGAGAAGCAATAAGCATGTCGTCCAAGTAGGGAAGAATGGGAATGCCCTGAGATCTCAGCAGAGCCATCACTCCTGCCAGCACCTTGGTGAATACCCTGGGAGCCGAGGTGAGACCGAAGGGCAAGGCCACAAATTGGTAGTGCTGATCCTCCAGAGCGAACCTGAGGAATCTCTGATGACCTGGAAAGATAGGTACATGAAGGTAAGCATCCTTGATGTCTACAGAGGTCATGAAGTCCCCTGGGCGTAGGAAAGTCACAGCTGAGCGCAGAGTCTCCATGCGAAAGTGTCTGAATCTGACAAATTTGTTGAGGTGCTTCAAATCCAGGATGGGTCTGATGGACCCATCTTTTTTGGGAACAATGAAAAGATTGGAATAATAGCCTTTGCCCCTTTCCCTCAAGGGCACCCGGCAGATGACGCCCAGTTCCAGAAGGCATTGGACAGCCACAGACAGACCCTGAGCTGACTGGGGGTTTTGAGCTAACCGAAATTTGATGAATCTTGGGGGCGGCCAGGCTGCAAACTCTATCTTGTAACCGGAGGACACTACCTCCTTAATCCACCGGTCTGAGACGTGAAGCCTCCAGACATGAGCCAAGAGCCGAAGCCCTCCCCCCACCCAGATGGGTAAGGGCACTCCTTCATGCCTGAGGGGGCTTGAGGGAGGACTTAATCTTGGGACCCCAGGAGGGCCCAGGGCGGCCACGTCCTCTGCCCCAAAATTCTCCATGGGCTCCAGCAAAGGAAGCTCCCCGTCCAATTCTGGAGCCCCTGAAGGAAGGAGAAAAGGCACCTAAATCCCGAAAGGACAGGGGCTGCCTTCTACGCTGAGGTAGCTTGCGTCCCTTAGCAAACAAGTCCAGACGTTCACCAAAGAGGCGCAGCCCCTTGAAGGGAAACCCAGTGAGAGCCCTCTTAGCAGCGTTGTCAGCTGCCCACTGGCGCAGCCAGACCGGGCGGCATATCGCCACCAACAAGGCAGAAGCCCTGCCACACATTATAATGGTATCATCCAAGGCAGAGAGGACATATGCAACAAATTCCTCACAAAGCAGAAGAGCTCTATACTCTTCACTACCTGCATCAGCAGGGCCCCATCTAAGAGACCCCTGAGCAGGCTTTTAATAGCAACAGCCGTAATAGCAGGGGCACAGACCAGATGGAGCGCGGTCCCCACGCAGGCAAGGCCGTTCCCACTCCTTGAGCACCAGATTATTAAAATGAGCTTGTTCAGGAAACTCCAAGCGTGGTTTAACAGTATAAAACAGCTCCCCCTGCTGCGGTGGAGCCACGGCAGGAGGAGAGATACAGAGTACATAAAAAATGTGAGCCAAAAGCCTGTCAGTATCTGAAGCCCATGGGTCATGCCCAGAATCGGCACTAGACGCTCTAGAATGTTCTTCAGATGATTCTGTATCAGAAAACAATTCCCCCTCTTCTAGGGAGGTATAACCGGTAACATGAAAAAATTCCTCTGCCTCCATAGGAAAGAGGGAAACACCAGGTGATAAATGTCGCTTCTTAGCCGAAGCCTTACGCGGGCCAGAGCCAGCAATATGTCTCTCAATGCTGGCCACCCGAGTAGCCAAATCAGGTTGAGACTCCCCACTGGTATGCACCTCACTGGGAGTCAGGTGTAAGCGTGGGAGGGTAGGCGAAGCCCGAGGGGGCGCAGGCCCAGCCACCAGTAACCCAGACTGCAATGCAAGCGTCTGCTGGGCGCAGGAAACACACACCCTGACATCATCACTTATAGAGAATACCCCACACGCCACACACAGCCGGGCTTGTCCCGAAGGAACCCCAAGCACATTATCCTGAGAAGCCTCCAAATGGTGATTATTGTGGCACAATAGGCCAATTGGGATTGACGCAAATAAGGCTACCCGGGATGCCCCAATAACCCGCTAGGGAAGTGGGAGATATAAAATACAATAGCCCACCAATAGGGAGTTAACACTAAATAGAGGGGCTAGGACCGGGAGAAACCACAAAAATTTGACCCGCCTACAAGACATAAGCAAAAAGATCCCGGAAGCAATGTGCAATACAGAAATACAAAATAAATCAGCCCGCAGGGGCACTTACGGACCTCGATAGGGAGACGCCAGACACACGCAGCAGAAAACTAAAATGGCGCCCGCCTATACCTCGAGGGGCGGCCGCGGAGACAGTGATGTGGAACGCGTCAGCCGCAAGGCCCGCCCCCCCTGAAGAGCGTGAAAACGTATCCACATGACAAAGCCAGCCAATGATGGCCCAGCAACGCCTGAGGTGATGTCGCCGCCAACCGCGGGGCGGAGTACAAGCGTGCGGCAAACCAGTGCAACCAATTCAGAAAGGGATCAACACATAAAACATATAAATATATATATACAGACATGCACCCCCCCCCTCCCCGAGATCTACCAGGGAGAGCGAAGGGGATGTGAAGGCCAACCTAAGGGAGCCAACTGCGGGGACAGGGGGCGAGGGGCATAAGACGCGGGAGGGGCATCCCATAAGGCTCACCATGGGCCTGTACCGCCTACCCTTTGGTGGGGGACTGCGGTTGGAGCAGCGCTCCTTAGCACCTGACAGCAGTGCTGCCTACCTTCACCCGAACCAGTGCAGCCTAAGCTGGGAGGCAGTAAAAGGAAACGGGTGGGAATAGTCCTACAGGGCCGCAGGCTAATAGCCCCGCTCACCTGCGAGTAGAGAGAGCCATCTTCTAGTCATCGCAGCCCAGACTGCAGAGAAGAACTGGGGAATTTGTGGGAGGTCCTTGGTATATATGGGGCCGGGAGGAGCCACTTTTCTGTCTCTGGAGTCCAGCGCCATCTACTGGATGTATAACCCAAGTGTAAGGAATATCTTCTGGAACAGGACGTGCTGTATACTTAGAATATATGACCTATAAATAGTACCAATCGATATTGTGTAAAGTGCCTAAGTGCTATAGCAACAATCTCCAGGGATAAATAATGATCTAAAGTGCCAAAGGAGAACAAAAGGGAAATAATGAAATAGGATTATGACCTGCGTGAAAAGAAATACGGAGGGCAGGGTGGTGCATGCCACGCGTTCTGTGGCAAGGGGTGCAAAGTACTAAGACTGTCCCATTTTACCTCCCACTGTCTGCTTAGGAGACTAGCAAATTTGCCAAAAAAACTATTTATTTCACTCCTAGATGGTTAATAGCCACACTGGCACATTTCTATCGCAACTGGTGCCCCACAGGTTTTGCACAGTTGGATATGGAAGCACTAGATGGCCTGGCCCTGATTTTGGAAGCCTGGGGGTGGGTAATGAAGTAGCCCCAAGGAATGAATTTGGAACTTTGACTGTTGGTTCACTTTTATAAAAAGTATGACGTTTAGGACACGTCTTAAAACTAATGTGCCATCGAGCAAGACAGTCATCACAATATTATGTCCTGGAATCAAAGTCCAAATCTTAATCCAACAGGGAATTCATAAAAAACTCCCCTCTTAGCAGTTTGTTTTGCTAAAAAAAAAATGGGGATCATTAATAAATGCAAAAAGAGGGCTGAAATGAGATCAAAGAGGATGGAGCTCATGGCATCACCGCCTGGGCAGGGGAGTTTAGGGTCAAACTGCAATAACATTTAAACAGATAATCAGCAGGGACATGATAATAGGACTAACACTAGTATATTTGTTAATAAAGTAGGACATGTGTTTTATATTGCCGTTATATTTTCCATTGTTTTTCTTTTTCTTCTGCCTGCTGAACAGATGCACTGCATGTGTTTCCTTTTTCTCATTTGTTTCATTGTTTAGAAATTCCTAACATTTTTCTGTGATGCAGATACTGTTCCTGTTGCTCTGACCAGCACCTAAAGCTGTGTACACAGCACTCCGTAATTGTACAAGAACATGGAACAATCGTCTGGGTCAAACACTCAACCACAAGCAGCTTAGTGAATTTTTAAACCTATTCACTTATTCTGATGCATGATGTTTTGATCACATCATCTGCAACAAGTATTTTCCTTCTATAGAGCACCTGTTTGTGTGATCTTAGACATCTGTGACATAGCGCAATGACAGCTGAGAACATGGATTTGGAATGCAAGAGCTACGTGATCGTAGACATAAGGGTCGATTCAAAGAAACATGTAACAGCTTGGATTTGGGTGCCGATCATCCTATTTTTCACGTCCGCTCGTGCGTTCGTAGGAACTTGCGAGTGATTCTATAAGCAAATATGTTTCTATCCTAAAATATACGTCCGTTCGTATGTTATCTCCCGAACTTGCCTCAGTCAGTTGTCAATCGTAAAAAACACGTTGATGTGATCACTTGTTGCGGCGGCAGCCTGTTTTTTCGTCCGCTTCCATCGTCCACCTCTTCCAATTACTTGCGTTTGCCTCTGGTTTTCAATGGTTTTTGGCCTCTTATATTCGTTCGTTCGTATGTATCTAGGGTCTTGCGCATGCGCGATCCAAGCTACACTCCACAAACCAATATGTGTGCCCTATCTGACACTACCAATCTCACCACTACTGCCTCGCGCCAGGCTAACACTTACCTTTAGGAACCATAAAACTTACCCAAACCCCTTAGCGCTTGCATCCTTCTTCATTTCTCGGACCCTAAAACTTACCCAAACCCCTTAGCGCTTGCATCCTTCTTCATTTCTCGGACCCTAAAACTTACCCAAACCCCTTAGCGCTTGCATCCTTCTTCATGTTGACGACCCTAAAACTTAGCCAAACCCCTTAGCGCTTGCATCCTTCTTCATTTCTCGGACCCTAAAACTTACCCAAACCCCTTAGCGCTTGCATCCTTCTTCATGTTGACGACCCTAAAACTTACCCAAACCCCTTAGCGCTTGCATCCTTCTTCATGTGGACGACCCTAAAACTTACCCAAACCCCTTAGCGCTTGCATCCTTCTTCATTTGGACGACCCTAAAACTTACCCAAACCCCTTAGCGCTTGCATCCTTCTTCATTTGGACGACCCTAAAACTTACCCAAACCCCTTAGCGCTTGCATCCTTCTTCATGTTGACGACCCTAAAACTTACCCAAACCCCTTAGCGCTTGCATCCTTCTTCATTTGGACGACCCTAAAACTTACCCAAACCCCTTAGCGCTTGCATCCTTCTTCATGTTGACGACCCTAAAACTTACCCAAACCCCTTAGCGCTTGCATCCTTCTTCATTTCTCGGACCCTAAAACTTACCCAAACCCCTTAGCGCTTGCATCCTTCTTCATTTCTCGGACCCTAAAACTTACCCAAACCCCTTAGCGCTTGCATCCTTCTTCATGTTGACGACCCTAAAACTTAGCCAAACCCCTTAGCGCTTGCATCCTTCTTCATTTCTCGGACCCTAAAACTTACCCAAACCCCTTAGCGCTTGCATCCTTCTTCATGTTGACGACCCTAAAACTTACCCAAACCCCTTAGCGCTTGCATCCTTCTTCATGTGGACGACCCTAAAACTTACCCAAACCCCTTAGCGCTTGCATCCTTCTTCATTTGGACGACCCTAAAACTTACCCAAACCCCTTAGCGCTTGCATCCTTCTTCATTTGGACGACCCTAAAACTTACCCAAACCCCTTAGCGCTTGCATCCTTCTTCATGTTGACGACCCTAAAACTTACCCAAACCCCTTAGCGCTTGCATCCTTCTTCATTTGGACGACCCTAAAACTTACCCAAACCCCTTAGCGCTTGCATCCTTCTTCATGTTGACGACCCTAAAACTTACCCAAACCCCTTAGCGCTTGCATCCTTCTTCATTTCTCGGACCCTAAAACTTACCCAAACCCCTTAGCGCTTGCATCCTTCTTCATTTGGACGACCCTAAAACTTACCCAAACCCCTTAGCGCTTGCATCCTTCTTCATGTTGACGACCCTAAAACTTAGCCAAACCCCTTAGCGCTTGCATCCTTCTTCATTTCTCGGACCCTAAAAGTTACCCAAACCCCTTAGCGCTTGCATCCTTCTTCATGTTGACGACCCTAAAACTTACCCAAACCCCTTAGCGCTTGCATCCTTCTTCATTTCTCGGACCCTAAAACTTACCCAAACCCCTTAGCGCTTGCATCCTTCTTCATGTTGACGACCCTAAAACTTAGCCAAACCCCTTAGCGCTTGCATCCTTCTTCATTTCTCGGACCCTAAAACTTACCCAAACCCCTTAGCGCTTGCATCCTTCTTCATGTTGACGACCCTAAAACTTACCCAAACCCCTTAGCGCTTGCATCCTTCTTCATGTGGACGACCCTAAAACTTACCCAAACCCCTTAGCGCTTGCATCCTTCTTCATTTGGACGACCCTAAAACTTACCCAAACCCCTTAGCGCTTGCATCCTTCTTCATTTGGACGACCCTAAAACTTACCCAAACCCCTTAGCGCTTGCATCCTTCTTCATGTTGACGACCCTAAAACTTACCCAAACCCCTTAGCGCTTGCATCCTTCTTCATTTGGACGACCCTAAAACTTACCCAAACCCCTTAGCGCTTGCATCCTTCTTCATGTTGACGACCCTAAAACTTACCCAAACCCCTTAGCGCTTGCATCCTTCTTCATTTCTCGGACCCTAAAACTTACCCAAACCCCTTAGCGCTTGCATCCTTCTTCATTTCTCGGACCCTAAAACTTACCCAAACCCCTTAGCGCTTGCATCCTTCTTCATGTTGACGACCCTAAAACTTAGCCAAACCCCTTAGCGCTTGCATCCTTCTTCATTTCTCGGACCCTAAAACTTACCCAAACCCCTTAGCGCTTGCATCCTTCTTCATGTTGACGACCCTAAAACTTACCCAAACCCCTTAGCGCTTGCATCCTTCTTCATGTGGACGACCCTAAAACTTACCCAAACCCCTTAGCGCTTGCATCCTTCTTCATTTGGACGACCCTAAAACTTACCCAAACCCCTTAGCGCTTGCATCCTTCTTCATTTGGACGACCCTAAAACTTACCCAAACCCCTTAGCGCTTGCATCCTTCTTCATGTTGACGACCCTAAAACTTACCCAAACCCCTTAGCGCTTGCATCCTTCTTCATTTGGACGACCCTAAAACTTACCCAAACCCCTTAGCGCTTGCATCCTTCTTCATGTTGACGACCCTAAAACTTACCCAAACCCCTTAGCGCTTGCATCCTTCTTCATTTCTCGGACCCTAAAACTTACCCAAACCCCTTAGCGCTTGCATCCTTCTTCATTTGGACGACCCTAAAACTTACCCAAACCCCTTAGCGCTTGCATCCTTCTTCATGTTGACGACCCTAAAACTTAGCCAAACCCCTTAGCGCTTGCATCCTTCTTCATTTCTCGGACCCTAAAAGTTACCCAAACCCCTTAGCGCTTGCATCCTTCTTCATGTTGACGACCCTAAAACTTACCCAAACCCCTTAGCGCTTGCATCCTTCTTCATGTGGACGACCCTAAAACTTACCCAAACCCCTTAGCGCTTGCACCCTTCTTCATGTGGACGACCCTAAAACTTACCCAAACCCCTTAGCGCTTGCATCCTTCTTCATTTGGACGACCCTAAAACTTACCCAAACCCCTTAGCGCTTGCATCCTTCTTCATTTCTCGGACCCTAAAACTTACCCAAACCCCTTAGCGCTTGCATCCTTCTTCATGTTGACGACCCTAAAACTTACCCAAACCCCTTAGCGATTGCATCCTTCTTCATGTGGACGACCCTAAAACTTACCCAAACCCCTTAGCGCTTGCATCCTTCTTCATTTGGACGACCCTAAAACTTACCCAAACCCCTTAGCGCTTGCATCCTTCTTCATTTGGACGACCCTAAAACTTACCCAAACCCCTTAGCGCTTGCATCCTTCTTCATGTTGACGACCCTAAAACTTACCCAAACCCCTTAGCGCTTGCATCCTTCTTCATTTGGACGACCCTAAAACTTACCCAAACCCCTTAGCGCTTGCATCCTTCTTCATGTTGACGACCCTAAAACTTACCCAAACCCCTTAGCGCTTGCATCCTTCTTCATTTCTCGGACCCTAAAACTTACCCAAACCCCTTAGCGCTTGCATCCTTCTTCATTTCTCGGACCCTAAAACTTACCCAAACCCCTTAGCGCTTGCATCCTTCTTCATGTTGACGACCCTAAAACTTACCCAAACCCCTTAGCGCTTGCATCCTTCTTCATTTGGACGACCCTAAAACTTACCCAAACCCCTTAGCGCTTGCATCCTTCTTCATTTGGACGACCCTAAAACTTACCCAAACCCCTTAGCGCTTGCATCCTTCTTCATGTGGACGACCCTAAAACTTACCCAAACCCCTTAGCGCTTGCATCCTTCTTCATGTTGACGACCCTAAAACTTACCCAAACCCCTTAGCGCTTGCATCCTTCTTCATTTGGACGACCCTAAAACTTACCCAAACCCCTTAGCGCTTGCATCCTTCTTCATTTCTCGGACCCTAAAACTTACCCAAACCCCTTAGCGCTTGCATCCTTCTTCATGTTGACGACCCTAAAACTTACCCAAACCCCTTAGCGCTTGCATCCTTCTTCATTTGGACGACCCTAAAACTTACCCAAACCACATAATGTACATATGTGTATATGTTTCTAAGCATCTATTTTCGTGTTTGTGTAAATGTCTTTTTGTGCGCATATTAGAAATGACACATTTATAAAGGCTTAAAAGATTATTTATTAAAATTTTTGTTTGGTTGTGTTGCTTTGCCTTTGTAAAAAACTTTTCAAATTTTTAAAATATTTTTTTTTTGGGTTTTTTAAATAGATAAAATTCGGTACACTAAAAACAACATTAAAACTATTTTACAAAATTAGCCTGACCAAGGGCACTAATCCTCCTCCTCTTCTTCGTCTGTTGGCCCCAACGTCGCCTGTATGGCCAGCAGCTCGGCCACCAACTCCTTAATTCGTTTTTTTTTCCCCCGACAAGGTTTTTGGGATCATCCCTGTAACCAATAGAGAAATAAACATAAATAGGAGTACCAGACCGGTTTGTATGCTGGGAATAGATTTTGGGTTAATCAAATACATGTAAATGCATGACATATGTCATTCTTCTAAGGGATAAAGTAAATGCATTTCCCACTGGTAAGTATTGAAACTCCTTAAACCGGACCTTCAACATTATTTAATGAAAATCAATAACTATTTCCAAATGATTCTGCACCAGATAAAAGTACATTTTGGTGCATTTTTTATTACTGTGCCGCCATCTGGACTCAGAAGCATAACACTTAATGAGGAGAGGAGAGTGGGATAAAGTACAGGGGAGTAGGTTACAGTTGTGCTTTGGTAATACAGAGCATAGCTGGGTTCAGGGAAAGGTCAGCAGTCCCACAATGCATGGCAGCACCTTCCTTTTTAAAATCTGTATGCCATGCTGCCTGTAAATATTGCGCATTCCATATGCCGCCATCTTGGATGTTTAAAGGCTCCTAACATGCAGTAGATGCCGTTATCCTGTTTTTGAATGTTTGCAATCTGTATGTACAGTGTGTGGGATAATTATTAGCTAGGCTCTTAATACAAGTTATGGTCCGCTTGAAGCTAACGAAGTGCCCACATGAAAGTGTTAACTATACATTGGCTAGGCCTTTAGTTATGTGTGTGTTATTAGCTCAAAACACATAAATATGAATAATGGCATGGCTACTTACTTTGTTGGTGGCCGACAGATGGCAGGTTGGGGCCAACAGGATGCCCTTGGTCCTGGCTATGCTGTGAAGAAGTCCCTGGAGAAACATGTGACATTTGGTTAGTAGTTGTATAGAGTCACTATTCCCAACATGTCTGGCTCCCAGTCTGGCTGACATCACTCACCTTCGCCAGGATCAACTTCCAGCATCTCTGCTGCCTCCTCCTCCACTATCTCACCCGCTCCCGAAGATTCTACAAATACATAATAAAGGAGCACTTAGTTTTTGGCCTGCCATGTATATCTTTGTGCATATACATGAAGAGTGACATACCAGAGCCTTCCCCATGCCTGGCCGGGCATGACTCCACGCCCACGCGGTTGGGCCCCTCCTCTGTGGTAAGGTCCAGGGGCTGGTCTGAGGAGGCCACAGAGGAGGGGTAGAAAGTCGCCCGGGAGATCCACCACCTTCACTCACAGATGCAGAATCATGCAGCACTGGTCGGCCTGTGCGCCTCCGGGTGCGGCGAATTCTGAAATCCATTTCCAACACTAACAAAGAAAAGTCATTATAAATAAAGGCATAACTTATACATTTGGAACATATACCATGCAATTGCTTTGTACTTACTTGGGAAATGGATTCCAAAAAACCTCCGCACCCGGGGCATGTGCAGACGTTTCAGGTCCGACCAATGCTGCATTATCTGGGTGTGAGTGAAGGTGGTGCTGGTCACACGGTGTATTTCCGCGATGATCTCCCGGGCGATGTCCCTTTTTTCACACACATTGGGCGCGAAGTCATACCGGCGCTGAAGCATGATCTGAAAAACATAATGGACACAGAGCTTTTACTTTTACACACAGAGCCATATGTGTTGCATCACAAGTAGCGAATGTCATGTCATTAACACACACATTTAGAGTGCCAGCCATTTTTGGGGAGTGCCTTAAAGCGGACGTTCACTCGGATTCAGAGTCTGGTCTTATGTTATATGTTTCACACACCATGTACATACAGATAGCCAACATTACAAATCAGGCCACCTGCCTGGCATGTTATGATGGTTTGAACCTCCAAGATGTCGGCTTATGTAAAATGCCTTCTTTGCAGGCAGCCTGCAAACAGGAAGTTCATGCAAACTGTAAGTGTGTGTGCTGCTCGGCATTCTTGGACTGATGACCTTCCCATGACCACAGCTCTGCTGTGTCTGAACAAAGCACAGCTTTAACCCACCCCCCTGTACCTTATCCCACTCACCTCTCCTCAGTAAGTGTGATGCTTCTGAGTACAGATGGCTGCGCGCATCTCTTAAATTCTTGAGCAGAGTTTCAGGCCAGTGGAGCCAAGACTAATAAGTTATTGCCTTCAAATGGACCATTTGGAAATGTCATAGGCTGTGTACTGGTTTTTTAGTTTTTATTGCTTTTTAGTCAATCAGGCTGAAGGCCCGGTTTCTGTCTTTTTGGCCGCGTGTGTTGCTTGCCGTTGTGTTTTGATGTCTTAGGCAAACAGTGGTCCTCAAACATCCGCATCAAGGTCCGAGACAGGCCAGGTTTGACAGCTAGCCACGCTACTCCACAGGTTAATTAACTGTTGCTAAGCCAGAGCAATTGCCCGAATTAGGACATCAGCATAGAGAGGTGAAAACGTGGCCTGGCTCGGCCCTTGAGGATGAAGTGTGAGGAGTCTGTTCTAAAACATTAAGATCCCCAAAACTAGTTCCAACCGCATCATTTACATTTAGTACATCAGTCAGTATTAGCTTAAAAGGCAGAGCAAGGCACTTACCAGCATGAGGATCTCTTCCTGTTGACGGGTGAAGATAGTGGGCGCCATCTTTATGCTTCTTCAAGGCAGCAGATAAGTGAAACCCCAGCGGTTTCCTGGTTCCGCACGAACGTACGTCCGTACGAGCGCGTAGTCGTGCGCATAGGCGTCAGACGCTGGGCGCATGATTTAAAGGTCCCTGCACCCAAAGCTCATTCTCTTTGAGCTTTTGGACAAAATGGCACCAAAAAAGGCAGCAGCTAAACGCGCCCAGCAAAGCCAGACCTCTGAGGGCCCAACCACCAGGTCCCAGCAACGACCGAAGAAGCTAAGGTCCCAGAAGGCCCAGAAGGCAAGTACCACCTCGGCCCCACCAAGGGACACTGGACCCTCCCTTTCCCAAAAAAGGGCCCCAAAGGCACGTGCCCCTGCGGCCAAAAAACAGGCCACAGCAGCCACCACCACCTCTGCCCCCAGAAGAGGCCGCCCAAGGGAGCCCACACCACCCATGCTTTCAAGCCGGGCACTTAGCCAACCCAGGCCCCGCAGCAGGCCCAGAAGCACATCCAGGCCCCACAGCAGGGCCCGAAGCCCATCCAGCCCGCACAGAAGGGCCCAAAGACCATCCAGGCCCCACAGCAGTGCCCGAAGCACATCCAGCCCGCACAGAAGGGCCCAAAGACCATCCAGGCCCCACAGCAGTGCCCGAAGCACATCCAGCCCGCACAGAAGGGCCCAAAGACCATCCAGCCCGCACAGAAGGGCCCAAAGACCATCCAGGCCCCACAGCAGTGCCCAAAGCACATCCAGCCCGCACAGAAGGGCCCGAAGCCCATCCAGCCCGCGCAGAAGGGCCCGAAGCCCATCCAGCCCGCGCAGAAGGGCCCAAAGACCATCCAGCCCGCACAGCAGGGCCCAAAGACCATCGGGCCCGCACAGAAGGGCCCAAAGACCATCCAGGCCCCACAGCAGTGCCCGAAGCACATCCAGCCCGCACAGAAGGGCCCGAAGCCCATCCAGCCCGCGCAGAAAGGCCCAAAGACCATCCAGGCCCCACAGCAGTGCCCGAAGCACATCCAGCACGCACAGAAGGGCCCGAAGCCCATCCAGGCCACGCAGAGGGGCCCGAAGCCCATCCAGCCCGCGCAGAGGGGCCCAAAGCCCATCCAGCCCGCGCAGAGGGGCCCAAAGCCCATCCAGGCCGCGCAGAGGGGCCCGAAGCCCATCCAGGCCGCGCAGAGGGGCCCGAAGCCCATCCAGGCCGCGCAGAGGTGCCCGAAGCCCATCCAGGCCTCGCAGAGGGGCACGAAGCCCATCCAGCCCGCGCAGAAGGGCCCGAAGCCCCCGACCTGGCACCAGCCGGGAACATAGCCCCCGACCTGGCGCCAGCCGGGAACATAGCCCCCGACCTGGCACCAGCCGGGAACAGAGCCCCCCAAGAGGCCAAAGAATGCCCACCCGGACCACATCTACACCTGGAAGTTCGGTGGGCAGCCATGCAAGAACACCCAGTCCCTTGGCCAGTCCAGTCCAGTCATTGGGAAGCCAGCAATCCGTCCATTCCCCTACCCAGCCCCAGGCCATAATGTCACCACATGTGTCTGCACACATGGAGGAGCAGCCAAGCCAACCATCTGGCCGCACATTGCGCCGCGGCCAGTTGAGTGGGAGATTCTCCCATGACCAAAATATGGCATTGGCTAGTGGCCTTACATTATACTATGACGAGCTCTATGGGAGCAAATCAAAACACACCACGAAGCAGCGCAAGATGGAATTGTTTGAAACCATCCTACGACAAGTAAAAGCAGCGGGGGAAGAGAGGAAAGATGTGCCACAAATTCAAAAGAAAATCTCGGATCTGAAATATGCTGTACGTCAAAAAGAAATTAAAAGGCATAATTACAGGTAAATAAATGATGTCTCCAAATATAAGGTTTAGGATGTACTGTATGCACCTTTTCTGAGTACCAAACGATTTTCTCTTTTCAGCATGAAAACTGGAGGTGGCTTTCCTACCAAATTGGAGTTTACCCCTGCTGAGGAGATTGTGCTGGGCCTTCTCCATCCGGTCGCGGTCGGTGGCCATGCGGGTCTAAGGGACACAGACTCACCGACCCGTACCCACGGTGAGTACTCTTAATCTGCATGTTTGCCTGTTTGCTACAAAATATAAAGGTCACTAGTACCAAGATGACGGTATGGCCCTATGGTGTGGCTTGCTTTGGCTCGCACTACTGTGCCTGTTTGTGTCCTGTTTTGGTCCCTGTGAATCACACATTTAGGACCACATACATTATGTAAAAGACCAATTAACCAAAAATATTTGTCAACTAACGAAGTTTATCCTGAAAAGTTTTAGATTTGGACTCAATCACAAAACACACAACATTAGGGATGTGTTGGCTATTTGTTGTGTGAGTTGTGTTTGAGGTAACAATTTAATGACACACCCCCAAACATATCTGACCTAGAGCAGCGAGACTCAACTGGCGGCCCGGGGTCCCAATGCGGACCTTGGCACCAGATTCCCGGACCCCTGCCCAGACAGCACTGCACTCAGTTACTTCTGTGTTGACGTGCTCAGAGCTGCCCCCTTGATCGGCGATGTAGTGGTTGGTCTCCTGCCCAATGTCATGGCTCCCTGAAACATAGCATTGCAATATGAAGTACTGCACAGGAAGTGGCATTGCAAGGTACACAGTAACTTGGTGCATCTTTCTCTTGGTCCAATCCTGTCCCGCTGCCCCAGCTCGGCCCCATCTGCCACAGTCCCACCATCTGCCCCCCCCCCCCCCCCACATAAGCCCCATACATTTCTAACATATTTGCTCCATCCATCCCATCACCATCAATTCCTGACCTCCCACCTTTAGCCATCCAATCCCTGTCCCCTCAGCTCTGCCCCATCCAGCCCAGCAAGGGCAAGCAGCCTTTATTAGTTTGCACTTGGCAATCTCCAGCCCCTCCCCCAGTGTGTTTATTTCTAACTAGACACCCCCTGCGACAGCCCCATGGCCAGACATTCACCTCTCACCACATACCTTTAAATGGACCTTTACAAGAAGTGTTTGAGTACCCCTGACCTAGAGAATGGTAGTCAAATTCCAAATAGTTGCTGTGCAAGTAGTATGCTGACTGGGTACACTTCCTGACTTTGAAATGAGGTCAGTTAGCAGTTTTCTCGAGCCATTGCACCTATCTAAAATTGCGTGTATTTTAACAATTGTCCCCATTGCTGTAGAGTTGCTTAATATTACAAATAGTGGCTTTTTTTAGTAACTAAAAAAACAATGCTTATGTGTGTGTTTACCTTGTTTTGTTTTCTCTTCTTCAGCCCAGCATGACCCCTCAGCAAGGGTAAACTCACCCCCCAGGTTGCTTATGCCTACCAGGTCCGTACAGCATAGGAGCCCAGATCCGAGATTTCCGGTAAGTTAATTTAGTACCATAAATACTAACAAGTGCTTAAGCATGTGTTAAACTGATGGAATCCCAAATTTGGACGCCAACTTACCCTTTTTTTTTATATGTCCCTACAGACCCGCACAATCATGGAAGAGATCATGGAAATGGAGGAAGCTGATGTCTCCCTGCAGGGCACGTCCGATGACCTCCCCCTGGGTCCCAATCTGGAACTGCTCCCTAATGTTTCTCTGGCCAATCCTCAGCAGCAGAGTGAATCTCCATCCATTGCGCATGCACATGGGGAGACTGACACAACAGTCCCCAGTGTTCACTCTGCTGCTGAGGATTTGCAAAGCATGCCTGTTGCTGTTGAGGGGACGACACAACGCGGCAGGGCACGCCCAAGAGCCAGGGTAATTGTGCGGCGGACTCCATTACGCCGCCCCACAATTTCCCAGGGGAGGCAGAGTGCCCTGCTTCAATTATGGACCCAAGAGAGGGACTCGTTTGAGGCACAGCTCGTTAATGAGCGTGAGGAAAGGCATGCCGACATGGTCAACATCAATACCAGCTTACAGGGCATCCTCGCGGAGTTGCGTACCCTCAACAGCAACATGGTAACTGCAAGTAATGGCATCCAGTCAGCCATGGCTGAGATGACCAATATGCAGAGAAACATTATGGAGCAGTTTCAAATTCACAATGCAGCCATGGCCCAGGCTAGGTCCCATCCCCACGGACCTCCACCTGGGTATTATGGGCAGCCACCCTATTAAGCCATGATTGTGTGGGACATCTTTTCTCTTACCCCCCACTGTATTTACTTGTCTTTTTAGGTTTCAAACAATCCATTTTGTGTTGCTCATGCAGGTTGTGTTTTGTATTTGCTCCCATATAGCTCCTTAGAATAATGATTAAGGCCACTAGCCAATGCCATAGGTCTATGTGGAGTGTATCTGGCCACTTATGCCTTTAAATATGTATTTGGTTTGTGCTCCTCCTGTTTGCAGACATGTTTGTGTGACATTATGGCCATGCCCAAATATCCCTGGGCACAGGCAATATTAATGACTGGACTAGGCTGGCCTTTGGACTGGGTGTCCTTGTTTGGTTGTGCCACTCACTTCCAGGTGTAGATGTGGTCGTTTTTTTTGTTGTTATATCATGCCTTTTTAACCACAGTTGTATGTGGAATGTTTTATGTTAAGCACAATAATTCTAATTATACAAAGTAAAAAAAAATTTAAATTTACAATACTTGTGGCGTTTTTAGTGGAAACACAGTTTAAATCAGCTTGGGCTAAACCAGTTACTTTTTGGTTTAAGAGGTGTAACAATGCAAATATCAAGCTAAGTAAACAACATGAAATACATTAGGCAACAATTAAGGGAAAAATGTTTTAATTTAAGGTAATGCCACATTACGGCCAAACAACATATTGAACAAAAAGGCTAAGACAGACACACAGAATGTTGAAAAACGAAATTAAATTAACTAAAATGCTGCAATATCAAGTTTGCTCGAACTGATTGTCCAGACTCACTGGGTGGCCCAACATAATTTTCTCCATCATCCTCTAGGGCTGTAGAGGGCAGACTATCCACATAACGTGGTACACGTTCTAGTATTGCAAAATTGTGCAAAACAGCACATGCCATGATGATGTCGATCACTTTTTTGGGATCATATTGCAGGGCGCCCCCAGTATGGTCCAAACAACGAAAACGGGTCTTCAACAGCCCAAAGGCCCTCTCCACAACAGCCCTGGTCTTGCGGTGCGCACGGTTGTACGCTTCCTGAGAGGCATCCTGGGGCCGCAGCACAGGCGTCATGAGCCAGGGGAGAAGTGGGTACCCGGAATCACCTTAACAAGACAATGACATTTCATAAACATTAAAAAGGCAAGACAACAAACACAAAGAATTTGACATATATCCAAATGATGTAAGGTAAAGGGCGTAAAAATACACCCAGGGCACATTAGCAAAATAACTATTGCCACTAATGTAGTACATAAATAAAAATGCCGCTTAAATATACAAAAGAATGATAAAACATCTGCACGGGCAAGGGCAGTTAGAATTTAAAGATATTTTGGGTTTTCTGACATGTTACAATTAGGATGCTGCTGAGGGGCACTCAACATTTATATAAAGAATACAATGTATGCAGTTTAAGTCCACTTTGACATTGAAAGACCAATACTACAAAAGGAACCTAAACTAACAGATACTTGGGTATAAACTCACAACCAATATATTTTGGGACATGGAACTAGGGCCACTCAACATTTATATAAAGAATACAATGTATGCAGTTTAAGTCCACTTTGACATTTAAAGACCAATACTACAAAAGGAACCTAAACTAACAGATACTTGGGTATAAACTCACAACCAATATATTTTGGGACATGGAACTTACAGACATCCTAACTAAAGGGAAAACATTCTGAAGGACAAAGTGAGGCAAGCATTTTGGTTTGGAGTTCCGAAAAGAAGACCCAACTAAAATGCAGTTTCAGGCTTATGTAAAAAATACAAAAACAGAAATATCCACAAATAACAGATTAGTCAGAAATTTAATAACAAATAAATAGGACACACTTACCAAGCAGCCATGCACCCGAAAATTCACCTGACTCAAATCTCCGAAACAACCCAGATCGTCTGAGTATATAGGAGTCGTGCGACGATCCTGGGTAGCCGGCAAGGACACTCAGAAAACGCATGTCCGGCCCAACCACGGCCTGGACATTAAGGGAGTGTCCCATTTTTCGATTCCTTAAGGGAAAAGCATACAAAAAGGGTAATTGATAATTGAAAAAAGGATCAAAAATTTAAAACATGTCTGCACTCTATTGGAAACTACTAATGAAAAGCCTAAATAAGGCATGTACACAAATGAGCCAAAAATAAATATGCTGCCGCAAAGGAAAACAGGTTACATTACACGTTGGGCAACATAATAACCTAAAACAAAATATCAATACCTATATATATACTCGTCGGCTGCCCTAGGTACGAGTGCCACATGTGTGCAGTCAACAGCACCAATAACGTTGGGCATGTCGGCCACATTATAAAAACCAAGCTTAATGGCGTTTCTGGCTGCCATATCATCCGGAAAATAAATATATTTTGGAGTTATGGCAGCCATGCCTTCCAAAAATTTAGATAGTGCGCGGCTCAGCGTAGGCTGGGACATCCCCACGGAGAGGGCACCCAGCCTCTGGAACGAGCCGTTCGCCAAAAATTGCAGGCAGCCAAGCATCTTGGTCATACCTGAAATTGCTTGCCCCTTCCTTGTGGTGCGGGCTAACCATGGCCGCAGCTCACTATATAATTTATGGAGGGAAGCGCGATTAAGCCTGGTCAGCTCGAACAGCTCAACATCATTCATGCTATCGATGTTCATGCGACGACGCAGGGGCAATCTGCTCTCAGACATCTGGATCAACTCAATGCCAAAAAGCATAAGCCCTTGATGTGCCACAAACTCGCTCCTCTCCATCCTACTCCCGAGGCCAAATAGCTGCCGGCAAACATTTCGTAAAGCAGCTCTTTAATGGGCTTCAAAACAATTAGCAATCACCTCTCTGAATTGGTCGCAAGCCCATGTGAAGGACGTAAAAAATAGGATCTGACGCAAATAATACGATTTGGACGGGAAAAAGACACGAACTAACGCAAAATATACGATTTCCGTACGAAATGCGTATGTTCATATACGTCTATGCGCGAACGATCGTGCGAATACGAAATGGGCAAAAAAACAAGAAAAAATGACAAACACCCACCCAAACTTACGATTCTCGATACGAAATCAATTAACTTTTGCTCTTTGAATCGAGGGGATAATGTGGAAATGTTGACATATTATATACAGTGGGGCATTGAATGCTGACGTTTTATGTGATGTTCTGAGGACCTGATGACAGATTGACTTGTCTACCTTGCAGCAATTTATAACGGTATATAACTGTTACGGTCAACAACCTGCATCACAGGCATTCCAATGGGGATCTCTGTGTCTGATTGTATTCCTTGTGACAATTTATAACTGTCACGGTCAGCAACCTGCATCACAGACATTCTAGTGGTGATCTCTGTGTCTGATTGTTTTTCCTGTGACAATTTATAACTGTCACGGTCAGCAACCTGTATCACAGGCATTTCAGTGGTGATCTCTGTGTCTCATTGTTTTTCCTGTGACAATTTATAACTGTCAGGGTCAGCAACCTGCATCACAGACATTCTAGTGGTGACCTCTGTGTCTCATTGTCTTTCCTGTGACAATTTATAACTGTCAGGGTCAGCAACCTGCATCACAGGCATTTCAGTGGTGATCTCTGTGTCTCATTGTTTTTCCTGTGACAATTTATAACTGTCACAGTCAGCAACCTGTATCACAGGCATTTCAGTGGTGACCTCTGTGTCTTATTGTCTTTCCTGTGACAATTTATAACTGTCACGGTCAGCAACCTGTATCACAGGCATTTCAGTGGTGATCTCTGTGTCTCATTGTCTTTCCTGTGACAATTTATAACTGTCACGGTCAGCAACCTGCATCACAGACATTCTAGTGGTGATCTCTGTGTCTCATTGTCTTTCCTGTGACAATTTATAACTGTCAGGGTCAGCAACCTGCATCACAGACATTCTAGTGGTGATCTCTGTGTCTCATTGTTTTTCCTGTGACAATTTATAACTGTCACGGTCAGCAACCTGTATCACAGGCATTTCAGTGGTGACCTCTGTGTCTCATTGTCTTTCCTGTGACAATTTATAACTGTCACGGTCAGCAACCTGTATCACAGGCATTTCAGTGGTGATCTCTGTGTCTCATTGTCTTTCCTGTGACAATTTATAACTGTCACGGTCAGCAACCTGCATCACAGACATTCTAGTGGTGATCTCTGTGTCTCATTGTCTTTCCTGTGACAATTTATAACTGTCAGGGTCAGCAACCTGCATCACAGACATTCTAGTGGTGATCTCTGTGTCTCATTGTCTTTCCTGTGACAAAATATAACTGTCACGGTCAGCAACCTGCATCACAGGCATTTCAGTGGTGATCTCTGCGTCTCATTGTCTTTCCTGTGACAAAATATAACTGTCACGGTCAGCAACCTGCATCACAGACATTCTAGTGGTGATCTCTGTGTCTCATTGTCTTTCCTGTGACAAAATATAACTGTCATGGTCAGCAACCTGCATCACAGGCATTTCAGTGGTGATCTCTGTGTCTCATTGTCTTTCCTGTGACAAAATATAACTGTCACGGTCAGCAACCTGCATCACAGACATTCTAGTGGTGATCTCTGTGTCTCATTGTCTTTCCTGTGACAAAATATAACTGTCATGGTCAGCAACCTGCATCACAGGCATTTCAGTGGTGATCTCTGTGTCTCATTGTCTTTCCTGTGACAATTTATAACTGTCACGGTCAGCAACCTGCACCACAGACATTCTAGTGGTGATCTCTGTGTCTGATTGTCTTTCCTGTGACAATATATAACTGTCACGATCAGCAACCTGCATCACAGACATTCTAGTGGTGACCTCTGTGTCTGATTGTCTTTCCTGTGACAATTTATAACTGTCACGGTCAGCAACCTGCATCACAGACATTCTAGTGGTGATCTCTGTGTCTCATTCTCTTTCCTGTGACAATTTATAACTGTCGCGGTCAGCAACTTGCATCACAGGCATTTCAGTGGTGATCTCTTTGTCTGACAATGGCCTTACCTGGCAACGCTAGTGCCGCTCATTCTCCAGCATCTTGCCTTGCCCTGGTCGGCATAACACCTGACTGGAGGGTGGGAATTTAACCCCCTCCTCCATAAACAGGAACTGAGCTGATTTTCCGTGTGTGCTCTTTCAGCCTTTGTGAAGCTTTACCTCTTTGCTAAGCCCTGCTGATGACCTCACCTTGTCTGACCACGTCTTACTGCCAAGCCCTGCTGTTGTCCCTTCCAAGTTTGACCGCGTCTGCTGCCAAGACCTGTTGCTGACCCTGCCACATCTGCTGCCAAGCCTTGTTGCTGACCTAGCCATCTCTAACCATGACAGTCTCTTTGTTTGGATCACTGCCCCTTCCTTGCTGTCTCAGGTTAACTTCACTACTTAGCCTCTGACATCTCTTGGTCCTTGGTTTCAGAGGAACGCCATCGAGCGGCCCTACCCAGTGCTGCTCCGGTGCAAGCTTCAAGCTCTGACCATCATCGCCACCAGGTCAAAAAAGTCACTTATCCTTTTTTGAAGAGAAAACTACCATTCACTTTCATTGTCTGTTTCCCTTGGGACTGATTCAGCACCAGGTAAAAATGTACACCAGGTTGCCGAATCAGCCCCAAGATAGACTATGAAAGTCAGTAGCAATTTTCTCTCCAAAAAAAACAGTGGCTTTTCTCACCTGATGACAATCAACACTTATGTCTCTACAAGCACAGCGTGAAGTGCATGACGTGTTATACTGGTGATTCGTTACAATATCAGATGCAAGGCAGATTATTATTATAATTAATAATACAATACAACAAACTCTATCTGTGTGTACTAACCCTGAAAGTGCTGTGTGAAGACCTGGGGAATGCAGAGTCACCTAGAGCTGGATTGTCATGCCCCACGCCCTTTGTTTATTTTCATATTATTCATTTGTTTATATTCATATTATTACTCATCTCCTTATATAGACAAGAAGCTGGTATACTGGAATTTCAGTAATGATAAACAGAGATTGTATTCCACTTGTTAAAATGTAGCTTTTCATTTAATAAGCATAAAAGATCCATAGTAGCCATGTACAGATGCAGTCTCCAGCTTATCTAGCAGAGGCCCCACTGCCTATTCCATGTGTCAAGCCCGTGGGACACCCACCTTCTAGATGTCAACAACCCCCATCCACGCTGCTAGCTTCACCTATAGCCAAGCCCCACTTTAAACACCTCACTAGGCCCAGTTGCCCCGAGGACTTAATAGTACAAAGGTTGTGGACTTACAGGGGTAAAGGCAGATGAACCAGGGGCAAGACTAGGCGATGTCGGGTAAGCCAGGGTCATACACAGTTTAACAATCCTCACGATATGCAGCACCAAGGGAGAAGCAAGAGAAGGGTCAAAGCCAGGAGGTCAGAGGGTTTGCAGTACAAGGAATAAGACAGGTTTGTAGTTGGAGTTCAGGCAGACGTCGGTCCAGGCAGCAGTCACTGAGTGGTCAGGCAAATTAGGTCGGCAGCGATAAGCAATCAAGAAAGCCACAAGGACTATAGCACCCAGCAGCACGCTATCACAGGGGACAATGGAATGGCAGGGAACAACTTTATAGGGATAGGGTGCTGGGGACTTGGTTAGAGTGCTTTGACCCCTGAACAACCTAGGAGCTGTTAGCCCTGCTAACAATGAGGGCGTTTCGCCAACGAGTAATGTTAGGGCTCATTGGCGCTTTAAACTAGACTCCAGCGGGTGTGCTCTCTGTAGTGGCAGCGGAGGGTAAAAGTCAGCTGTGCTCTGGAACACAAGCACTGTCAGAGGAGCGTGGGATGCGCCCGAGAGAGGAGGGATCGGAAGCGTTCGGTGCTGGCCGGGGCTGCCTGAGCCAGTGCTCGCTGCTGACATGGGTGCCGGGTGACAGGGAGAGCCCACGCCCAAGCCCGCGCTGTCCGAGTGGCCAGTCAAGGATGCCACGGGACCGGACAGAAGGTATGTGCATTGTGACACCATGTACAGGTAACTAGATGCAAGTCAATGTCTTTTACCTACCAAGGTAGGTATGCTCAAGCTCCAACACTGAATAATAAACATCTTTCAATGTGCAATGTTGGTTGAGTTCATGCTAAGGGTGAAAGCACTACAGTTACAAATCAAGCATTGCCGATATGTTGCTTCAGTGATTTGACACTAGCAGCCAGCTAAGGTCAGAACATAAAAGGGCTGATTCAACACGGTGAGAAGTTTTTGTGTGAAACCCTGCAGATCTGCCACTCCACTTACCTTTCTGCTGTTCCCACACACGTGTTCATCCAATAAAGCTGTTGTCTTGGATGGTGCAGCGCTGCATCCCCCGGCTCTCCTATGGCTTGCGCACTCTCGTGTGCATGCCCCAGCTAAATGGCTGGGGGCAAGAATGTGCACAGCTGCAGGGATGGGAAAAGGTTAGGAGCCTTGCGGACTCTCTGGAGGGTTTACAATGTGGGCCATGCTGAATCCGAATGCCCCAGGGGGCACCTAGTCAGCCAGCCCTGGAGTATTTTAAGCCATGATTGGCTCACTTTCATTTTAAAAAGCTTACTGAGATGCAGGTCGCAATTCACTCTCAATGTTCACACAGTTAAACTTACTTCATCAAATAATTAGCATGACCCCTATGGTTTTCCTGGTGTTCAAGCTGGTGGGATGATGCAGCAATTGCCCCTAACTTTGCTGACCAAAGATGGGGCTACAGGACTAAGAGGGTCATCTATCAGGAAGTAGCACGCCCTTCAAGCAGAGAGTGGAGTCATATATACAGCCTATATATACAGTTTTTGTTACAGGGGGTTTAACTATGCATTGAGATTGTATTTGCCTACATATGTCCTTTAAAGTGAATCAGAACCCACCCTGGAGTCTATGAGACTCCAGAGCAGGCATACTCGTTCCCCCCGGGGCATCCAGATTCTGGATGCCCCACTGTGTCAAACCTCCAGGTTGCCCGAAAACCCACCTTCATTCTGGGTTCAACGGCGCATGGTCTAGCCGTGGTTGCATTCCTGCTATCCTTATTCACAAATACCTGGCTTGTGCACGTTCCCTGTTAAAGGGTAGCGGGGGTTGTGGCCGCCAGTGCGCTCGCATTAGACGAGCTCCTGAGTGAAGGTGCTGGACTTGAACCGAGCACGCTGATTGGACGAAAGGGCTGCACATGCGCCATAGGACTGGTGAAGGGTAAGTGAGATTGGGCGACCTGGGGGGTTTCACACAGCGGGGAATCCCCGATCAGGGTTCCCGGGAGGCAAAGACCAATAACCAGGATAGTCAAAATCCTGGGTTTTGATCCACTGCTAGAGCATTGTAACTCATGTAGCTAGAAGGGTTGCACCAAATACAAGCTTTAGGACTTAGCTTGTGCTGAAATCCATGTCCCCGGTGAGGGAAAGAAACACATTGCCATAATCCTTGGCTTCCCTGATAGAGGTGGGGGTTGTAGTCATGGCACGGCCAAGCAGATCTCTTTTCAAATTGTAGATAACTTTGTGTGAAACAGCTCAGCATAAGGGGTCACTTTGCAGCATATAACAAACACAGCTGTCTGATGACAAATGGCCATCAGGATTCAAGTACACAGCCTCGACAGTCTAGTTAAAGTGCTTCATAGGGGTATGAAACGCGTTGACTCTAGGGAACAGTATTATTTTGCACTGTATAGCCAAACCTCATGAATCCTGACGGCTACAGAGACCTGGCTGGAGGCTGAACTCTGTACATTTGTGCCTGACCTGAGTGATGGGAACTATGTTGAAATAAGAATTGGTTCACCAAGAAGCATTTTTGCTTATTATGCAGAGACTTTTTATACAACAGTTTTAAATATTTGGCTCCATGCTTGATGTTTAATTATGGTATTTAGGATATTTGGGGTTTATGTGCAAGTGGCAGCCTGTGTTTTTATACTTAAAGTTGAGAGTCTAGTGCAATAGCTATTGTTGTGAGAACAATGAAAATGTTTTAAGTATCTCAGAAATGTGCTGTCAGGTGGTGGTATTAGAACCCCCCTGGGGCAAATTTCCCAGGCAGTATGCAGGTCTGCTTTAAGACCATTCTTGTCTGTTGCTCTAGTACAGGGGATCCCAACCAGTGGTACGCAAACTAGTGGTATTTGGCAAGGCTACAGACGGACCTGTAGTCAGCCTGATATGCTGCCATCTCTACTTTACTCAAGCCTGATTTGCTCCTTAAAGAAGTTCAGCAGGCAAAATAAAAACAGGGGCACTTACCTTTTGTCCTGCTCCACTAATGGGTGAAGATCCGGGGTTCAAGAATGCACCACAGCCCGTGATCCGGCTCTGTTCAGAGCCTCACACACCATTCTCTGCCAATTCCGTGCTGGGCCACCCCCCCTGACACCAATCACAGGGGGTGTGGCCACACCCTCTCCATTCACTACAATAGAGGGGGGCATGTCAATCCACGGCCTATCACCTCCATTGCAATGAATGGAGAATGCGTGGCAGTGTGCCTGTGATTGATGGCGAGCTGTGATCCCGTCCCTCGATCAAACCCGTCCCCATGGGCAGGCTATGGCGCAGATTGCAGTGGCGGAGGTGCGGATCATGAGATTAGGTGAGTTCCTGATTCCTGGACCTGCACCGATCAGCGGCACGGGACAAAAGGTAAGTGTCCTTTTGTTTTTATTTTGCCTGCTGAATCACTTTGAGTGCTGAAAGGCAATGGCATAGCTAGGGAGTGCAGGGGGGCATGTGCCCTGGGTGCAGCAGGTCAGGGGGGCACCAAAGGGGGGCCTGAGCACAGGTGGGGGGGCACCATTTTGAATATATGGCCCAGGTGCCAGAAAGCCTAGCTACTCCTCTGCTGAAAGGTACATTTTGTGAATGTGGGTATACTTTAAATGGTTGTGTTGTGCCTTTTTAACATGATTGCGGGTGACTAAAAACTGATACCCACAACCAAGGTGATACAAGAGATGAAAATTGGAAAATGTTGATAAAAGGCTGGAAACCCTTGTTCTAATACATCCAGTTTCTCTGTGTGTGACAATAGATGGGCACTGATGCCATCTAGGGGATAACACTGGAATTGCCTGCTCACGCCTTTCTAATCCATCATAGAAAGTTAAAAACATAGGCCTCAATTCAATAAGGGTTGAAAAAAATTCTCATGGTAGTAAAAAATTCATGAGAAAAAACCTGAGAATTTCACTCTTAGTAAATCACCAGCTGGTGGGAACCTGGGGAGGCAAATCAGAGTCTTTTAGATTCCAAGGCTGGTCAAAGAGGCTTTTGTTCCTCTTTAACAATCACCTCCAAGGATCCTGATCTAGGATGCCCAATACAATTAAATATCTTAAGAAGCCTAAATTAGTAATAGACCTAGGTGTAGAACTCTACACCTGACCAGCCCAGCAACTACTTGAATGGAGCATGTGCCAATTTATGAAGCCTTGCGGCTGCCGCCGGGGACCCCAAGGGGTTGCACTTTGGTGACTAAATATTTAAGGTTGCCCACTCTCTCCCCTCCCCCTCCCCCTTGTTGGGCTTGTCACATTATCTCCACCATGCTTCATAGGGGGAAGATTTGTAACATGCCTCGACCAGAGGACCAGGCTATGATAGGGGCTAGAATCTATAGAAAGATAATGGCTAAGTATTCATATTGTCCATTGAACACTCCAGTTGTAGCAGAAATGCTGACCTTGGAGACAAGTTTTTGGTGTGATGGGCGCGGTGGGGGTGTAGTTTAGGGGCGTGGCCTATTTGCATGCTTTTGTGGATAAAATATTTTTCCTCACCTCCATGGACATTCATTTGGGCTGAGGTACGGGTAGTATGGGTGCAATATAGATAAATTGGGTGAGGTAGGGGTGCGGTATATATGTATTGCGTCAGGTAGGGGTGCAGTATAGATGAATTGGGTGAGGTAGGGGTGCAGTATAGATAAATTGAGCAAGGCAGGGGTGCGGTATATATGTATTGGGTCAGGTAGGGGTGCGTTGGAGATAAATTGGGTGAGGTAGGGGTTTAGTATAGATACTTTGGGTGATGTGGAGATAAATTAGATAATTTGGGACATGGGAGAGCAGCCTGCCTACAGCACCCCATCGGTTAATCTATGTGGATTGGCCAAGATGAGCTGAGTTCTCAGGACCAGTAGTGAGGAGACAGAGGCCAGAAACAGTGAGTGCCAGGGTTAAAAAATCGGGTGACTTGGCATCTCTGTTGTAGGCTCCCTCAGACTTATGCCCAATGGTCTGGTTGAACAGATCACTGACTAGTGGGAGGGGTTGCCTTTTTTCATAGTGATTATTATTCAAGCCTCTGTGGATAATTCAAGGCTGGCATCTCCAACAAAGAAATATCCAGCCCAGGCAGGAGAAAATGAGGGGGATCATAACCCCCCCCCCCCCCTGCCTTTTTTTTCCTCCTTACTTAATGGAAATAGGACACATGATACAGTAGTAATGCAAAATAATTACTTCTTCCTCAAGCTTTCTAATTGCCCTTTCTAATTCTCCTTTTTGAGGTATCATATCTCCCGTAGGAGTCTAACTAGTTTAGGATTAAAAAAAAAACCTCTGTGGTATCATGGATTTGAAGGGTTCTTCAAGATCACCAATTCTTAAAGCGAACCTTCACTCTGAATAAGAGTCTATCTTATATGTTTCCCACACCCTGTACATACAGATTGTCCACATTAAAAATCATCCTACCTGCATCTACTGCATGTTATGAGCCTTTAAACATCCAAGATGGCGGCTTATGGAAGCCGCCATCTTATCAGGCAGCCTGCAAACAGGAAGTGCCTCCTGACTGTGCTGCTCTGCATTCTGGGACTGCTGACCTTTACCTGACCCCAGCTCTGCTCTGTCTGAGCAAAGCACAGCTATAACCCGCCCCCCTGTACCTTATCCCACTCTCTCTCCTCAGTAAGTGTGATGCTTCTGAGTCAAGATGGCGGCGCCCGTATCCTAAATTCCTGAACAGAGTTGCAGCCCAGTGGGGGAAAGAATAATAAGTTAGTGACTAAAAACGTAAAATATATTAATTTTAGATGCTGGGGAATCGTTTTTTAAGGGTTTGGGCTTTTCATTAAATCACGCTGAAGGTCCGGTTTAAGAGGAGGGGAACCTCTCTCTCTACTCCAGTGGCTCCGTTCACTGGCCTGATCCATATGAATGTCTTCTCCTTTATCTGGTATGAGAACACAACCCAATCTTTTATGGTATTCAAGAATCCTTTGAGTGCAGGTGCTACTACTCACCAAATCAGGTTCCCGGGGTGTATTGCAGCACTAAGCATTGCCGTCTGCTAAGCCTCATTGGGCACTGGGGGTAATGTGGTTGGCAAAGCCACAAATGACAGAACGCAGGGCTCAGCGCTACTTTGACTGATGTCATCTTAGGAATCACATGCCAGGGGGTCACTAACTTGACTATGGAATTCGACTTGTGCAGCTAAATCTGTGAAAAAAACACACCAACAGAGGAGTGTAGGTAGTTGCGCCTCCTCTTACCTCCAGCAGATACCTGTCACCTCTTCTCCTGTGCCGTTTCATTCTCCTTCCAAGTGTAGCCGGCGGAAGGCATTCAGCCATTATCTTTGTGGTCTTTTAATGTTTTAATGTTCAGATCTGTTCTGCAGTTGCACTACATCACCACAAGATGGCACTGTTGGATAAGAGATGAATTATGACATTACAGGTCTACCAAACCTAAAACCTAACCACATAGGAGTACAGCTGAACTGCTATTGGCTAAAGTGAGTAGAAAGTTAGAGAAGGTTCTAGAGCCACTAGAGGGAGTCTATATAAGGAGAGTTACCTCAGAATGGTTCAGAACATGCAAGATGTAGTTCTCTATTGTAGTAACTGGGACTGAGAGGAAGGTACCAGCAGGGTCAACTGGTAGCAGTCGCAGAGAGAAGGAGAGAGCAGAGGAGCCACATTCATACCTAAGGAGTATCCACAGGAGAAGGTGAACCTTTCTACCCAAGATGCTGAGGAGGAAGCTTAAGGCCGCAGTATTCTGCTATGGGATCAGGATGAGTGATCACCACCTGTCGGAGTACATTTGGATTTAATGTTGTGCTATGGAAGCTGCTAAGGAAACTGTTGTGGAAAGACTGTATGACCTGTTGTGAAGTGTGAAGCCTAAAGTGTACCTGAAGTCCTGCTAATAAAGTAAGTGCCCTTTTCATAAAGTCGGTCTCATTTGGAGTTTTTGGAAGTAAGCCCACATCAGGAGGTCCCCCAAGCCTGTTAACAAAGAACCCACTCCCCATACACCCTGGGGAGCTAAACCTCTCAGGGACCCGTATGCTACACAAGACATACTGTTTTTGGGAGCTTGGAAGATATGATCTGGGCCATAAGGACCAGGGCCGACCTTAGAGTAAGTGTTGCCCCGTGCAAGATTTCAGCATGGCACCCCCAGACACACACAAAAAATGGAAAGCCAGCAACAGAGGAAAAACACAGACAATAGGGAGACAGAGGGATGGGGCAAGAAAAACAGAGGGAATGCAGAAAAAAGTAGACTCAGATAGACATGGGAGAAATAAGAGAAAATGTGGAAAAGAAATGGAGAGAGTGAAAAAGAAAACTAATATTAACGTGAAAAGAGAGAGAATGGAGGGCATGTGGAATATAGAAAAAGGAAAAAAGATTAAATAAATGATAGGTTGTCATAGAAAGTTAGAGAGAGAGTGAGACTGAAGGAATGTGACAAGTTAAAGATGGAGTTAAGGATAGTGTTAAACGTAGCCCAACACAGTGGTCTTACAATTTTACATTTGCCTTTGCCTTCTTTCCCTTTAATGCATTGTAAAGGAAAATTCCGGTATGTTTTTTTCTGTTTCTTGAGGGAGGTGGGAGTTGTGTTCATGCAATGTTTTACTTCTTGTGGACTAGTAGGGGGTCCCAAGCACCCTACAATATTCCAAAGGGTAGAAGTATCAAGACAACTGTCTCGCATGTGGATGATCATACTTCACCCTGATTACCCCTTCCTCTTGGGCTCTGTGGGGTGTGGAAGAACTAGGTGCCTGCTGGCATGGGACCAGTATTCTTTTGTTTTTGGGGGTACTTCTGACAGAGAAAAGTACATTGTTGTATCTGAGGCATGGGGATTTCTGGACTGAAAGGCTTAGGGGGGGGCATGTACAGGGGCGAACCTAAGGGAGGGTCCCCGGGTCCAAACCCCCCTCCCCAGAAGGGCAGAGAAGTTTGTTTTCTTTTTTACAATTTTATTTTAAATATAATTTGTGTTGTGCACTACCCTGGTACAATAGTTTTATATACTTCTTGCATCCTGGAGCCCCTCAGTATATATATATATATATATATATATATATATATATATATATATATATATATATCAGGGACAAATCAGGGACACTTGGGAGGTATTTCTCAACCCCCTGCAGCTGCCCTCTACCACTCATCTAACCCCACCACACCCTGCCACTGTCCTCCAACGCTCACCTAAGCCCTCCAGCCTCTGTGGCTGCCCTCCACCACTTTCCTAACCCCTCTACCCCCCTACCTCTGTCCTTTAACCCTCACCTAACCCCTCCACCCCTTCTGCTGTCCTTTACTACTCACCTAACATCTCCACCCTCTGCTGCTGTCATCCACCACTCACTTAAATCCTCCACCCCCGCCACTGTCCTCTATAACTCACCTTAACCCTTCAAACCCTGCCATTGTCCTCTACCACTCACCTAACCCCTCCATCCCCCGCCTCTCTCCTCCTCCACTTACCGAACCCCTCAACCCCCCTGCCACTGTCCTCTACCACTCCACTTACCACTTACCAAACCAATCCACCCAGTGCAGCTGTCCTCCACTGCTCACCTAACGCTTTCACCCCTGCTGCTGTCCTCCATCACTAACGTAACTCCTCCACCCCATCTACTGTCCTCTAACGCTCACCTAACCCTTCCACTTTCCTCTACTGCTCACCTAACCTTGCCACCCCCCTCTACCCCTCACCTAACCCCTTCACCCCCGTCACTGTCCTCTGCTGCTCACCTAACCCCTTGCCACTGTCCTCTACCACTTACCTAGCCAATTCACCCCTTGCCACTGTCCTCTTACACTCACCTAGCCCCCCCCCCCCCCGGAAACTGACCCGTGCCTCTGACCTAACCTAGCAGGAGGCTCAGCAGCCAGGGCCCAGAGGCAGCAGCAGAGTAGGAAAAATGGAGGACCAATCAGCAACCAATGGGCAATCAGCAGCAAAAAAGACTGGGAGACTGACAATAAGAAGTGGTGGTGAGTACTGAGAGGCTGACCCACAATGCAGTGCAACACAGGTAACTGCAAATACACCTCGCCCAGTGTGCAACCATTTCCAAGTCCCCCTTCAAATAACCAGGAGAAATAGGTAGGTATCTTTGCACTGCAGGGTTCACAAGTGGCAGAAGAGGGAGGATTTTCACTATCCTTGAGATTTTGCCACTCTCTAGCAGGGCATCCCAATACATTAATTCTTACCTTGTCAGTGATCACATGGCACATGCACACACTATCCTCCAATCAGTGGCTAGTGGTCCATTCAGGTTTACTTAGCAACTCTGACAGAGCTGATATAAGAGTGGCTTAGTAAATCTGAGCATGTGCAGCTGGCTGCTCCCCTTTGGCTGTGCCCAGCTGTGCCAACCATTCAGAAATGTCTGGTGTGGGCATCAGCCAGAGGGAAGCCAGAGATGGCAGCGCAGGCCACACGTGCATTGTGGGAGCTTTGATGAGGTAAGTGTACTAGGCATTTCACACAGAGGAGCATCCCGATTTGGGATAGGAAATCATTGGGCCTTGGAGTCGTTAAGCACCTTGTGGACCAGGACCCCTCCCTCACCTAGAGGTCTTGGCCTGTTGGAACCTAAGATCCACCTAACTCACCCCTCTCCATCCACTTGTGAGCTTGACATTAGGTAGATACTTACCTTTTCCATTCATGATCTGTCTGCACAGGGGCTATGAAGTTCCAGGTCCTCTTGGAGTTAGGAGTTAGGCACCAACTTGAGAGGGTGCAGTGGATGGGACCACACCAGGCCCAGAAGGTCAGGGGGGCCCCATCATTGTTACTCCTTCACCTTATTTATAATATTTGTGCTCACTTTGGCATCATTGTGAGAAAGGAAGCATATTTGTCTCTGCTGTTAGTTGTCTAACTGCATCTAATTAAAAAGTCAGAAAAAGACCAAAAAAATGTTACTGTATGAGCCTTGAAAAGACTTCATCTAATGTTTGCACCAAGGCCTCGGTACACTTAACCGGACCAACAGCCTGGCACAGTTGGAAAAGAAATGTAGCGGCCATTTTGGAACTTCCTCTACAGCACTTCCTGTTTGCAGGTAGCCTGCAAATGTATGAGCCACCATCTTGTTTTTAAAATTTACCCTAGCATGAATTAAAAATGTTATGTGCATCTAAATTGCCCTGGGGGGGGGTGCATATGAGCACTGTTTGTTGTGTTGGTCTGATTTAGGTCATTTTTGACTGCTGGTCCACTTTATTTACGCCACTAGTTAGAGGTATGTCATGGACGTGACCAGGGGACGTGGTCTAATTACAAAAAATGTTGCTGCGCTACACATGCTTATCTTCCCCCCTCCTTCACATCTTCAAATTTTAGAGGTATGCTTCTCATGAGGGGCCACGCCCCCTCCCACCCCACACTTGATGCCCCCCCAGGACAAAATCGGGAGCGCCACTGGGGCATGTAGCAGCCAAACCTGTTCTGTAACCGGTTTGGCACTTTGTAAAACATACACAGACTTTGCAAGCTTTCATTTATTTTTAGCCAAGATCATAAAACATGTGCATTTTGCATGCAGGGGATTGCAGGGTTTTCCTGTGTTTAATCTTTACAGCCTTTAATGGCTCATGTCCCCCTCAGAAGACCACAAACCTCAGTCTTTGATTATTGTTATTAATTAAATATTTGGAAAACCAATTGATTTGATTTCGGAAAACATTACTTATATCCCATATTGCCTTCAGATGTCACTGGTGCTTAAAACTTGCAATAGAGTTTCAAAAATAGATACTCTGCATTCTACTGGCTCTATAACATGGGGCACAAACTTTTGGGGTCTACGGGCCACATTGTCTTATTGTTTCACTTCAAGGGGAGCAATAAAATGTAGGCAGAGAAAACGCAAATCGCTTCTCTCTCTTTGCAGGAAAGTTGTAACCTTAAAGTGGACCAAAAGCCACAGCCTTCGGCGTCCTTTAGCAGGGACGCCCGTTATACTCACCTTCTATTCCTTTAGCGGGGCCTGTGCCTGCGCCAGGCTTTTGTGAATGGTGGGAGCAAGCATGCTCACTGTTAGAGGGTAGCAGGAATGTGGCCATCAGAGCACTTGGAGCTTTGCTGGACTCAAACATAGCCGAGTTTGCGTCAGCACAATCGTGTGCAGTGATTGGACGGGAGACCGTGCAGTTAGTTTGGAAGACCTGAGAGGTTCCTATAGCTGTGTGAAACCCTTGAAGTCGCTGATTTACTCAAATTTTTCGGGCAGCTCCCTCAATGCTGCAATCACTGGCTGCCACATACCCGTCTTCCCTGTAGCTGTGCACACTCCGGCAGGGTGTTTTTTAGGGGTTGAACCGCTGTAATATTATATATAATATAATTATAATATATATATATATATATATATATATATATATATAATATATTGATATAATATAAAAATGTTAATACTATTTTTATGTTCTCTACATCTAAATTCTACCAGTTTCTGAGATTGGGTACTGCGCCGTTATTTTGGGGCAACCAAAAAGGTGGACTCCATCCAGCCCCACCTTGTAGAGCCTTTTTGTGCTCCCTCTGTAGGAGGTAGCGCAGGTGCACCAGGAAGCCATGAGACCTGGGGCTGATTTATTAATATTCCAGCAGTGCCCCATTTCTAGCACAACTACTTGTGCCATAGGAAAAACAGTGCATGTGTTTTTGGCGCGTGGTGGCTTAGCATGAAATAAAGTGGCATAACGTGCCTAACCAGTAACAATAAGACAGCCTCTACATGGGATGCACCAATGTTGCACCAGTGTCTTTCTAGACAGTCCATCCATATTTATTGGATGTCCTTGAATTTCCGCAGAGTGGCTGAAACTGGCTCACACAAAACACACACTTCTGATGATAAAGGATGTTTATTTGTACCAAAACTAAATTCTAGCAGAAAAACAATGTTATAAATGCAGACTTAATAGACATAAGAGATGTAAAAATAAATCATTTTCAGAGAAGTTAAAAAAAAAAGCACCATAAACTACATTTCTGTGCTCATCTTATGTCTCAAATGCCATGGGCGAAATTTAAAACTAAAAAAAAAAACTGGGAAAATAACATGCAGAATAATTTGCCCATTATAACCTATGGGAGTAGCAAGTTATGCCACAAAAAGCAGGCGCATCAAAATGGCAAGTGTATGTGTTCTTGTAGATTAATAAATGCCGGTTTCACACAGGCGCTAATGTGAAAAACTTTAATAAACGCAATTCGCACCGGCGTGTCGTGCAAAAACTGGCATTAGACTGGCGTAATAGGTTCATAAATCAGGCCCCTGATGGGGCAACCAAAAAGGTGGACTACATCCAGCCCCAAATGTTTGGCATCACTCAGTTTCCATTCCATGGCCTAATAAATGCGTTCAACATACAATACAATCCTGAATAAGAGACTATTAAGGCATAATTATAGTGAAATCTAAGCAAGAGCATCAATGGCAATCATCCATTTATTTTAAAGGTGTACTCTATTGTTTCTTGGACTTAGACTTCCCTCTGGTTGGCTTTCTACCACAGCAGCATCGGCAGGTGAAGGTGCAACATTTAATACTGATGAAGAGTGAGGTGAGAAGCACTACAAAGAGGAAGGCAAAGACATCTAGGGAGTGATACTGAATCCAGTTCAAATCATGAGCAGCTGGACGCAAGTGGGGAGCTCCCTTGTGTCTCATGACAAACTCCACCCAGTGCACGGCCAGGTCCAGAGGGTGGATTGGTCGGTCTAGATGTAGAGCAGAGAGCCTCTGAATGTTTTCCTTGTAACTAGAAAACAAAATATCCTAAATTACAATGGCTGAAAAAATGTAACAAAAAGGGACTACATTTCTATTTCATCTTTAGCTAGTTGCTAACTATAATAGTTAAAGGTTGAATTTTGCCATATGCGCCAAGATGAGCAGCATTTTTGAGTGTTTTACTTGCCCCATAAAGCAGTCCTACACTCAAACAGTTAAAGCGGAACAAAACCCAGGAATTTGATGCCACCGGGGATAAAGTAGCGCACCCTTCCCTTTCATTCCAATGAGAGCCATTTGCCCCATTCCTCCTCCACAATAAAACCGCAACTACACTCTAACACCCCTGTATCTGGATAGTGCCGCGCTATCCAGATCGCTGCCCATGAAAAACCAAAGCATACGTGGGCTCTCGTCTAATGAGCGCCGCCTGCCGTGACTACATAATTTGGCAGGCAGCTCTTATTGAAGTGAAAGGGACACACATGCCTACCATCCCAGCCTATCTGAATGGCAGGGACAGGAGTGCGTGCACGCCACGTTCCCCTTTCAAACCAATGAGAGCCATTCATCCCATTCCTCCACCACAATTAAACCAGAACAACACCCTAAAAAAAAATGTCTGCATCTGGATAGAGCCCTGCACTATCCAGATCGCTGCCCATGAAAAACCCACAACTAGGGATGAGTGAATCGATCCGGACGAACCCGGATTCGATCCGAATTTCATGAAAAATTCGATTCGGATCGAATCCGAATTTCCCCGCGATTCGATCGCTCGAAGTTTTCCTTTAACATCCATTCATTTACATTACAGGCATTCTAAGATGGCGGACGGGACATGTCGAGACATCAACCCCGCGCCAGTGCAAGCTGGGACAGTCACATGCAGCCTATCAGCAGCCAGCAAGCCCGGTGACGTCACAGCGCTATTTAAGTCGGCGGACATCTTGCTTTTCCTCATTTCTCTATTGCATTCGTGAGAGACAGGACGCTGCTGTAGGCAGGGAGAGACAGTTAGACAGACAGGGACAGGCTGGAGACAGGCAGGAGACAGGCAGGAGACAGACAGAAAGTCAGCGAAAAGCAGGGAAAGTTAGGAAAAATTGGAGGCAGTCACAGGGAGATTTTTTTTTTTTTTCATCCAGCCTGAGTGTTACTGGCTGGCTGACTGGCTTTGTTAGCGTTTTCAGGCTGCTTATACACTAACTGTGCATATATACTGAACTGATCTCAAGTCTGCTGTGAGGCATCCCATTCTGTGACTACACCAGCCTCTATTTAATACCATAACCATTTGCACTTATTCTAATAGAAATTAGGCCTGATAAAGACACTTTTGCTGTGCATAGTATTAGTGCTGCCAGGTGCTCTCAGGGTTTTGGGGCATCCCATTCTGTGACTACACCAGCCTCTATTTAATACCATAACCATTTGCACTTATTCTAATAGAAATTAGGCCTGATAAAGACACTTTTGCTGTGCATAGTATTACTGCTGCCAGGTGCTCTCTGGTTTTTGGGGCATCCCATTCTGTGACTACACCAGCCTCTATTTAATACCATAACCATTTGCACTTATTCTAATAGAAATTAGGCCTGATAAAGACACTTTTGCTGTGCATAGTATTAGTGCTGCCAGGTGCTCTCTGGTTTTTGGGGCATCCCATTCTGTGACTACACCAGCCTCTATTTAATACCATAACCATTTGCACTTATTCTAATAGAAATTAGGCCTGATAAAGACACTTTTGCTGTGCATAGTATTAGTGCTGCCAGGTGCTCTCTGGTTTTTGGGGCATCCCATTCTGTGACTACACCAGCCTCTATTTAATACCATAACCATTTGCACTTATTCTAATAGAAATTAGGCCTGATAAAGACACTTTTGCTGTGCATAGTATTAGTGCTGCCAGGTGCTCTCTGGTTTTTGGGGCATCCCATTCTGTGACTACACCAGCCTCTATTTAATACCATAACCATTTGCACTTATTCTAATAGAAATTTGGCCTGATAAAGACACTTTTGCTGTGCATAGTATTAGTGCTGCCAGGTGCTCTCTGGTTTTTGGGGCATCCCATTCTGTGACTACACCAGCCTCTATTTAATACCATAACCATTTGCACTTATTCTAATAGAAATTAGGCCTGATAAAGACACTTTTGCTGTGCATAGTATTACTGCTGCCAGGTGCTCTCTGGTTTTTGGGGCATCCCATTCTGTGACTACACCAGCCTCTATTTAATACCAAAACCATTTGCACTTATTCTAATAGAAATTAGGCCTGATAAAGACACTTTTGCTGTGCATAGTATTAGTGCTGCCAGGTGCTCTCTGGTTTTTGGGGCATCCCATTCTGTGACTACACCAGCCTCTATTTAATACCATAACCATTTGCACTTATTCTAATAGAAATTAGGCCTGATAAAGACACTTTTGCTGTGCATAGTATTACTGCTGCCAGGTGCTCTCTGGTTTTTGGGGCATCCCATTCTGTGACTACACCAGCCTCTATTTAATACCATAACCATTTGCACTTATTCTAATAGAAATTAGGCCTGATAAAGACACTTTTGCTGTGCATAGTATTAGTGCTGCCAGGTGCTCTCTGGTTTTTGGGGCATCCCATTCTGTGACTACACCAGCCTCTATTTAATACCATAACCATTTGCACTTATTCTAATAGAAATTTGGCCTGATAAAGACACTTTTGCTGTGCATAGTATTAGTGCTGCCAGGTGCTCTCTGGTTTTTGGGGCATCCCATTCTGTGACTACACCAGCCTCTATTTAATACCATAACCATTTGCACTTATTCTAATAGAAATTAGGCCTGATAAAGACACTTTTGCTGTGCATAGTAGTACTGCTGCCAGGTGCACTGCTGGCTGTTGGGGCATCCCATTCTGTAACATAGCATACCCCTCTTTATTTACACTAAGCAGCTCTCTTATTTACACTAGGCAGGCCTGTTGGAGGCTGAGTGTTACTGCTCACTTTTGGTGTGCATTATATTCTGTTTCATATAGACCCACCGCTGCCTGGGGGTTCTTAAAATATCACCTACTACCACGCCAGTTAGACTATGTCGGGCAGACAAGTGCCTGGAAGTGAAAAGAGGAGTGGCAGAGGCCAAGATTTCACAGGCAGAGCTCGCAGCAGACTGGGGGCCAGTAGCAGCAGGAGTCACGCTGAGAGACCTAATCTGCCAGTATCTGCTAGCGGTCGGGTCTCCACCAGTAACGCATCTGCCGTGGTAGATTGGTTGACGCGCTCATCAACAACATCATCACAACTTACGTCTGAGACCCCCAGTCTAGGGTCGGTAGGTTCCTCTGACACAACCCTGAGTTGGCATGCCCCGAGAGCAGTCCCTGTCCTCCCATTGCCTCTGTCCTACGCTGTTCCCTCCCCCAGCGACGTATCCTATGCTTTGGGTTCAGCTCCACTCTTTAGTGAGGAGGACCATCAGATAGAGGACAGTCAGCAGCTACTGCCCAGCCAAGAAATGGAGGTGGCTTCTTTAGCTAGGCAGACAAATAGTGATGTGGAGAGTGTCGTGGGTGCTGCGAGCGTTCCAGCTCCTGCGCCAGACACTGTTGACGAATCCACGAACATCAGTGACGTACAGCCACAACTCGGTGATAATGATGATGACGATGAAGCCGATCGCACTTGGGAGCCGGGTGATGAAGGGGCTTCATCGTCATCATCAGGAGAAGAGGGGCGCAGGTTGCCCCGGAGTCAGCAGCTGAGGCAGCAAGGTGGTAGCAGTCAGCATGGGGGCACAATTCCAAAGGCTGGAGCCGGCCGGGGCCGGTGCCGGGGTAGAGCACCTGCTGTGCGGCAGTCTACCTTATCGGGAGGTAGTGGAGCAGGGGTTCCTGGAGTTGGCAACAGCAGCAGTGAATCAGTGAGGCCAGGGGGTGGGAAAAGTAGCTACTCGGCAGTGTGGCAGTTTTTCCTGAAGCATCCGCAGGAGGGTAACATGGCCACATGCAAGATATGTAGGCAAAAGGTGAAGCGTGGCCAGGGTCCAAATGTTGGCACCACGGCCCTGCGTCAACATATGATGCGTCACCATAAAGCGACCTGGGAGAACCGAGGCTCCCAAGGGGTGGTCCAGTCTGCTTCCTCAACAAGTGGCACGCCGCTCCCAATTTCTGCCAGCCAAGGCTCCAGAACCTCAGCCGAAGGCAGCTGTGCGTCATACCCATCCTCTGTCGCTCCTGCTCCTCCTCCTCCTCCTCCAAGTCATGCATCCCGCCAGCAATCCATCAGCGAAGCCATGTCCAAGAGACAGCAGTATGCGCCCACTCATCCTACGGCGCAGAAGCTGAATGTGCTCCTGTCCAAGTTGCTGGTGCTGCAGTCGCTCCCTTTTCAGGTGGTGGAATCTGCACCTTTCAGAGAACTGATGGCTTGTGCCGAGCCGAGGTGGAGAGTCCCAAGCCGTCATTTCTTTGCCAAGAAGGCAGTACCAGCGCTGCACACTTTTGTTGAACAGAAGGTGGGCCAGTCCTTGAGCCTGTCGGTGTGTAGCAAAGTGCATGGCAGCGCCGACATCTGGAGCTGTAACTACGGTCAGGGACAGTACATGTCATTTACGGCCCACTGGGTGAATGTGGTCCCTTTGCAGCAGCAGCAGCAACTTGGACAGGTCACGCCGCTTCGGCCTCCGCGCTCCCTGCCCGTTGGGCCTGTGACACCGTGCGACTCGGCCTCCTCATCCTCCGCCATCTCCTCACCCTCCACTGTAGGCTCAAGTCTCAGTGCCCCTCCAGTCTACCATGTGTGCAGGGCACGGAGGTGTCACGCAGTGCTTCACATGGTTTGTCTTGGCGAACGGAGTCACACAGGGGAGGAACTGCTTAAATGTATTCATCAGGAAATCCAAACATGGCTTACTCCAAGAAAACTTAAAATGGGAATCATGGTTACCGACAATGGGAAGAACATTTTGTCTGCGCTGCGCCAAGGAAGCCTGACCCATGCCCCCTGCATGGCTCACGTCTTCAATCTGGTTGTCAAGCGGTTTCTGAAGTGTTCCCCCATCTGCAAGACATCCTAACAACTTCAAGGAAACTTTGCATGCACTTCAGCCACTCATACACCGCCAAACACACCCTTCTTGAGCTACAGCGTCAGAATGGTATCCCCCAACATAGTCTGATTTGCGATGTTTTTTTCACCCGTTGGAATTCCACCCTTCACATGTTGGACCGATTATATGAACAGAGAAAAGCCATCACGGATTTCCTGATGATCCAAGCAGATAGGGGGACTCCCCTGTGTAACTTCAATGTCAACCAGTGGCAGCTCATACGTGACACCTGCCGTTTGCTCAGGCCCTTTGAGGAAGCCACTTTATTTGTCAGTCGGCAGGATTACGGGATGAACGACGTGATTCCACTGCTTCATGTACTACAGCACATGTTGGAAACCATGGCTGGTCAGGGCACTGGAGACATGGCGTTTACATCTTACGGCCACATGAACCCCGTTGGAGCTGAACTGGAGGAGGAGGAGGAAGAGGAGGAGGAGGAGTTGCCCAGCGAAACACAGTTTAGGCTTGGCGAAATGGCTGGTTTATCTAGTCAGCGGACAGGAGAGGAGGAGCAGGAGCAGCCAGAGGAGCTAGAGGTTTTTGAGGAAGGCAAGACAGAGGACCCGGGCACACCGTGGCAGTATGCAGTGGAGATGGAGACAGGTAGTCCATCCGACTCACTTGCGCAAATGGCAGGAAGCATGCTCACGTGCTTGCGTAGTGACCCCAGAATTGTTTCCATCTGTCGGCGGAATGACTTCTGGCTGTCCACCTTATTGGACCCTCGCTTCCGGCACAAAATGGGGGCATTTTTTAAACCCACCGAGAGGGAGGACAAACTGAACTACTACAAAGACATTCTACGTAGGCAGTTGGCCGATGCCTATCTGCGCCATGGTCCATACTCTCGCAGGTCTGACTCGAGGGGACCTCTGCGCTCACCTTCCACTGCCATGGCCGCTGGGGGGGTTGGCAGGAGCAGCAGCTACATCAGCAGCACATCAGCAGCAGCCTCAGTCTTCAGTCGCTAATGAGTAGCTTTCTACACCCGCATAGTGAGCCTACTCATGAGCAGCAGGAAGACCTGGAGCAGGACCTGCCAAAACACCTTGAGGATCCGCTGGACTTCTGGGCAGCCAAACTTGATTTGTGGCCGCAACTAGCAGAGTTTGCCCTGGAAAAGCTGTCCTGCCCGGCAAATAGCGTGCCATCTGAGCGGGTGTTTAGTGCGGCGGGGGCCATAGTTACGGCGAGGAGAACTCGTCTGTCAACTAAAAATGTGGAGAGACTCACCTTTGTCAAAATGAATCAGGGATGGATCAGCCAGGATTTCCACCCACCAATGCCTGATGCATGCGACTAGATTCAGCATGGTGCCACGTTTTACACTTTCCAAATGGTGCAAAACATATTTATGTCTTTAGGCCAATTTTTCGGCTCCTGCTGATGCCAACTCCAGGGTGTGAATCATCCAATTTTTGGGCTCCTGAAGCCAACTCCAGTGTCTCTTTAAAGTAATGTTTTGGCTCCTGCTGCTGCTGCTGCCAACTCCAGGGTGTGATTCATCCAATTTTTGGGCTCCTGAAGCCAACCCCAGGGTCTCTTTAAAGTAATATTTGGGCTCCTGCTGCTGCTGCCAACTCCAGGGTGTGATTCATCCAATTTCTGGGCTACTGAAGCCAACCCCAGTGTCTCTTTAAAGTAATGTTTGGGCTCCTGCTGCTGCTGCCAACTCCAGGGTGTGATTCATCCAATTTTTGGGCTCCTGAAGCCAACCCCAGGGTCTCTTTAAAGTAATATTTGGGCTCCTGCTGCTGCTGCTGCCAACTCCAGGGTGTGAATCATCCAATTTTTGGGCTCCTGAAGCCAACCCCAGGGTCTCTTTAAAGTAATATTTGGGCTCCTGCTGCTGCTGCTGCCAACTCCAGGGTGTGAATCATCCAATTTTTGGGCTCCTGAAGCCAACCCCAGTGTCTCTTTAAAGTAATGTTTGGGCTGCTGCTGCTGCCAACCCCAGAGTGTGATTCATTCAATTTTTGGGCTCCTGAAGCCAACCCCAGTGTCTCTTTAAAGTAATGTTTGGGCTCCTGTTGCTGATGCTGCTGCTGCCAACTCCTGCCAACTCCAGGGTGTGAATCATCCAATTTTTGGGCTCCTGAAGCCAACCCCAGTGTCTCTTTAAAGTAATGTTTGGGCTCCTGCTGCTGCTACTGCCAACTCCAGGGTGTGAATCATCCAATCTTTGGGCTCCTGCTGCCAACCCCAGTGTCTCTTTAAAGTAATGTTTGGGCTCCTGCTGCTGCTGCGGCTGCCAACTCCAGGGTGTGATTCATCCAATTTTTGGGCTCCTGAAGCCAACCCCAGTGTCTCTTTAAAGTAATGTTTGGGCTCCTGCTGCTGCTGCCAACTCCAGGGTGTGATTCATCCAATTTTTGGGCTCCTGAAGCCAACCCCAGAGTCTCTTTAAAGTAATATTTGGGCTCCTGCTGCTGCCAACTCCAGGGTGTGAATCATCCAATTTTTGGGCTCCTGAAGCCAACCCCAGTGTCTCTTTAAAGTAATGTTTGGGCTCCTGCTGCTGCTGCCAACTCCAGGGTGTGATTCATCCAATTTTTGGGCTCCTGAAGCCAACCCCAGGGTCTCTTTTAAAGTAATATTTGGGCTCCTGCTGCTGCCAACTCCAGGGTGTGATTCATCAAATTTTTGGGCTCCTGAAGCCAACTCCAGTGTCTCTTTAAAGTAATGTTTGGGCTCCTGTTGCTGCTGCTGCTGCTGCCAACTCCTGCCAACTCCAGGATGTGATTCATCCAATTTTTGGGCTCCTGAAGCCAACCCCAGGGTCTCTTTAAAGTAATATTTGGGCTCCTGCTGCTGCCAACTCCAGGGTGTGAATCATCCAATTTTTGGGCTCCTGAAGCCAACCCCAGGGTCTCTTTAAAGTAATATTTGGGCTACTGCTGCTGCCAACTCCAGGGTGTGATTCATCCAATTTTTGGGCTCCTGAAGCCAACCCCAGTGTCTCTTTAAAGTAATGTTTGGGCTGCTGCTGCTGCCAACTCCAGGGTGTGATTCATCCAATTTTTGGGCTCCTGAAGCCAACCCCAGGGTCTCTTTAAAGTAATATTTGGGCTCCTGCTGCTGCTGCTGCCAACTCCAGGGTGTGATTCATCCAATTTTTGGGCTCCTGAAGCCAACCCCAGGGTCTCTTTAAAGTAATATTTGGGCTCCTGCTGCTGCTGCCAACTCCAGGGTGAGAATCATCCAATTTTTGGGCTCCTGAAGCCAACCCCAGGGTCTCTTTAAAGTAATATTTGTGCTCCTGCTGCTGCTGCTGCCAACTCCAGGGTGTGAATCATCCAATTTTTGGGCTCCTGAAGCCAACCCCAGTGTCTCTTTAAAGTAATGTTTGGGCTCCTGCTGCTGCTGCCAACTCCAGGGTGTGATTCATCCAATTTTTGGGCTCCTGAAGCCAACCCCAGTGTCTCTTTAAAGTAATGTTTGGGCTGCTGCTGCTGCCAACCCCAGAGTGTGATTCATTCAATTTTTGGGCTCCTGAAGCCAACCCCAGTGTCTCTTTAAAGTAATGTTTGGGCTCCTGTTGCTGATGCTGCTGCTGCCAACTCCTGCCAACTCCAGGGTGTGAATCATCCAATTTTTGGGCTCCTGAAGCCAACCCCAGTGTCTCTTTAAAGTAATGTTTGGGCTCCTGCTGCTGCTACTGCCAACTCCAGGGTGTGAATCATCCAATCTTTGGGCTCCTGCTGCCAACCCCAGTGTCTCTTTAAAGTAATGTTTGGGCTCCTGCTGCTGCTGCGGCTGCCAACTCCAGGGTGTGATTCATCCAATTTTTGGGCTCCTGAAGCCAACCCCAGTGTCTCTTTAAAGTAATGTTTGGGCTCCTGCTGCTGCTGCCAACTCCAGGGTGTGATTCATCCAATTTTTGGGCTCCTGAAGCCAACCCCAGAGTCTCTTTAAAGTAATATTTGGGCTCCTGCTGCTGCCAACTCCAGGGTGTGAATCATCCAATTTTTGGGCTCCTGAAGCCAACCCCAGTGTCTCTTTAAAGTAATGTTTGGGCTCCTGCTGCTGCTGCCAACTCCAGGGTGTGATTCATCCAATTTTTGGGCTCCTGAAGCCAACCCCAGGGTCTCTTTTAAAGTAATATTTGGGCTCCTGCTGCTGCCAACTCCAGGGTGTGATTCATCAAATTTTTGGGCTCCTGAAGCCAACTCCAGTGTCTCTTTAAAGTAATGTTTGGGCTCCTGTTGCTGCTGCTGCTGCTGCCAACTCCTGCCAACTCCAGGATGTGATTCATCCAATTTTTGGGCTCCTGAAGCCAACCCCAGGGTCTCTTTAAAGTAATATTTGGGCTCCTGCTGCTGCCAACTCCAGGGTGTGAATCATCCAATTTTTGGGCTCCTGAAGCCAACCCCAGGGTCTCTTTAAAGTAATATTTGGGCTACTGCTGCTGCCAACTCCAGGGTGTGATTCATCCAATTTTTGGGCTCCTGAAGCCAACCCCAGTGTCTCTTTAAAGTAATGTTTGGGCTGCTGCTGCTGCCAACTCCAGGGTGTGATTCATCCAATTTTTGGGCTCCTGAAGCCAACCCCAGGGTCTCTTTAAAGTAATATTTGGGCTCCTGCTGCTGCTGCTGCCAACTCCAGGGTGTGATTCATCCAATTTTTGGGCTCCTGAAGCCAACCCCAGGGTCTCTTTAAAGTAATATTTGGGCTCCTGCTGCTGCTGCCAACTCCAGGGTGTGAATCATCCAATTTTTGGGCTCCTGAAGCCAACCCCAGGGTCTCTTTAAAGTAATATTTGTGCTCCTGCTGCTGCTGCTGCCAACTCCAGGGTGTGAATCATCCAATTTTTGGGCTCCTGAAGCCAACCCCAGTGTCTCTTTAAAGTAATGTTTGGGCTCCTGCTGCTGCTGCCAACTCCAGGGTGTGATTCATCCAATTTTTGGGCTCCTGAAGCCAACCCCAGGGTCTCTTTAAAGTAATATTTGGGCTCCTGCAGCTGCTGCCAACTCCAGGGTGTGATTCATCCAATTTTTGGGCTCCTGAAGCCAACCCCAGTGTCTCTTTAAAGTAATGTTTGGGCTCCTGTTGCTGCTGCTGCTGCTGCTGCCAACTCCTGCCAACTCCAGGGTGTGATTCATCCAATTTTTGGGCTCCTGAAGCCAACCCCAGGGTCTCTTTAAAGTAATATTTGGGCTCCTGCTACTGCTGCTGCCAACTCCAGGGTGTGAATCATCCAATTTTTGGGCTCCTGAAGCCAACCCCAGGGTCTCTTTAAAGTAATATTTGGGCTCCTGCTGCTGCTGCCAACTCCAGGGTGTGATTCATCCAATTTTTGGGCTACTGATGCCAACCCCAGTGTCTCTTTAAAGTAATGTTTGGGCTCCTGCTGCTGCTGCCAACTCCAGGGTGTGATTCATCCAATTTTTGGGCTCCTGAAGCCAACCCCAGGGTCTCTTTAAAGTAATATTTGGGCTCCTGCTGCTGCTGCTGCCAACTCCAGGGTGTGAATCATCCAATTTTTGGGCTCCTGAAGCCAACCCCAGGGTCTCTTTAAAGTAATATTTGGGCTCCTGCTGCTGCTGCTGCCAACTCCAGGGTGTGAATCATCCAATTTTTGGGCTCCTGAAGCCAACCCCAGTGTCTCTTTAAAGTAATGTTTGGGCTGCTGCTGCTGCCAACCCCAGGGTGTGATTCATCCAATTTTTGGGCTCCTGAAGCCAACCCCAGTGTCTCTTTAAAGTAATGTTTGGGCTCCTGTTGCTGATGCTGCTGCTGCCAACTCCTGCCAACTCCAGGGTGTGAATCATCCAATTTTTGGGCTCCTGAAGTCAACCCCAGTGTCTCTTTAAAGTAATGTTTGGGCTCCTGCTGCTGCTGCTGCCAACTCCAGGGTGTGATTCATCCAGTCTTTGGGCTCCTGCTGCCAACCCCAGTGTCTCTTCAAAGTAATGTTTGGGCTCCTGCTGCGGCTGCCAACTCCAGGGTGTGATTCATCCAATTTTTGGGCTCCTGAAGCCAACCCCAGTGTCTCTTTAAAGTAATGTTTGGGCTCCTGCTGCTCCTGCTGCTGCCAACTCCAGGGTGTGATTCATCCAATTTTTGGGCTCCTGAAGCCAACCCCAGAGTCTCTTTAAAGTAATATTTGGGCTCCTGCTGCTGCCAACTCCAGGGTGTGAATCATCCAATTTTTGGGCTCCTGAAGCCAACCCCAGTGTCTCTTTAAAGTAATGTTTGGGCTCCTGCTGCTGCTGCCAACTCCAGGGTGTGAATCATCCAATTTTTGGGCTCCTGAAGCGAACCCCAGGGTCTCTTTTAAAGTAATATTTGGGCTCCTGCTGCTGCCAACTCCAGGGTGTGATTCATCCAATTTTTGGGCTCCTGAAGCCAACCCCAGTGTCTCTTTAAAGTAATGTTTGGGCTCCTGTTGCTGCTGCTGCTGCTGCCAACTCCTGCCAACTCCAGGATGTGATTCATCCAATTTTTGGGCTCCTGAAGCCAACCCCAGGGTCTCTTTAAAGTAATATTTGGGCTCCTGCTGCTGCTGCTGCCAACTCCAGGGTGTGAATCATCCAATTTTTGGGCTCCTGAAGCCAACCCCAGGGTCTCTTTAAAGTAATATTTGGGCTACTGCTGCTGCCAACTCCAGGGTGTGATTCATCCAATTTTTGGGCTCCTGAAGCCAACCCCAGTGTCTCTTTAAAGTAATGTTTGGGCTGCTGCTGCTGCCAACTCCAGGGTGTGATTCATCCAATTTTTGGGCTCCTGAAGCCAACCCCAGGGTCTCTTTAAAGTAATATTTGGGCTCCTGCTGCTGCTGCTGGCAACTCCAGGGTGTGATTCATCCAATTTTTGGGCTCCTGAAGCAGACCCCAGGGTCTCTTTAAAGTAATATTTGGGCTCCTGCTGCTGCTGCTGCCAACTCCAGGGTGTGAATCATCCAATTTTTGGGCTCCTGAAGCCAACCCCAGGGTCTCTTTAAAGTAATATTTGTGCTCCTGCTGCTGCTGCTGCCAACTCCAGGGTGTGAATCATCCAATTTTTGGGCTCCTGAAGCCAACCCCAGTGTCTCTTTAAAGTAATGTTTGGGCTCCTGCTGCTGCTGCCAACTCCAGGGTGTGATTCATCCAATTTTTGGGCTCCTGAAGCCAACCCCAGGGTCTCTTTAAAGTAATATTTGGGCTCCTGCTGCTGCTGCCAACTCCAGGGTGTGATTCATCCAATTTTTGGGGTCCTGAAGCCAACCCCAGTGTCTCTTTAAAGTAATGTTTGGGCTCCTGTTGCTGCTGCTGCTGCTGCTGCTGCCAACTCCTGCCAACTCCAGGGTGTGATTCATCCAATTTTTGGGCTCCTGAAGCCAACCCCAGGGTCTCTTTAAAGTAATATTTGGGCTCCTGCTACTGCTGCTGCCAACTCCAGGGTGTGAATCATCCAATTTTTGGGCTCCTGAAACCAACCCCAGGGTCTCTTTAAAGTAATATTTGGGCTCCTGCTGCTGCTGCCAACTCCAGGGTGTGATTCATCCAATTTTTGGGCTCCTGAAGCCAACCCCAGGGTCTCTTTAAAGTAATATTTGGGCTCCTGCTGCTGCTGCTGCCAACTCCAGGGTGTGAATCATCCAATTTTTGGGCTCCTGAAGCCAACCCCAGGGTCTCTTTAAAGTAATATTTGTGCTCCTGCTGCTGCTGCTGCCAACTCCAGGGTGTGAATCATCCAATTTTTGAGCTCCTGAAGCCAACCCCAGTGTCTCTTTAAAGTAATGTTTGGGCTCCTGCTGCTGCTGCCAACTCCAGGGTGTGATTCATCCAATTTTTGGGCTCCTGAAGCCAACCCCAGGGTCTCTTTAAAGTAATATTTGGGCTCCTGCTGCTGCTGCCAACTCCAGGGTGTGATTCATCCAATTTTTGGGCTCCTGAAGCCAACCCCAGTGTCTCTTTAAAGTAATATTTGGGCTCCTGCTACTGCTGCTGCCAACTCCAGGGTGTGAATCATCCAATTTTTGGGCTCCTGAAGCCAACCCCAGGGTCTCTTTAAAGTAATATTTGGGCTCCTGCTGCTGCTGCCAACTCCAGGGTGTGATTCATCCAATTTTTGGGCTCCTGAAGCCAACCCCAGTGTCTCTTTAAAGTAATGTTTGGGCTGCTGCTGCTGCCAACTCCAGGGTGTGATTCATCCAATTTTTGGGCTCATGAAGCCAACCCCAGGGTCTCTTTAAAGTAATATTTGGGCTCCTGCTGCTGCCAACTCCAGGGTGTGAATCATCCAATTTTTAGGCTCCTGAAGCCAACCCCAGTGTCTCTTTAAAGTAATATTTGGGCTCCTGCTGCTGCCAACTCCAGGGTGTGAATCATCCAATTTTTGGGCTACTGAAGCCAACCTCAGTGTCTCTTTAAAGTAATGTTTGGGCTCCTGCTGCTGCTGCTGCCAACTCCAGGGTGTGAATCATCCAATTTTTGGGCTCCTGAAGCCAACCCCAGGGTCTCTTTAAAGTAATATTTGGGCTCCTGCTGCTGCTGCTGCCAACTCCAGGGTGTGAATCATCCAATTTTTGGGCTCCTGAAGCCAACCCCAGTTTCTCTTTAAAGTAATGTTTGGGCTGCTGCTGCTGCCAACCCCAGGGTGTGATTCATCCAATTTATGGGCTCCTGAAGCCTACCCCAGTGTCTCTTTAAAGTAATGTTTGGGCTCCTGTTGCTGATGCTGCCTCTGCCAACTCCTGCCAACTCCAGGGTGTGAATCATCCAATTTTTGGGCTCCTGAAGCCAACCCCAGTGTCTCTTTAAAGTAATGTTTGGGCTCCTGCTGCTGCTGCTGCCAACTCCAGGGTGTGATTCATCCAATCTTTGGGCTCCTGCTGCCAACCCCAGTGTCTCTTTAAAGTAATGTTTGGGCTCCTGCTGCTGCTGCTGCCAACTCCAGGGTGTGATTCATCCAATTTTTGGGCTCCTGAAGCCAACCCCAGTGTCTCTTTAAAGTAATGTTTGGGCTCCTGCTGCTGCTGCTGCCAACTCCAGGGTGTGAATCATCCAATTTTTAGGCTCCAGAAGCCAACCCCAGTGTCTCTTTAAAGTAATATTTGGGTTCCTGCTGCTGCCAACTCCAGGGTGTGATTCATCCAATTTTTGGGCTCCTGAAGCCAACCCCAGGGTCTCTTTAAAGTAATATTTGGGCTCCTGCTGCTGCCAACTCCAGGGTGTGATTCATCCAATTTTTGGGCTCCTGAAGCCAACCCCAGGGTCTCTTTAAAGTAATATTTGGGCTCCTGCTGCTGCTGCTGCCAACTCCAGGGTGTGAATCATCCAATTTTTGGGCTCCTGAAGCCAACCCCAGTGTCTCTTTAAAGTAATGTTTGGGCTCCTGCTGCTGCTGCCAACTCCAGGGTGTGATTCATCCAATTTTTGGGCTCCTGAAGCCAACCCCAGGGTCTCTTTTAAAGTAATATTTGGGCTCCTGCTGCTGCCAACTCCAGGGTGTGATTCATCCAATTTTTGGGCTCCTGAAGCCAACCCCAGTGTCTCTTTTAAAGTAATGTTTGGGCTCCTGTTGCTGCTGCTGCTGCTGCCAACTCCTGCCAACTCCAGGGTGTGATTCATCCAATTTTTGGGCTCCTGAAGCCAACCCCAGGGTCTCTTTAAAGTAATAATTGGGCTCCTGCTGCTGCTGCTGCCAACTCCAGGGTGTGAATCATCCAATTTTTGGGCTCCTGAAGCCACCCTAGGGTCTCTTTAAAGTAATATTTGGGCTCCTGCTGCTGCTGCTGCCAACTCCAGGGTGTGATTCATCCAATTTTTGGGCTCCTGAAGCCAACCCCAGTGTCTCTTTAAAGTAATGTTTGGGCTGCTGCTGCTGCCAACTCCAGGGTGTGATTCATCCAATTTTTGGGCTCCTGAAGCCAACCCCAGGGTCTCTTTAAAGTAATATTTGGGCTCCTGCTGCTGCTGCTGCCAACTCCAGGGTGTGATTCATCCAATTTTTGGGCTCCTGAAGCCAACCCCAGGGTCTCTTTAAAGTAATATTTGGGCTCATGCTGCTGCCAACCCCAGGGTGTGAATCATCCAATTTTTGGGCTCCTGAAGCCAACCCCAGTGTCTCTTTAAAGTAATGTTTGGGCTCCTGCTGCTGCTGCCAACTCCAGGGTGTGATTCATCCAATTTTTGGGCTCCTGAAGCCAACCCCAGGGTCTCTTTAAAGTAATATTTGGGCTCCTGCTGCTGCTGCTGCCAACTCCAGGGTGTGAATCATCCAATTTTTGGGCTCCTGAAGCCAACCCCAGTGTCTCTTTAAAGTAATGTTTGGGCTCCTGCTGCTGCTGCCAACTCCAGGGTGTGATTCATCCAATTTTTGGGCTCCTGAAGCCAACCCCAGGGTCTCTTTAAAGTAATGTTTGGGCTCCTGTTGCTGCTGCTGCTGCCAACTTTTGCCAACTCCAGGGTGTGATTCATCCAATTTTTGGGCTCCTGAAGCCAACCCCAGGGTCTCTCTAAAGTAATATTTGGGCTCCTGCTGCTGCTGCTGCCAACTCCAGGGTGTGAATCATCCAATTTTTGGGCTCCTGAAGCCAACCCCAGGGTCTCTTTAAAGTAATATTTGGGCTCCTGCTGCTGCTGCTGCCAACTCCAGGGTGTGAATCATCCAATTTTTGGGCTCCTGAAGCCAACCCCAGTGTCTCTTTAAAGTAATGTTTGGGCTCCTGCTGCTGCCAACTCCAGGGTGTGATTCATCCAATTTTTGGGCTCCTGAAGCCAACCCCAGTGTCTCTTTAAAGTAAAGTTTGGGCTCCTGCTGCTGCTGCCAACTCCAGGGTGTGATTCATCCAATTTTTGGGCTCCTGAAGCCAACCCCAGGGTCTCTTTAAAGTAATATTTGGGCTCCTGCTGCTGCTGCTGCCAACTCCAGGGTGTGATTCATCCAATTCTTGGGCTCCTGAAGCCAACCCCAGTGTCTCTTTAAAGTAATATTTGGGCTCCTGCTGCTGCTGCCAACTCCACGGTGTGAATCATCCAATTTTTGGGCTCCTGAAGCCAACCCCAGGGTCTCTTTAAAGTAATATTTGGGCTCCTGCTGCTGCTGCTGCCAACTCCAGGGTGTGAATCATCCAATTTTTGGGCTCCTGAAGCCAACCCCAGTGTCTCTTTGAAGTAATGTTTGGGCTCCTGCTGCTGCTGCCAACTCCAGGGTGTGATTCATCCAATTTTTGGGCTCCTGGAGCCAACCCCAGGGTCTCTTTAAAGTAATATTTGGGCTCCTGCTGCTGCTGCTGCTGCTGCTGCCAACTCCAGGGTGTGATTCATCCAATTTTTGGGCTCCTGAAGCCAACCCCAGTGTCTCTTTAAAGTAATGTTTGGGCTCCTGTTGCTGCTGCTGCTGCTGCCAACTCCTGCCAACTCCAGGGTGTGATTCATCCAATTTTTGGGCTCCTGAAGCCAACCCCAGGGTCTCTTTAAAGTAATATTTGGGCTCCTGCTGCTGCTGCTGCCAACTCCAGGGTGTGAATCATCCAATTTTTGGGCTCCTGAAGCCAACCCCAGGGTCTCTTTAAAGTAATATTTGGGCTCCTGCTGCTGCTGCTGCCAACTCCAGGGTGTGAATCATCCAATTTTTAGGCTCCTGAAGCCAACCCCAGTGTCTCTTTAAAGTAATATTTGGGCTCCTGCTGCTGCTGCTGCCAACTCCAGGGTGTGAATCATCCAATTTTTGGGATCCTGAAGCCAACCCCAGGGTCTCTTTAAAGTAATATTTGGGCTCCTGCTGCTGCTGCTGCCAACTCCAGGGTGTGAATCATCCAATTTTTGGGCTCCTGAAGCCAACCCCAGTGTCTCTTTAAAGTAATGTTTGGGCTGCTGCTGCTGCCAACTCCAGGGTGTGATTCATCCAATTTTTGGGTTCCTGAAGCCGACCCCAGTGTCTCTTTAAAGTAATGTTTGGGCTCCTGCTGCTGCTGCCAACTCCAGGGTGTGATTCATCCAATTTTTGGGCTCCTGAAGCCAACCCCAGGGTCTCTTTAAAGTAATATTTGGGCTCCTGCTGCTGCTGCTGCCAACTCCAGGGTGTGATTCATCCAATTTTTGGGCTCCTGAAGCCAACCCCAGTGTCTCTTTAAAGTAATGTTTGGGCTCCTGCTGCTGCTGCTGCTGCTGCCAACTCCTGCCAACTCCAGGGTGTGATTCATCCAATTTTTGGGCTCCTGAAGCCAACCCCAGGGTCTCTTTAAAGTAATATTTGGGCTCCTGCTGCTGCTGCTGCCAACTCCAGGGTGTGAATCATCCTATTTTTGGGCTCCTGAAGCCAACCCCAGGGTCTCTTTAAAGTAATATTTGGGCTCCTGCTGCTGCTGCTGCCAACTCCAGGGTGTGAATCATCCAATTTTTGGGCTCCTGAAGCCAACCCCAGTGTCTCTTTAAAGTAATGTTTGGGCTGCTGCTGCTGCCAACTCCAGGGTGTGATTCTTCCAATTTTTGGGCTCCTGAAGCCAACCCCAGTGTCTCTTTAAAGTAATGTTTGGGCTCCTCTTGCTGCTGCTGCTGCCAACTCCTGCCAACTCCAGGGTGTGAATCGTCCAATTTTTGGGCTCCTGAAGCCAACCCCAGTGTCTCTTTAAAGTAATGTTTGGGCTCCTGCTGCTGCTGCTGCTGCCAACTCCAGGGTGTGATTCATCCAATCTTTGGGCTCCTGCTGCCAACCCCAGTGTCTCTTTAAAGTAATGTTTGGGCTCCTGCTGCTGCTGCCAACTCCAGGGTGTGATTCATCCAATTTTTGGGCTCCTGAAGCCAATCCCAGTGTCTCTCTGAAGTAATGTTTGGGCTCCTGCTGCTCCTGCTGCTGCCAACTCCAGGGTGTGATTCATCCAATTTTTGGGCTCCTGAAGCCAACCCCAGGGTCTCTTTAAAGAAATATTTGGGCTCCTGCTGCTGCCAACTCCAGGGTGTGATTCATCCAATTTTTGGGCTCCTGAAGCCAACCCCAGGGTCTCTTTAAAGTAATATTTGGGCTCCTGCTGCTGCTGCCAACTCCAGGGTGTGATTCATCCAATTTTTGGGCTCCTGAAGCCAACCCCAGGGTCTCTTTAAAGTAATATTTGGGCTCCTGCTGCTGCCGACTCCAGGGTGTGAATCATCCAATTTTTGGGCTCCTGAAGCCAACCCCAGGGTCTCTTTAAAGTAATATTTAGGCTGCTGCTGCCAACTCCAGGGTGTGAATCATCCAATTTTTGGGCTCTTGAAGTCAACCCCAGTGTCTCTTTAAAGTAATGTTTGTGCTGCTGCTGCTGCCAACTCCAGGGTGTGATTCATCCAATTTTTGGGCTTCTGAAGCCAACCCCAGTGTCTCTTTAAAGTAATGTTTGGGCTCCTGTTGCTGCTGCTGCTGCTGCTGCTGCCAACTCCTGCCAACTCCAGGGTGTGAATCATCCAATTTTTGGGCTCCTGAAGCCAACCCCAGTGTCTCTTTAAAGTAATGTTTGGGCTCCTGCTGCTGCTGCTGCCAACTCCAGGGTGTGATTCATCCAATCTTTGGGCTCCTGCTGCCAACCCCAGTGTGTCTTTAAAGTAATGTTTGGGCTCCTGCTGCTGCTGCTGCTGCCAACTCCAGGGTGTGATTCATCCAATTTTTGGGCTCCTAAAGCCAACCCCAGGGTCTCTTTAAAGTAATATTTGGGCTCCTGCTGCTGCTGCCAACTCCAGGGTGTGATTCATCCAATTTTTGGGCTCCTGAAGCCAACCCCAGGGTCTCTTTAAAGTAATATTTGGGCTCCTGCTGCTGCTGCTGCCAACTCCAGGGTGTGAATCATCCAATTTTTGGGCTCCTGAAGCCAACCCCAGGGTCTCTTTAAAGTAATATTTAGGCTGCTGCTGCTGCCAACTCCAGGGTGTGAATCATCCAATTTTTGGGCTCTTGAAGTCAACCCCAGTGTCTCTTTAAAGTAATGTTTGGGCTGCTGCTGCTGCCAACTCCAGGGTGTGATTCATCCAATTTTTGGGCTTCTGAAGCCAACCCCAGTGTCTCTTTAAAGTAATGTTTGGGCTCCTGTTGCTGCTGCTGCTGCTGCTGCCAACTCCTGCCAACTCCAGGGTGTGAATCATCCAATTTTTGGGCTCCTGAAGCCAACCCCAGTGTCTCTTTAAAGTAATGTTTGGGCTCCTGCTGCTGCTGCTGCCAACTCCAGGGTGTGATTCATCCAATCTTTGGGCTCCTGCTGCCAACCCCAGTGTGTCTTTAAAGTAATGTTTGGGCTCCTGCTGCTGCTGCTGCTGCCAACTCCAGGGTGTGATTCATCCAATTTTTGGGCTCCTGAAGCCAACCCCAGTGTCTCTTTAAAGTAATGTTTGGGCTCCTGCTGCTCCTGCTGCTGCCAACTCCAGGGTGTGATTCATCCAATTTCTGGGCTCCTGAAGCCAACCCCAGGGTCTCTTTAAAGTAATATTTGGGCTCCTGCTGCTGCTGCTGCCAACTCCAGGGTGTGATTCATTCAATTTTTGGGCTCCTGAAGCCAACCCCAGGGTCTCTTTAAAGTAATATTTGGGCTCCTGCTGCTGCCAACTCCAGGGTGTGATTCATCCAATTTTTGGGCTCCTGAAGCCAACCCCAGGGTCTCTTTAAAGTAATATTTGGGCTCCTGCTGCTGCTGCTGCCAACTCCAGGGTGTGAATCATCCAATTTTTGGGCTCCTGAAGCCAACCCCGGGGTCTCTTTAAAGTAATATTTGGGCTCCTGCTGCTGCTGCTGCCAACTCCAGGGTGTGATTCATCCAATTTTTGGGCTCCTGAAGCCAACCCCAGTGTCTCTTTAAAGTAATGTTTGGGCTGCTGCTGCTGCCAACTCCAGGGTGTGATTCATCCAATTTTTGGGCTCCTGAAGCCAACCCCAGTGTCTCTTTAAAGTAATGTTTGGGCTTCTGTTGCTGCTGCTGCTGCTGCCAACTCCTGCCAACTCCAGGGTGTGAATCATCCAATTTTTGGGCTCCTGAAGCCAACCCCAGTGTCTCTTTAAAGTAATGTTTGGGCTCCTGCTGCTGCTGCTGCTGCTGCTGCTGCTGCCAACTGTAGGGTGTGAATCATCAAATTTTTGGGCTCCTGAAGCCAACCTCAGTATCTCTTTAAAGTAATGTTTGGGCTGCTGCTGCTGCTGCCAACTCCAGGGTGTGATTCATCCAATTTTTGGGCTCCTGCTGATGCCAACTCCAGTGTCTCTTTAAAGCAATGTTTGGGCTCCTGCCCCTCATAGTGATGCCACTTCAACTCTCTGCAATTGTGCCGCTCTGCGATTCTATTAGCGATGCCTCTGATCTGCATGTGATATTTATTCAAAGTATTTTTTAACTAACCCAGCACGCATCCTATGCGTGTTACAGCAAGGCAGAATGGTTTACAACCCTATTGAGGCTCTAGGAGGCTCAGAAATAGCCGTTTTTAATAGCGATTCGTCGCGAATAAATTCGGGTCGAAACGATTTTTGTCGGAAAATTCGGCGAATCAGTCGAATCGAATTTTTCAAAAGTTCGCTCATCTCTACCCACAACTCTTTAGTTTAATTAAAAATCATCTTTTATCTTAGCAATAGCCTCTTTCGGGAACGTTGTCACCGGCAATCTGGAAGCATTGCTCCACTCCCGAAGGCTCTGTTGGAGAAAAACTGTACAACAGACTTCCAGCTTAATCTATGCTAGAATTACTTTTACTAAGTTTTATTGCAGTTTGCAGCTAATGCAGGTTATGACACTAGATGGCGCTGTTACCAATGCGCAACTGTATTTTTCTGCTGTATTGTTATTTCCTGTGGATCGAGCTGTAATCTATCACTGCAAGTTCTTCTCTTCCTGTCTTGTTGTTTTTCCTTAGCCACCATGTAAGGTGACTGCATTCATGCTGAGTAAAGCCTGTTCCTGTTATACCACTATTGTCTATCTGGATTACAACTCTGCTGCACCCAGCACACACACTCTGCAACAGGCTCTGAATGTGCTGACTGCATCAAGTTGGAAGGGGGTGGGCCTGGTCATGGCTCATTAAGAAGGCAAGTCCATCCCTCTTCCAATTGGACATGCGCAGTGAGCATGTTCAGAGCCTCCAGGATGTCAGGACCCAAGCGATATTTCCAGATCGCCGACCAAATCGGTTTCCACTGTGCCGGACACAGCCTCCCAGCCTCCCCTGTGACAAAAGAAGATTTTTAATGAAAAAAAAAAGTGAGTGTTTTTTTACAGGCAGCAATCTGGATAGAATGGGTTTGCTATCCGGATGCAGAAACGTTTTTTAGGGTGTTGTTCCAGTTTAACATTGTTTAACAAAATAAAAAGCAACATCATTATAATACTCAAATGGACCACGCCAGTGCCCCCTTTCTTTTTTTGAAAGCCACATGCAGCTCTGTCAAGGACTGAAGCCGGGTGCTGCAAAGATCTTGTGTGACAATTTGGCTGTTCCAGCTGCTTCATTGGCTAGGTGACGAAAGGGCCACTCACTGCCCTAGCTGATCGCTGGTTACACTGCACTAGGCATCCTATCAAAAAAAGGAGCACTGTTATGGTCCAGATGAGTACATCTTGATTTCTCATTAATGGGATTAGTTTGGGTAAAGCTGTCTTAAAGCAGGTCCTGAACAAAGTAACCATCATAAGGCCCAATTACATTAATAAATTAAGAAAACACTAATGGAGCTGGGCATAAGCTTTGACTAGATATATATGGTCATGTTTCTTGCTTACCTTAAAAGATTTATGACAGACTTTAAAGCATTGCTAAGATCCACAGAAGTCATGTCTAGGATGTTTAGTGTGATTCCAGCTCCCCTGGATTCAATCCTCTTGGCATTGTCCATTTGGTCAGCAAACAGAGGTAACATGACCATGGGAACAGCATTACAAATCGCTTCATAGATGCCATGTGATCCCGCATGAGTGACAAATGCACGGGCCTTGGGGTGAGCTGAAGGAACACAAAAGACAGTGTTATCACATTTTCATACAGAAATGAAACACTTGTAGTCAAAATGCTAAAGATATAGGAAAACTGACGGTTGTGACGAGGTGCTATGAAAGGGGACATATTTTCAGAATCTTTGAGGTAGGTCCACATTTCACATACCTACCACATTTAAAACTTATGGTTTATTTGATTTATCTCTGTCCCCTTGGTCTCTTAGAGAGACTTTAAAGTGACTGACCACCTAAATAAATAAAAACAAAAGAGTACTCACCTTTTGTCTCCCACAACTGACCGGTCCTACTCTGGCGATCAGCAACTCATCCGATCTCTGGAAAGCATCCCGCACTGGCCTGGCCCCCAATTGCAGTCAGACGAGTAAACTTTTGTTATTTTTTTGGGATGGACAATCTCTTTAAGGTGTGCTAATAACTAGTGCCTTGTTCTCTTGGCTGTGCAATTGTTAAAGGGATTCAGCAGCCATAAACCAATCCAAAAAAGGGGGGCTTGCACAACCCACCTAAAGTATAATAGAGGGTGCTACTTTCAGGCTCAAACGGCCATATATAGGATACTTCAAAAACACAACAGGGAAGCCACTCCAACTCAGAATCAAAAATGAATATCAAACTTTATTAAATGTTTACAACCACAACCTATACCAGAGGTACTCAACCAAAGGCATCGGGTGAGAGGTGAAGGACCGCGCATGGGGCGGGGGCGGGGGATGGATAGTTAGAAATCAGTGCACGGGGGGGGGGGGGGGGCTATAGATTCTATAGGCAAAACTAAAAAATGCTGTTTGCCCCCACCACAAGAATCCTAATAAGGTCTGGTAACAAGGATAGATAGAGTTCGGGGGAGAGGGATGAATTAGAGAGTTGCTGTAAGGAAGAGGGATGGATAGACAGAACAGGAAGGGCAGGGAGGGATGGAGAGAGAGCGGGGAGAAGGGATGGGTGGGCAGAACTAGAAGGGCAGGAATAGATGGGCAGAGCTAGAAGAAAAGGGTAATGGATTGGCAAAGCTGGGAGTCGCGGGGTATGGATGGGCAAAGCTGAGGGGACAGGGATTGGATGGGCAAAACTGGGAGCTCAGGAATGGATCGGGTTGAGCTGGGGGGCAGGATTGGATGGGGCAAAGAGACCAAGAAATTAAGTGTGTACCTTGCAATGCCACTTGCAGTACTTCATATAGCAATGCTAGATGCCAGGGTGCATAGTCATGACACTGGCAGGGAGACTAAGCACTACATCACTGATCAGGGGGCAGTGCTGAGCACAGCAACACAGAAGCAACTGACTGCAAGGGCTGTCAGGGCAGGGGTGCGGAAATCTGACGTCAAGGTCCGCATTCGGAACCCGGTCCGCCAGTTGAGTATGGCTGACCTATACAATGGACATATTAAAAACACATTAAAAAACATAAGACAACACCACACAGGACATACAAGCATACTGGATGTGTAAGCGGTGGTGAGAAAATTGATGCCTCATCATAATCATAATACAGCAAGCATGAAATCCATATACTAAATGAATTTAATAACTATTTGTGCAAAAAGTGCAAGGTGCAAGATAGAGTGCAAAAATGTGCAAGAATAATATAATAGGGTTGATTCAGAGAGACAAAAAAAGACTTTCTTTTTTGTGTCGATCTTTTTTTTTAAATGTTCCCGCTCTCGTATGAGTGTACGAGCGATTCTATGCATGCATTGCAAGCCTTCTGTAAAGTCTTCGTCCGTTCGTATGCCAACGAGATTTTCCAGCTTTCGTTTTTCGTTTATTTTACTCATGTTACAACGTCGGCTTTCGTTTTTGCCCTTTTTCCATCGTCTCCTCCCACGAATCCTTTACGTTTTCCAATAGATTCTGTTTTCCTTTTACAATAATCGTCCAGACGAAAATCCTTACGACCTTACACCTGCGCACTACAAACTTAACTCATTAAAGTGCTCGCCTACATATTTGGTTCACTCACTTCTGCTACAATGCTTACCCAAATCACTTCGCGCTCTCATTCTTCTTCCATTTCTCAACCCTAAAACTTACCCAAATCACTTCGCGGTCATGTTCTTCTTCCATTTCTCACCCCTAAAACTTACCCAAATCACTTTGCGGTCATGTTCTTCTTCCATTTCTCACCCCTAAAACTTACCCAAATCACTTCGCACTCTCATTCTTCTTCCATTTCTCACCCCTAAAACCTACCCAAATCACTTTGCGCTCTCATTCTTCTTCCATCTCTCACCCCTAAAACTTACCCAAATCACTTCGCAGTCATGTTCTTCTTCCATTTCTCACCCCTAAAACTTACCCAAATCACTTCGCGCTCTCATTCTTCTTCCATTTCTCACCCCTAAAACTTACCCAAATCACTTTGCGGTCATGTTCTTCTTCCATTTCTCACCCCTAAAACTTACCCAAATCACTTCGCGGTCATGTTCTTCTTCCATTTCTCACCCCTAAAACTTACCCAAATCACTTTGCGGTCATGTTCTTCTTCCATTTCTCACCCCTAAAACCTACCCAAATCACTTTGCGCTCTCATTCTTCTTCCATTTCTCACCCCTAAAACTTACCCAAATCACTTTGCGGTCATGTTCTTCTTCCATTTCTCACCCCTAAAACTTACCCAAATCACTTCGCTGTCATGTTCTTCTTCCATTTCTCACCCCTAAAACTTACCCAAATCACTTTGCGCTCTCATTCTTCTTCCATTTCTCACCCCTAAAACTTACCCAAATCACTTCGCGGTCATGTTCTTCTTCCATTTCTCACCCCAAAAACTTACCCAAATCACTTCGCGGCCATGTTCTTCTTCCATTTCTCACCCCTAAAACTTACCCAAATCACTTCGCGGTCATGTGAATCTTCATCTCTAAATATTTCTTGGCCCATTTGTTTTGTGTTAATGTATTTTGAAAATGAAATGACACTGAAACAGATTTTTATACTAACAACTTTTTTATTTTTTTAACCTCCCTGGCGGTGTTCCCGAGCGTGACTCGGGGTTAATTTTCACTGCAAGTAGCGGTAACCCCGAGTCACGCTCGGGGTAGATTAGGCAGAGGAGCAGGAGTCTCCTTACCTTCTCCTTGCGATCCAGCGATGTCCCCGCTGTGATCGCCGGTGAGAGCCCCGGCAGATGCGTCCCTCTGACTTCCTGGTTCCGTCACTGTGAGCCGCAGAGGCTCATGGGGGCGGAACTGGGCGGCAGATTCAAAAGTAAAACTGACAGTAAAACACACACACAAAGTGATACAGTGAAATCCTGTGAGATTACACTGTATCACCTCAGATTTGACATTGTATTTGCCCTTTAATCATCCTACACTGCCCTGCCTGCCCTTTTTCTGCCCATAAAAAAAATAAATAAATTTTTTATCATGGCATCAAAGCGTCACTTTAGCATCTCCAAAGCGGTTTTGGATCAGATAAGTGACAGCGGCAGCGACACAGAGCCCCTCGCAGAAATGAGCGATAGCGATTTGTGGCAAGATTCGTCATCTGACTCTGACACTGACCAGAGAAGTGGCGACAGCGACAATTCTGCACCCGACCTCAGTGATGTACGCACTTGGTGCCCAATTGATTGCGGTATGGATGAGGTACCGCCGCCAAGATTTCCTTTTACTGGATCACCTGGGATGAAGGTAGACGTTGAGCAAAATGATCCTTTGGCGTACCTAAAATTATTTCTCACAGATGACATCATTGAAAAGATTGTCACGGAGACAAATCGCTACAACGAGCAGCAATCCGCAACTCTGCATAGCAAGTTTTCCAGGAACAGAAAATGGGAACTGGTGACTAAAGAGGACATCTGGAAGTTCCTGGGGCTAATACTTCTTACTGGGGTGGTGGGGAAACCCCTGCAGAAATGGTACTGGACTACCAATAAATTGCTGGCAACCCCATTTTTTGGCACCATCATGTCCGAGTGCCGATTTTCCCTCATAATGAAGAATTTGCACTTCACCAACAATGAGGAATTTGACGAAGCCACACATCCAGCGCCAAAACTCAAGAAGATCTGGGAAGTATACCAAATGATCCTAAAAAATTTCCAGCAGTCCTATGTGCCAGATAGAGACATCAGCATTGATGAAAGTCTGATGGCTTACAAGGGACGCCTCGGCTGGATTCAATACATCGCATCCAAGAGAGCACGGTTTGGATTAAAATCCAATATGCTCTGCGAGTCTGCCACTGGCTATATATGGAATTCCGTCATATACACCGGTAAAGGAACACAATTCAACCCTAGGTACAGCGGCTATGGGATGGCAACGTCATCAGTCCTCACACTGCTTGAGCCATTGCTGAATCAGGGGTATTGTGTGACAACGGACAACTTTTACACATCGCCTGAGCTGTACGAGTTTCTGATAAAACACAAGACTGATGGATATGGAACCGTTAGGCCCAACCGACGTGACCTGCCATCTATGTTTGCCAAGAAAAAACTGAAAACAGGAGAAATGGTTTCCTGGCAGAAAGGAAAGATGATGGCAATGCGTTGGCGTGACAAAAAAGACGTGTGCTTAATGAGTACAGTGCATAATACCTCCACTGCTATGGTCCACACAAGAGGTGGGAAAGATGTCATGAAGCCACAACTTGTGATTGACTACAACAACACCACGGGAGGAGTCGATAGAGCCGATCAGGCGATGACATTTTATCCGGCTATGCGGAAACAACAAAAAAAATATTACAAAAAAATCTTCAGGCATCTCCTGGAACAATGCCTCTGGAATGCCTATACACTGCACAGAGGAAAGAGTGACAAGCCTCTTGTTCATTCTGACTTTATCTGGAAGGTGGCGGAGCGGATTTTTGTGAACTACCAAACGCCATCAGTGGCCGTGAACAGATCTGGACGTCGTGCTGTTGACGTTGTCAACCCAGAACGCCTGACTGGTCGTCACTTTATGGATTACATCCCGCCAACCGCAAAAAAGGCAGCACCTACAAGGATGTGCGTAGTTTGCTGCTCAAAGCGAGATGGCAATGGAAAAAAAATCAGAAAGGAAACCAGGTTCCATTGCCCTGATTGTGACGTCGGTCTATGTGCAGTCCCATGTTTCAAAATTTACCACACCCAGGATGTTTACTGAATTTTCTTTGTTTGACAAATTTCATTATTTATTACATTATTGAATAAAATTATATTATTTATTAGATTATAATTCATGATTTTATGTTTCGAACTTTATCACATCTGAGAGGTCTACTAGAGTCTTCTATGGTCAGGTTTAAGTAAGTAATTACTAAGAATTGCAGGCCTACAATACATAACACCAAATTTCCATACAAAAAAATGGTAACACTTTTGGTACAAAATTCCAGACATAATCATAACGCCAGGGAGGTTAAATAATAAAATATCAAATATTAAAATGTTTTACATTTTTAAGAATTTAACAAAACTAAAAAACTATATACATAGCAATGGCAGGACCCAGAACATTAGTCTTCATCTGTGGTCCCCAACGAGTCGCGCAGCTTCTGCATGTCGGCCACCAACTGACGGACCCTTGCACTCATTTCTGCCACTCTGGCACGTGTGGTCCCTGTAAAAAAAAGAAAAAAACATTGTTGGCAAATACAGGTTTCTCAGCTGGGGATGGAATGTTTTTTAGGTGGCAAGCTAACTCATGACGCCATATGTCATTATGCTTTGTAATTAATCTAAGGAAGAGGGCGTATGTCATTATGCTAAGTAATTAATCTAAGGAAGAGGGCATATGTCATTATGCTAAGTAATTAATCTAAGGAAGAGGGCACATGTCATTATGCTAAGTAATTAATCTAAGGAAGAGGGCATATGTCATTATGCTTTAGGTATCTTGGTGATCATATCAATTCCCACATACTCCAAATAATGACATTATAACTTACTTCGTTGGTGGCCGACGTCTGATTTGGGGACCACCCTCAGTTCTGGGACCTGCCACTGCTGGGAAGTTGAGGCTTTAGAGACATGTCTCTAATAGGGTCACTTCTAATGTCTGAGCCAACATTAAGCAAATGACAATTTGAATGTGTGTGTGACATCACCCACCTTCTACATGTGCCTCCTGGCCTGATCTGCTGCAGTCCCTGCTCCAGATCCTTCACCCGCTAACAAATCATCTAGAAAAAGAGATTAAGAGAAACTTTTGTTTAAATTACATGTATGTGTGTGCGGTTACATTAAGAGTCACATACCAGAGGCTAATGGCTCCGTCGCTTGGTACGACTCCCTGCCCACGCCGCGACGCCCCTCCTCTGTAGAAAGGTCCAGGGGCTGGTCGGAGGCCGCTATAGAGGAGGGGTAAGAACGTTGCCCTGGAGATCCACCACCTTCACTTGGTGCTGCAGATTCATGCAGCACTGGTCGGCCTGTGCGCCTCCGGGTGCATCGTATTCGGTACTCCATTTCCAACGCTAGAAAAGCAAAGCATTTATAAATAAAGGCCTACCTTCTGTATTATGTACATCTAGCATGCAATCAATATGTACTTACTTGGGAAAATGGAGCCCGAAAAATTGCCGCACCCGGGGCATGTGGAGCCGTTTCAGGTCCGACCAATGCTGCATGATCTGCGTATGGGTGTAGGTGGTGTCCATCTCGTGCTGGATCCTGGAAACGATCTCCAGGGCGACGGTCCTTTTCTCAAAAGAGTTAGGCAGGTAGTCGTACCTGCGCTGAAGCATCGTCTAAAAAACACAAAATAAACATAGTTGTTAGATCAAACTGCATACAAATATCTGTCACAATGAGATCAGTTGACTAAATGACATTCCTAGACACATTTCTAGCCTCAAACTAGCCTTCTAGATGTTAGTGAGTTGGTTCGCACATGTCCGCACTTCTGTTTGGCACGGAGTTTTACAAACTTTTAAAGATAACTGTTTCTTCCTGCGCTTAAGAGCCACAGGCCCAGAAGCCCCAGCCCAGCCAGCTATGCATCTCCTGAGCCACGTGGTAAACGCACCCATGGCCATGGAACCACTAGTGGCAAGGCCACCAGGAGCCACAGGCCCAGAAGCTCCAGCCCAGCCAGCTCTGCATCTCCTGAGCTACGTGGGAAACGCACCCATGGCCATGGAACCACCAGGAGCCACAGGCCCAGAAGCCCAAGCCGAGCCAGCTCTGCATGTAGTGAGCCACGTGGGAAACACACCCATGGCCATGGAAAGACCAAGAGCCACAGGCCCAGAAGCCCAAGCCCAGCCAGCTCTGCATGCAGTGAGCCACGTGGGAAACACACCCATGGCCATGGAAAGACCAAGAGCCACAGGCCCAGAAGCCCAAGCCCAGCCAGCTCAGCATCTCCTAAGCCACGTGCAAGTACCTCCCAGGGGCATGGAACCACAAGTGGCAAGGGCACAAAGAGGCACAGGGCCAGAAGCACCACACCCCCAAGCACACCCTCTCCTCCTCGGCCACATTTGCCACCGGCACAGGTGGCAACCAACTATCCATATGCCACATCCACGCCTGGAAGTTCGGTGGCCACCCAGGCAAGGACCCCCAGTCCATTAGCAAGTCCAGTCCATTCTTTATCAAGCCACGTGTCCAACATTTCAACACAACAGAGCCAGCCCAGAATGTCCCCTGAATTGCCTACATACAGAGATGAGCCCGAACAGCAAGCAATAGGCCAGACATTGTGGCAAGGACAGTTGAGTGGCAGGTTTGGTGAGGCCCAAACTGTTGCATTGGCAAGTGGGCTCACCCTCCATTATGACGAGCTATATGGGTGAAAATCCAAATCTACAAGCAAAATGACAAAAACTGAAATCTTGGAGGAGCTCACCAGACAGGTCAATGAAGCGGGGGAGGCGCTTAAAGATGTGGAGCAGATACAGCGCAAAATTTCTGACCTGAAGTATGCAGCACGGAAAAAAGAAAATAAACGGTGCAATTACAGGTACATATTTGAGTTGTGCATTTGTCTGCTTGTTGTATTGTTCACAATTTCCTAAATTTTCAAACCTATATTTTTCAGCTTACAAATTGGCGGAGGCTTCCCCACAAAATTACAGTTTACCCGAGCTGAGGAGATGGTGCTGGCGTGGATACATCCCGTGGCATTAGAGGGCCTCTCTGGGCGACGGGACACGGACATTCCTACCATTCCTGCAGGTTAGTAATGTTACTGTGTATGTGAAATGTTTGAAACGTGTAAAATGAGGCTCACAGGTATATGTGAACACATGCCCCTAGGGAGTGGCTTGTAGGGGAGGTTACAGCTTTAGCAGGGTGTTTAATGTCTGCGGAATGTTCATTTTCAAATTTGGCAGGCCATACACGACCTTGAACAGTATTTATGGTCACTATTAAAGTCTTTATATTAGCAAAGCACTGCCTGTTATGTGATTCTACTCAATCATATCCAACACTTCCTTCTTTGTCTTTAGGCCACTTGTGTTTTAGCTGTGCTTTGGTCTCAAATACTTGATCAGGGGTCAGGGAAAGGTCTACATAGGAAGAATGCTCACCAGCATACTCTGAAGCCAAATGCTATTTGCAAGCTGAGTGTGGGTCCCTAATGGCCCTTTAGGGATGTGTGAAGCCTCATAACATGCAGTACATGCATGTTTGTATTATTTAAGGTGACCAATGTGTATGTACAGGGTGATGCATACATATAACAGATAATGACATTCATAGTGAAGGTCACCTTGGACCGTTGGGGGAGTTGGGATTCCTGCTTGGCCACGTGTTTTTTTGAAGCATATGTAGTAATCCAGATCATCAAAGGATTTTTGGGTGTTTACGTGCCTTTTTATTTAAAATACAGCCTAGCATCAAGCCTCAGCAAGTGTGGAAGCCTCATCCAGTTTGACCACGCCGTCAACTTCCGTGCTGCCTAGGAGCCAGGACCAGATATATATGGTAAGTGGACTTTGATGAATCTGCTGATGCATGTGAACATGACTAATTTGCATAACAAATATATTTAGGACCCAAACTGAACCTTTTTTTGCACATGTCCCAACAGACCCACACACTGATGGAGGAAATCCAGGAGATGGAGGAGGATCCCAGCTTGATGGAACCTTCAGAACTGACCCCCCTGGAACCTAATCTGCCACTGTCCCAACATGCCACTGCAACAAATCCTCTGCAGCAGAGTGAAGCTAGACGCATGCTGCCAGCATGCAGAGACCGAGCCTACAGTCCCCAGTGGTAGCTCTGCTGCAGAGGATTTGCCGAGCACATCTGCGACTCTTGCTCGCCCTAGAGGTCCAGCATCTGCAGGCGCTCAAACCCGGGGAATTGGTCGACGTAGTCAGCAACGTCGACCAGTTTCCCAGGGGAGGCACGTGCTGATCCTGGAGTCAGTGTGGCACCATGAGAGGTGTTTATTTCGCCAGGTGACTCAAAGAACCACAGAGCAGCTTACTGCACAATTAGATACATTAAATAATACATTCACCACCATGCTGACAGAATTTAGGACGAGCAACAGCCACATGGCCACCTTAACTAATAATTTCACAGCCATGCTCGAGTAAGTTAGAACTAGCAATAGACTCATGTTGGAACAGTGGCAGATTATGAATGCCACACATGCCCAGGTGATGGGCCACCTCCAATGCCCACCACCAGGGTTTTATAGGCAACACCCATTTTAACAGCTATTTGCCCTGTATCTGCCTCCACATCTTTCCTCTACATCCCCACTGTATTGACCTGTCTGGTGAGCGCTACCAAGATTGACTTTTTTATGGCTTTGCTTGTATGATTTTGATTTTCGCCCATATAGCTATAGAGTGCTGAGATACCCCACTAGCCAATGCCTGAGCTAAAGCCTCACTGAACCTGCCGCTCAAGCTGACACGCTGCAGGCTTGGGCCTAATGAAATTGTGTCTGGCTCATCCTGTTTGTAGGCATGAATGGGGGACATTCTGGGCTGGCAAACTACTACCTTGAACCCTGGCAAAGATTGGACTGGACTTGCATTTGAACTGGGGGTTATTGTTTGGGTGGGCCACTGACTTACAGGCGTGGATGTGGCATAGGTATGGCTGCTTTCCACCTTTGCCTGTGGCAAATGTGGCCAAGCAGGAGAGGGTGTGTATGTGGCCCTATGTCTTACTGGCCAAATATTGACATGCAAATGGTTGCTCCCTATGTCTGTTTATTTTATTTGTTATTGAAACTTCGGCCTGGAGTGCGTTACTTTAAAACTCCTGGATGTGACCAATTGCTAGGTGCCATGATTCTGCACCAATGTATATTTATGTTGTACTATGTATGTACATGAAGTCTGCGAGTGCCCTTCAACTCCAATTTTTCATATTTCAATAAAATATATTGAATGTTCACTAAGTTGATGCATTAATGTTTGGGTTATTTTGAGATTACTGAAGGTTCTTCTAAACAAACATGTCCAAAAAAAATGCATGAGGCTCAGATCATGTGTGAATATTTTAGTAATTAATTCATTACTATTTTTTCCAAAAATCAATACTCAAGCATTCACAAAGCCAAATTATAGTAAAAATAAATAATTACATGCAACAAACAAACACAGGAAAAACAAATTAGGCAAAATGGGTGTTAAGCAAATTGGCCCGAACAGCTTGGCCAGAGGCACTAGGTGTGCCACGGTAGTTCTCTTCTGGGTCCTGGCTGGGTGGAGAGGGGGGCAGATCCACATACCGGGGGACACGCTGCATTATGGCAAAGTTGTGGAGGACACAGCAGGCCAGTATTATATTGATGACCTTGTTGGGGTCATACTGGAGTGCCCCCCCCCCCCCGGTATGCTCCAAACACCGGAAGCGTGTTTTTAACAGGCCAAAGGCCCTCTCCACAACGGCCCGGGTCTTCCGGTGGGCCCGATTGTAGGCGTCCTGGGCCGCATTTTGTAGCCGAAGGACGGGCGTCATCAGCAAGGGAAGTAGCGGATAGCCGGAATCACCTGAAAGAATAAGAAAATACTTACATAATTTACACATTCCAAAAATAAATTTTGGGACAAGCGGTCCTTCAACCTGACTAAGAGCCTATCTTATATTTTAGCCACACCCTGTACATACAGATTGCTCAGCTAAAAAAACAGCCTAACACCATCTACTGCATGTTCTGAGCCTTTAAACATCTAAGATGGCGGATGAGGGCAAATCAGGCAGTCTGCAAAAAGGAATTGGCTTAGGACTGTGCTGCTCAGCATTCTGGGATGTCTTACCTTTTCAGGACCCCAGATCTGCTTTGTCTGAGCCCAGCACAACTCTTACCCACCCCCTGCACTTTATCCCGCTCTCCTCTACTCAGTAAGTGTCATGCATCTGAGCAAAGATGGCGCCGACCCCATCATAAAGTTATGAACAGAATTGCAGCAGAGTGTGGGGAAGAATAATAAGTAATTTACTAGCAAGTAGAAATATATTATTTTTAAATGCTGGGAAATCAGTTTATAAGGGTTTGTGCTTTGCTAAAGATCATGGTTAAGGTCCGGTTTAACATGTCATCAAGGGGTAAAAACAGCCATAGGTTCAGACATGGGTCATAAACTATATTAATAGGCATACATTGAAAAGTGAATGACGTTATTTGCGTCAACTTACCAAGGAGCCATCCACCTGAGAATTCTCCAGACTCAAACCGACGGTATAATCCTGATCTCCGCAAGGTGTACGCGTCATGACATGAGCCTGGAAACCCGTCGAGAACACTAAGGAACCGCATGTCCGGGGCCACCACTGCTTGGACATTCAGGGAGTGGCCCATTTTGCGGTTCCTGGGAAAAAAGAAGAAAAAAAAATTAGAAGGCAAGGTAAACTACTCAAACACTAACTCCTAACACCCTCCAAAAAACATGTTGGACAATACAAATAACACTAAGGCCCTAATTTAACAAGGGATAGCGCCAGGTAGCGACTGGTGAGCGAACGGTAATGACGGTCACCGCCACGAGAACGCCGGCTCCCCACCACAATCACACATTTATCAAGCCGATCCTGTTTAGCGACTGAGAGAGCGCCAGATAGCGAATCATTCATCATTATTCCAGCCTCACCCCACAGCGCCAGCGAGCGACCTTGAACCTCGACAGGTATGACCTCTCGCTACCTGGCGCTCTCCAATGCATTTCAATGGAACAATCCTTAAATATTCATAATTAATTGTTATTGTTTTTTTTTTTTTTTTTTTTTAAATGTCAAAAATTCTGTGACCACTTCTGCAATGTTAGTTTTTTTTATGGTAAAAAAAAAAAAAAATGTGCAGAATTGATGTTACAGGTCTGATATTAATGTATTCATATTACAAAATGTTTTTAAAAACTTGTTTTTTTTGGTTTCCAAAAATATGGTTGTTTGGGGGTTAAAAAACTACTTTTAACCCATCGCCGCCAGCGCTCTGGGGTTTAAACATGCATTTCACAGCGCGAGAATTTTTTGAGCGTGATTTGTTAATGAATATGGTGGGAGCCGTTCGCTATGGCCATTCGCTATCATGAGCTCCCATACAGCGCGGAACCTGTCAAATAGCGAATCATCACCTTGTATTCAACATTACTGCACACCGACTGAGTCGCTATCAACAACCGAACAACGGCCAAGCACAGCGACTACTAGTGGGCGCTGTGAAAATACCGCTACAGTCGCTCAACTGTCGCTACCTGGCGCTATTAATAAATCAGCCTCCCCGTAAGTACCTAAGTATTTTTTTGCCAAAAAAAGGATATGTATGTTGGATCAACTAAAGATTAACTTTACAATGACTAATTAAGGTCCACATGAAAATGTTTGGCTTTGGCCGACATGAAAAACATTGATGAAGCTAAAGACGGTCAAATGTATACATGGACAATTTACAGGAAGGGATTAATAGATATACAGTGTAAGCTGTTTCACAGGGACAATTTACAAGAAGGGATTTATAGATATACAGTGTAAGCTGTTTCACAGGGACAATTTACAAGGAGGGATTTATAGATATACAGTGTAAGCTGTTTCACAGGGACAATTTACAAGGAGGGATTTATAGATATACAGTGTAAGCTTTTTCACAGGGACAATTTACAAGGAGGGATTAATAGATATACAGTGTAAGCTGTTTCACAGGGACAATTTACAAGGAGGGATTTATAGATATACAGTGTAAGCTGTTTCACAGGGACAATTTACAAGGAGGGATTTATAGATATACAGTGTAAGCTGTTTCACAGGGACAATTTACAAGGAGGGATTTATAGATATACAGCGTAAGCTGTTTCACAGAGACAATTTACATGGAGGGATTTATAGATATACATTGTAAGCTGTTTCACAGAGACAATTTACATGGAGGGATTTATAGATATACAGTGTAAGCTGTTTCACAGGGACAATTTACAAGGAGGGATTAATAGATATACAGTGTAAGCTGTTTCACAGGGACAATTTACAAGGAGGGATTTATAGATATACAGTGTAAGCTGTTTCACAGGGACAATTTACAAGGAGGGATTTATAGATATACAGTGTAAGCTGTTTCACAGGGACAATTTGCAAGGAGGGATTTATAGATATACAGTGTCAGGTGTTTCACAGGGACAATTTACAAGGAGGGATTTATAGATATACAGTGTAAACTGTTTCACAGGGACAATTTAAAAGGAGGGATTTATAGATATACAGTGTACCTGTTTCACAGGGACAATTTACAAGGAGGGATTTATAGATATACAGTGTAAGCTGTTTCACAGGGACAATTTAAAAGGAGGGATTTATAGATATACAGTGTAAGCTGTTTCACAGGCACAATTTACAAGGAGGGATTTATAGATAGTTAAAATACAGTTTGTCTAAACTATATAACAAAATGACAGTTTGAACTTACCTATAGATGTACTCGTCGGCTGCAGGAGGGACCAATGCAACGTGGGTGCAATCAATCGAACCCATGACGTTTGTCAGCTTAAGCGCGTTCCAAGCTACCATGTCATCAGGAAAATGAATATATTTCTGACTAATGGTAGCCATGCCTTCCAAAAACTTGGATAGCGCGCGGCTCAGCGTAGGCTGGGAGATCCCCACGGAGAGGGCACCCAGCCTCTGGAACGAGCCGTTCGCCAAAAATTGCAGGCAGCCAAGCATCTTGGTCATACCTGAAATCGCTTGCCCCTTCCTTGTGGTGCGGGCTAACCATGGCCGCAGCTCACTATACAACTTATAGAGAGAAGCGCGATTTAGTCTGGTCAGCTCGAACAGCTCAACGTCATGCATGCAATCGATATGCATGCGTCGCCAGTGCAATCTGGCCTCGGCCCTGCTGATACATTCAATGCCCATTAGCTGGAGTTGGTGATATTCCTCCACAAAGGCACAAAACATGGTGAAAGCAAGGTATCCGAGGTCAAAATGGTCCCGTAAGTGGATCGCAAAGGAAATGGTTTTATAGGGTGGTGGTCCCTCGGGAATCAGTTCTCTGAATGAGACGCAAGCCCATACCAATAACGTAAGTTATCTGAACGAACTCAAAATATCAGATTTAGGTGGGAAAATGATCCGAACTAACGCAAATGATCCTATTTAGTTTCGTTCATCGAAAGCGCATATATGCATGAGGGCGAACGAACGTACGAATGAAAAATGGAATGAAAAATGGAATGAAAAATGGAATGAAAAAAAAAATGACAAACACACACAAAAACATACACAGACAGCTACGGAAGTACAGACGAATGTGCTATGAATTGAGGCTATCGTGCAATAGTGCCAATAGTGCCAATAATATAAACCAGCTCTCATATAGCTAGTCTCAAAATCAGAAACCACAACAGCACAAAGGCTGTCCCTAAGACAGAAACAGCAGTATCAAAGCACTATCATCCGATCAAATCACTATATGAATTAACACGCCAACTGATGAATGCAAATAAAATCAATATCCTTTAGACTGTAAGCTCGCAAGGGCAGGGCTCTCATTCTTATTGTATCTTGTATTCAGGATATCCATTGTTAAATCTGTAACACTGCATCTGAAATAGTCTATGTACTGTATGTTTCTACCCTGTCTGTAATTACTACTTTGTACAGCGCTACGGAAGATGATGGCGCTATATAAATAAACAATAATAATAATAATATCCATAATATCAAAATATCAAACCAATAGGGTCTCCCCACTGCCTGCCAACATCCAGAGCCACGTGTTCTGTGGGCAAAAAATCCTACTTCCTCAGGCTTCAGCAGCAATAAACCACCTAAGCACGTTACCAGGGCTCACTTGAGTAAAGTGTCATGATGACGTTCATTCAAATCTTCTCTGTGCTGGAAGTAGGAAATCAAAGCAGATTATATGTCCATGGGTCATCTCCCCTCAAATCCCATCTACCAATGAGAAGAGGCAGAAGCAACGGGATCTGTGGTGCCAGATTTGAATATTCATTATCGGTCTGACTGTGTCCTCAACATCTGAGAGTGCATGCATGCCCATCTGGGAGTGCACATATACATGCATGGGAGCATGCACATATGTGTGTGGGAGTGAATGCATGCGCATCAGAGAGTTCACATCTAGGAGTGCGTGCATGCACGTATGGGAGTGCGTCAGTGGCACACCAGGGTTGCCCAATGCGGCACAAGTGCGCATGAAAGAGAGAGATGTTTATTGGTATTAATATGCTTTCATATGATTTTCTAATAATTTCAGACTCATTTTTCATTTGGAGAAGGGACCCCTACACACTGAAGGCTGGGTCCCAATGCAAGGCCAAATTCTTCATGTAGCTGATGATTAGGATAAGTATATGGGAATTCTGGGGGGTTCACACAGCAGTGCATCCTCATTCCTGATTCCCCGAGAGCTTTTAATTGGGGCTGGAGTCTTTTAGATTATAGGGCTAATTATTTTACATTTGATCCGCTTTAAGACAGCACCTTTCCCCCTACAGGAATGCCAAAAAGAACATGGCTGGCTGTTATAAGAACTACAAAGCTGGCTGCTTGACTAACCCCCAGGGATCCTGATTTGGGATGCCTCACTGTGTAAGACGCCGGGATCGCCCAGGTGTGCTCTAGTGCCCGGCAATTCCTGGGGGCAGGAGTCTCAGACTAGAGGAAAGCCAGGAATGCATCCAGCTGCCACATCACTCGGCAGTGTCAACATTTTTTAACCAGGCCACCACAGTAGCTCCATTGCCCCAGGTATTTTGGTGGAGGGCAGACTAAAAAAAGAGTACAGAGCTAGCCAATTGCCACTTATTCTCCCAATTTGGAATGTCCCACTGTGTGAAACCCAGATCACCGGTATACTCACCTCCCACTGCACTTCCACGAATCGTAGCCTCCATCTCCGGAATTTCAGGGCTGAGGCATGCACTGCAGGCAACAGGGAAACAGTGGTTGGGGCCAGTGGTGTGCTTACATCACCTGCCATTTATTAGATGAGCCAATCAATTTTCTCAAATATTTTGGGGGACATGGCTATACAAAAAACACTGAAAAGAAGAGTAAGAAAGATCACCTCCAGGTCCTAGGGGTGAGGTGAATGCACCAAGGGGATAGAGAGAGCAAACAAGGGCTTTACTGATACAACATCACAAAATACACATATCTGCTTTTGAATTATCTCTACAGGTATTATAAATGGGGGGGGGGGGGACAAAGACTCACCCAGCAGATCAACCTGTGGCAGCCATTTTACTAAGTGAGTGTTCTTAGCCAGATTTGAAGGTACTCTTCCTGTATACTTCCATAGAACCTAGGGGAAGCAGAACAGTTGGTCTGATGACTAGCAAAGCCATGGGCAGAATGCCACTCCCTGCCCAATTTGCAAAGAATGATGTGCATGGGGGCATAACAGACTCCAGTGGAGTTGAGGCATATGTTAAGCTTGGGACCTGTAGCTCCTGATCACACAAGTATTGAAGATCCTGACCAAGCAAGGTGTCCTCTGGGTAGACTGAGTTTTTGAACCAAACCCAAAGTTTATAAATACTTTAGGTCTAGAACACATGCTCACTAGGGGGCATATCAATCAGGATGGTTCGCTTGTGATCAGAGAAGGGACAGCAGGGATGCCTTTTCGCTGCCCTATGCTGCATCTTACATAAACTGACCATTCTTTGGGGTCCTAAAATTGGGACCAGTTTGTGGGGGGTGGACGTAATAGGGGTGTGGTTTAGCCTGCGGCTTACCTATGGGTCACATGCTCTAGGAATATCTGGTCCAAGATGTTGGTGATTGAGCCAATGCTCAGAAGTCCATGTATTCCACTGCCACCATTCAACCAAAGAGTCAGAGCAGTTGTAAACCACCCAGACATCTGGCATTCTGCATTTGGTGGGACAGTCTTCCAGCAAAATGGGACATTTAGGTGTTTTGAGGGTTTTCAAAGTGACAGTGTGCCTAAAAGTGGGACTGTCCCACCAAAAGTGGAACATCTGGTGAGTTTGATCTTACAGCCATATTGTGATGCTGAAATGCAAAAATTATTTTACCTGATTTAACCTTAGATTTATTCTGGGGGACATGCAGATTTTGGATGCTTAGTAGGGACCTAAATTCCCTTAGACTGTAGGGCCGTTTTATATTAAAGATAAATAAAAAAAAAAGCAAACCGGCCATCCTCAACGACCAATTTGGAAGTTAAAATACTCACCACCAGGTTCCCAACAGTCCCTCCACACTGGGAGCAGAACACTGTATTCTTGGTAGATGTAACTGCTAGGCCACAGGGAATTGTGGGTGATGTTTTCATTACTAAATCACTGACGCACCCATATTCTTAGTATACAGTACATCCTGCTCCAAATAGATTACTTACACATGAGTATTACTCCGCCAGATGGCGCTGGACTGCAGAGACATCGAAAATAGACTCCTCCCGGCCCCTCAAATACCCGGGGACCTCCCACAAATCCCCAGAATTTCTCTGCAGTCTGGACTGCGAAGGACGAGAAATGGCTCTCTACTCGCAGGTGAGCAGGGCTATTAGCCTGGGGCCCTGTAGGACTATTCCCACCCGTTCCATTAGTAATATGCCTCCCAGCCTTTGCTGCGCTGGTCGGGTGATGGTAGGCAGCACAGCTGTTAGGTGCTTAGGAGCGCTGCTCCACTGCAATCCCCCACCAAAGGGTAGGCGGTTCAGGATTATGGTGAGCCTCTATGGGATGCCCCTCCCGCACTATTGCCCCTTGCCCCTGCTTATCGGCGGGCCCAATTTAAGTGGCCGCTGTCCTCCCTCATTCTCCTTGTAGCCTTCGGGGGAAAAGAGGGGGGGGTGTAAATGTGTATGCTACGCATTCTGTGTTTTACACTTTATAATTTATTTTTTCTGCCTTGTGTCAGCTGCCGCACTGGCTTGCCTTCCTTTTACTGTCTTTCAAAATTGCCACCGCCGCGCGCCTTTTATGTCCACTATGTTCCCCGCTTGGCGGCGGCATTACCTCAGGCGCTGGTGCGTCTTCATTGGCTGCTTGTCACGTCCTGGCTTCGCGCTCTTCGGGGGGGCGGGGCCCGTCTATGGCGCGCTCCGCGTCATCGCTGATACCGGCCCGCCCCTCGAAGTATACCGATGCCATCTTTAACCTGCTTGGTTGGCCCATGCGCAACGGACCTCTATCTACCGCGGTCCGTAAGTGCCCTCGCGGGCGGCTTTATATTCTACCTTTTATTCCTGTGTGCTTACGGTCTCTTCCTCTTATGTCTTTCAGGCTGTGCGAACCCTTTGGCTTCTCCCAGCCCTCTATTAGTTATATAACTAGTAGGCCTTGTGTAATACTCCCACTTCCCTAGCGGGTTATTGGGGCATCCGGGGTTGCTGTATAGCGTTAATCCCTATCGGCCTATAGTGCCGCTATAATCACCATATGGAGGCATCCCAGGATAATGTGATCGGGGTTCCCTCGGGACAAGACCGGCTGTGTGTAGCGTGTGGGCAGCCTCATGCTGACGCTGACAAGGCGCGGGTCTGTGTAACCTGTGCTGAGCAGGTGCTTGCATTGCAATCTGGCCTACCAGTGGCTGCACCTCGTTTCACTTCGCCTACTCCCCCAAGCTTAAACCTCACTCCTACTGAGTTGCATACTAGTGGGGATTCTCAGCCTGATGTGTCTTCTAGACTGGCTAGTGTTGAGAAGTTAATTGCTAATACCTTGGCGCGTAAGGCCCCTGCTAAAAAGCGGCACTTAACGCCTAATGTCACTATTTTCCCTATGGAAACTGAGGAGTTTTGGAATCTTTGTGGCTATACCCCGTCTGATGAAGGGGAGCTTTTTTCTGACTCAGGCTCATCTGATGAGAGGCCAAGGGGTCATGACGATTCTGGCTCTGACCCCTGGGCCCCGGATGACACTGACAGATTATTGACCCAGATTTTTGAGGTCCTGTCCATCTCTCTTCCTGTTGCGGCTCCCAGGCAAAGGGGGGAGCTTTTCCATACAGCAAAATCACGTTTGAATTTCCAGAGCAGGTACATTTCCATAACCTTGTGCTCAAGGGATGGGAGCGCCCCAGTAAACTTCCCGGGGTTCCAAAGAGTTGGGATAGGAAGTATCCCTTTCCTGCTGAGGTGGTTAAATGTTGGTCATCCCCCCCCCCCCGAGGTGGATGCCCCGGTCCTATGGCTATCTAACACCTCTGTCATGCATTCCCCTGACTCTACTACCCTGCGGGATGCTGAAGGCCGGCGCATTGACCAGCTGGCATCCCACGCCTTTGCATGTGCGGTGACAGCGCTGCGCCCGGTCTGTGCCTCTGCCATTACTGCTGTGGCCACTAGAACCCTTATCAGAAATATACTTGATAGTGCCCCTGGTGATTTGCCTTGTGAGGTGTTCAATGCACTCTCCAGTTGTGATGTTTTTGTAAATTTTGTCCTCTCTGCCATGGATGACACCATCAGAATGTGTGCCAGAACATCTGCCCTTGTGGTGGCTATATGCCGCTCGGTTTGACCGCGCCAGTGGGCTGCTGACAACGCTGCCAAGAAGGCCCTCACTGGGTTTCCCTTTAAAGAACTGCGCCTGTTTGGGGACCGCCTGGACCTTTTTGCTAAGGGAGGCAGGTTACCCCTGCGCGGGCGGCAATCTCAGCCCTTTCGGGGTCAGGGTTCCTTCTCCTCCCCTTACCGTGGTGCCAGACAGGGGAGGAGGGTTTCCTTTCCTGGGACCCGGGGAGATTTCTGGGGTAGGGGTAGAGGAAGTGGACATCCTGGCCCCTCCTGGGGTCCCAAAGCAAAATCATCCCCAAAGCCCCCTCAGGCATGGGAGGACGGCTGCAGCACTTTGCTCACGTCTGGAGGCTTCATGTCTCAGACCGGTGGATTCAGGAGGTAGTGTCCTCCGGTTACAAGATAGAGTTTGCTCTGTCCCCGTCCAAGATTCATCAGATCCCAGATTCCTCAGGACCCTGTGTCAGCTCAGGAGCTAGTGCAAGCAGTGCAAGGCCTCCTGGAGCTGGGGGTCATCTGCCAGGTCCCCTTAAGAGAAAAAGGCAAGGGCTTTTATTCCAACCTATTCACAGTACCCAAAAAAGATGTTTCAGTCAGGCCCATCCTGGACTTAAAGATCCTCAACAAATTTGTCAGGGGCAGGCGTTTTTGCATGGAAACTCTGCGCTCTGCCATCAGTTCCCTGTGCCAAGGGGACTCCATGACTTCTGTGGACATCAAGGATGCTTACCTTCATATTCCTGTATTCCCAGGTCATCAAAGGTTCCTCAGGTTCGCGCTGATGGATCAACACTACCAGTTTGTGGCGTTGCCCTTTGGTCTCACTGCAGCTCCCAGGGTGTTCACCAAGGTGCTGGCTGGCGTGATGTCTCTGCTCAGATATCAGGGCGTCCGCGTGCTTCCCTATCTGGACGACATTCTCATCACTTCCCAATCTCTACATCAGGCAGAGTTGGATACTCAGCTGGTGGTGTCCACTCTGGAGTCATTTGGATGGGTGATCAACCACCCCAAGTCCTCCCTGTCCCCTTCCTTGGTAACTCCATTCCTAGGAATGAATCTGGATACAGTTCAGGCAAGGATTTTCCTTCCTTAACAGAAGGTGGACAGTCTGATTGCACAGGCTCAGTTCCTCGTCCCTCCATCAGGCAGGGGATGCAGCTGGTGGGCCTGATGGTGGCATGCTTCGAAGCGGTCCCTTATGCTCAGTTCCACTTGAGGCCTCTGCAACTTCACCTATTGTCAGTATGGGACAAGGACCCAGCGTCCCTGGACGGGGTCTGTGTGCTCTCCCCTCAGGTCAGGAGGTCCCTCTTGTGATGGATGGACTCAAGGAACCTGTTGGGGGGCAGATCCTTTCTTACCCCTCCCTGTGAGACGGTCACCACGGATGCCAGTCTGTCAGGTTGGGGGGGTTTCTGGAAGTCCCTGCGGTTCCAGGGGGGTGGGGTCCTCAAGAGGCCTACACACCTATCAATGTCTTGTAACTGCGGGCAATCAGGTTAGTTCTGGCTCACTTGACTAATCACCTTCGGGGCCTGCCTGTTCAGGTGCGCTCGGACAACCAGACGGCAGTTGCCTACATCAATCATCAGGGAGGGACCCGGAGCAAGGGGGCCCTCCAGGAAGCGTCTCTGATCCTGACTTGGGCGGAGGCCAATGTCCCCTGCATATCAGCTGTGTACATCCCGGGGGTGGAAAATCGCCTGGCGGACTCTCTGAGCAGGGGGACCTCTCGCCAGGGAGAATGGTCCCTATGCAGCAGGGTGTTTCAATCCCTGTGTCACCGTTGGGGCCAACCAGATGTGGATCTGTTTGCGTCCCGTCACAATCACAAGCTACCAGCCTTTGTCTCACTGTCCCAGGATCCTCTGGCCTTGACCGTGGATGCTCTAGCAATGTCATGGCAGGACTTTCAGTTGCTGTATGTCTTCCCTCCATTTCCTCTGCTGGGCAGGTTTCTGCGCAAGATTGCTCTGGAAGGGGTGCCAGCAATTCTGGTGGCCCCCAGGTGGCCAAGAAGAGTGTGGTTCGCAGACGTGGTGCAGCTGGCAGTAGATCAGTACGCTCTGCCCTTGGTGCCAGATCAGCTCACTCAGGGCTCACTACGCCATCCCAATTTACAAACTCTGGCTTTGACGGCCTGGCTGCTGAAACCTCCATCTTGATGGAAAAGGGGCTGTCTTCCTCGGTTGTGGATACTTTGATAAAGGCTAGGAAGAAGTCTTCTTCCATTTATTACAGGATTTGGCGTGCCTACATTGACTGGTGTGAGTCTAAGTCTCTTCCCTGTCGGGTGTTCTCTATTCCCAGGATTCTGGAGTTCCTGCAGCATGGGTTGGAGATGGGGCTCCAACTCAGTACTCTGAAGGGTCAGGTCTCTGCCCTGGCTATTTTCTTCCAGAAGTCCTTTGCTCAGCATCCTCTGACTTTTTTCCAGGGGGTCACTCATGTGCGCCCTCCACGTAAGCCTATGGTGCCTGTTTGGGATTTGGACTTGGTTTTGTCAGCCTTGCAGGGTGCTCCCTTTGAACCTGTGCAGGATGCTGCCCTGGCCATTCTTACGCTCAAGGTTGTGTTTCTGGTGGTTATCACTTCTGTCAGGCGTGTGTCTGAGTTGGCGGCGCTGTCCATTCAGCCCCCCTACTATGAGAGACACCAGGACAAGGTGGTGTTTCGTTTCAAACCTGACTTTCTGCCTAAGGTAGTGTCCACCTTTCATTTGAATCAGGACATTGTTCTTCCTTCTTTGTGCCCTAATCCTAGCAATGCTAAGGAAAGGGTTTTGCATTCTTTGGATGTGGTTAGGTGTCTGAAGTACTATCTGGTGGCTACTGCACCTTTCAGGAAAACTGATGCTCTTTTTGTGGTCCCTTCTGGTCCTAGGAAGGGTTTGGCTCCTGCCAAGTCTACTATCAGCAAATAGATTTGTCAGGCTGTGATTCAGGCCTACTCTGCTAAGGGGAAGAATCCTCCCTTCCGCCTTACTGCTCATTCCACTCGTGCTATTGGTGCCTCTTGGGCTTTTCAGCACCAGGCCTCTGTTGAACAAGTTTGCAAGGCCGCTACTTGGTCTTCTGTTCATACCTTTTCAAAATTTTACAAGGTTGATGTTATGCTGCTTTTGGCTGAAAGGTTCTGCAGGCGGCAGTGGTTTAAACTGTCTGCTGTTACTTTTTCTTGGGGATCCCACCCTACTTTATGGACACTGCTATTGGATGTCCCACATGTAAGTAATCTATTTGGAGCAGGACGTACTGTATACTAAGAATAATACAATTCTGTGATTACTCACCTGTAGAATTGGTATTATGAGTACGTCCTGCTCCAACCCACCCTTGGTTTTTCATTATCTTGGATCCCCTGTATGGCGATTGTTATCATTGTTATAGTTGATAGTTTGGGTTGTTTAATTCTCCCGGCTTCTCGTTAACTGCTTTTAAATGCTGGGGATTTGTGGGAGGTCCCCGGGTATTTGAGGGGCCAGGAGGAGCCTATTTTCGATGTCTCTGCAGTCCAGCGCCATCTGGCGGAGTAATACCCACGTGTAAGTAATCTGTTTGGAGCAGGACGTACTGTATATTCATAATACCAATTCTACAGGTGAGTAATCACAGAATTGTATTTTTTTCTTGCAGCACTGAATGAGGAAGCTAAGAATATAGTGGTTCAGCTTTGACCAGGCAGAAAGCAATGTCCACGTAACAGGGGTTGGGGGTGGAATGAGGGTATATTTAGGACAGGTTAACAATACCTGATACTTACTGTCTGAGGAATGGATCCCAAAGCCTCAGCTATATCCATAGCAATATGTATGGGGATTTCAGACACCATCGATCCAAGTGAGAAAACCACAAAGCCATGATCTCCTGAACTGTTCACCAGCTTCTCAAACTCCTGCAGACAGTTAAAACATTGCATGTGACAAAAATAATACTCAGTATTTTATGAGATATATTTCATATAAGAGATATAATAGGATATGTTTATTTGAGTGTCAACTAGGTAAAGTAATATTATAGATACAAATGGCCCCATGATCCTCTAGGCCATCAGAGGATTTGCATAGACCACTGATAAATGAATAATACCAGCTGGCGGGGGCCAGCTCTGATGATGTCAGCCACTCTGGGGACAAAATGCGCAGATAGTACACATTTGGCACAAGAGCACTTTACTCAGATCCATGAACTTATAAACCTGGGACTTTTACTGTTTTCATTTTAATTTTATTTTATCTTAACCATTATATCTGTTTTTGGGAGACAGCTTAAACTGGACCGACAGCCTGGTACAGTAGGAATAGAAGGTTGCAGCTTCCTCTCCCAACTTACATAACTGAAATGCACAGTAACAGGAAGCCCAGAAGCACTTCCTGTTTGCAGGTGGCCTGCAATCCCATGAGCGGCCATCTTGTTTTTAAAATTCATCCCAGGAGCGTTAGAAAAAGGATTGTTTTACCACCAGTAGCAAAACAGTAACAACGCAGACAAGTGACTGCATAACTAATCAAATGCTAAAAAGTTGAAAATCACATTTATATTTGAGTTAGCCAAGATGATGTTCTAAAAAAATGATTGTAGTCTTCTGTTCGAGGCTGCTGTATATGGTGAGATTTGGAGCCTGAAATTCAAAAGTTCATAACATTGTTCCATTTTTGCACATTCATGTAGAAAAGAAAGAATCAAACCAGGCTTCCCCGGTAGAACTTTGTTCTGTAAGTTTACTCTATTGTAGAGCCAAAGTGTCTGTATTTAGATTTACATGTAACATCCAGGGTTCCCAAGTCATAAGAAATTTCTCTTGGGAATCATTGAGAAGGCTTGTAAGTTTTTCATTAGTGAAGAGCCCATTTATTCTGAAAATGACTTCTGAAATGGAGAGTGATTGTTTCTTCTAGGCCATTGTTAGTTTTTGGTTTTGACAGCAAAACAAACAATAACATCAACTTAAATTGTATTTTGTTGATTCCATTGGGTTTTACATTGATTAGTGCCATCCATTAATCTTTTCCAATTGTTTTACAAAAGATTTTCTGTATGAGGGGAAATGCCTTCATCCAAACAAGATAGACCCAGCTGTGTGGACTTTACAAAGGCCTTTGGATTGCCACCAAAAGATTAGCAATTATCTTGCCCAGGTGGAAACTAATTTCCCATTTGCCCATTTCCACAGAACTATTCGCGAACGAGAAATTAGTAAATTGAACACAATCAGACGATAATTGTGGAAATGTCTGCTGCAACTATAGACATAGATCATATGTGTTCGAGTTTGGGTTTGAAATGGTTCAGGTAGTGGGAGGTTAAAGATAGTAGATTTATTATTGGTAATAGGCTGCATGAAATCTTGGAAAAGTGTTCAAGACAGATAGAATTTTTGATAGGCAGTGGTGTATCTACAATCTCATGGGTCCCAGAGCGAACATTGGACTGGAGCCCACCACTGGATGAAGCACATGCACCCGCAATAATAGCTGTACAGTGGGCGTTGACCAATACTATACCAATACCAATGCTAATATTCTATGGTCCCTGTGTGGGTATCCCCCAGGAAAACAGATAAGAGGCAGTGTATCAGTACCCCCCCCCCCCAAGAAACACATAACAGGCAGTGTGGCAGACCATCCCAAAAAAACCCATAGCAGGCAGTGTGGCAGAGCCCCCACCACAAAAAACATAACAGGCAGTGTGTCAGAACCTCTTCCCCAAGAGCCTCATAACAGGCAATGTGTCTGTACCCCCTCAAAAACCCCATAACAGGCAGCATGGCAGAATCTCCCCCCCCCCCAAGAACACCAAAACTAGCATTGGTACAGAGCGCCCCCCCCCCCCAAGAACCAATAACCAGCAGTGTGGCAGAACCCACAAGAACCCCAAAACAGGCATTGTGATAGGGCATCCTCAAGAACCCATAACCATCAGTGTGACAGAACCCCCCTCCCCAGGAACCCCATATCCGGCAGTGTAACAGAACCCCCCAACAACCCCATAACAGACAAAGTGCATACCCCCCTCCCCAAGAACCCCATAACAGGCAGTGTGCAGACCTCCCTCCAAGAATTCCATAACAGGCAGTGTGACCAAACCTAGAAAGCCCAACAGCAGTATGCAAGGAGTGGGTGTGGCTCTGTAATGTACAGAGTAGAGATAGGGGAGGACTAGTGGGAAGGGAGCAGTTAAACTCACCAACAAGCTCTGCATGCTGGCCACTCATCCTATACCTTCCCAGACATGTGACACAGATGTCATGTGATAGCTTAACTCACTTGTCTGAGCCACATAGGATGGGAAACATGTAAGACTTGTTGGGTTTAACTGCTACCTGCCAGCCCGTCCTCCACTGTCTCTATTCTGTACAATACAGAACCATGCCTCCCTACCTCTCACACACTGCTGATGGCCTTCCCAGGATTTAAAGTTCCTGGTACAGTCTTTCTCTCTTCCAAACCTTGGCTCCACAATCCCCATTGCGGGGAGCAGGTGGACAGGCCCTCCATGTGACCCCCTGATCCTGGGCCCCATCACAATTGCGACCCCTGTGACTACTACCTACTATTGGTAGGGAATTAATGGTTTTGAACATTAATACATCTCTGCCACTTCAATTCCCCTAATAAGATTATTCTGTTGAATTGCTTGGGCTAATGGTGTAACTGGGTGGTGGCTAATCCACCACTGTTAAGGAGTTAATAGTTAGCTTAAGAGTTAGTGTAGTGTGGGAGAGTGTTTTATTTATAGACGTGGCAGGGACACTTTAATTGCTACCTCCCTGTCACTAAAGAGGTTAAGAATTAAGCATTTAGGTAGGGACCTCACACCACCGTGCTGATTGATCCCTGGAGCATATATGAAGGGGACCCAGGAAATGTGAGACACAAAGCAGAACATGAATGCTGAGTCTGGAGGCTGAAAATAAGACAGAGACTAATGTCTGAAAGAAGCAGCACTGGCCGATACCCTCTAAGAGAGGTGCTGCACAAGTGCCTCTGAAGCAGTTCCTGTGCTAAGTGCAGTGGAGTCAAATCCAGATAGACATTTGTGGTGTAACAGGAACTGCGTGCAGTAAGAGAATGTCACCTAATTATGGTGGCTAACACAGGAAAAAAAGAAGTCATAGAGCAGAGCTGAATATACAGGAAATACAATACATCAGAAAAATGCATATAGAGAGCATGGGTAATCGCAGAAGTTGTTGCAATTTATTGTATTTCCAACATTTCCTACCACATGGGGGCCTTCAAGGTTGCTGAGAAGAGGTACTCCTTGCTCCTCCTGACAGGCTGGAGCCAGGGGGGGTCTTCGTTGGTCGGAAGGCAGAAGGACCAGCTGTACGGGACTCCTGGAGGGCAGACCAGATAGTGGCCAAGCAGGTGGAGGTGGGCAACTCGAGGAGTATCTATGTGTGCTGGGGACCCTTTGTCAAGAAGCGGTGTCCTAATAAAGGGAGAGGGGGCTCCCTCGTTAACCCTTCTACCAACCCTGTTCTCATCAGTTCTCATCAACTCAATTGACAAAGCATGTGCAGCACTGAAAAGAAATCACCCTGGTGGAATGGGTCAGATTGGCATCCCTGGGGTGATTTGGGGGCAGTTCTCAGTTTGCATTATTAGTCCAACACGGGAGTTGTGGGGGCTTATGGAAGGTATTAATGTTGAACTTTATTCAGTGTAATGTTAATTTTGCCATTTTTAAACTCATTGCAGAAATGTAGAATCATTTGTGTCATGTTCAATAGATACCATAAATTAATCTAACAAAAAGGCATGGCTGTCATTTAAAGACTCCAACTGCAAAAAGAATTTGAAACTGTGACCTAACCTTTCCGTGACAGCTTATGCCACAAGTCTGAATAATGGAATATGCGAAGGGGAATGCAGGAGTCAAGGTGAGTATGATGGCATGCAGGAACGTAACTTGATGGGTGCAACTGCACTAGGGCCCAGAAGGTTATCAGGGCCCCTTCATTGCTGCTCCTCCACCTTATCATATTTGGGCTCACTTGGCATCATTTAGATAAATGAAACATCATGTGTCTCTGCAGTTTCAGACTTTATTTCTCTAGCTGCCCATTTAATATCCGCACCAGGGCCCCATCACATTTGGTTACACTACTGATGGCATGCTTCCCAGCCACACTCTGCTCCTGTCAGTGCCACGCCTCCTTTCCTGTTCTACTGGGCACTGGTCCAGGTTTCCGATAACCAAGATGAAATATAAAAAGATACCTTTTGTGGCCAACTGGGCTGCTGCTTCCCTTCCCTTCTACCCGTTCCATCCTACCTTATGGGAGTGGCCAAATCCACCCCACATAGCCTCAGCCTTGGAACGTACCCGCAGTAAAAGTACAAATTATCATAAAAGTAAAACAATATTACCTACCTGGTTTAAAAAAGAAAGTTAACCCTCTGCACACTCATACTAAAAACTAAAAAACCTAGCTAACACTTGTTAAGAACATGGACTGTTAGTTAACATAGATTGCAATGAATGTAAAAGCGAGGTAGCCACGTCAAGGCCGTCCAATTAGTACCCCGTCCCTAACATTACTAAGTTTAAAAGTTTGTGCAGGCATTGCTACTTCTTTACTTGTGTGTGCACAAGCAATGCAATACATGAATCAGCCTGTCTAAAGACATTGCAATAACTTAACTTACTTGCACACACACAATGAAAAATACTTTACTTGCCTGCACAGTGTTACAGTTCAAAAAGGGGGTTTAGGTAGAGGCCAATTGGACTCCCTGTTACATTGGGAGAGCTACAATCCAGCAGATCTGGCCACTGACCTGCAAATGCAACAGCAAAAAGGAAGGTAGGATGTGCTCATCCAGTCAATATATAGCAGTCAAGAGGTGCTAGAGGGGTGTGACCACACACACTAAGCAAAAAAGAAAGTTAACCCTCTGCACACTCATACTAAAAACTAAAAAACCTAGCTAACACTTGTTAAGAACATGGACTGTTAGTTAACATAGATTGCAATGAATGTAAAAGCGAGGTAGCCACGTCAAGGCCGTCCAATTAGTACCCCGTCCCTAACATTACTAAGTTTAAAAGTTTGTGCAGGCATTGCTACTTCTTTACTTGTGTGTGCACAAGCAATACAATACATGAATCAGCCTGTCTAAAGACATTGCAATAACTTAACTACCTACCTGGTTTAGAGGTTTCTTGTTAGCACAGTTGACTCCTCCTATAAATACCATATTGGGCATTAAAGGTTTTGGAAATTCAAAAACATAGTCAAGTCTTACGAGCCAAATGGAAGCCCGACTATAAAGCTCCACAATGTTGACTTCCTTCTGTAGAATATCTGAGGCTAGTTGGGTAAACTGAGCATAGAAGAAGTGACACATAACCATTTCAGCAGATCTCACTAATACATTCTTCACTCGTTGGCTGAAGTTCATGTGGTCAGTAAATGAAATAAAATATCTGGGCACATATGAAAGAGGGTTTGGAGTCTGAGTTGCTTCCAAGTCTATCCCAAACAGAACTCCTCTCATGAAGAATACAATGGGAATAGATAGGTACTCGGCTACTATCGCTCCACATGGGACAGTTGGATCATTTAGCACCGCATCAAACCTTGTTGTTTTCCAATACTCCATAATAGAGTTATCACGTAAAAGGGCTTTACAATTAGCTATTCCAAAATCAGTCAGTTTCATCAGTTTGTTATAAATATTCAATGCGTTCTGCAAGGGTGTCCGGTGTTTAAAGATGTCATAGACCTCATCTTTAATCATTGATTCCAAAAACTCTTTGCTGTAGGGAGCAGAAAAAGTTTTCAACGTGAATTGATTTAAGTTCTTGAACTGAAGACTGGAATCAGGAACAACCACAACAATTTCGTGACCTCTTTGGGACAACTTCTCCACCACGGTCTGCATGCTGAGCCAATGGCTTCCATCTTGTGGTATAACAAGGAGCTTCCCCCCCTCAGTCAGTCCAAATGCGGAAAAAAAGAGAACTTGTAAAGCATAACAGTACAATGTGGGAGTACTCATGTCTGTGTCTGCGGAAGTCGAATACTCTAAATCCCTTTACACAGCATATGCTTCACAGTTTCCTTATCAGCAAATGAACTTTGTTATTGAGTTTTCAACATAAAAGGTAGTTTACAGAAACTGAAGGCCTAAAGCTTGTTTTAGTTCTGGCTATAGTAGTTAGAAGGCGAATGTTGGTATTTTTGTTAACTCAATTTTTATTTAGCAATCAAACAAAAAAAAAACCTGAAAATCCAGAGCAGTGGCTCAGGCATAGAAAGATCATATTTTGTACTGACCACCAGAAATACCTGTAACTATTAGTTTATATCTTAAATCCAATGCAAGGCAAAATGTTTACTTTATTTGGTGGGGGTAGGGCAGGGCTAGAGACAATGTAATGTACCCGTTGCTTTCTATAACCCCATGCCAGTGTAATCTGCGTCCCGATGGGGGACAAGAAACATATTGCTGCTGCACAGCAACACAAACTGTCACTTTCCCTCCAGGACTGGACAGGAAGCATAAGCAATAGATATAGATATAACTTCTTTGGGGGCACGGGCCACTTCTTTTGGGGCACTGGCCACCCCACTGTATTGTCACTATTATGGGGGAGCTCACACACAGCAGTTGGACTCCACCCTGCGCAAAGTGGCGTTTTAAGTTTCTGGTGCACGGACACCCCTCTACAAAGTCTCTATTTTACCTCAAGAAATGGTCACCTCAGGTGTTTCCCAGCAACAGCAGACTGGGGCCTTTCTCTCCTCTCACCCAAATGGGGAGTCAGCTCACCTCAGGAGTAAAGAGGCAGTTTTGAGGAGATCTCAAGGGGCACCTCCGGCTGTCAGGGCATGCTGGGGTCTACTTGGCTTGGCCCCACGACAGCAGCTGCTCTCCTTGCTCTCCCTCAGGGCTTAGTTATCTTCCAGCAGCTCCCTTTGCCTCTCCAAACCAGGAAGTTCCTCTCCCTGAACATGTGGTGGCTTTTATACCTCTCATCCAGGGTGACACCTAGTGGACGTTCTGTGTATTACACCAGTGGTGTCCAAATCCAAACAAAAGAGCCCACGGTGCCTTGAGGGGCTCATTTTGCCAGAGCTGGTGTTTTGGAGCTGGGAGTTGCAGTCTAGAAGAACAAAGAGGTCATATGATTGGTAAGGTTAAAGTGATTGGGAAGTCAAAAGTTAAAAAGTATCAGTAGCTTACCTTACATTAAGTCCCTCCAGTGCTCTCCTGCTATGTTGGTCTACTTAGTGAGGAAATCACTTCCTGATTCAGCTTTCTGAATCAGGAACTGGTCCTTCAATTAGCCTTCAGTGGACTGAGAAGGGAAACACCACCCACTCCCTCCCTAGGCGTCCTGATTGGCTGCCTCTCTCTCTCTCTGCTGCTATGAAAGCCAACCTGTATATTTGAAGAGGGGGCATCCCAAACACTAGCATAAATATTTCAAGACTACCTGTCTACTAACTGGTTGCATTTTGTAAACAAAGTCACTTTTCCACTATCAAAGTAGCCAACCTGTGTATTTGAAGAAGGGGCATCCCAAACACTAGCATAAATATTTCAAGACTACCTGTCTACTAACTGGTTGCATGTTGTAAACAAAGTCACTTTTCCACTATCAAAGCAGTCAACCTGTGTATTTCAAGAAGGGGCATCCCAAACACATAAATATTTCAAGACTACCTGTCTACTAACTGGTTGTATTTCGTAATCAAAGTCACTTTTCCACTATGAAAGCAGCCAACCTGTGTATTTGAAGAGGGGGCATCCCAAACACTAGCATAAATATTTCAAGACTACCTGTCTACTAACTGGTTGCATGTTGTAATCAAAGTAACTTTTCCACTATCAAAGCAGCCAACCTGTGTATTTAAAGAGGGGGCGTCCCAAACACTAGCATAAATATTTCAAGAGTACCTGTATTTTAACTGGTTGCATTTTGTAATCAAAGTCACTTTTTAAGCAAACTTTGCCTTTCACCGGGGGGGGGGGGGGGCATTCCAAATACTAGCACATGTCTTTTAAGAGTACCTGCCTACTTACCTTTTGCCTTTTGTATAAAAAAGTCTGGTTTTCAAGTTTAAAACACCCATTGCCTTTCACTGGGGGCCATTGTCAGCGCTACCACTTATCTTTTGGGAGTACCTGCCCACTAACCTTTTGCCGTTTTAAAAAAAAAGTCTGGTTTTCAAGTTTAAAGCACCCATTGCCTTTCACTGGGGGCCATTGTCAGAGCAGCCACTTATCTTTTAAGAGTACCTGCCTACTAACCTTTTGCTGTTTTTTTTTAAAAAAGTCTGGTTTTCAAGTTTAAAGCACCCATTGCCTTTCACTGTGGGCCATTGTCAGTGCTACCACCTATCTTTTAAGAGTACCTGCATACTAACCTTTTGCCTTTTGTATAAAAAAGTCTGATTTTCAAGTTTAAAGCACCCATTGCCTTTCACCGGGGGCCATGGTCAGTGCTACCACTTATCTTTTAAGAGTACCTGCCTACTAACCTTTTGCCTTTTTTTTAAAAAATGTCTGGTTTTCAAGTTTAAAGCACCCATTGCCTCTCACCGGGGACCATTGTCAGTGCTACCACTTATCTTTTAAGAGTACCTGCATACTAACCTTTTGCCTTTTTAAAAAAAAATGTCTGGTTTTCAAGTTTAAAGCACCCATTGCCTTTCACTGGGGGTCATTGTCAGTGCTACCACTTATCTTTTAAGAGTACCCACCTACTAATCTTTTGCCTTTTGTATAAAAAAAGTCTGTTTTTCAAGTGTAACGCACCCATTGCCTTTCACCGGGGGCCATTCTCAGTGCTACCACTTATCTTTTAAGAGTACCTGCCTACTAACCTTTTGCCTTTTTTTAAAAAAATGTCTGGTTTTCAAGTTTAAAGCACCCATTGCCTCTCACCGGGGACCATTGTCAGTGCTACCACTTATCTTTTAACAGTACCTGCATACTAACCTTTTGCATAAAAAAGTCTGATTTTCAAGTTTAAAGCACCCATTGCCTTTCACTGGGGGCCATTGTCAGTGCTACCACTTATCTTTTAAGCGTACCTGCCTACTAATCTTTTGCCTTTTGTATAAAAAAAAGTCTGTTTTTCACGTGTAAAACACCCATTGCCTTTCACCGGGGGCCATTGTCAGTGCTACCACTTATCTTTTAAGAGTACCTGCCTACTAACCTTTTGCCTTTTTTAAAAAAAATGTCTGGTTTTCAAGTTTAAAGCACCCATTGCCTCTCACCGGGGACCATTGTCAGTGCTACCACTTATCTTTTAAGAGTACCTGCATACTAACCTTTTGCCTTTTGTATAAAAAAGTCTGATTTTCAAGTTTAAAGCACCCATTGCCTTTCACCGGGGGCCATTGTCAGTGCTACCACTTATCTTTTAAGAGTACCTGTCTACTAACTGGTTGCATTTTGTTAAGAAAGTCACGTTGTCAAATTGCCAGCAGCCATTGCCTTTAACCCAAATATGCTAGCATGTGTCTTTTAAGAGTACACACATTGGAGTTGGCAGCAGCAGCATTAGGAGCCCATATATTGCCTGAAGGACACACATTGGAGCTGGCAGCAGCAGCATAGGGAGCCCATATATTGCCTGAAAGAACACACCGTGGAGTTGGCAGCAGCATAAGGAGCTACCATGCATCAGCTACTACCATGGATCAGCCATTGGTGGCTGGAAATCCTGGCTGATCCATGCCTGATTCATCTTCACAAAGGTGAGTCCCTCCACATTTTTGTGGACAGACGAGTTCTCCTTGGCATTACTATGGCCCCCGCCGCACAAAACACTCGCTCAGATGGCACATAGGACAGCTTTCCCAGGGCAAACTCTGCAAGTTGCGGCCACAAGTCAAGTTTGGCTTCCCAGAAGTCCAGCGGGTCCTCAAGGTGCGTTGGCATGGTCATGTCAAGGTACACTACCTGCTGGTTCAGGGCCTGCTCCAGGTCTTTCTGCTGCTCATGTTTAGCCTCACTATGCGGGTGAAGAAAGCTACTCATTAGCGACTGAAGACTGAGGTTGCTACTGATGGAGCTTTTACTGCTGCTCTTGCCACCCCCCCCCCCAGCAGCCATGGCAGTGAAAGGTGAGCGCAGAGGTCCCCCCGAGTCAGACCTGCGAGAGTATGGACCATGGCGCAGATAGGCATCGGCCAACTGACTACGTAGAATGTCTCTGTAGTAGGTCAGTTTGTCCTCCCTCTCAGTGGGTGTAAAAATGCCCCCATTTTGTGCCAGTAGTGAGGGTCCAATAAAGTGGAGAGCCAGAAGTCATCCCGCTGAGAAATGGAGACAATTCTGTGGTCACTACGCAAGCACGTGAGCATGCATCGTGCCATTTGTGCAAGTGACTCGGAGGGACTTCCTGTCTCCATTTCCACTGCATACTGCCACGGTGTGTCTGGGTCCTCTGTCTCGTCTTCCTCACAACCCTCTAGCTCCTCTGGCTGCTCCTGCTCCTCCTCTCTTGTCAGATGACTAGATAAAATGGCCATTTTGTCAAACCTAAACTGTGCTTCACTGTGCCCCACCCCCTCCTCCTCCTCCTCCTCTATCTCCAATTCAGCCCCCACAGGCTGAAATGTAGGCGCCATGTCTCCAGTGCCCTGACCAGCCATGGTTTCCAACATGTGTTGTAGTACATGAAGCAGTGGAATCACATCGTTCATCCCGTAGTCCTGGCGACTGACTAATAATTGGCTTCCTCAAAGGGCCTGAGCAAACGACAGGTGTCACGTATGAGCTGCCACTGGTTTACATTGAAGTTACACAGGGGAGTCCCCCTATCCGCTTGGATCATCAAGAAATCAGTGATGGCTTTTCTCTGTTCATATAGTTGATCCAACATATGGAGGGTGGAATTCCAACGGGTGGAAACATCGCAAATCAGACTATGTTTGAGGGACACCGTTCTGGAAGGGTGTGCTTGGCGGTGTAGGAGTGGCTGAAGTGCATGCAAAGTTTCCTTCCCGTTGTTAGGATGTCTTGCAGATGGGGCGAAGACTTCAGAAAACGCTTGACAACTAGGTTGAACACGTGTACCATACAGGGCGCATGGCTCAGGCTTCCTTGTCGCAGCGCAGAAAAGATGTTCTTCCCATTGTCAGTCACCATGGTTCCCATTTGCAGTTTTCGTGGAGTAAGCCATGTTTTCATTGATTGATTTATGATTTTTAGCAGTTCCTCCCATGTGTGACTCTGTGGCTCAAGGCAAACCATGTGAAGAACAGCGTGAAACCGGCATCTCCTGCACACATGGTAGGCTGGAAGGGCACTGAAAAAAATAAATAAAAATGCCGAAAAAAAAAATATTTTGAAAAAACAAAATACAAAAAAAAAAAAATGGAAAGAAATATTTGTAAAAATTTAACAAAATATAAAAAAAAGACAATGAAAAAAATATAAAAAAAAAAAACAAAATACAAAAAAAAAAAAAATCTAAAAAATATATTTTAAAAGTACAAAATATTGAAAAAAAAAACAAAAAAAAAACAAAATTAACCAAAAAAAAATAATTTGATAAATGTTATATGTTATTGTTATTATGTTATATAATATTATATGTTGTTATAATAAATGTGTTCAAATAAGCTAAATGGTAACAATTAATATGTAATTGACAATTGGGCACTTTTTTCTGTGACACCATTGCTAAGTGCAAGTGCACTGTCACAGGCACAACGGCCTAGGAGCGTGGATGCCACAGTGGAGGGACCTGTCCAAGTTGCTGTTGTGGTTGTGCAGGAACCACAATCACCCAGTGGTGCTTAAAGGATATGTATTGGCCCTGACCATAGTTACAGCTGCCGTGCACTTTGGTACACACTGACAGGCTAAAGGACTGGCCCACCTTCTGTTCAACAAAATTGTACAGGGCTGGTACTGCCTTCTTCGCAAAGAAATGACAGCATGGGACTCTCCACCTCCATCAGTTCTCTGAAAGGTCCACCACCTCAAAAGGGAGGGACTGCACCAGCAACTTATACAGGAGCACATTTAGCTTCTGCACGTTGGATGAGTGGGCACATACTGTTGTCTCTTGGACATGGCTTGGCCAATGGATTGCTGGCAGAATGACTGACTCGGATTAAGAGGAGGAGGAGCATCTGGAGCGACAGAGGATGGGTATGACACACAGGAGGTGGTGGAGCCTTGGCTGGCTGTAACAGGGAGCGGCGTGCCACTGGGTAATGCAGCAGGCTGGACCACCACTTTGGAGCCAACTCTCCCAGGCCGCTTTATGGTGACGCTGTAAATGTTGACACAGGGCTGTGGGGCCAACATTGGGACCATGGCCACACTTCGCCTTCTGCCTACACATCTTTCATATAGCCATGTTAACCTCCTGCGGATGGTTGATGAAAAACTGCCACATCGCAGAGTAGCTGATTTTCCTACCAACAGTCTGCACTAATTCACTGCTGCTGCTGCCGCCACCAATTCCAGGGACCCTCTTCCACTACCTCCTGGGAAGGTAGCCTGCCGCGCAGCAAGTGGTCTACCCCGAGCACATTTTCCTCCATATTTTCCCCTTCTGCCACCATGCTGACCCCTAAATCTGTCACTCTCCATCACTCCAAGCCTTTAAAAGTGCCCTCAAAACTCACTGATGTCCTCCTCAGGTTCCTCAACAGTGTCTGCTTAAGAAGCCAAAACACTTGCAACACCACCTCCCACACCACTCTCCTCATCACTACTTGCCCGCCTAGTGGAAGAAGCGGCGAGTGTCTCCTCCACTTCTTGGCTGACCAGTAGCTTCTGATTTTTCAGATTATCAGATCGTCCTCACTGAATAGTGGAGCTGAACCCAAAGCATAAGATAACCGACAGTTGACAGGGGGTGTCAGATCCTCAATAGGGTTGTAAACCATTCTGCCTTGCTGTACCATGCATAGGATGCGTGCTGGGTTAGTGAAATAATACTGTAAATAATTATGACATGCAGATCAGAGGCATCGCTATTAGAATCGCAGAGCGGCACAATTGCAGAGAGTTGAGGTGGCATCCCTATGAGGGGCCCCCATATTGCCTGAAAAACACAACCTGGAGCTGGCAGCAGCAGGAGCCCAAATATTGGCTGAAAGACATCCTGGAGTTGGCAGCAGGAGCCCAAAGATTGGCTGAATGACACCCTGGAGTTGCAAGCAGCAGCAGCAGGAGCCCAAACATAGCTAGAAAGAGACACTGGAGTTGGCAGCAGGAGCCCAAAAATTGGCTGAATGACACCCTGGAGTTGCAAGCAGCAGCAGCAGCCCGAGCATAGCTTGAAAGACACACTGGAGTTGGCAGCAGGAGCCCAAAAATTGGCTGAATGACACCCTGGAGTCGCAAGCAGCAGCAGCATGAGCCCAAACATAGCTTGAAAGAGACACTGGAGTTGGCAGCAGGAGCCCAAAAATTGGCTGAATGACACCCTGGAGTTTCAAGCAGCAGCAGCATGAGCCCAAACATAGCTTGAAAGAGACACTGGAGTTGGCAGCAGGAGCCCAAAAATTGGCTGAATGACACCCTGGAGTTGCAAGCAGCAGCAGCAGCAGCCTACACATAGCTTGAAAGACACACTGGAGTTGGCAACAGGAGCCCAAAAATTGGCTGAATGACACCCTGGAGTCGCAAGCAGCAGCAGCAGGAGCCCAAACATAGCTTGAAAGAGACACTGGAGTTGGCAGCAGGAACCCAAAAATTGGCTGAATGACACACTGGAGTTGCAAGCAGCAGCAGCAGCAGCCCAAACATAGCTTGAAAGAGACACTGAAGTTGGCAGCAGGAGCCCAAAAATTGGCCTAAAGACACACCCTGGATTTGGCAGCAGCAGCAGCCCAAAAATTGGCCTAAAGACACACTGGAGTTGCCAGCAGCAGGAGCCCAAAAATTGGCCTAAAGACACACTGGAGTTGGCAGCAGAAGCAGCAGGAGCCCAAACATTGGCTGAAAGAGAAACTGGAGTTGGCAGCAGCAGCAGGAACCCAAAAATTGGCCTAAAGACACACTGCAGTTGGCAGCAGCAGCAGCAGGAGGCCAAACATAGCTTGAAAGAGACACTGGAGTTGGCAGCAGGAACCCAAATATTGGCCTAAAGACACACTGCAGTTGGCAGCAGCAGCAGCAGGAGGCCAAACATAGCTTGAAAGAGACACTGGAGTTGGCAGCAGGAGCCCAAAAATTGGACTAAAGACACACCCTGGAGTTGGCAGCAGCAGGAGCCCAAACATTGCTTGAAAGAGACACTGGAGTTGGCAGCAGGAGCCCAAAAATTGGCCTAAAGACACACTGGAGTTGCCAGCAGCAGCAGCCCAGATATTGCCTGAAAGACACACTCTGGACTTGGCAGCAGCATAGGGAGACCATATATTGCCTGAAAAACACATTGGACTTGGCAGCAGCATAGAGAGCTCAGATATTGCCTGAAAGACACACCCAGGAGTTGGCAGCAGCATTAGCAGCCCATATATTGCCTGAAAGACACACCCTGGAGTTTGCAGCAGCATGAAGAGAACATATACAGATTTTCGACACATATATCTTATCCGAAGAATATTAATAAAAAGTAAGACTAACGTAAAGCATTTTCTCAATAATTACTTGTGGTCTGATGCGGAGGAATGTCTGTAACTGGAGAGCAGCGCCTTAAATCTGTTTTGCACTATCCATATTTCTTTAGTGTTGGTCTGGCCCCATGATCAATCTACTCTAATGCATCAGGCATTGGTGGGTGGAAATCTTGGCTGATCCATGCCCGCACAGGCCAGTCTCTCAAAAAAACATTTTTCAAGCATACTGGAGCACATTTAATTGCTCTCATCAGAGCATCAGATACGCACATCTAAGAGTTTTATCACTTTGTTCTTGTTAAAGTCTTCAGGGTCTAGTTACTACTTAGTGAAAGGCCATAGATAGTTACACACCTGCTGCTGTTATCAACAAATCCTGCTTTAAGTGTAGTGTAGCGTTTTGTCCTCCCCTCATATACGCACTAAGTATGTCAGGCAGAGAAGTGCCAGGATGGGCACAGAGAAGTTGCAGAGGCCTAAATTCATCAAGCAGAGGTTGCAGCAGACTAGGGGTGAGTGGCAGCAGGAGTCTCAGTGAGAGGCCTGATCTCCCAGTATTAGCTAGCGGTCATGTCTTGACCAGCAACCCATCTGCCATCATCCATTGGTTAACATGATCATCCACTGCATCACAACATCATCATCATCACAAGTGACATCTGACACCCCCAGTCAACTGTCGGTTATATCTTATGCTTTGGGTTCAGCTCCACTATTCAGTGAGGACGATCTGATGATCAGCAGCTACTGCCCAGCCAAGAAGTGGAGGAGACACTCGCCGCTTCTTCCACTAGGCGGGCAAGTAGTGATGAGGAGAGTGGCGTGGGAGGTGGTGTTGCAAGCGTTTTGGCTTCTTAAGCAGACACTGTTGAGGAAGCTGAGGAGGACATCAGTGAGTTTTGAGGGCACTTTTAAAGGCTTGGAGTGATGGAGAGTGACAGATTAGTAACATATTAGCAACATAGTAACATATTAGTAACATAGTAACATATTAGTAACATAGTAACACATTAGTAACATAGTAACACATTAGTAACATAGTAATATATTAGTAACATAGTAACACATTAGTAACATAGTAACACATTAGTAACATAGTAACATATTAGTAACATAGTAACATATTATTAACATATTTGTAATTAGTAACATATTTGTAATTAGTAACATAGTAACATATTAGTAACATAGTAACATATTAGGCCTCAATTCATCAAGCAGAGGTCTCAGCAGACTAGGGGTGAGTGGCAGCAGGAGTCTCAGAGAGAGGCCTGATCTCCCGGTATCAGTTAGCGGTCGTGTCTTGACCAGCAACCCATCTGCCGTCATCCATTGGTGGCATCTCATACGTGACACCTGTCGTTTGCTCAGGCCCTTTGAGGAAGCCAATTATCAGTCAGTCGCCAGGACTATGGGATGAACGATGTGGTTTGACAAAATGGCCATTTTATCTAGTCATCTGACAGGAGAGGAGGAGCCGGAGCAGCCAGAGGAGCTATAGGGTTGTGAGGAAGGCGAGACAGAGGACCCAGACACACCGTGGCAGTATTTTTTTTATATATATTTTTTTCCATTGTCCTTTTTAAATATTTTTTAAATTTTTTTACAATTTTTTTTGTTCATTTTTAATTTTTTTTTTTTCTATTTTGTTTTTTCTTAATATTTTTTTTTCTGTATTTTTTTAATTTTATTCAGTGCCCTTCCAGCCTACCATGTGTGCAGGACTCACGCTGTTCTTCACATGGTTTTCCTTGAGCCACGGAGTCACACATGGGAGGAACTGCTAAGAATCATAAATCTCCACCCAAACTGCAAATGGGAACCATGGTGACTGACAATGGGAAGAACATCTTGCCTGCGCTGCGACAAGGAAGCCTGAGCCATGCGCCCTGTATGCCACACTTGTTCATCCTGGTTGTCAAGCATTTTCTGAAGTCTTCCCCCCAGCTGCAAGACATGCTAACAACGGGAAGGAAACTTTGCATGCACTTCAGCCACTCCTACACCACCAAGCACACCCTTCTTGAGCTACAGCATCAGAACGGTATACCCCCACATAGTCTGATTTGCGATGTTTCCACCCTCCATATGTTGGATCGACTATACGAACAGAGAAAAGCCATCACTGTTTTCTTGATGGTCCAAGCGGATAGGGGGGACTCCCCTGTGTAACTTTAATGTTAACCAGTGGCAGCTCATACGTGACACCTGTCGTTTGCTCAGGCCCTTTGAGGAAGCCAATTATTAGTCAGTCGCCAGGACTATGGGATGAACGATGTGGTTTGACAAAATGGCCATTTTATCTAGTCATCTGACAGGAGAGGAGGAGCCGGAGCAGCCAGAGGAGCTATAGGGTTGTGAGGAAGGCGAGACAGAGGACCCAGACACACCGTGGCAGTATGCTCCCTCCGAGTCACTTGCAGAAATGGCACGATGCATGCTCACGTGCTTGCGTAGTGACCGCAGAATTGTCTCCATTTGTCAGCGGGATGACTTTTGGCTCTCCACCTTATTGGACCCTCGCTACCGGCACAAAATGGGGGCATTTTTTTACACCCACTGAGAGGGAGGACAAACTGACCTACTACAGAGACATTCTACGTAGTCAGTTGGCCGATGCCTATCTGCATGGCCGATGCCATGGTCCACACTGTGATGCCCAGCGGAACACCAGCCTTCTGTAAGCAGGCAACCCCCAATCTCCACCGCCACTTCTGCCTATAGTCAAGCCCCGGTTTGCCGGGACGCTAGGTACGCCTCACCGGACACGGTTGCCCCCAGGTCTTAATAGGCGCAAAGGATGGCTGCTTACGGTGAAGGCCGATGAACCACGAGGGTACCCCGAAGCTGAGGTCGTTCACAGGTAGTCAATCCGGAGGGTGCGTCAGAGTACAGGGATGAGACAGGTGCGTAGTCATGAGCAGCCAAAGGGTCAAGCCGGGAGGTCAGAGATCGCGGGGTATCCAGAGGGGCAGGCAGGTTCGTGGTCAGACAAAGCATAGGTTGGTACAGGCAGCAGACAGGAATGGTCGATCAAGCCGGGTCGGAATCAGATAACAACTAACAGAATCACACCCTATAGTCAAGCCCCGGTTTGCCGGGACGCTAGGTACGCCTCACCGGACACGGTTGCCCCCAGGTCTTAATAGGCGCAAAGGATGGCTGCTTACGGTGAAGGCCGATGAACCACGAGGGTATCCCGAAGCTGAGGTCGTTCACAGGTAGTCAATCCGGAGGGTGCGTCAGAGTACGGGGATGAGACAGGTGCGTAGTCAGGAGTAGCCAAAGGGTCAAGCCGGGAGGTCAGAGATCACAGGGTATCCAGAGGGGCAGGCAGGTTCGTGGTCAGACAAAGCATAGGTTGGTACAGGCAGCAGACAGGAATGGTCGATCAAGCCGGGTCGGAATCGGATAACAACTAACAGAATCACACCCTAATCACAAGCGACCCGCATAGTGAGGCTAATCATGAGCAGCAGAAAGACCTGGAGCAGGCCCTGAACCAGCAGGCAGTGTCATACCTTGACATGACCATGCCAATGCACCTTGAGGACCTGCTGGACTTCTGGGCAGCCAAACTTGACTTGTGGCTGCAACTGGCAGAGTTTGCCCTGGGAACGCTGTCCTACCCAGCGAGTAGTGTGCCATCTGAGCGGGTGTTTAGTGCGGCGGGGGCCATAGTCATGCCAAGGAGAACTCGTCTGTGCACGAAAAATGTGGAGAGACTCACCTTTGTGAAGATGAATCAGGCATGGTTCAGCCAGGATTTCCAGCCACCAATGGCTCCCTATGCTGCTGCTGCCAGCTCATATGTGTGTCCTTCAGGCAATATATGGGCTCCTAATGCTGCTGCTGCCAACTCCAATGTGAGCACTCTTAAAAGACACATGCTAGCATATTTGGGATGCCCCCCGGTTAAAGGCAATGGCTGCTGGCAATTTGACAACGTGACTTTCTTTACAAAATGCAACCAAAATGCAACCAGTTAATAGACAGGTACTCTTGAAATATTAATGCTAGTGTTTGGGGTGCCCCCTCCTCACATAGAGAGGTTGGCTCCCTTGATTGTGGAAAAGTGACGTAAATTATAAAATGCAAGCAGTTATTAGACAGGTAGACTTGAAATATTTATGCTAGTGTTTGGGATGCCCAGTGGCCAGGGTTTTTTACAGCAGACACAAAAACAATTAAAACTGTGCTCTAGTTAGATGAAATCCCCTTTAAGAGCTGCTTGTGTGTAACAGATAGGGTCAAATGTGCTAATATGGGACGCCCATTGGCCTAGGGTTTTTACAGGACGCAAAAAAAAATTCAAAATGCAATATATTAATAAAACAGAGCCTGTAGAAGCTGATTTAGTATAACAGATAGGGTGAAATGTGCCGGTTTGGGATACCCTGCGGCCTGGTGTTTTTACAGGACGCAAAAAAACAATTCAAAATGCAATATATTAATAAAATAGAGCCTGTAGAAGCTGCTTTAGTATAACAGATAGGGTGAAATGTGCCGGTTTGGGATACCCTGCGGCCTGGTGTTTTTACAGGACGCACAAAACCAATTCAAAATGCAATATATTAATAAAACAGAGCCTGTAGAAGCTGATTTAGTATAACAGATAGGGTGAAATGTGCTGGTTTGGGATACCCTGCGGCCTGGTGTTTTTACAGGACACACAAAACCAATTCAAAATGCAATATATAAAAAAACAGAGCCTGTAGAAGCTGATTTAGTATAACAGATAGGGTGAAATGTGCTGGTTTGGGATACCCTGCGGCCTGGTGTTTTTACAGGATGCACAAAACCAATTCAAAATGCAATATATTAATAAAATAGAGCCTGTAGAAGCTGATTTAGTATAACAGATAGGGTGAAATGTGCCATTTTGGGATACCCTGCGACCTGGTGTTTTTACAGGACGCACAAAACCAATTAAAAATGCAATATATTAACAAAACAGAGCCTGTAGAAGCTGATTTAGTATAACAGATAGGGTGAAATGTGCTGATTTGGGATACCCTGCGGCCTGGTGTTTTTACAGGACGCACAAAACCAATTCAAAATGCAATATATTAATAAAACAGAGCCTGTAGAAGCTGCTTTAGTATAACAGATATGGTGAAATGTGCCGGTTTGGGATACCCTGCGGCCTGGTGTTTTTACAGGATGCACAAAACCAATTCAAAATGCAATATATTAATAAAACAGAGCCTGTAGAAACTGCTTTAGTATAACAGATAGGGTGAAATGTGCCGGTTTGGGATACCCTGCGGCTTGGTGTTTTTACAGGATGCACAAAACCAATTAAAAATGCAATATATTAATAAAATAGAGCCTGTAGAAGCTGCTTTAGTATAACAGGGTGAAATGTGCCGGTTTGGGATACCCTGCGGCCTGGTGTTTTTACAGGACGCACAAAACCAATTCCAAATGCAATATATTAATAAAACAGAGCCTGTAGAAGCTGATTTAGTATAACAGATAGGGTGAAATGTGCCGGTTTGGGATACCCTGCGGCCTGGTGTTTTTACAGGACGCACAAAACTAATTCAAAATGCAATATATTAATAAAACAGAGCCTGTAGAAGCTGATTTAGTATAACAGATAGGGTGAAATGTGCCGGTTTGGGATACCCTGCAGCCTGGTGTTTTTACAGGACACACAAAACTAATTCAAAATGCAATATATTAATAAAACAGAGCCTGTAGAAGCTGATTTAGTATAACAGATAGGGTGAAATGTGCCGGTTTGGGATACCCTGCAGCCTGGTGTTTTTACAGGACACACAAAACCAATTCAAAATGCAATATATTAATAAAACAGAGCCTGTAGAAGCTGATTTAGTATAACAGATAGGGTGAAATGTGTTGGTTTGGGATACCCTGCGGCCTGGTGTTTTGACAGGACGCACAAAACCAGTTCAAAATGCAATATATCAATAAAACAGAGCCTGTAGAAGCTGATTTAGTATAGCAGATAGGGTGAAATATCCTGGTTTGGAATACCCTGTGGCCTGGTGTTTTTACAGGACACACAAAACCAATTCAAAATGCAATATATTAATAAAACAGAGCCTTTAGAAGCTAATTTAGTATAACAGATAGGGTGAAATGTGCTGGTTTGGGATACCCTGCGGCCTGGTGTTTTTACAGGACGCACAAAACCAATTCCAAATGCAATATATTAATAAAACAGAGCCTGTAGAAGCTGATTTAGTATAACAGATAGGGTGAAATGTGCTGGTTTGGAATACCCTGTGGCCTGGTGTTTTTACAGGACACACAAAACCAATTCAAAATGCAATATATTAATAAAACAGAGCCTTTAGAAGCTGATTTAGTATAACAGATAGGGTGAAATGTGCTGGTTTGGGATACCCTGCGGCCTGGTGTTTTTACAGGACGCAGAAAACCAATTCAAAATGCAATATATTAATAAAACAGAGCCCTTAGAAGCTGCTTTAGTATAACAGATAGGGTGAAATGTGCATGTTTGGGATACCCTGCGGCCTGGTGTTTTTACAGGACGCACAAAACCAATTCCAAATGCAATATATTAATAAAACAGAGCCTGTGGAAGCTGATTTAGTATAACAGATAGGGTGAAATGTGCTGGTTTGGGATACCCTGCGGCCTGGTGTTTTTACGGGACGCACAAAACCAATTCCAAATGCAATATATTAATAAAACAGAGCCTGTAGAAGCTGATTTAGTATAACAGATAGGGTGAAATGTGCCGGTTTGGGATACCCTGTGGCCTGGTGTTTTTACAGGAAGCACAAAATCAATTCGAAATGCAATATATTAATAAAACAGAGCCTTTAGAAGCTGATTTAGTATAACCGGGTGAAATGTGCTGGTTTGGGATGCCCATGTGGCCTGGTGTTTTTACAGGACGCACAAAACCAATTCAAAATGCAATATATTAATAAAACAGAGCCTTTAGAAGCGGATTTAGTATTACAGATAGGGTGAAATGTGCTGGTTTGGGATGCCCATGTGGCCTGGTGTTTTTACAGGACGCACAAAACCAATTCAAAATGCAATACATTAATAAAACAGAGCCTTTAGAAGCTGATTTAGTATAACAGATAGGGTGAAATGTGCTGAAATAGTATGCCCATGTGGGGTGGGGTTTTTACAGTATACAAAAAAAATTAAAACTAATAGTTATAAGAAATGCTTGTGTGTAACAGATAGGGTTAAATACGCCACTGCCAAGATGGGATGCACAGTGGCCAGGAATATTTACAGCACAAAAAAAAGCAATTTAAAACTGATCTGGCAAATGAAGTGAAGTGAAAATAAAAAAAAAAAAGGTCATTTTCTCTGCTGTCCCTGCCTGGATCGTTCCCGATTTTTCCCTATCTTTCCCTGGCTCTCCCTGGCACTGTATTGGTCTCTGTGGGTCTCCCTGACTCTCCCTGCCTATCTGTAAGTCTCTCCCTGTCTGCAGCAACCTCCGTTCTGTCTGCAATGCAAGGCTGAAATGCGCACAAGCAAGATGGCCGCCGTTTATATAGCACTGTGACGTCACCGGGCTTCCTTGCTGCTGATAGGCTGCATGTGACCTTCCCATGATAACTTGCCCCAGGGGATATGTCCAGACATGTGCATCCATCATTTTACAATGGCTTTAATTGAAATAAATGGAGTTTAAAGGAAAACTTCGATCGATCGAATCGCGGGGAAATTCGGATTCGTTCAGAATCAAATTTTTCCTGAAATTCGGAATGAATTCGGGTTTGTCCGAATTGATTCGCTCATCTCTAGCTGCGACCTCTGCTTGATGAATTTAGGCCTAATATGTTACTATGTTACTAATATGTTACTATGTTACTAATATGTTACTAATCTGTCACTCTCGATCACTCCAAGCCTATAAAAGTGCCCTCAAAACTCACTGATGTCCTTCTCAGGTTCCTCAAGAGTGTCTGCTTAAGAAGCCAAAACGCTTGCAACACCACCTCCCACGCCACTCTCCTCATCACTACTTGCCCGCCTAGTGGAAGAAGCGGTGAGTGTCTCCTCCACTTCTTGGCTGGGCAGTAGCTGCTGATTTTTCAGATTATCAGATCATCCTCACTGAATAGTGGAGCTGAACCCAAAGCATAAGATATAACCGACAGTTGACTGGGGGTGTCAGATGTCACTTGTGATGAAGTGGATGATCGTGTTAACCAATGGATGACGGCAGATGGGTTGCTGATCGAGACACGAACGCTAGCTGATACCAGGAGATCAGGCCTCTCACTGAGACTCCTGCTTCCACTCACCCCTAGTCTGCTGCGACTTCTGCTTAATGAATTTAGGCCTCTGCAACTTCTCTGTGCCCATCCTGGCACTTCTCTGCCTGACATACTTAGTGTGTATATGAGGGGAGGACAAAACATTACACTACACTTAAAACAGGATTTGTCGATAACAGCAGCAGGTGTGTAACTATCTATGGCCTTTCACTAAGTAGTAACTAGGCCCTGAAGACTTTAACAAGAACAAAGCGATGAAACTCTTAGATGTGCGTATGTGATGCTCTTATGATGTCAATTCAATGTGCTCCAGTACGCTTGAAAAATATTTTTTTGAGAGACTGGCCTGCGTGAAAATGAATCGGGCATAGATCAGCCAAGATTTCCACCCACCAATGCTTGATGCATCAGAGCAGATTGATCATGGTGCCAGACCAACACATCATAAATATGGATAGTGGAAAACAGATTTAAGGCGCTGCTCTCCAGTTACAGACATTCCTCCGCATCAGACCACAAGTAAATATTGAGGAAATGCTTTACGTTAATCTTAATTTTTATTAATATTCTTAGGATAAGATATATGTGCCCCAAATCTGTATATGTTCTCTTCATGCTGCTGCCAACTCCAGGGTGTGTCTTTCAGGAAATATATGGGCTCCCTATGCTGCTGCCAACTCCAGGGGGTGTTTTTCAGGCAATATATGGCCTCCTAATGCTGCTGCTAACTCCAATGTGGTTTTCAGTCAATATATGGGCTCCCTATGCTGCTGCCAAATTCAGGGTGTATTTTTCTGGAAATATATGGGCTCCCTATGCTGCTGCCTACTCCTGGGTGTGTTTTTCAGGCAATATATGGGTTCCTTATGCTGCTGCCAACTCCAATGTGGTTTTCAGTCAATATATGGGCTCCCTATGCTGCTGCCAAATTCAGGGTGTATTTTTCAGGCAATATATGGGTTCCTTATGCTGCTGCCAACTCCAGTGTCTCTTTCAGGCAATATATGGGCTCCTAATGCTGCTGCCAACTCCAATGTGTCTTTCAGGCAATATATGGGCTCCCTATGCTGCTGCCAAATTCAGGGTGTGTTTTTCAAGCAATATATTGGCTCCCTATGCTGCTGCAAAGTCCAGAGTGTGTCTTTCAGGCAATAAATGGGCTCATCATGCTGATGCCACCTCAAGGCTCTCTAATTGTGCCACTCTGTGACAGCGAATCTAATAGCGACGCCTCTGATCTGCATGTCATACTTCTTTACAATATTATTTCACTAACCCAGCATGCATCCTATGTATGTTACAGCCAAGCAAAACGTTCTGCAACCCTATGGAGGCTCTTGGAAGCCCAGAAATCGCCGTTTTTAATAGTGATTTGTCGCAAATAAATTCGGACCTAAACAATTTTTTCCGGAAAATTCGGCGAATCGGCTGAATCGAATTGAAGTTTAGGACAGTGAAACATGTAGCTCGAGACAATGGTACAACAACTGGGCTTGTCTTCAGTATAACTTTAAAGATGGGTTTCCCACCAAGTTCCTATACTCATCCTCTGATTGCCTGTATTCACATCCTCCTTTACAAGCAAGGAGGTAGTAGGTAGCAACTTGCGGGAAAGGCACAGGAGCATAGTAGGAAGGAAGAGACATAATGGGAAACTAAAAAGAAGGCAATCATAAAAAAAAGCTTTGTTACCTATCCCACAACAATCTTCTACCTGTTTAGCCAATACTCCGTTCCCATCTTCTACCTGACTGATCTGTACCCCAACCCAATCTATATGTACCCCAATATAATCAGCCACCTCAGGGATCTATTCAATCAGATAAATCAGTTACAGATGATTAATCTGCCATCCCAATAATCTGGTCTACCACCAGATTAATTTGTACCCCTACCCACTCCGAAACCCATTTATTCTGTACTTCCACATGATCTGCCACCTGACTGATCTATCCCAGCTGGCTACTCCAGTGATTGATTCCCCAACCTAATTTGCCACAAAACCTGACATTTAATGAATATAATAGAATACCTTTATTCTTCACCAGGATGTACAAATTTCTTTTGGCTGGTTACACAGCGATATTCAGAATAAATACACAACTATTAATACTTACAACATGCTATGCATGTATGGATCTGTACTCCAACCCGCCCATGCATCAGTCACAAGTAGGGATGAGCAAACCCAGGATGAAAATTTAGGTTTGTACTGAACAGTGGGTGTCTGGGTGCCTGAACACAAACCTGGACATCTCCCTGAAGACTGGGCTCCTGTATCTGAGCCAGCTTAGGTGGATCTATTTCAAGATTGGTTGGGACATAGACTTGACAGTGGTGTCTTGCACGGTGCCCTCCTATCTTCCCTTTGCTCCTTTTTCTGATGCTCTGCTCCAGACTATGAGTGTGGCACCTGACCCTTGGATTTCCCATCTCAATACCTTATTTATACCCCTGTCACTTCCCCAAGCTGCCTGACTATAGGAGTAGCTCTGCCCCCTCTCTCTCGCCGTCATAATAGATCCTGGGATGAAGAAGATGATGATGTCTGGCTCTGTTGTACACCCAGCAGCAGCAGAGGAGATGACACACCAGGATACCGCAGTGGGAAATTGAAACAGAGGAGGACCCTGGGCCTATGCCTATGTCCTACCTTCTCCTCTGCCGCCTATATATGTTCATATGCAGCGCATCCTCTAATTATGGTATCCCTCTTCCAGTTCATCATCTGGAGGACGAGGAGCACAAGGACCCCGAGGAGCACACAAATCCGGCTCCTGCCACCATTCCCCTGCAGACAAAGTTTTGCCCGATACAGGGTTTACCTACTCTATAACCAGTTTCCCCCTTCCTTCCATGGAGAAAAGGGGGAATTGACCTCCTATGTCAGCCACATAGATTTGATGCTTGACTATCGAGCGTCTTCTTGATCGCTTGATTGCAGCCATAATTTTCTTGGATAAATTATGGCTTGATTGTGTTCGCTTTAATGTTTGCTAATCATTCCATGGAAATGGACTATTACTTTCTTGAGACATTCTCAAAGCACTTACCTTATTGTAGGACTTCAAACACACTTGATTCCATTGTTCATAGTATTTATGCAGACAATCTGTTATTTCACAGCGGCTCCTGTGGTCCAGCACTAGTCCCTGTATGACTTTAACAAGTACCTGCAGCACTTTCTGGTCCTCCTTGCAGGATACTGAGGCCTTAATCTTCCTGCAACAGTAACTTGGGCTGAAAGGTTCGCCTCCTCTGTCGTATTTAGGTAGGATAGTTTTGTCCCTCTACTCTGTGCTGCTTCTGCTCACTTGGGGGTCATGCTAAATATCTGGTGCAGCCAGTGTGACTTGCAGTGTGCATTGCAGTGTGGATTGCAACCTGCAAAAACATTTCCAAGGCCTAAATTAATCTAACAATTATTATTGTTTATTATATAATCACAAACATACTGTACAGCGACCAATACAAACTAGATGCTACATAGTTCAAACCAAATGTTGTGAGAACTGGAGACAATAGAAAAGAGAGCCCTGTCCTTGTGAGCTTACAGTCTAAAGCAGTAGTTTTAACCTTTTCACGCCAAGTACCCCCTAGCAACAAGCAGTTGCAAACCAAGTGCCCTGAAAAGAGGGGATCGGTTACTAATGTTATCAAAATAAGTAGGTCACTAGCCTTGTAGGACTTTTTTTGAAGCAAGAAAGAATGATGTTTTACTGTTAAAATAAAATACCAGACCTATCAGAGCGTCCCTCTTGGAGCACCCTTGACCATTGCTGAGTACCCCCTGGGGTACACACACTGAAATTTGAGAAACAGTCACTTAGAACAGATTATATGCTTGTCTGAAGAGGTGGGTTTTAAGGGCACTTTGGAGTGGTTGAGTGGAGTGAGTGGGGGAGGGCATTCCAGAAAAGTGGAAAAGCACAGGAAAAGACTTGAAGGCAGGAGTGTATTGAGGTGACCAAGGAGGAGGAAAGGAGGATGTCAGAGGCAGAGTGAAGGTTGCGCCTGGGTTTTTATCGCTGGATTAGAGATGACATGTAGGTAGGGAGCTGGCTGGGGGTGCTTTGTAGGTTAGTGTTAGAAGTTTAAACTGAACTCTCTGAGAGACAGGTAACCAGAGGAAGGATTGACAGAGGGGAGTGGCAATTGAGATGAGAGAGGAGAGGTGGATGAGATGAGCAACATAGTTCAGAATAGATTGGAGGAGTGTCAGTCTGTTTATTGGTTAGTCGCAAAGGAGGGTGTTGCAGTAGTCAATTCGGGAATTGACCAGGGCATGGTTGAAAGTGTTGAATAGCTGTTTTGGATTCCAGGCCTGTGCTAATATGAGTGATGAGAAATATTCATGTTTGGCAGATGAAAGGGCAGTCCTGAGTCTGAGTTCCTGACTTGCTTGTATAACCCGAATAATATCTACTTTCACAATTGTTCTCCTGGCCACACAGTAATATCCAGTGCATTCATCGTAATGGAATTTCCCCCCCCCCCCCAGTTGTAACTCATTCACTTTGTGGAAGTAGTGGTTCTTGGAATAATTACTTCTTTACAAAAAAAAGTTTGGGAAACTAGGAGTGTCCTCACTCAGGGGGAGCGGCGGCCACTTTTCTGTGGACCCAGCCGTGGATCATTTCAAAAGCCACCGCCACTGCTGACAGGAAGGGGTTCGAGCTTTGCTCAGGTCAGTTTTACAGGAACATGCTTCTTGCTTCACACTCTGAACCCCGGGTCCTCATTGATTTCAATGGGCCTGGGTTTAAGTCCCCAAATTTTTAATCAAAGTTCACCAGAACTTGCTAGACCCAAACTTTGTGTGCAACGGACACATCTCTACCAAATGGGGTGGAGGTGTACAATGCTGCATTCTGCCGCCATTTCCATGCCCCCTGTCAGAATGGTCTCAGCAAGGAAAAGGTAAAATAGTGTCCCTCGTCTGCAAAAAGGTCAGAAAGCAGGCCTAAATACCCATCCAACTTGGGCCCTGCAAAGCGTCTGATTTGTGGCAAGTGCTGCCCAGAACTCCTGATCTTACAAAAAAACATTTGCATCTTTGCATGGTCCAAAAGTGGGTGAATATTTTGACCAATTTTCAAGCTTGCTTTTTATTTTCACACTGCAGGGTATACAAAATCGTTTAGGTTCACTTAAATTCAGGGATTACTGGTTGCAGGTAGGGTGGATTAGAGCAGGGGACTCCAACCCGTTCCTACAAGGCCCAGCAACAAGCCAGGTTTTGTCTCCACACAGATGCACAAATTAACTAATTAGCTACCTCTCTAGCTCTGCTGATGAAGTAAATGGAGATCAATAAAACATGAGCTGTTGGTGGGCCTTGTAGGAGAGGGCTGGTCATGAATAACAAAAGAGAGTCTGGCCATAACAGTTGATCTATGGCGGGATGATGAACAGACTGTGATGGGCATTATGGTTTTTCTCTTTCTACATGCAGAGTTTGTAGAAGGTATGACTTGCTCCAGGTAATAGAAGTTAACACATATGTGTGAAAGCCATCAAAATAAATAATGCATTTCCAAAGTTTAAAACATGTCCTCAGCATTTACACAGAAGTTACACCAAAAGTCTGCACTCACAAGTAACACAAGGCAATATGTCTATAGGTTCGCCACAGTCTAAACACAAACAAACACGGGTGTTGCACGCTTTGTTCATTTAAAGCCAACAATTGCCAGCTAAAAATGAGAACATTGCATGCAAGTGAAAACATACTCGACAACTGCACACCCTCACAAAATTCGAGTGCGCTTGGGAATTGGCCACACAAGGGCATTTTGCAAACATTTAGCCTCCTCAGAACAATATATCTCTCAGACTTTAACATTCAATGTTATATAATTAATTTGCTTAACACAACTTACAAGAAATTGAGAATGCTGGATGCCTACTACCTATGGGTGACCCCCATATTAACCCCTATGATATTATAGTATTAAAAACATGGTAACATAGAGGCACACTGCAGTATCTGACAACCAAAAACTAAATTGATGCATAGTTTACCAGAATGTGACAAGTACCAGAACATAGACAATGATTAACCATAGAATACATATGACATTGTCAGTGACCCTAATGAAAGGGCTTGAAGTCTTGAAATGTTGGTAATGTTCTAAGCAATCACCATTTTCTCTGTACTTGTGTTACCCACGTGCTCCTGGTCAGAGGTTCTGCAGCCTAGGAGCAAATTGGTGGGATAGAGGGTACTGAAAGCAGATCTCCAGTCAAAAATTTCCTGAACCCTCCCTCTCGCAGTAATGTAAACTATTCGAGATGGCTTAACTCCATGTGAATGTTGTGAAATAGCAAGATTCTATGCTCCAGAACTGCATGGAAGTGGGCATCTTGCCACAATTTTGACATCCCTGCCCCTGAAAAACCCAGTCCCACAGTCACCTCAAATATCTTTGAAATAATGCTTTATTTCTAGCAGCTATTAAAATATTGTATCAGCATTGAAAACTAATGCTACAATGCTCTGCGGCAGCTAGGGCCATTGACTTGATTGATTGATTACATTCAACCCCTCCAGCAGCTGGCGATATAGTGTGTGAGTGTGTGTAACATGACAGATATGCTGATTCCCTTTCTGAGGTAACTCTCTCAGTTTGGTGTAGACTGCTTATAGCAAAATCCTAAGCTCCAGACAGCCTGCCCTGTGTGGAAAAGCAATATCATGCAGGTACAACGCAACCATGCTGGTCATCAGTGCAGCCTGCTAGAGAAGAATTGTATCTCCTTCTAACATTCTGTGTGGAAACAGTTAAATCTCTGGCTGGCTGATCACACGGAAGCTCCCAGCTCAACTACAGTACACTCATGATCATTTGTAAGCAGGAGTTCAGCTATTCAAAAACATCTGCACAGGGTTAAGCCCTCTCAAAAGAGGGTCAAAGAGGGGAGCAATTAACTAAACGTTATTTTCTTGACTGGAGTACAGCCAAGCAAAGGATAGGGTGCAGCAGGGAAACCCTGGATATTTAAAGTTTCTGGAGACTTAGCGCCCTTGGGGTGATTCAGGTGAGACTTCATCAAGATAAAAGTTGGTTTCCACTTTATTTGTAAGAAACAATGTGTTATAGGTACAATCCAGGATCAGCTTCCATCCACTTCAAGGTATATACAGGCACCTCTGGTCATGGTATCCTCCTCCAGATAGGTTCCACTAATCATAAATGGGTATCCCTACCTACAGATTCCTTTGCTGGCTGACCCCAGTCTGCCAGGCTATCTTTGTAGTAATCTCTCACTCTCTAGCTCCTCACACTAAGGCAAGCAAACAACAACTACCTCTGGTTAAGGTCTTCCTTATATTACCTCTCTTCACAATTACTCTGTTGCAATCCTTTCTCTTTCTACCAAGTTCTGACCAATCAAGATCCACCTCAACTACCTACAATAGTAACTGTTGCCCAACTGTCTCTTACGGCCGTCACTTAAAGTGGACCAACACCCTCCCATGATCGGCCCGGGAATCTATAAGATTCCCGGACCGATCAGACCCCTGACTCCGATCGGGGGTGCCCCGCTGTGTGAAACCCCCCAGAAACCCCTAAATCCCTACCTTATCCACGATCCAGCGACGCCCGCCGCCGCCTCCCACACGTCCCTCTAGCAGGACGCGCACCCGCGCCGGCCGTTTGTGAATGGTCGGCGCGGGCGCGCGCCCTGTAAAAGTGACGCGCGGGAGGCGGCGGCGGGTGCGCTCCCTTGTCCGTCGGCGGGGATTGGCAGCGGCGGTCACGTGGAAGCGAGGAGAGGTGAGTTTTTCGGGGTTTCACACAGCGGCGCACCCCCGATCGGGCTGCCCCACCGAAGTGGACCAAAACCCAGGATAGTCAAAATCCTGGGTGTTGGTCCACTTTAAGGAGTTTTCTAACCTTCTGGTCTTCATTACTCCTCACACTCATTTGTGGTCTTATAAAAAACTGAAGTGGTCACTGCTTGTTTTGCACAGGGTGCCAAGGCCAGCTCTGTTGAGTCGATTCATGGTTGTGAACCAATGTATTTGCACACACTTTTATTATGGTTTACTCATGTTTTTCCCAATCCTCCAGATTCATTAGACATTTTTTGTGCGCTTATTTTGGTGTGTAAATTTGAGCATGGAATAAGATTTTATAGTTTTGATAATTTGAACATGTGACAAATATATTGTTTTAAGCTAAGAAAAACAAAAGGGTTGGCATTTGGCCACAGACTTATTTAAATAAAAAAAAAAAGAAACAATACGTTAGTAGCTCAATTATTAAACATAATGCCATTGTTCTGTCATGCTCTGGTGTGATAAAACCTAAATTAGAAAGAAAAAAGACCGCACCAAACCATTACATATATCAATTTGTGTGCTACACTAGTAGGGGTTATATCAGACAAATGTCTATTGAGTCACATTAAGCAAAACGGGGAGTCCCACACCACCCCCACAAACCCCTACAAGAACAGTGGCACCACTATCAGGCTACAAATAACATCAAGCTTTATTGTTACACATATTTACAAAAAGGTGCTGTATGACAAATTAAAACCATTTTAAAAAACATATAACACACAGACAGAGGGGGGAAAGGACAAGACCCGCTGCTCTCAGCTATAAGAAGGAGCCCTATTAAATGATGACCAATGGTCTCCTTTATAATCTACAAACCTATCCAAATGCCTGCTTAAGCATATAAATTACTATCAATCAATAAAGTGCTAAATAAATATACAACTCACATATCCAGAGCAGTCTCACAGAATGGTCCCCCCCAACGCACACCCGCACACCTCACCGCCGACGCGTTCCATGACGTCACAGCGTCACTTCCTCAGGGCGTATTGAGGAAGTGACGCTGTGACGTCACGGAACGCGTCGGCGGTGAGGTGTGCGGGTGTGCGTTGGGGGGGACCATTCTGCGAGACTGCTCTGGATATGTGAGTGTTTACTCATCATTGTTTATATTTACTGTCTGTTTATCCTTACACGGCGGGTCCTCATCTACTGTTATGCACATCACTTTAGGTTTTTTTGCATTTGTTTGCACATTATATTAGATATATGGTCACTCAGATAGTCATTATATTGCACAGGTGGAGCATTTATAGTTGCTTGTTGTATATTTATTTAGCACTTTATTGATTGATAGTAATTTATATGCTTAAGCAGGCATTTGGATAAGTTTGTAGATTATAGAGGAGACCATTGGTCATCATTTAATAGGGCTCCTTCTTATAGCTGAGAGCAGCGGGTCTTGTCCCCCCCCCCCCCCCCCCCCTCTGTCTGTGTGTTATATGTTTTTAAAAATGGTTTTAATTTGTCATACAGCACCTTTTTGTAAATATGTGTAACAATAAAGCTTGATGTTATTTGTAGCCTGATAGTGGTGCCACTGTTCTTGTAGGGGTTTGTGGGGGTGGTGTGGGACTCCCCGTTTTGCTTAATGATACTGGTGTGATAAAACTCAATGGGTGCTGGGTTTAAATCTTTGGTGTGTTGACCCAGTCTCCATTCATTGGTGATCTCCAGACGAAGCCTCCATGCATCACTCACAGGGACTAGAGCACACCCACTCCATTCATTACAATGAAGGGGGGCATGCCAGCCCTTGGTTGCTTGATTGCAGGGATGGGAGTCAGTGACTGGCGGCAGGGGGGCGTCTTGGAGGGAGGAGGGGTTCAGCTGGAGATCACCAAGAGGCTGGAACCAAGGAATGTCAGGGAACTCAATCTCGGCACCAGGTACATTTTATCAATACAAAGAAGGCAGAACTTAACTGGTAAGTCCATTCTTGTGACGTACAAGAAGGGCATGAGACTCCCATCTTGCCTTACTCATGTGCAGCACATCTTTCACTTGCAGCACCAGTATGGGAAGCTGATGTCTCAGTATGGAGCACTAACAATGAGGTCCAATCAGCACCTTCGTACACGGAATTTTCTTGTGTACAGAGGTGACCATTGAAGTGAATAGCAGCACTGTATTCTGAGGCCAAGCCCACCCACCAGGCCAGCTTCTCATACCGCAAAATGGGTGGATGTTAAGACTGGAGTCTCATGTCCTCTGTCAGACGTTTGAAGGTAATGTCCACAGAAATTAAGGCAATATTTGTTCAGTCTTTTTGAAATTCTGTAAGGATCTGTAAATATATTTTATATTAGACCACCACAAAAATGTTTTTAATATTTTTATTTAATTAAAGACAGGACATCTCATTCCATCACCACTTCTGGTAATATAAAATATTTTTCAGGTTTGTATTGTAATGAATTTTTTAATTCCTGTAAATGGGTAAACACACAAAGGGTGGTGCAAAAAGTGTTTTCATCAGCAAAGTGTTGTCATAAAAAGGAATTGTCCGGACTAAAATGAAAAACTACAATCCAGCCCCACCTCCAGTGACATAACTAAACCTGACTGGTTTCTGGTGCAGACATTAAATAGGGCTTTCAACGTCATTTTTCTTTTTTTACATGGATCACCTGGCCCCAATTTTAACTAAATGTGATACAATTAGAATTTTATATTTTATTTAGGCAATTGGGGCTCCCAGACCTCATGGGCCCAATGCAGTTGCTACCTCAGTACCCTCTGCAGTTAAGCCCCTTCAACCTCTTGTATAGTGTCGCTTCATGCTTCCTATGTAGGAAGTGGTAGGGGTGCACTGGGACGCAGAGGAAACAGATCTCAAGACACAGTAAGTACAAGAGCCAAGGTAGGTGAAAGCTGCTGTGGGGGACAAAAGTGAAGTATTGTCTTTTTTGGCAATACTTAAAGTGCTACAGCAGGCAAAGGTAATTATTACACTATTGCGCCAGGCTACATTTGGCACTGTCCTAAACTGTTTAACATTTTTAAATTGAAGAAGAAATGGCCCAGATATCGCGGTTTACAGGTTCACTATATGATTTCTCTTATAAAAAAGTGGACGTGGCCCTTGGATCTGTGATGCTGCATAGTAATCAGCTCTCTGCGCTGACAGCAATGTGATTAATCTGAAGGAGGAGGAGGCGGAGACAGAGGGAGGAGCGGAAGGAGGGAGAGACTAGAAATCCTGTCCCGCTCCGCTGAGCTGATTTGGGGACGGGATGAAAAAGAGAATGTCATTGGCTAAACCTGTAAACCCTGATATATCAGCTTCTGCTGCAATTTAAAACGGAAGACAGTTTAGGACAGTGCCAAACATAGTCCAACGCATTGGTGTAACAATTACCTTTGCCTGCAGTGTCACTTAATTTATTTATTTTCTGGAACGATTGAGCTGTGGCTATTCAGGCCTACAGATATTAGTAAACTAACCGGGGACATCAGCGACAATGACCAGCGTATTCTTAACTATCATGTTCTATTGTTTTTTGGACTTAGACTTCCCTCTGGTTGGCTTTCTGCCACAGCAGCATCGGCAGGCGAAGGTGCAGCATTTAATACTGATGAAGAGTGAGGTGACCAGCACTGCAAGGAGGAAGGCAAAGACATCTATGGAGTTATACTGACTCCAGTTCAAATCATGAGCAGCTGGACGCAAGTGGGGAGCTCCCTTGTGTCTCATGACAAACTCCACCCAGTGTACGGCCAGGTCCAGAGGGTGGATTGGTTGGTCTAGATGTAGAGCGGAGAGCCTCTGAATGTTCTCCTTGTAACTAGAAAACAAACATTTATTATCAATTTACTTTTTTACCAAAATATTCTTTTTCTACCAGAAACGTTTTTGTCTAATTTTTAGCTAGTTGATTACTAATGGTGAAAGGATAGTTGGAGGCTTTTTAATAACATGTATAGCACCTTAAATCAGACCAGAACCCTTAGAAGAAACAGTGCCCATATGCATCACTTCCCAGGGCAATTCAGATGCTGCACATAAAAAAGAATTCACCTTTTTCTAACTCCTGCTGTGGTAAATTTTACCACCAGAATGGTGTCATATCGAGTGGCAATAAGCCTGCAAAGAGGAAGTGCTGCTGGGTTTCCTGCTGCTATGCATTTTGGGTTATGTCGGTTAAATCCAGGCAGCAGCACAGCTGGAAAAGGAAGACTCCCAGGTTCTTCAATAAGGCCGCAACCAGGAGCAATTGATGAGGCGGCGTTGCAGCTTTGAGTGGATGCAGTAGCATGTGCAGATAGGGCAGGTGAGTTTTGGTGATTTTTATTTTCCACTGTGCAAGGCTGTTGGTCTGGTTTAAAGGACTGCTTAAACTTGCCTGTTAAAGCAGTTCTATACAGCTGAAATTCACATTCTTGTTCCTCCCCTCCAGCCTCTTAAAAGAGTCCATGTAGGCAATTTAAAAAATACCTTATTCCCTCTGCAGCTGATCGTCCCTGGCCTGGAAGTGTAAAACATAGGTCAAGTCCCACCGCATTAAGGCCTGGTCTCCATTTACCAGCGACCTCTGGAATGAATGTCTGTCTGACACCCCCCTTTATTGTAATGAATGGAGTAGGTGTGGCCTCATTTGTGTGTGTGTGTGGGGCGGGGGGGTGTTCAGATGTCTGGTGTGTAAAGATTGAAATTGTGGGCCTTAATCTTGGGAACCAGTATATTTTACACTGCCAGACTAAAAATGATGAGCTGCAGGGGAGGTGAGATTACTCCATATTTTTAGTTGCTTCGACATAACCGCAAATGTAAAACATATACTAACCTGAACCCTGTCAGGGATCCTTTTCCTGGTAAGAGGTTGTGTACTGCAGGGATCATAAGAGACCCTTTATCACCCAGTCACTGCAGCAGCTGGCCCAGTTGCTGAAGTGACTGGATAGAGCAAATGTCATCCACAGTTCTAGCCAAGCAGCTGCAGTGACCACTTAAAGTGGACCAACACCCAGGATTTTGACTATCCTGGGTCTTGGTCCACTTCGGTGGGGCACCCCCGATCGGGGTGCCCCGCTGTGTGAAACCCCCCTGAACCCCCCGAAAAACTCACCTCTCCCCGCTCCCAGCGCCGACGGACAAGCCGCGGACAAGCGGCTCCTCCGCCGCCGCCTCCCGCGCGTCCCTCTTGACGCGTGCGCGCCCGCGCCGTCCATTCGCAGACGGCGGGCGCGCGCACGCCTAGAGGGGCGCGAGGGAGGCGGCGGCGGCCGGCCGCCGCCGGAGATAAGGTAAGGAGTTTGGGGTGTTTGGGGGGGTTTCGAGATCGGGATGTCCCGCGGGGAGGGAGGTGATCGGCCCGGGAATCTTATAGATTCCCGGGCCGATCACCCGTGGGTGTTGGTCCACTTTAATATTCTTCAGCCAAGCAAAGAAGCTCTGGTATAATCCTGGTGAGTAAATGTTTTATTTATTTTGGTTAGACAGGGTTAGCTGGGGGGAAAGGTAATCAGATGGGGGATTCAAAAGTGGACCTACACCCTGTGCAGCACGGTTGTTGTTCGCCGCCGCTAAATGACAATCTGTGGGGGGGAGCATCTAGAATGCTGGAGCCTCCCTGCACCTAAGCACCCAGAAAACCCCTAAATCTCACAATAAAAAAATATATTTTATTAAAAAAAGGTTTGGTTAGCTGGCAAAAATATATGCATTTTTTGAATCTAGGCACATAAAAATTAGCTTGACTAGGTATGGCCATGTTTCTTGCTTACCTTGGAATATTTATCACAGACTTCAAAGCATTGCTAAGATCATTAGAAGTCATGCCATGGACGTTTAGTGTGATTCCAGCTCCCCTGGATTCAATCCTCTTGGCATTGTCCATTTGGTCACCAAACAGGGGTAACATGACCATGGGAACAGCATTACAAATCCCTTCATAGATGCCATGTGATCCAGCATGAGTGACGAATGCACGGACCTTGGGGTGAGCTGAAGGAACACAAAAGAATCACAGAATTACCGTAGTGGTCATTCCCTGCAGTGGTAAAGGGGAGATCATATAGGGCTGGTTCTCAAAACCCTTGGTCAATGTCAATGGCACAGTTCTCAAGTGGGCAAGTCTCTCGAGCCCCAGCACTCACACTTAACACAACAGATATCACGGACGATATTAGGGCTATGGCTTATTTAGTTCAGTCCAGTTCTGTTACAGTCAAGATGGGTGTATACAGGGGCAATGTTCTCAACCACCCAGTATATGGACTCCTCCCCCTTTATATTGCCAGGGCTAAACTCTACCCTTTTCCTTCTAGCCTAAAGTCTAACTCCACCCACTCTGATTTCCTATTAGGGGAAACCCAACCCCTTCTCTGTGGCTAAATACTAACTTCACACACGTACCTGTTAGATATAAGATAAATACACCCACTTGTTCCTATAGAGTAGCTTTTCTCATCCCTTCTCAGCCACCAGTCAGCATGGAGGATGGTGGTAGAGAGGGGAGGGGGGGCACCAGTTGGTGCTGACACTGCCGTGCAGGGCTACCTACCTCCTAACTTGGACCCAAGCCCACAGATGAGCATCCAAAACTGGGCAGACCAAGGAGATACCAACTCTCCCAGCCAGGAGCACATCATCTGGTCAGACAACGTTCATGCCCTCCCAGCATGACTAAGGCCCCACAGCAACAGGCCTGAAAGACAGCCTGCCCTCCTGGGACTGGGGCTGTCTGGATAAAAATGGAGACTGCACGTTCTCCACCTAGGGAAGCACTCTATTTGTCTCGCCCCTCTAGGCCTGAGAACCACCTATGCTCTCCCCTACTAACTCTTCCTGCTCCCCCTACAAGGGCACAAGGCCCTTTTGAGAGACCACGGCTGCTCCTTGTCCCTGGAGCCCTCACCGCTTCAGCTTCCCTGTGGGGGCACACACAACACTGTATTCACCTACCTGGTAAGTGAACCTTAATTACTACTTTGCGATGCCCCTTAGATAGGAATCAGATGGTCCACAAGAAAAATGGTCCACTAACAAAATTCCAGTTTCTGGATGATATCAGCTAAAGGGTAAGTACACCTCGCACCCACACTACATCAAAACAATGTTACCCACCCTTGATTCTAGCTGAATTTGTAATATTAGACAATTTCACACCACAGCGCATTTAACCCTTTAACCGCCAAGCATGTGAAATCTACATAACTGGGTCTCCAACCATTTACCGTCAGCTATGTAGATTCTACCACGTCTGGCACGTCCTCCAGTTTACAGCCATAAAAAAGCTCATCTCCATCCAGGCAGAGAGGGGCCTTTTATACCAGCAACATTAGTTGGCAAAGGACACCAATATTTCACTCCCCATGGGGGAGGGACCCATGCCCAAGGGTTTATTACCTTGATAGTTAACTGCAAGGTTACTGCAACAGTTAGTTGTATTTTATTTGAAAATCTCATAAAGCGCGCTTTTCAGTTTGGGGTGTCACCTGGGCAGAATTGGGTGTCTACTGATATATGGTACCGTTGTAATTAGGAGGAATACAGCTTTTACACACAATATGGTTTTCTTGAAAAATTTACATTTTTTATTTAAACGTGCTACAATAAAAAATATACTTTTTTTCCACCCAAAATATTGAGATGGCACCAAACTCTGCATTTTCCTGGAAATTCCTGTAAACATCTCAATTAGAGATGAGCGAACTTTTGAAAAATTCGATTCGACTGATTCGCCGAATTTTCCGACAAAAATCGTTTCGACCCGAATAAATTCGCGACGAATTGCTATTAAAAACGGCTATTTCTGAGCCTCCTAGAGCCTCAATAGGGTTGTAAACCATTCTGCCTTGCTGTAACACGCACAGGATGCGTGCTGGGTTAGTTAAATAATACTTTGAAGAAATATCACATGCAGATCAGAGGCATCGCTAATAGAATCGCAGAGCGGCACAATTGCAGAGAGTTGAAGTGGCATCACTATGAGGGGCAGAAGGAGCCCAAACATTGCTTTAAAGAGACACTGGAGTTGGCAGCAGCAGGAGCCCAAAAATTGGATAAATCACACCCTGGAGTTGGCAGGAGTTGACAGCAGCAGCAGCAGCAGGAGCCCAAATATTACTTTAAAGAGACCCTGGGGTTGGCCTCAGGAGCCCAAAAATTGGATGAATCACACCCTGGAGTTGGCAGCAGCAGCAGCAGGAGCCCAAATATACACTGGAGTTGGCTTCAGGAGCCCAAAAATTGGATGAATCACACCCTGGAGTTGGCAGGAGTTGACAGTAGCAGCAGCAGGAGCCCAAATATTACATTAAAGAGACCCTGGGGTTGGCCTCAGGAGCCCAAAAATTGGATGAATCACACCCTGGAGTTGGCAGCAGCAGCAGCAGGAGCCCAAATATACACTGGAGTTGGCAACAGGAGCCCAAAAATTGGATGAATCACACCCTGGAGTTGGCAGGAGTTGACAGTAGCAGCAGCAGGAGCCCAAATATACACTGGAGTTGGCTTCAGGAGCCCAAAAATTGGATGAATCACACCCTGGAGTTGGCAGGAGTTGACAGCAGCAGCAGGAGCCCAAATATACACTGGAGTTGGCTTCAGGAGCCCAAAAATTGGATGAATCACACCCTGGAGTTGGCAGGAGTTGACAGCAGCAGCAGCAGCAGGAGCCCAAATATTACATTAAAGAGACCCTGGGGTTGGCCTCAGGAGCCCAAAAATTGGATGAATCACACCCTGGAGTTGGCAGCAGTAGCAGCAGGAGCCCAAATATACACTGGAGTTGGCTTCAGGAGCCCAAAAATTGGATGAATCACACCCTGGAGTTGGCAGAAGTTGGCAGCAGCAGCAGCAGGAGCCCAAATATACACTGGAGTTGGCTTCAGGAGCCCAAAAATTGGATGAATCACACCCTGGAGTTGGCAGGAGTTGACAGTAGCAGCAGCAGGAGCCCAAATATTACATTAAAGAGACCCTGGGGTTGGCCTCAGGAGCCCAAAAATTGGATGAATCACACCCTGGAGTTGGCAGCAGCAGCAGCAGGAGCCCAAATATACACTGGAGTTGGCTTCAGGAGCCCAAAAATTGGATGAATCACACCCTGGAGTTGGCAGGAGTTGACAGTAGCAGCAGCAGGAGCCCAAATATTACATTAAAGAGACCCTGGGGTTGGCCTCAGGAGCCCAAAAATTGGATGAATCACACCCTGGAGTTGGCAGCAGCAGCAGCAGGAGCCCAAATATACACTGGAGTTGGCTTCAGGAGCCCAAAAATTGGATGAATCACACCCTGGAGTTGGCAGGAGTTGACAGTAGCAGCAGCAGGAGCCCAAATATTACATTAAAGAGACCCTGGGGTTGGCCTCAGGAGCCCAAAAATTGGATGAATCACACCCTGGAGTTGGCAGCAGCAGCAGCAGGAGCCCAAATATACACTGGAGTTGGCTTCAGGAGCCCAAAAATTGGATGAATCACACCCTGGAGTTGGCAGGAGTTGACAGCAGCAGCAGCAGCAGGAGCACAAATATTACTTTAAAGAGACCCTGGGGTTGGCCTCAGGAGCGAAAAAAATTGGATGAATCACACCCTGGAGTTGGCAGCAGCAGCAGCAGGAGCCCAAATATACACTGGAGTTGGCTTCAGGAGCCCAAAAATTGGATGAATCACACCCTGGAGTTGGCAGAAGTTGGCAGCAGCAGCAGCAGGAGCCCAAATATACACTGGAGTTGGCTTCAGGAGCCCAAAAATTGGATGAATCACACCCTGGAGTTGGCAGGAGTTGACAGTAGCAGCAGCAGGAGCCCAAATATTACATTAAAGAGACCCTAGGGTTGGCCTCAGGAGCCCAAAAATTGGATGAATCACACCCTGGAGTTGGCAGCAGCAGCAGCAGGAGCCCAAATATACACTGGAGTTGGCTTCAGGAGCCCAAAAATTGGATGAATCACACCCTGGAGTTGGCAGAAGTTGGCAGCAGCAGCAGCAGGAGCCCAAATATACACTGGAGTTGGCTTCAGGAGCCCAAAAATTGGATGAATCACACCCTGGAGTTGGCAGAAGTTGGCAGCAGCAGCAGCAGGAGCCCAAATATACACTGGAGTTGGCTTCAGGAGCCCAAAAATTGGATGAATCACACCCTGGAGTTGGCAGGAGTTGACAGTAGCAGCAGCAGGAGCCCAAATATTACATTAAAGAGACCCTGGGGTTGGCCTCAGGAGCCCAAAAATTGGATGAATCACACCCTGGAGTTGGCAGCAGCAGCAGCAGGAGCCCAAATATACACTGGAGTTGGCTTCAGGAGCCCAAAAATTGGATGAATCACACCCTGGAGTTGGCAGAAGTTGGCAGCAGCAGCAGCAGGAGCCCAAATATACACTGGAGTTGGCTTCAGGAGCCCAAAAATTGGATGAATCACACCCTGGAGTTGGCAGAAGTTGGCAGCAGCAGCAGCAGGAGCCCAAATATACACTGGAGTTGGCTTCAGGAGCCCAAAAATTGGATGAATCACACCCTGGAGTTGGCAGGAGTTGACAGCAGCAGCAGCAGCAGGAGCCCAAATATTACTTTAAAGTGACACTGGGGTTGGCTTCAGGAGCCCAACAATTGGATGAATCACACCCTGGAGTTGGCAGAAGTTGGCAGCAGCAGCAGCAGGAGCCCAAAAAATGGCCTAAAGACATAAATATGTTTTGCAACATTTGGAAAGTGTAAAACGTGGCACCATGCTGAATCTAGTCGCATGCATCAGGCATTGGTGGGTGGAAATCCTGGCTGATCCATCCCTGATTCATTTTGACAAAGGTGAGTCTCTCCACATTTTTAGTTGACAGACGAGTTCTCCTCGCCGTAACTATGGCCCCCGCCGCACTAAACACCCGCTCAGATGGCACGCTACTTGCCGGGCAGGACAGCTTTTCCAGGGCAAACTCTGCTAGTTGCGGCCACAAATCAAGTTTGGCTGCCCAGAAGTCCAGCGGATCCTCAAGGTGTGTTGGCATGGTCATGTCAAAGTATGACATGACCTGCTGGTTGAGGTCCTGCTCCAGGTCTTCCTGCTGCTCATGAGTAGCCTCACTATGCGGGTGTAGAAAGCTACTCATTAGCGACTGAAGACTGAGGCTGCTGCTGCTGATGGAGCTGCTGCTGCTGCTCCTGCCAACCCCCCCAGCGGCCATGGCAGTGGAAGGTGAGCGCAGAGGTCCCCTCGAGTCAGACCTGCGAGAGTATGGACCATGGCGCAGATAGGCATCGGCCAACTGCCTACGTAGAATGTCTTTGTAGTAGTTGAGTTTGTCCTCCCTCTCGGTGGGTTTAAAAAATGCCCCCATTTTGTGCCGGAAGCGAGGGTCCAATAAGGTGGACAGCCAGAAGTCATCCCGCCGACAGATGGAAACAATTCTGGGGTCACTACGCAAGCACGTGAGCATGCTTCGTGCCATTTGCGCAAGTAACTCGGATGGACTACCTGTCTCCATCTCCACTGCATACTGCCACGGTGTGCCCGGGTCCTCTGTCTCGCCTTCCTCAAAAACCTCTAGCTCCTCTGGCTGCTCCTGCTCCTCCTCTCCTGTCCGCTGACTAGATAAACCAGCCATTTCGCCAAGCCTAAACTGTGTTTCGCTGGGCAACTCCTCCTCCTCCTCTTCCTCCTCCTCCTCCAGTTCAGCTCCAACGGGGTTCATGTGGCCGTAATATGTAAACGCCATGTCTCCAGTGCCCTGACCAGCCATGGTTTCCAACATGTGCTGTAGTACATGAAGCAGTGGAATCACGTCGTTCATCCCGTAATCCTGCCGACTGACAAATAAAGTGGCTTCCTCAAAGGGCCTGAGCAAACGGCAGGTGTCACGTATGAGCTGCCACTGGTTGACATTGAAGTTACACAGGGGAGTCCCCCTATCTGCTTGGATCATCAGGAAATCCGTGATGGCTTTTCTCTGTTCATATAATCGGTCCAACATGTGAAGGGTGGAATTCCAACGGGTGGAAACATCGCAAATCAGACTATGTTGGGGGATACCATTCTGACGCTGTAGCTCAAGAAGGGTGTGTTTGGCGGTGTAGGAGTGGCTGAAGTGCATGCAAAGTTTCCTTGAAGTTGTTAGGATGTCTTGCAGATGGGGGGAACACTTCAGAAACCGCTTGACAACCAGATTGAAGACGTGAGCCATGCAGGGGGCATGGGTCAGGCTTCCTTGGCGCAGCGCAGACAAAATGTTCTTCCCATTGTCGGTAACCATGATTCCCATTTTAAGTTTTCTCGGAGTAAGCCATGTTTGGATTTCCTGATGAATACATTTAAGCAGTTCCTCCCCTGTGTGACTCCGTTCGCCAAGACAAACCATGTGAAGCACTGCGTGACACCTCCGTGCCCTGCACACATGGTAGACTGGAGGGGCACTGAGACTTGAGCCTACAGTGGAGGGTGAGGAGATGGCGGAGGATGAGGAGGCCGAGTCGCACGGTGTCACAGGCCCAATGGGCAGAGAGCGCGGAGGCCGAAGCTGCGTGACCTGTCCAAGTTGCTGCTGCAAAGGGACCACATTCACCCAGTGGGCCGTAAACGACATGTACTGCCCCTGACCGTAGTTACAGCTCCAGATGTCGGCGCTGCCATGTATTTTGCTACACACCGACAGGCTCAAGGACTGGCCCACCTTCTGTTCAACAAAAGTGTGCAGCGCTGGTACTGCCTTCTTGGCAAAGAAATGACGGCTTGGGACTCTCCACCTCGGCTCGGCACAAGCCATCAGTTCTCTGAAAGGTGCAGATTCCACCACCTGAAAAGGGAGCGACTGCAGCACCAGCAACTTGGACAGGAGCACATTCAGCTTCTGCGCCGTAGGATGAGTGGGCGCATACTGCTGTCTCTTGGACATGGCTTCGCTGATGGATTGCTGGCGGGATGCATGACTTGGAGGAGGAGGAGCAGGAGCGACAGAGGATGGGTATGACGCACAGCTGCCTTCGGCTGAGGTGCTGGAGCCTTGGCTGGCAGAAATTGGGAGCTCACTTGGTGAGGAAGCAGACTGGACCACCCCTTGGGAGCCTCGGTTCTCCCAGGTCGTTTTATGGTGACGCATCATATGTTGACGCAGGGCCGTGGTGCCAACATTTGGACCCTGGCCACGCTTCACCTTTTGCCTACATATCTTGCATGTGGCCATGTTACCCTCCTGCGGATGCCTCAGGAAAAACTGCCACACTGCCGAGTAGCTACTTTTCCCACCCCCTGGCCTCACTGATTCACTGCTGCTGTTGCCAACTCCAGGAACCCCTGCTCCACTACCTCCCGATAAGGTAGACTGCCGCACAGCAGGTGCTCTACCCCGGCCCCGGCCCCGGCCGGCTCCAGCCTTTGGAATTGTGCCCCCATGCTGACTGCTACCACCTTGCTGCCTCAGCTGCTGACTCCGGGGCAACCTGCATCTCTCTTCTCCTGATGATGACGATGAAGCCCCTTCATCACCCGGCTCCCAAGTGCGATCGGCTTCATCGTCATCATCATCATCATCACCGAGTTGTGGCTGTACGTCACTGATGTTCGTGGATTCGTCAACAGTGTCTGGCGCAGGAGCTGGAACGCTCGCAGCACCCACGACACTGTCCACATCACTATTTGTCTGCCTAGCTAAAGAAGCCACCTCCATTTCTTGGCTGGGCAGTAGCTGCTGACTGTCCTCCTGTATCTGATCGTCCTCCTCACTAAAGAGTGGAGCTGAACCCAAAGCATAGGATACGTCGCAGGGGGAGGGAACGGCGTAGGACAGAGGCAATGGGAGGACAGGGACTGCTCTCGGGGCATGCCAACTCAGGGTTGTGTCAGAGGAACCTACCGACCCTAGACTGGGGGTCTCAGACGTAAGTTGTGATGATGTTGTTGATGAGCGCGTCAACCAATCTACCACGGCAGATGCGTTACTGGTGGAGACCCGACCGCTAGCAGATACTGGCAGATTAGGTCTCTCAGCGTGACTCCTGCTGCTACTGGCCCCCAGTCTGATGCGAGCTCTGCCTGCGGAATCTTGGCCTCTGCCACTCCTCTTTTCACTTCCAGGCACTTGTCTGCCCGACATAGTCTAACTGGCGTGGTAGTAGGTGATATTTTAAGATCCCCCGGGCAGCGGTGGGTCTATATGAAACAGAATATAATGCACACCAAAAGTGAGCAGTAACACTCAGCCTCCAACAGGCCTGCTTAGTGTAAATAAGAGAGCTGCTTAGTGTAAATAAAGAGGGGTATGCTATGTTACAGAATGGGATGCCTCAACAGAAGTGCACCTGGCAGGCAGCAGTAAGCCTATGCCCAGCAAAGGTGTCTTATAATATAAATATAATAAGAGCAAATGGTTATATGGTCTTAAACAGAGGCTGCTTTAGTCACAGAATGGGATGCCCTCAAAAGAGATCCAGTAGTACTATGCCCAGCAAAAGTGTCTTTATCAGGCTAATTTCAAATATAATAAGAGCAAATGGTTATATGGTCTTAAACAGAGGCTGCTTTAGTCACAGAATGGGATGCCCTGGCAGGGACAAGTAGTGCTATGCCCAGCAAAAGTGTCTTTATCAGGCCTAATTTCAAATATAATAAGAGCAAATGCTTATATGGTCTTAAACAGAGGCTGCTTTAGTCACAGAATGGGATGCCCTGGCAGGGACAAGTAGTGCTATGCCCAGCAAAAGTGTCTTTATCAGGCTAATTTCAAATATAATAAGAGCAAATGTTTATATGGTCTTAAACAGAGGCTGCTTTAGTCACAGAATGGGATGCCCCCAAAAAAGATCCAGTAGTACTATGCCCAGCAAAAGTGTCTTTATCAGGCTAATTTCAAATATAATAAGAGCAAATGCTTATATGGTCTTAAACAGAGGCTGCTTTAGTCACAGAATGGGATGCCCTGGCAGGGACAAGTAGTGCTATGCCCAGCAAAAGTGTCTTTATCAGGCCTAATTTCAAATATAATAAGAGCAAATGCTTATATGGTCTTAAACAGAGGCTGCTTTAGTCACAGAATGGGATGCCCTGGCAGGGACAAGTAGTGCTATGCCCAGCAAAAGTGTCTTTATCAGGCTAATTTCAAATATAATAAGAGCAAATGCTTATATGGTCTTAAACAGAGGCTGCTTTAGTCACAGAATGGGATGCCCTGGCAGGGACAAGTAGTGCTATGCCCAGCAAAAGTGTCTTTATCAGGCCTAATTTCAAATATAATAAGAGCAAATGCTTATATGGTCTTAAACAGAGGCTGCTTTAGTCACAGAATGGGATGCCCCCAAAAAAGATCCAGTAGTACTATGCCCAGCAAAAGTGTCTTTATCAGGCTAATTTCAAATATAATAAGAGCAAATGCTTATATGGTCTTAAACAGAGGCTGCTTTAGTCACAGAATGGGATGCCCTGGCAGGGACAAGTAGTGCTATGCCCAGCAAAAGTGTCTTTATCAGGCCTAATTTCAAATATAATAAGAGCAAATGCTTATATGGTCTTAAACAGAGGCTGCTTTAGTCACAGAATGGGATGCCCTGGCAGGGTCCAGAAGTACTATGCCCAGCAAAAGTGTCTTTATCAGGCTAATTTCAAATATAATAACAGCAAATGCTTATATGGTCTTAAACAGAGGCTGCTTTAGTCACAGAATGGGATGCCCTGGCAGGGACAAGTAGTGCTATGCCCAGCAAAAGTGTCTTTATCAGGCCTAATTTCAAATATAATAAGAGCAAATGCTTATATGGTCTTAAACAGAGGCTGCTTTAGTCACAGAATGGGATGCCCTGGCAGGGACAATTAGTGCTATGCCCAGCAAAAGTGTCTTTATCAGGCTAATTTCAAATATAATAAGAGCAAATGCTTATATGGTCTTAAACAGAGGCTGCTTTAGTCACAGAATGGGATGCCCCCAAAAAAGATCCAGTAGTACTATGCCCAGCAAAAGTGTCTTTATCAGGCTAATTTCAAATATAATAAGAGCAAATGCTTATATGGTCTTAAACAGAGGCTGCTTTAGTCACAGAATGGGATGCCCTGGCAGGGACAAGTAGTGCTATGCCCAGCAAAAGTGTCTTTATCAGGCCTAATTTCAAATATAATAAGAGCAAATGCTTATATGGTCTTAAACAGAGGCTGCTTTAGTCACAGAATGGGATGCCCCCAAAAAAGATCCAGTAGTACTATGCCCAGCAAAAGTGTCTTTATCAGGCTAATTTCAAATATAATAAGAGCAAATGGTTATATGGTCTTAAACAGAGGCTGCTTTAGTCACAGAATGGGATGCCCTGGCAGGGACAAGTAGTGCTATGCCCAGCAAAAGTGTCTTTATCAGGCCTAATTTCAAATATAATAAGAGCAAATGCTTATATGGTCTTAAACAGAGGCTGCTTTAGTCACAGAATGGGATGCCCCCAAAAAAGATCCAGTAGTACTATGCCCAGCAAAAGTGTCTTTATCAGGCTAATTTCAAATATAATAAGAGCAAATGGTTATATGGTCTTAAACAGAGGCTGCTTTAGTCACAGAATGGGATGCCCTGGCAGGGACAAGTAGTGCTATGCCCAGCAAAAGTGTCTTTATCAGGCCTAATTTCAAATATAATAAGAGCAAATGCTTATATGGTCTTAAACAGAGGCTGCTTTAGTCACAGAATGGGATGCCCTGGCAGGGACAAGTAGTGCTATGCCCAGCAAAAGTGTCTTTATCAGGCTAATTTCAAATATAATAAGAGCAAATGCTTATATGGTCTTAAACAGAGGCTGCTTTAGTCACAGAATGGGATGCCCCCAAAAAAGATCCAGTAGTACTATGCCCAGCAAAAGTGTCTTTATCAGGCTAATTTCAAATATAATAAGAGCAAATGGTTATATGGTCTTAAACAGAGGCTGCTTTAGTCACAGAATGGGATGCCCCCAAAAAAGATCCAGTAGTACTATGCCCAGCAAAAGTGTCTTTATCAGGCTAATTTCAAATATAATAAGAGCAAATGGTTATATGGTCTTAAACAGAGGCTGCTTTAGTCACAGAATGGGATGCCCTGGCAGGGACAAGTAGTGCTATGCCCAGCAAAAGTGTCTTTATCAGGCCTAATTTCAAATATAATAAGAGCAAATGCTTATATGGTCTTAAACAGAGGCTGCTTTAGTCACAGAATGGGATGCCCTGGCAGGGTCCAGAAGTACTATGCCCAGCAAAAGTGTCTTTATCAGGCTAATTTCAAATATAATAAGAGCAAATGCTTATATGGTCTTAAACAGAGGCTGCTTTAGTCACAGAATGGGATGCCCTGGCAGGGACAAGTAGTGCTATGCCCAGCAAAAGTGTCTTTATCAGGCCTAATTTCAAATATAATAAGAGCAAATGCTTATATGGTCTTAAACAGAGGCTGCTTTAGTCACAGAATGGGATGCCCTGGCAGGGACAAGTAGTGCTATGCCCAGCAAAAGTGTCTTTATCAGGCTAATTTCAAATATAATAAGAGCAAATGCTTATATGGTCTTAAACAGAGGCTGCTTTAGTCACAGAATGGGATGCCCTGGCAGGGACAAGTAGTGCTATGCCCAGCAAAAGTGTCTTTATCAGGCCTAATTTCAAATATAATAAGAGCAAATGCTTATATCGTCTTAAACAGAGGCTGCTTTAGTCACAGAATGGGATGCCCCCAAAAGAGATCCAGTAGTACTATGCCCAGCAAAAGTGTCTTTATCAGGCTAATTTCAAATATAATAAGAGCAAATGGTTATATGGTCTTAAACAGAGGCTGCTTTAGTCACAGAATGGGATGCCCTGGCAGGGACAAGTAGTGCTATGCCCAGCAAAAGTGTCTTTATCAGGCCTAATTTCAAATATAATAAGAGCAAATGCTTATATGGTCTTAAACAGAGGCTGCTTTAGTCACAGAATGGGATGCCCTGGCAGGGACAAGTAGTGCTATGCCCAGCAAAAGTGTCTTTATCAGGCTAATTTCAAATATAATAAGAGCAAATGCTTATATGGTCTTAAACAGAGGCTGCTTTAGTCACAGAATGGGATGCCCCCAAAAAAGATCCAGTAGTACTATGCCCAGCAAAAGTGTCTTTATCAGGCCTAATTTCAAATATAATAAGAGCAAATGCTTATATGGTCTTAAACAGAGGCTGCTTTAGTCACAGAATGGGATGCCCTGGCAGGGACAAGTAGTGCTATGCCCAGCAAACGTGTCTTTATCAGGCCTAATTTCAAATATAATAAGAGCAAATGCTTATATGGTCTTAAACAGAGGCTGCTTTAGTCACAGAATGGGATGCCCTGGCAGGGACAAGTAGTGCTATGCCCAGCAAAAGTGTCTTTATCAGGCCTAATTTCAAATATAATAAGAGCAAATGCTTATATGGTCTTAAACAGAGGCTGCTTTAGTCACAGAATGGGATGCCCTGGCAGGGACAAGTAGTGCTATGCCCAGCAGAAGTTTCTTTATCAGGCCTAATTTCAAATATAATAAGAGCAAATGCTTATATGGTCTTAAACAGAGGCTGCTTTAGTCACAGAATGGGATGCCCTGGCAGGGACAAGTAGTGCTATGCCCAGCAAAAGTGTCTTTATCAGGCTAATTTCAAATATAATAAGAGCAAATGCTTATATGGTCTTAAACAGAGGCTGCTTTAGTCACAGAATGGGATGCCCCCCAAAAAGATCCAGTAGTACTATGCCCAGCAAAAGTGTCTTTATCAGGCTAATTTCAAATATAATAAGAGCAAATGCTTATATGGTCTTAAACAGAGGCTGCTTTAGTCACAGAATGGGATGCCCTGGCAGGGACACGTAGTGCTATGCCCAGCAAAAGTGTCTTTATCAGGCCTAATTTCAAATATAATAAGAGCAAATGCTTATATGGTCTTAAACAGAGGCTGCTTTAGTCACAGAATGGGATGCCCTGGCAGGGACAAGTAGTGCTATGCCCAGCAAAAGTGTCTTTATCAGGCTAATTTCAAATATAATAAGAGCAAATGCTTATATGGTCTTAAACAGAGGCTGCTTTAGTCACAGAATGGGATGCCCCCAAAAAAGATCCAGTAGTACTATGCCCAGCAAAAGTGTCTTTATCAGGCTAATTTCAAATATAATAAGAGCAAATGCTTATATGGTCTTAAACAGAGGCTGCTTTAGTCACAGAATGGGATGCCCTGGCAGGGACAAGTAGTGCTATGCCCAGCAAAAGTGTCTTTATCAGGCCTAATTTCAAATATAATAAGAGCAAATGCTTATATGGTCTTAAACAGAGGCTGCTTTAGTCACAGAATGGGATGCCCTGGCAGGGACAAGTAGTGCTATGCCCAGCAAAAGTGTCTTTATCAGGCTAATTTCAAATATAATAAGAGCAAATGCTTATATGGTCTTAAACAGAGGCTGCTTTAGTCACAGAATGGGATGCCCCCCAAAAAGATCCAGTAGTACTATGCCCAGCAAAAGTGTCTTTATCAGGCTAATTTCAAATATAATAAGAGCAAATGCTTATATGGTCTTAAACAGAGGCTGCTTTAGTCACAGAATGGGATGCCCTGGCAGGGACACGTAGTGCTATGCCCAGCAAAAGTGTCTTTATCAGGCCTAATTTCAAATATAATAAGAGCAAATGCTTATATGGTCTTAAACAGAGGCTGCTTTAGTCACAGAATGGGATGCCCTGGCAGGGACAAGTAGTGCTATGCCCAGCAAAAGTGTCTTTATCAGGCTAATTTCAAATATAATAAGAGCAAATGCTTATATGGTCTTAAACAGAGGCTGCTTTAGTCACAGAATGGGATGCCCCCAAAAAAGATCCAGTAGTACTATGCCCAGCAAAAGTGTCTTTATCAGGCTAATTTCAAATATAATAAGAGCAAATGCTTATATGGTCTTAAACAGAGGCTGCTTTAGTCACAGAATGGGATGCCCTGGCAGGGACAAGTAGTGCTATGCCCAGCAAAAGTGTCTTTATCAGGCCTAATTTCAAATATAATAAGAGCAAATGCTTATATGGTCTTAAACAGAGGCTGCTTTAGTCACAGAATGGGATGCCCTGGCAGGGACAAGTAGTGCTATGCCCAGCAAAAGTGTCTTTATCAGGCTAATTTCAAATATAATAAGAGCAAATGCTTATATGGTCTTAAACAGAGGCTGCTTTAGTCACAGAATGGGATGCCCTGGCAGGGACAAGTAGTGCTATGCCCAGCAAAAGTGTCTTTATCAGGCTAATTTCAAATATAATAAGAGCAAATGCTTATATGGTCTTAAACAGAGGCTGCTTTAGTCACAGAATGGGATGCCCCCAAAAAAGATCCAGTAGTACTATGCCCAGCAAAAGTGTCTTTATCAGGCTAATTTCAAATATAATAAGAGCAAATGGTTATATGGTCTTAAACAGAGGCTGCTTTAGTCACAGAATGGGATGCCCCCAAAAAAGATCCAGTAGTGCTATGCCCAGCAAAAGTGTCTTTATCAGGCTAATTTCAAATATAATAAGAGCAAATGGTTATATGGTCTTAAACAGAGGCTGCTTTAGTCACAGAATGGGATGCCCTGGCAGGGACAAGTAGTGCTATGCCCAGTAAAAGTGTCTTTATCAGGCTAATTTCAAATATAATAAGAGCAAATGGTTATATGGTCTTAAACAGAGGCTGCTTTAGTCACAGAATGGGATGCCCCCAAAAAAGATCCAGTAGTACTATGCCCAGCAAAAGTGTCTTTATCAGGCTAATTTCAAATATAATAAGAGCAAATGCTTATATGGTCTTAAACAGAGGCTGCTTTAGTCACAGAATGGGATGCCTCACAGCAGACTTAAGATCAGTTCAGTATATATGCACAGTTAGTTAGTATAAGCAGCCTGAAAACGCTAACAAAGCCTGTCAGGCTGGATGAAAAAAAAAAAAAAAACTGACAGCCTCCGATTTTCCATTCCTTTCCCTGTTTTCCGCTGACTTTCTGTCTGTCTCCTGTCTGTCTCCTGCCTGTCTCCAGCCTGTCCCTGTCTGTCCCTGCCTGTCTAACTGTCTAACTGTCTCTCCCTCAGCTACACAGCGTTCTGTCTCTCACGAATGCAATAGAGAAATGAGGCAGGAAAGCAAGATGGCCGGCCTTAAATACCGCTGTGACGTCACCGGGCTTGCTGGCTGCTGATAGGCTGCATGTGACTGTCCCAGCATACACTGCCCCAGCTTACATGTCTGGACATGTCCCGTCCGCCATCTTAGAATGCCTGTAATGTAAATGAATGGATGTTAAAGGAAAACTTCGAGCGATCGAATCGCGGGGAAATTCGGATTCGATCCGAATCGAATTTTTCCTGAAATTCGGATCGAATCCGGGTTCGTCCGGATCGATTCGCTCATCCCTAATCTCAATTGCTGTTATTTGAATGACTGGTAAAAACATCACCCGACCACTCACACACAAACCACATAAACAAGTCATGTTGGTTTTCCCTACAACCATTATGTGTAAATGTGAAAGCAAAGACTCACCCAGCAGATCATTTTGTGGTAGCCATTCCACTAAGTGAGTGTTCTTAGCCAGATTTGAAGGTATTCTTCCTTTATACCTCCATAAAACCTAGAAGAATTAAAATGGTTATATAAGCAAAGGCCATCTGTAGGCAAAAAAGCTTTATATATATATAGGCCCTCCAGTGTGGAACTTGTGGTACATGTGGTACTTGTTAAAAGTGTGTGCTATCAGCCATGCACACACTCTGCAGGAATACAAACACAGACCTAAATCAGTCTCTTGAAAGAAGTTCCACCTACTTCATTAAAGGGCAACCACAACTTTCAGAGTGGTTTTCAAGTACAACGCTGTTCAATCTCTCTGGCATTCAGGCACGGCCTGGATGAGCAGTAACATAGTAACATAGTAACATAGTATGTAAGGCTGAATAAAGACTTTAGTCCATCCAGTTCAGCCTGTTTAACTCCTTCCAGTGGTCTAGTAGCCATAGCCGGAAGTCTGTCAGTGACTGATACAGATTGGGACGGGCAGTCTATCAGTGACTAATACCGATTGGCATGGGAGTGGATGGATAGTGACTGTTATGCAAGCTTAGTGTTTCAAAGTGGACGTCCAGACATGGAGTAGCATGACCAAAGGCTCTTTAAAAGGGGACCTGCGGCACTAGGAAGTTGCCTGCAGATCTTCTTGGAGTGACACTCGCCTCTGTTCCTGTGACTTCATGGTTTGACTTTTGGCTCTGACTTCTGGCTTTGGATTACAACCCACTCCGATTCTGACCATCTGGCTCTTGGATTGCGACCCCGCTCTGGCTCCGACCACCTGGCTTTGGACACCAACCTCTCTCTGGCTCTCAACCCCGGCTTGGATGACTACCTGTTTTGGCTTTGGCTCTGAAATACAGGTCCTTCTCAAAAAATTAGCATATAGTGCTTAAAGTTCATTATTTTCCATAATGAAATGATAAAAATTAAACTTTCATATATTTAAGATTCATTGCACACCAACTGAAATTTTTCAGGTCTTTTTTTGTTTTAATACTGATGATTTTGCCATACAGCTCATGAAAACCCCAAAATCCTATCTCAAAAAATTAGCATATTTCATCCGACCAATAAAAGAAAAGTGTTTTTAATAAAAAAAAAAAAGTCAACCTTCAAATAATTATGTTCAGTTTTCAGTTAGCATTCAATACTTGGTCGGGAATCCTTTTGCAGAAATGACTGCTTCAATGCGGCGTGGCATGGAGGCAATCAGCCTGTGGCACTGCTGAGGTGTTATGGAGGCCCATGATGCTTCGATAGCGGCCTTAAACTCATCCAGAGTGTTGGGTCTTGCGTCTCTCAACTTTCTCTTCACAATATTCCACAGATTCTCTATGGGGTTCAGGTCAGGAGAGTTGGCAGGCCAATTGAGCACAGTATTACCATGGTCAGTAAACCATTTACCAGTGGTTTTGGCACTGTGAGCAGGTGCCAGGTCGTGCTGAAAAATGCAAACTTCATCTCCATAAAGCTTTTCAGCCGATGGAAGCATGAAGTGCTCCAAAATCTCCTGATAGCTAGCTGCATTGACCCTGCCCTTTATAAAACACAGTCGACCAACACCAGCAGCTGACATGGCACCCCAGACCATCACTGACTGTGGGTACTTGACACTGGACTTCAGGCATTTTGGCATTTCCTTCTCCCCAGTCTTCCTCCAGACTCTGGCACCTTGATTTCATCAGAAAAAAGTACTTGGGACCACTGAGCAACAGTCCAGTGCTGCTTCTCTGTAGCCCAGGTCAGGCGCATCTGCCGCTGTTTCTGGTTCAAAAGTGGCTTGACCTGGGGAATGCGGCACCTGTAGCCCATTTCCTGCACACGCCTGTGCACGGTGGCTCTGGATGTTTCTACTCCAGACTCAGTCCACTGCTTCTGCAGGTTCCCCAAGGTCTGGAATCGGTCCTTCTCCACAATCTTCCTCAGGGTCCGGTCACCTCTTCTCGTTGTGCAGCGCTTTCTGCCACATTTTTTACTTCCCACAGACTTCCCATTGAGGTGCCTTGATACAGCACTCTGGGAACAGCCTATTTGTTCAGAAATTTCTTTCTGGGTCTTACCCTCTTGCTTGAGGGTGTCAATGATGGCCTTCTGGACAGCAGTCAGGTCGGCAGTCTTACCCATGATGGCGGTTTTGAGTTATGAACCAGGCTGGGCTTTTTTAAAAGTCTCATGAATCTTTTGCAGGTGTTTAGAGTAATTAGTTGATTCAGATGATTCGGTTAATAGCTCGTTTAGAGAACCTTTTCATGATATGCTAATTTTTTGAGATAGGATTTTGGGGTTTTCATGAGCTGTATGGCAAAATCATCAGTATTAAAACAAAAAAAGACCTGAAAAATTTCAGTTGGTGTGCAATGAATCTCAAATATATGAAAGTTTAATTTTTATCATTTCATTATGGAAAATAATGAACTTTAGCACTATATGCTAATTTTTTGAGAAGGACCTGTATTTGGGCTCACTGGCCATTGGCAGCAGTAGTAGGACCTCGACTTATCTGGAGCACAGCCTGACCCTCCTTGTGGAAGGCTATGGAGAAAACCAGATCTGGCGACAGACTCCCGCTGCAACCAGTGCATGGTGTAGCACTTTACCAGTTAATCCCCACTGGCTCGCCTCAGTTACAGTCAGCTTAAATTCCCTATTGCCTTCCAGATCTACCTCAGTTTCTTCAGTTCCTGATTCTGCATCATCCTCATACTTGACCTCCCTTCTGCTGATTTGAAGAATCCACTTTCTGGGGATGTCACAGGTGGCAGCTGTCTGTATCTTCACCTCCCTTGCAGGCTATCTGTGTTGTTGCCTCTATGACTTCCCTACCCAAACCCTATCTGGAATTTCAAGATGTGTCTGACGAAAAAGGGGTGCATACTTTACCACCACATGGGGAATACTGTATGTCCCATCTATTTATTGCCCGGTGCAGCAATTCCCTTTGGTTGCCTTTTTCAGTTGTCTGAGCCAGAATGAAAGGTGCTGCAGGAATATATCAAAGAGAACCTGCAAAAACCATGCGAATTAATCCATCAATCCATTTCACCGGCTGGCGTAGAGCTCTTTTTCGTGGAAAAGAAAGACGGGTCCCTGAGTCCCTGCATTATATATATAATATATATTATAGAGAGCTTAACAAAAGCACCAATAAAAACAGATATTCACTTCCCTTATTTCCGAAACTTTGGCAAGGTCTCCATGCAGCCACAATTTTCACCAAACTCGACTTGAGGGGAGCTTATAAATTGTTGCATATTAGAGAAGGGGAGTAATGGATAACAGCCTTTCATACTCATAATGGACATTTCGAGTTAGGTGATGCACTTTGGGCAGTGCAATGCCCCTGACACCTTTTAGCATTTCATTAATGATGTAGTACATGAATACCTAGATGTTTTCGTTGCTGTGTATCTGGATGATATTTTTATCTTTTTCCCCAACCTCCAGCTTCATCGGGTCCATGTCAAAAAAAGTTCTTCAGTGTCTTCAAGATCACCACCTTTACAAGTTTGAGAAGAACTCTGAACAGTTCTTGGGACTTGTAATCTTGGCTACCGGAATAGCCATGGATCCCGGGAAGGTCTCAGCCATCCTGAAAAGGCCTGTTCCCAGTTCCCGCAGGGCTTCGCAAATCTTTACAGAAAATGTATTTGCGGCATCACAAAGGTTATCAAGCCGATCACAAGTCTGACAAAAAACAACCCAAGTTCAAATGGTCCGAGGCAGCGCAGGAAGCTTTTTAAAATTGAAAACACCCTTTCACCTCCTCTCTACTCCTCAAGAACCTTGAATCTCAACTCCCCTTTATCATGAAAGTAATTGCTTCTCAATCATCAGTGGGTGCCCTCTTGTCTCAAAGAATGGGTAAAAGGAACATTCTACATCCGGTGGTATTCTTCTTGAGAAAACTCACTCATTCAGAGAGAAGTTCTGATTTGGGGGAAAGAGAGCTGCTAGAAATTACATTAGCATTGGAGGAGTGGTAGTAGCTGCTGGAGGGTACGCAGCCTTCGTTACTGATATTCATGGACCACAAGAATCTCAAGTATCTGCATTCTGCAAAGAAATTAAGGCCCAGGCAAACCCGGTGGGCACTCTTTTTCTTGCAATTCTCGTTTCACATAACATTTCACCCCGGTTTTTGGAGTCCTCCACCAAACCCAAGCGCCAAAGCAATCGCTTTTTGGCAATCCAGCCCACAGAGATCAAAGAATGTTCAAAATCACATTAACTCTGCCTTTGTCACCAAATGTATTCCTAATCTTAAAGATTGACTTTTTCTTTTCAAAGACAGAATCTTCATTTCAGAATCATTACGATCCAAGGTCTTAACCCTCTCTCATGATCACTCGGTGGCTGGACATTTTGGGGTATGCAAGAACCGAGACCTGGTTAAACTGTCTTTTTGGTGGCCAACCATCAATCCAGATTGCAAGGTTTATGTTAAAAATTGTGATGGCTGTGCCAGATACCAGATGATTTACTACAACCTCTTCCTGTCCCAAGTTGTCCTTGGTCTAACATTGCCATGGATTTTATTGTGGAATTGTCGTTGTCTGAAGGAAACAACACAATCCTGGCAGTGGTAGATCGATTTTCAAAGTTGGCACACTTCGTTCCTTTTCTTGGTCTTCAGTCTACAGCTCTGCCAAATTTCGTCTTTATGGCCTCCCTGATGATATTGTGTCTGACAAATGGTCCCCGTTTAAAACTATATTTTGGTCTGTTTTGTGCAAGAGCCTAAAATGTTACTATCTTTATCTTCTGCATATCATCCCCAGACAAGTGGGCAGACAGAAAGAACCAACCAGACTCTTGAGCAGTATATCCGTTGTTACACCACATATCTTCAGGACAATTGGAATCCTCTCCTGCCACTTGCGGAATTCACATTCAAAATCTCAATACATGACTCAACAAACTTCTCTCAGTTTTTTTCAAATAATGGGTACCATCCTACAGTAATTCCCAATTCTCTGGAGGATATCAGTCTACCGGCAGTTCAGGATCTTGTTAATCAGTTTTCTCAGGTACATCAACAACTTAAGAACACAATTGGGAAAGGAGAGATACAAGAGAACTGAGGATACTTCCAGAAATCCTGATCCATCCTTCTCAATTGGGGTCTGGGTCCTGCTTTCGTCTGTAAATTTAAAATTGGGGAGACCTTCACTGAAACTTGGGCTAAGGTTCATCTGTCCTTTCCAAATCAAAACAAAATTAATAATGTGGCTTTTGAACTCCATTTACCAAGGTCAAACAGAATCCGTCCGGTCTTCTACTACTTCCTGTTAAAAGCTTCCACCACCTGCCTTCAGTTCCCCTGCCACAGAGCCTGTTGAGGCTGAAGGCATGCCAGAGGATCTTGATTCAAGAAGATGCAGCCAATGTTCGCAATATCTTGTAAAGTGGTCAGGTTTTGGTGAAGAGAATTCTTGGGAACCTGCAAGAAACATCCATGCTGACAGGCCAGCATTTGAGGACGTCCGGAGGCCCGCCCCTTGGGGAGGAGGATGTGTCATGCTGGGAGACATGGTCTTACTCACGTGCGGACACACGCTCATCCCCGCGAGTGTGAGCACTTGGTTGCACCCCTCGGGTGTCTCTGTTTGGGCTGTGCATGGCTGGGGGAGTGTGCCATCACGTAGGGCAGCCCCTGTCCCTGTGTGCACTCTGCGCATGCATGGCAGGCACTTTCTGGGTGTCAATGGCCCTTTAAAAGGGGGCCTGTGGCACTAGGAGGTTGTCTGCAGATCTTGCCTTTATTTCTGTGTGACTTCCTGGGTGACCTTCGGCTCTGACCCTCTGGCTCTAGGCTCTGACCCCCTGTGGTTTCCTTGCATCAGATTTCCTAAAACCTGGAATGGACTTTTCCCATATTTGGGCTAACTGGCCATTGGCAGCAGTAGTGGAACCCCAACTTATCTGGAGCGCAGTCCGACCCTCCCATCTGTCGACAGACTCCCCACGGTGAAACCAATGCGTGGTGTAGCACTCTACCAGTTACTCCTCACTGGCACCCATCGATTACAGTCAGCTTTAATTCCCTATTGCCTTCTAGATCTCCCTCAGTTCCTGCCGTGTGTTCCAGATTCTGCAATTAGAATCATAGTAATGGTGGTGCTGCACTATTAGCACCCTGGTATCTGGCAGCACTCTCCCAGACACTGCTAAGCCAATAAGTAAATGAAAAAATATGATACCGTATGGATGTTACATAAAGCCGGGTTCTGGCCCCCGCTTTTCCTTATTCGTGCCAGTACAGGAAATGAATAGCTTTCGATGTACCCGATCAGATACCCTGATGAAGGGCTTTTACCCTTAAAGTTAGTCACTACTAATCTGTACCAGCACAAATAAAGAAAAGCGGGGGCCAGAACCCGGCTTTATGCAGCATCCATACGGTGTCATATTTGTTCTGTATCATCCTCACACTTGACACTCTGGCCCTTCCCTCTGCTGAGTTTCTTCAGTCTCCAGTGTCCAGGGCAGCCGGAGGCAGTATTGCTGGCAGCGGTCTGTATCTACATCAGCCTGGTCTCCCAAAAGGTACATGACAGTGATCACTATAGCCAAATATTTGCTTTTGACTATAAGTTCCTAGAGATGTGTGCTATCCCCCCTCCAACACTGTTACACTATGGGATTCCCATTAATTCTACCTGCTAAACACAAATACATGTAAAGCATACTGAGTAACAAAAAACAGCAGCACCCATTACCCTCTAATCCGTGACAGAGAAAAGGAATGGGTGGATTGCAAAAACTAGGTGAGGGATGAGAATTCTATAGCACTTATATATAAATAAATATATGTTTTCTTACATTTGGACAAATGCCCTTTTACTTACTGTCTGAGGAATGGATCCCAAAGCATCTGCTATATCCATAGCAATATGTATGGGGATTTCAGACACCATTGATCCAAGTGAAAAAACCACAAAACCATAATCTTCTGAACTGTTCACCAGCTTCTTAAACTCCTGTAGACAGTTAAAACAATGCACGTGAAATGATAATACTCAGTAGTCTGTTGTCTGTAAAGGTTCTCAGGTTATCATATATATGTAGAGATATATCATAGCAACTTGCTTTGTACTTGCTTTGTGGCCTTTTTACTGTTCTTCTAAATGTTTTTTTAATTTATTATAATTATTATGGACATCACCCTGACATTCAAACTCAAGTGTGATCCCACATTTTGCCATATTCTAATTACTAGCCGTTAACATTGAGCAAGCAGGCTCTTACCTGCTATACAATGTAACTCAGCACAACTCAGTGGCTCCCGCATCTGCCCAAGTTAGCCTGGCCCTGAGTACAACCGATTATTTGCCATGTACAACGGAACTTATGTTTATTTTGATTTCATACTTTAGATATCAACTGTACTAAACCCATGAACTACTTTCCTTAAAGAGGAAGAGGAAGAAAATGTTCCTGTGTGAAGCCCTGCATTTGGCCCCACTATGCTTACTTTGCCAGGAATCCCAAGGCACATGCGTGGGCTCTCCTCAAAACAGCTTTCCTAGCTGTGCATACCAATGGGAAACTAGGAGACCGGAATAGCAGGCTAGATGCTGTGGCTCCCCTCTGGCATACCCTCACCAGCCATTTAGATATGCATTGAGCGGGTGCGTGTAGCCCATGCATTTTCCATTGAGAAGCAATAGGGTAAATGGTAAAATATATTTTACAGCTTCTTAGGCCCTTATTTAACAAGGGATAGCGACAGGTAGCGACTGGTGAGCGGCCGGTAATGACGGGCCCCGCCATGAGAACGCCGGCTCCCCACCACAATCACACATTTATCAAGGCAATCCTGCTTAGCGACTGAGATAGCGCCAGATAGCCACTCATTCATCATTATTCCAGCCTCAGCCCACAGCACCAGCGTCCGACCTTGAACAGCGACAGGTATGACCTCTCGCTACCTGGCGCTCTCCAATGCATTTCAATGGAACAATCTTTAAATATTCATAATTCATTGTTAATAATTTTTTTTTTTTTTTTTAAATGTGAAAAATTCTATCAGAATTGATATTACAGGTCTGATATTAATGTATTCATATTACAAAATTATTTTAAAAACTTCAACTACCGAACAACGGCCAAGCACAGCGACTACTAGCTGGTGCTCTGAATATGCCCCTACAGTCGCTCAACTGTCGCTACCTGCCGCTGTTAATGAATCGGCCTCCCCGATTTTTTTATGCTTTACCAATATTGTTGAACATAGGGATATGAGTTTCTTTGTGCTCAGCTTTATTGTTACAATGTTAGGAGGCTTTGGGGTCGAGTTACAGTTGAACAAAACATTTCTTGGTAGTAAAAATTTAACTTTTAGTGCAAAAATTATGAGGGCTTCACTGTTGCTGAATCACCAGCTAGGAAGACAATGAAAGGTAATGGCACATCTACACCTAAGAAAAGTAGTGATTTGTTTTACACCTTTTTACACTGTAGTAACAAGTATTATTACTTTATATTGTCTTCCTAGCAACAGTGAAATTATTGTGCTTTTTTCACCTAAAGTGATTTTTTTACTTCCAAATTATTATTTTTTAACTCTTACTGAATCAACCCATAGCCTTAGTTTGTCTGTGTTATTTACTTTTTGTTTCTGTTGTTCTGCTACTTTTTGCAATTTATGGTGTAGTATAAATGTTATTACTACTAGTACAATAAAGCTAAATAAATGAATGAAACAAAAAAAAATTCTAAACAGCATGTAGTTATAATGTTTGATTTGAGGTAAAAGGTCAGAACGCTGTCTTTGCCTTGTGCAAGCTTTTGTCTTTTCTTATCAAATAAACTCACAGGGTCATTTGAGTTTCCAGCAAACTGCAAATATCAGTATTGACCTTTGACATTATTGTCTTCTGCCGAAAGAGGATACATTTACTGCCAGAAAACGTGACCAATCACATAATGATTCCTGGGGCTATCAAGCATTAAAGCGGACCTTCACCCTGAATAAGAGCATATATTATGTTTCCCACACCCTGTACATACAGATTGCTCACATTAAAAATCATCCTACCTGCATCTACTGCATGTTATGAGCCTTTAAACATCCAAGATGGCAGCTCATGGAGCATCAGGCAGCCTGCAAACAGGAAGTGTCTTCTGCCTGTGTCGCTTTGCATTCTGGGATTGCTGTCCTCTCCATGACCCCAGCTTTGCTCTGTCTGAGCAAAGCACAGCGATAACCCCGCCCCCTGCACTTTATCCCATTCTCCTTTCCTCAGTATGTGATGCTTCTGAGTCAAGATGGCGGCGCCTGTATCCTGGAGTCCTGAACAGAGTTGCAGCCAAGTGGGAGAAAGAATAATTAAGTAAGTGACTAAAAACGTAACATATATTAATTTTAGAGGCTGTGGAATAGTTTTTTTAGGGTTTAGGCTTTTAATTAAATCATGTTGAAGGTCCAGTTTAATTCTTCTATGAATGCAGGCCATCCTCAAATAATTAGACAAGAACTTCCATTAACCCAGCCACTAACCAATCTTACTGTGCATACCAGAGATGGAAGCGCCCCCCGCAACAAGCCTTGTCGCTGCCATCTCTGGAGTATGCACAGTAAGATTGGTTAGTGACTTATATGTTGTATGTCTACTTTTACCTCATCCAATTCCTGTATTGTGTCAAATAATACTTTTTGCACATGTTGGATTTGAAATGGATGCACTTTGTTTAGCACTTTGCACTTTATGGAATGATTTTGTTAGTTGCATTAAAAGATAGTAATAATTGATTGTTTATGATACTAATATATGCACTTATGAGAGAGACAGCTCCCCCTATAGACAATAAACGCTTATGGCATGGATTTTGTTTTTAAATGGGTTTTAATATGATGACAAAAAAAGATTTTTGTTTTGATACTTAAAACCGAGTGAGTGCAATTGTTAGACCCTGTGGGCTTTTTTGTTGGAGTGTAAGAGGTAACCCCTATATTGTTTATATCTTGGTTTGGGTAATGCTCCACAGGGCAGTGCACCACAGATAGGATTATTGTTGTTGGTGCCACCTACTTCTCCCTTTTCCCTTTTTCCTGACCCAAGAATTGAATATATATTTTGTCAAATTAACACAAATATATATGCCATGGTAAATACAGAAAAAGACGAACTTTGAATCATTCTGCCAGCTAGGAAAGATAAAAAGTCACTCACAACAGGGGGGCTAATAAAATGACTTGTTACTGGTAAAATCTATGCTTCCTTACTACTTCGCATTTGTCCAGGTTCTCAACAAGCAAGATGAAATCTTAAATGTCACAGGTTTAGCATAGAAGACTATTAAATACTTGCACACATATAGGAATTCTCTCCGCAATTAACCCATCCGCGCATGGATTGTTCACATGCCTTGAGTAGTGGGCTGCCCTAATTATGGCACTTGGGGAATAGTCGGTTAGGTGCCTTGCTCAGTAATGTTCCATGGCCACAGGTTTATCTGCCTAAATGTCACTTCAAAATTGGAAGCACATGATAGGTAAATGTTTTTGGTCTGAGTTCTTGTATAGAGGTAGCTCTTGTGTTGCCAATGTTTCAAGCTGTTGGTAATGAAGCAGTCAGTCGTGGCCAAGAGGTAAGGAAATGGCCTTGTTACAAGAAGGGAGACAAAGCTGCCACTGGAGGGTCACAAGACCTTTCTTACCTCCAGACCATGACTTGGTCAATTTTTATGTGACATTTAGGCAGATAAACCTGTTTTAGTCTGATCTTAAAGTGGACCAAAACCCAGCGTGATGGGCCGGGTAAACTAATAGATGCCCTGGTTGATTGATTCCCTCCCCCCGGGGGATCCAAAATCGGGATGCCCCACTGTGTGAAACCTCCCAGGTCGCCCCGTTCCCTTACCTTGCTCCTCGGTCCAACGGTGCATGCGCAGCCCCGCTAACCCTCTAGCAGGTAGCGTGCCCTCGCTAACCATTTGTGAATGGCCCTGTTAGAGGGAAGCGGGGGATGCGGCCACCAGCGCATTCAGGGCACTGGCCTTAGACACTGTCTTAGATGGTGTAATGTCAGCAGCTCCGAGCACGCTGATTGGATGAGCGGCCGTGCATGCGCTGTAGGACCGGGAAGAGGTGAGTTTGTTCAGGCGATCTGGGGGAGGGGGGGGGGGTCACACAGCGGGGGAAAGGACCAAAACCCAAGATAGTCAAAATCCTGGGTTTTGGTCCACTTTAAATAACTATTTTGCTGATCAGTTTCCTTTACCCTATTATGATGGATTGCACTCATAAACACCTTGACCATAAATAAGGTAGCAAATAGGTGGTTGTGGCCAGCAGTGTGTGCTTTTCAATTTGGGTCCTTCTACACATGAAGGGGGGTGGTGTGAGCAGTGCATTGTGCACCCATAGGGAAGTCCTTTAGGTCATATGTAGAACTTTGCGAGTTCCGGTTCCCAAACCCAAACACCAACGTACAAGAAAGGGGTGTTTTCGAGTACATATCATAGACTTCCTGGCCTGTCAATCATCTGATTGGCAGAGGCACGGATGACAAGTTTAACCTCATCAACTCTAATTCAAACTCTGTAGATAAGGGAATCAAAATCTTGTTTACGAGCAGCTAAAGGGTGGTTGGCAGTGCTCTCGGCTGGGGTCATTACTGCTGTTTGATTTAGGCCCTTATTCATCAAGCGATAGCGCCAGGTAGTGTCTGACGAGCGCCAGGTAGCGGCAGCTAACGGCGACTACCGACTCAAGTACGCCCGGCGGCGGTCACAATGACGCATTTATCAAGCAAAATGAGGCTAGCGCCGGCGAGAGCGACGGCTAGCGCGGCATTCATCATGAAGCCGCCTGGACCGAACAGCGCCGCTGCAAATTCCCTCACAGCGCCAGGTATGAGCTGGCGCTCCCTGGCGATGTCCAATGCATTTCAATGGAGCAATCTATAATTAATCATAATTAATTGGTATTAATTTTTTTTTTTTTTTTTTTAATGTCAAAAAATCGGAGAACACTTCTGCAATGTTAGGATTTATTTTTAAGTCAAAAAAAAAAAAATATGTGCAGAATTGATCTAACAGGTCTGAGATTAATGTATTCATATTACCAAATGATTCTAAAAACATGTATAATGTTACATTCAAAAAATATGGTTGTTTAGGGGTTAAAAACTAGTTAATACAGATCGCCGCCAGCGCTCTGGGGTTTAAACAAGGAATGGACAGCGACAGCACATTCGGAGCGTGATTTGTTGATGAATATGAAGCTAGCCGTTCGCTCTGGCCATTCGTTGTCAGGCGCTCACATACAACGCTGGACCTGTGAAACAGCGACCCCCCAGCCCGTATTCAACATTACCGCACACCGACTGAGTCGCTGTCATCAAGCTAATGCCGGCCAAGCACAGCGAATACTGGCTGGCGCTGAAAAAATCACGCTACAGTCGCTCATCTGTCGCTACCTGGCGCTATTGATGAATCGGCCTCCCCGCCAAGATGCTGCTGAGTTCACACTTTACATTGAAAGCATTCTAGGAAATGTAAACAGTAGTTTTTACTCAAGGCTTGAAAAACCACTACTACTTTAGGATCACAGACACACAGAAATATAAGAAACTGGAAAGAGCATGCTGATAAGTAAATCAGAGATATAAGTACACAATCCTAACACAAATGATTATTTTACATTCCCAAAGAGGAAAACAATATAACAGAACACCAAAACCATGCCAAAAATTACCATAACAGAAATATAATATTTTCTACCTGGTTTAGAGGCTTCTTGTTAGCACAGTGGATTCCTCCTATAAATACCATATTCGGCATAAACGGTCTTGGGAATTCGAACACAAAGTCATGCCTGATGAGCCAGATGGAAGCCCGGCTATAAAGGTCCACAGCTTTGACCTCTCTGTGTAGAAAATCTGAGGCTAGTTGGGTAAACGGAGCATAGAAAAAGTGACATACAATCATTTCAACAGATCTCACTAATACGTTCTTTACTCGTTGGCTGAAGGTCATGTGGTCAGTGAATAAAGTAAAATATCTGGGCACATAAGAAAGTGGGTTCGGAGTCTGAGTTGCTTCCAAGTCTATCCCAAACAGAACTCCTCTCATGAAGAATACAGTGGGAATCGATAGGTACTCAGCTACTACCTCTCCACATGGAAAGACTGGGTCATTCAGCATAGCGTCAAATGTTGTTGTTTCCAAAAATTTCATAAGACCGTCATTGTATAAAAGGGCTTTACAAGTAGCTATTCCAAAACCAGTAAGATTCGTCAATCTGCTATACAAATTCTGTACATTCTCCAATGGTGCCCGAGGTCTAAACATGTCATCTGCTGCATGTTTCATCATTGAGTCCAAAAGCTCTTTGCTGTAAGGAGTAGAAAAAGTTTTTAAGGTGAATTGATTGAGGTTCTTGAATTGAAGGTTGGCTTCTGGAACAACTACAACAATCTTGTGCCCTCTTTGGGACAATTTCTCCACCACGGTCCGCATGCTGAGCCAGTGGCTTCCATCTTGTGGTATAACAAGGAGCTTCCCACCTTCAATCAGACCAAACACCACAAAAAAGAGAAGAACTCTAATTGCACCACTGCACAATGCTGGAGGACTCATATTTGTGTTCTCACACTCACAACAATCACAACCCCTTCCCACAGCCTATATTGACATTTTCCTTATCAGTAAATGAACTTTGATGCTTAGAATAATATTCTAGTTAACAAGTAGTTTAAATAAACTGAGAACTTAAAGTCTGACTCCAGAATTTCTTCTTGTATTTTAGTTCTGGGTATAGTGGCATAGGTTTGAACCACTAGTGTTTTTTTGCCATTTCCATTGCATTTTAGCATTTTGACAGCCTACCCCGTATATGTCCACATATGTCCTTGCATCAACTTTTTTATAGGGGGCGTGAGAGATGCTAAACACTATATTTTACTATGGCCTGTACTGTACTAGTGGGCAATATGAGAATGACATGCTTAATTGATAACATCCGTGAATGCTATCTAATAGCTGGGAGGATCTACGATCCAAATACCAAATACCAAAAAATAGCAAACTTTTTACGCCTTTTACACTGTAGTAAAATGTGGCATTGACTTTCATTGTCTTCCTACCTGGTGGTGCAGTGGGGCCTGCCAAATCAGCACCCCCTTCCTCTGCAACAACCACAGTAAGTCCAGACAGTTTTGATTGGAGTTCCTGTTTACATTGTATAAAACCTGTGTCTATATAACAGCCAACTCTGTCCTTTCTGTTTACTCCTCTTCATTCTAATATGGCCCCCAATTTCTGTTTGCTGTCTCTCAGCAACCACTTTCTATCTTTCTGATCCTCAACCACTTGCAATGAAGAGCTTTTTATTATCATATGATTAAATTCCCTCTCTATCCCCAGTATAAATGATTTATGCAAACATCACTTCATATACACATGCACATTAACAAAACCTAAAAAATAGAATTATTCCAGCTTTGATTGTTGTCCTTTTAATAGCTTAAATAATTATAACCTGTGAACACCAATGCACCACCATTTCTATTATGTCAAGCCCATCAAGTGACCTAAAACAGTGTAATTTAAAATATTATATTACAAATATTTATATTGTGTTATATTATTTTCTCATACAGAGAATTCCCGCTGGAAATTATATGCACCATATTTTTACCCCATAAGACGCAGTTTCCCCCAAAAGTTCCGGGAAAATGTCAGTGCATCTTATCAGGCAAATGCAAAAAAAAAGGAATTATATTCCCAGCTCCCACGCCTAAGCAACCGTCTCCCGTCAACATAAAAACACACACACATATACACATTACTGGCTTCTGCAGCCCCCAGCAGTTGTCCCCGTAACCGCCACTTTCTCGATTCAGGCAACTGGATGGCGAGTGCATTTAATGACGCTGGCAGGAGTAACTTCCTGTCCGGAAGTCGGAGGTGGCAGCGGCGGGGATTGCGGAGGCAGCAGATGCTGGTAATGTGGTAGTAGTGTGCTGCACATTACCTGCAATATGTGATGCCCGCACACTGCCTGCAATATAGGATACCGCTCACAGCCTGCAATGTGGGATGCCCCTCACTGTCTTGAATGTGGGATACTGCTCACTGCCTGTAATGTGGGGGTCTGTAATGGTGTGATTGGGGGAATTGCATACTGCCTATAATACAGTGATTGGGAGGGGGTATGTTAGCACACCATTTTTTAATGCTTTACCTTACTAATATTGGGGAATATAGGGATATGTGTTCTTTTGTGCTCAGCTCTATTGTTACAGTGTTTGGAGGCTTTGGGGTCAAGTTTCTTGGTAGTAAAAATTTCACTTTTAGAGCAAAAATTATGAGGGCTTCACTGTTGCTGAATCTCCAGCTAGGAAAGACAATGAAAGGTAATGGCACATCTACACCTAAGAAAAGTAGTGATTTTTTTACACCTTTTTATGCTGTAGTAAAAAGTACTATCGCATTATATTGTCTTCTTAGCAACAGTGAAATTATTGTACTTTTTTCGCCTAAAGTGTTTTTTTACTTCCAAATTATTATTTTTTAACTCTTACTGAATCAACTCATAGGGCTCGATTCAACAAAGGTCGAAAATGGATTTTTCGTGTGTTTTGTGCTTAAAAAGTTGCGATTTTGCTATATTTTTTTTTACGAGTGATTCAGCTACCTGAAACCAATGTAAATCACGAGTCACTTGAATTAAATTCGAGTGCGATTATAATAGTTAGAGATGAGCGAACTTTTGAAAAATTCGATTCGACTGATTCGCCGAATTTTCCGACAAAAATCGTTTCAACCCGAATTTATTCGCGATGAATCGCTATTAAAAATGGCTATTTCTGAGCCTCCTAGAGCCTCAATAGGGTTGTAAACCATTCTGCCTTGCTGTAACACGCATAGGATGCGTGCTGGGTTAGTTAAATAATACTTTGAATAAATATCACATGCAGATCAGAGGCATCGCTAATAGAATCGCAGAGCGGCACAATTGCAGAGAGTTGAAGTGGCATCACTATGAGGGGCAGGAGCCCAAACATTGCTTTAAAGAGACACTGGAGTTGGCAGCAGCAGGAGCCCAAAAATTGGATGAATCACACCCTGGAGATGCAAGCAGCAGCAGGAGCCCAAACATTGGCTGAAAGAGACACTGGAGTTGGCTGCAGGAGCCCAAAAATTGAATGAATCACACCCTGGAGTTTCAAGCAGCAGCAGCAGCAGCAGCAGGAGCCCAAACATAGCTTGGAAGAGACACTGGAGTTGGCTGCAGGAGCCCAAAGATTGGATGAATCACACCCTGGAGTTGCAAGCAGCAGGAGCAGGAGCCCAAACATTACTTTAAAGAGACACTGGGGTTGGCAGCAGGAGCCCAAAATTGGATGAATCACACCCTGGAGTTGGCAGCAGCAGCAGGAGCCCAAACATTACTTTAAAGAGACACTGGGGTTGGCAGCAGGAGCCCAAAATTGGATGAATCACACCCTGGAGTTGGCAGCAGCAGCAGGAGCCCAAACATTACTTTAAAGAGACACTGGGGTGGCAGCAGGAGCCCAAAAATTGGATGAATCACACCCTGGAGTTGCAAGCAGCAGCAGCAGGAGCCCAAATATTACTTTAAAGAGACACTGGAGTTGGCAGCAGGAGCCCAAAAATTGGATGAATCACCCCCTGGAGTTGGCAGCAGCAGCAGCCGGGGCCCAAAAATTACTTTAAAGAGACACTGGAGTTGGCAGCAGGAGCCCAAAAATTGGATGAATCACACCCTGGAGTTGGCAGCAGCAGCAGCAGCAGAAGCCCAAACATTACTTTAAAGAGACACTGGGGTTGGCTTCAGGAGCCCACAAATTGGATGAATCACACCCTAGAGTTGGCAGCAGCAGCAGGAGCCCAAACATTACTTTAAAGAGACACTGGGGTTGGCTTCAGGAGCCCAAAAATTGGATGAATCACACCCTGGAGTTGGCAGCAACAGCAGCAGGAGCCCAAACATTACTTTAAAGAGACACTGGGGTTGGCTTCAGGAGCCCAAAAATTGGATGAATCACACCCTGGAGTTGGCAGCAGCAGCAGCAGGAGCCCAAACATAACTTTAAAGAGACACTGGAGTTGGCAGCAGGAGCCCAAAAATTGGATGAATCACACCCTGGAGTTGGCAGCAGCAGCAGCAGCAGGAGCCCAAACATTACTTTAAAGAGACACTGGGGTTGGCTTCAGGAGTCCAAAAATTGGATGAATCACACCCTGGAGTTGGCAGCAGCAGCAGCAGGAGCCCAAACATAACTTTAAAGAGACACTGGAGTTGGCCGCAGGAGCCCAAAAATTGGATGAATCACACCCTGGAGTTGGCAGCAGCAGCAGCAGCAGCAGGAGCCCAAACATTACTTTAAAGAGACACTGGGGTTGGCTTCAGGAGCCCAAAAATTGGATGAATCACACCCTGGAGTTGGCAGCAGCAGCAGGAGCCCAAATATTACTTTAAAGAGACACTGGAGTTGGCAGCAGGAGCCCAAAAATTGGATGCATCACACCCTGGAGTTGGCAGCAGCAGCAGTAGCCCAAACATTACTTTAAAGAGACACTGGGGTTGGCTTCAGGAGCCCAAAAATTGGATGAATCACACCCTGGAGTTGGCAGCAGCAGGAGCCCAAATATTACTTTAAAGAGACACTGGAGTTGGCTTCAGGAGCCCAAAAATTGGATGAATCACACCCTGGAGTTGGCAGCAGCAGGAGCCCAAATATTCCTTTAAAGAGACACTGGAGTTAGCAGCAGGAGCCCAAACATTACTTTAAAGAGACACTGGGGTTGGCTTCAGGAGCCCAAAAATTGGATGAATCACACCCTGGAGTTGGCAGCAGCAGGAGCCCAAATATTACTTTAAAGAGACACTGGAGTTGGCTTCAGGAGCCCAAAAATTGGATGAATCCCACTGTGGAGTTGGCAGCAGCAGCAGCAGCAGGAGCCCAAACATTACTTTAAAGAGACACTGGGGTTGGCTTCAGGAGCCCAAAAATTGGATGAATCACACCCTGGAGTTGGCAGCAGCAGCAGCAGGAGCCCAAACATTACTTTAAAGAGACCCTGGGGTTGGCTACAGGAGCCCAAAAATTGGATGAATCACACCCTGGAGTTGGCAGCAGCAGCAGCAGGAGCCCAAACATAACTTTAAAGAGACACTGGAGTTGGCAGCAGGAGCCCAAAAATTGGATGAATCACACCCTGGAGTTGGCAGCAGCAGCAGGAGCCCAAACATTACTTTAAAGAGACACTGGAGTTGGCAGCAGGAGCCCAAAAATTGGATGAATCACACCCTGGAGTTGGCAGCAGCAGCAGCAGGAGCCCAAACATTACTTTAAAGAGACACTGGGGTTGGCTTCAGGAGCCCAATAATTGGATGAATCACACCCTGGAGTTGGCAGCAGCAGCAGCAGCAGGAGCCCAAACATTACTTTAAAGAGACACTGGAGTTGGCTTCAGGAGCCCAAAAATTGGATGAATCACACCCTGGAGTTGGCAGCAGCAGGAGCCCAAATATTACTTTAAAGAGACACTGGAGTTGGCAGCAGGAGCCCAAAAATTGGATGAATCACACCCTGGAGTTGGCAGCAGCAGGAGCCCAAATATTACTTTAAAGAGACACTGGAGTTGGCAACACACTGGAGTTGGCAGCAGGAGCCCAAAAATTGGATGAATCACACCCTGGAGTTGGCAGCAGCAGCAGCAGCAGGAGCCCAAACATTACTTTAAAGAGACACTGGGGTTGGCAGCAGGAGCCCAAAAATTGGATGAATCACACCCTGGAGTTGGCAGCAGCAGCAGGAGCCCAAACATTACTTTAAAGAGACACTGGGGTTGGCTTCAGGAGCCCAAAGATTGGATGAATCACACCCTGGAGTTGGCAGCAGCAGCAGCAGCAGGAGCCCAAACATTACTTTAAAGAGACACTGGGGTTGGCTTCAGAAGCCCAAAAATTGGATGATTCACACCCTGGAGTTGGCAGCAGCAGCAGCAGAAGGAGCCCAAACATTGCTTTAAAGAGACACTGGGGTTGGCAGCAGGAGCCCAAAAATTGGATGAATCACACCCTGGAGTTGGCAGGAGCAGCAGCAGCAGGAGCCCAAACATTACTTTAAAGAGACACTGGAGTTGGCTTCAGGAGCCCAAATATTGGATGACTCACACCCTGGAGTTGGCAGCAGCAGCAGCAGCAGGAGCCCAAACATTACTTTAAAGAGACACTGGGGTTGGCTACAGGAGCCCAAAAATTGGATGAATCACACCCTGGAGTTGGCAGCAGCAGGAGCCCAAATATTACTTTAAAGAGACACTGGAGTTGGCTTCAGGAGCCCAAAAATTGGATGAATCACACCCTGGAGTTGGCAGCAGCAGCAGCAGGAGCCCAAATATTACTTTAAAGAGACACTGGAGTTGGCAGCAGGAGCCCAAAAATTGGATGAATCACACCCTGGAGTTGGCAGCAGCAGCAGGAGCCCAAACATTACTTTAAAGAGACACTGGGGTTGGCAGCAGGACCCCCAAAATTGGATGAATCACACCCTGGAGTTGGCAGCAGCAGCAGGAGCCCAAACATTATTTTAAAGAGACACTGGGGTTGGCTTCAGGAGCCCAAAGATTGGATGAATCACACCCTGGAGTTGGCAGCAGCAGCAGCCCAAACATTACTTTAAAGAGACACTGGGGTTGGCTTCAGAAGCCCAAAAATTGGATGATTCACACCCTGGAGTTGGCAGCAGCAGCAGCAGAAGGAGCCCAAACATTGCTTTAAAGAGACACTGGAGTTGGCAGCAGGAGCCCAAAAATTGGATAATTGGATGAATCACACCCTGGAGTTGGCAGGAGCAGCAGCAGCAGGAGCCCAAACATTACTTTAAAGAGACACTGGAGTTGGCTTCAGGAGCCCAAATATTGGATGACTCACACCCTGGAGTTGGCAGCAGCAGCAGCAGCAGGAGCCCAAACATTACTTTAAAGAGACACTGGGGTTGGCTACAGGAGCCCAAAAATTGGATGAATCACACCCTGGAGTTGGCAGCAGCAGGAGCCCAAATATTACTTTAAAGAGACACTGGAGTTGGCTTCAGGAGCCCAAAAATTGGATGAATCACACCCTGGAGTTGGCAGGAGCAGCAGCAGCAGGAGCCCAAACATTACTTTAAAGAGACACTGGAGTTGGCTTCAGGAGCCCAAATATTGGATGACTCACACCCTGGAGTTGGCAGCAGCAGCAGGAGCCCAAACATTACTTTAAAGAGACACTGGGGTTGGCTACAGGAGCCCAAAAATTGGATGAATCACACCCTGGAGTTGGCAGCAGCAGGAGCCCAAATATTACTTTAAAGAGACACTGGAGTTGGCTTCAGGAGCCCAAAAATTGGATGAATCACACCCTGGAGTTGGCAGCAGCAGCAGCAGGAGCCCAAATATTACTTTAAAGAGACACTGGAGTTGGCAGCAGGAGCCCAAAAATTGGATGAATCACACCCTGGAGTTGGCAGCAGCAGCAGCAGCAGGAGCCCAAACATTACTTTAAAGAGACACTGGGGTTGGCAGCAGGAGCCCAAAAATTGGATGAATCACACCCTGGAGTTGGCAGCAGCAGCAGGAGCCCAAACATTATTTTAAAGAGACACTGGGGTTGGCTTCAGGAGCCCAAAGATTGGATGAATCACACCCTGGAGTTGGCAGCAGCAGCAGCCCAAACATTACTTTAAAGAGACACTGGGGTTGGCTTCAGAAGCCCAAAAATTGGATGATTCACACCCTGGAGTTGGCAGCAGAAGCAGCAGCAGGAGCCCAAACATTGCTTTAAAGAGACACTGGAGTTGGCAGCAGGAGCCCAAAAATTGGATAATTGGATGAATCACACCCTGGAGTTGGCAGGAGCAGCAGCAGCAGGAGCCCAAACATTACTTTAAAGAGACACTGGAGTTGGCTTCAGGAGCCCAAATATTGGATGACTCACACCCTGGAGTTGGCAGCAGCAGCAGCAGCAGGAGCCCAAACATTACTTTAAAGAGACACTGGGGTTGGCTACAGGAGCCCAAAAATTGGATGAATCACACCCTGGAGTTGGCAGCAGCAGGAGCCCAAATATTACTTTAAAGAGACACTGGAGTTGGCTTCAGGAGCCCAAAAATTGGATGAATCACACCCTGGAGTTGGCAGCAGCAGCAGCAGGAGCCCAAATATTACTTTAAAGAGACACTGGAGTTGGCAGCAGGAGCCCAAAAATTGGATGAATCACACCCTGGAGTTGGCAGCAGCAGCAGCAGCAGGAGCCCAAACATTACTTTAAAGAGACACTGGGGTTGGCAGCAGGAGCCCAAAAATTGGATGAATCACACCCTGGAGTTGGCAGCAGCAGCAGGAGCCCAAACATTATTTTAAAGAGACACTGGGGTTGGCTTCAGGAGCCCAAAGATTGGATGAATCACACCCTGGAGTTGGCAGCAGCAGCAGCAGCAGGAGCCCAAACATTACTTTAAAGAGACACTGGGGTTGGCTTCAGAAGCCCAAAAATTGGATGATTCACACCCTGGAGTTGGCAGCAGCAGCAGCAGAAGGAGCCCAAACATTGCTTTAAAGAGACACTGGGGTTGGCAGCAGGAGCCCAAAAATTGGATGAATCACACCCTGGAGTTGGCAGGAGCAGCAGCAGCAGGAGCCCAAACATTACTTTAAAGAGACACTGGAGTTGGCTTCAGGAGCCCAAATATTGGATGACTCACACCCTGGAGTTGGCAGCAGCAGCAGCAGGAGCCCAAATATTACTTTAAAGAGACACTGGAGTTGGCAGCAGGAGCCCAAAAATTGGATGAATCACACCCTGGAGTTGGCAGCAGCAGCAGCAGCAGGAGCCCAAACATTACTTTAAAGAGACACTGGGGTTGGCAGCAGGAGCCCAAAAATTGGATGAATCACACCCTGGAGTTGGCAGCAGCAGCAGGAGCCCAAACATTATTTTAAAGAGACACTGGGGTTGGCTTCAGGAGCCCAAAGATTGGATGAATCACACCCTGGAGTTGGCAGCAGCAGCAGCCCAAACATTACTTTAAAGAGACACTGGGGTTGGCTTCAGAAGCCCAAAAATTGGATGATTCACACCCTGGAGTTGGCAGCAGAAGCAGCAGCAGGAGCCCAAACATTGCTTTAAAGAGACACTGGAGTTGGCAGCAGGAGCCCAAAAATTGGATAATTGGATGAATCACACCCTGGAGTTGGCAGGAGCAGCAGCAGCAGGAGCCCAAACATTACTTTAAAGAGACACTGGAGTTGGCTTCAGGAGCCCAAATATTGGATGACTCACACCCTGGAGTTGGCAGCAGCAGCAGCAGCAGGAGCCCAAACATTACTTTAAAGAGACACTGGGGTTGGCTACAGGAGCCCAAAAATTGGATGAATCACACCCTGGAGTTGGCAGCAGCAGGAGCCCAAATATTACTTTAAAGAGACACTGGAGTTGGCTTCAGGAGCCCAAAAATTGGATGAATCACACCCTGGAGTTGGCAGCAGCAGCAGCAGGAGCCCAAATATTACTTTAAAGAGACACTGGAGTTGGCAGCAGGAGCCCAAAAATTGGATGAATCACACCCTGGAGTTGGCAGCAGCAGCAGCAGCAGGAGCCCAAACATTACTTTAAAGAGACACTGGGGTTGGCAGCAGGAGCCCAAAAATTGGATGAATCACACCCTGGAGTTGGCAGCAGCAGCAGGAGCCCAAACATTATTTTAAAGAGACACTGGGGTTGGCTTCAGGAGCCCAAAGATTGGATGAATCACACCCTGGAGTTGGCAGCAGCAGCAGCAGCAGGAGCCCAAACATTACTTTAAAGAGACACTGGGGTTGGCTTCAGAAGCCCAAAAATTGGATGATTCACACCCTGGAGTTGGCAGCAGCAGCAGCAGAAGGAGCCCAAACATTGCTTTAAAGAGACACTGGGGTTGGCAGCAGGAGCCCAAAAATTGGATGAATCACACCCTGGAGTTGGCAGGAGCAGCAGCAGCAGGAGCCCAAACATTACTTTAAAGAGACACTGGAGTTGGCTTCAGGAGCCCAAATATTGGATGACTCACACCCTGGAGTTGGCAGCAGCAGCAGCAGCAGGAGCCCAAACATTACTTTAAAGAGACACTGGGGTTGGCTACAGGAGCCCAAAAATTGGATGAATCACACCCTGGAGTTGGCAGCAGCAGGAGCCCAAATATTACTTTAAAGAGACACTGGAGTTGGCTTCAGGAGCCCAAAAATTGGATGAATCACACCCTGGAGTTGGCAGCAGCAGGAGCCCAAATATTACTTTAAAGAGACACTGGAGTTGGCAGCAGGAGCCCAAAAATTGGATGAATCACACCCTGGAGTTGGCAGCAGCAGCAGGAGCCCAAACATTACTTTAAAGAGACACTGGGGTTGGCAGCAGGAGCCAAAAAATTGGATGAATCACACCCTGGAGTTGGCAGCAGCAGCAGGAGCCCAAACATTATTTTAAAGAGACACTGGGGTTGGCTTCAGGAGCCCAAAGATTGGATGAATCACACCCTGGAGTTGGCAGCAGCAGCAGGAGCCCAAACATTACTTTAAAGAGACACTGAGGTTGGCTTCAGAAGCCCAAAAATTGGATGATTCACACCCTGGAGTTGGCAGCAGCAGCAGCAGAAGGAGCCCAAACATTGCTTTAAAGAGACCCTGGGGTTGGCAGCAGGAGCCCAAAAATTGGATGAATCACACCCTGGAGTTGGCAGGAGCAGCAGCAGCAGGAGCCCAAACATTACTTTAAAGAGACACTGGAGTTGGCTTCAGGAGCCCAAATATTGGATGACTCACACCCTGGAGTTGGCAGCAGCAGGAGCCCAAATATTACTTTAAAGAGACACTGGGGTTGGCTACAGGAGCCCAAAAATTGGATGAATCACACCCTGGAGTTGGCAGCAGCAGGAGCCCAAATATTACTTTAAAGAGAGACTGGAGTTGGCTTCAGGAGCCCAAAAATTGGATGAATCACACCCTGGAGTTGGCAGCAGCAGCAGCAGCAGGAGCCCAAATATTACTTTAAAGAGACACTGGAGTTGGCAGCAGGAGCCCAAAAATTGGATGAATCACACCCTGGAGTTGGCAGCAGCAGCAGCAGCAGGAGCCCAAACATTACTTTAAAGAGACACTGGGGTTGGCAGCAGGAGCCCAAAAATTGGATGAATCACACTCTGGAGTTGGCAGCAGCAGCAGGAGCCCAAACATTATTTTAAAGAGACACTGGGGTTGGCTTCAGGAGCCCAAAGAATGGATGAATCACACCCTGGAGTTGGCAGCAGCAGCAGCAGCAGGAGCCCAAACATTACTTTAAAGAGACACTGGGGTTGGCAGCAGGAGCCCAAAAATTGGATGAATCACACCCTGGAGTTGGCAGCAGCAGCAGGAGCCCAAACATTATTTTAAAGAGACACTGGGGTTGGCTTCAGGAGCCCAAAGATTGGATGAATCACACCCTGGAGTTGGCAGCAGCAGCAGCAGCAGGAGCCCAAACATTACTTTAAAGAGACACTGGGGTTGGCTTCAGAAGCCCAAAAATTGGATGATTCACACCCTGGAGTTGGCAGCAGCAGCAGCAGAAGGAGCCCAAACATTGCTTTAAAGAGACACTGGGGTTGGCAGCAGGAGCCCAAAAATTGGATGAATCACACCCTGGAGTTGGCAGGAGCAGCAGCAGCAGGAGCCCAAACATTACTTTAAAGAGACACTGGAGTTGGCTTCAGGAGCCCAAATATTGGATGACTCACACCCTGGAGTTGGCAGCAGCAGCAGCAGCAGGAGCCCAAACATTACTTTAAAGAGACACTGGGGTTGGCTACAGGAGCCCAAAAATTGGATGAATCACACCCTGGAGTTGGCAGCAGCAGGAGCCCAAATATTACTTTAAAGAGACACTGGAGTTGGCTTCAGGAGCCCAAAAATTCGATGAATCACACCCTGGAGTTGGCAGCAGCAGCAGGAGCCCAAATATTACATTAAAGAGACACTGGAGTTGGCAGCAGGAGCCCAAAAATTGGATGAATCACACCCTGGAGTTGGCAGGAGCAGCAGCAGCAGGAGCCCAAACATTACTTTAAAGAGACACTGGGGTTGGCAGCAGGAGCCCAAAAATTGGATGAATCACACCCTGGAGTTGGCAGCAGCAGCAGGAGCCCAAACATTATTTTAAAGAGACACTGGGGTTGGCTTCAGGAGCCCAAAGATTGGATGAATCACACCCTGGAGTTGGCAGCAGCAGCAGCAGCAGGAGCCCAAACATTACTTTAAAGAGACACTGGGGTTGGCTTCAGAAGCCCAAAAATTGGATGATTCACACCCTGGAGTTGGCAGCAGCAGCAGCAGAAGGAGCCCAAACATTGCTTTAAAGAGACACTGGGGTTGGCAGCAGGAGCCCAAAAATTGGATGAATCACACCCTGGAGTTGGCAGGAGCAGCAGCAGCAGGAGCCCAAACATTACTTTAAAGAGACACTGGAGTTGGCTTCAGGAGCCCAAATATTGGATGACCCTGGAGTTGGCAGCAGCAGCAGCAGCAGGAGCACAAACATTACTTTAAAGAGACACTGGGGTTGGCTACAGGAGCCCAAAAATTGGATGAATCACACCCTGGAGTTGGCAGCAGCAGGAGCCCAAATATTACTTTAAAGAGACACTGGAGTTGGCTTCAGGAGCCCAAAAATTGGATGAATCACACCCTGGAGTTGGCAGCAGCAGCAGCAGGAGCCCGAATATTACTTTAAAGAGACACTGGAGTTGGCAGCAGGAGCCCAAAAATTGGATGAATCACACCCTGGAGTTGGCAGCAGCAGCAGCAGGAGCCCAAACATTACTTTAAAGAGACACTGGGGTTGGCAGCAGGAGCCCAAAAATTGGATGAATCACACCCTGGAGTTGGCAGCAGCAGCAGGAGCCCAAACATTATTTTAAAGAGACACTGGGGTTGGCTTCAGGAGCCCAAAGATTGGATGAATCACACCCTGGAGTTGGCAGCAGCAGCAGCAGCCCAAACATTACTTTAAAGAGACACTGGGGTTGGCTTCAGAAGCCCAAAAATTGGATGATTCACACCCTGGAGTTGGCAGCAGCAGCAGCAGAAGGAGCCCAAACATTGCTTTAAAGAGACACTGGGGTTGGCAGCAGGAGCCCAAAAATTGGATGAATCACACCCTGGAGTTGGCAGGAGCAGCAGCAGCAGGAGCCCAAACATTACTTTAAAGAGACACTGGAGTTGGCTTCAGGAGCCCAAATATTGGATGACTCACACCCTGGAGTTGGCAGCAGCAGCAGGAGCCCAAACATTACTTTAAAGAGACACTGGGGTTGGCTACAGGAGCCCAAAAATTGGATGAATCACACCATGGAGTTGGCAGCAGCAGGAGCCCAAATATTACTTTAAAGAGACACTGGAGTTGGCTTCAGGAGCCCAAAAATTGGATGAATCACACCCTGGAGTTGGCAGCAGCAGCAGGAGCCCAAACATTACTTTAAAGAGACACTGGGGTTGGCAGCAGGAGCCCAAAAATTGGATGAATCACACCCTGGAGTTGGCAGCAGCAGCAGGAGCCCAAACATTATTTTAAAGAGACACTGGGGTTGGCTTCAGGAGCCCAAAGATTGGATGAATCACACCCTGGAGTTGGCAGCAGCAGCAGCAGAAGGAGCCCAAACATTGCTTTAAAGAGACACTGGGGTTGGCAGCAGGAGCCCAAAAATTGGATGAATCACACCCTCGAGTTGGCAGGAGCAGCAGCAGCAGGAGCCCAAACATTACTTTAAAGAGACACTGGAGTTGGCTTCAGGAGCCCAAATATTGGATGACTCACACCCTGGAGTTGGCAGCAGCAGCAGCAGGAGCCCAAACATTACTTTAAAGAGACACTGGGGTTGGCTACAGGAGCCCAAAAATTGGATGAATCACACCCTGGAGTTGGCAGCAGCAGGAGCCCAAATATTACTTTAAAGAGACACTGGAGTTGGCTTCAGGAGCCCAAAAATTGGATGAATCACACCCTGGAGTTGGCAGCAGCAGCAGCAGGAGCCCAAATATTACTTTAAAGAGACACTGGAGTTGGCAGCAGGAGCCCAAAAATTGGATGAATCACACCCTGGAGTTGGCAGCAGCAGCAGCAGCAGGAGCCCAAACATTACTTTAAAGAGACACTGGGGTTGGCTACAGGAGCCCAAAAATTGGATGAATCACACCCTGGAGTTGGCAGCAGCAGCAGCAGGAGCCCAAATATTACTTTAAAGAGACACTGGAGTTGGCAGCAGGAGCCCAAAAATTGGATGAATCACACCCTGGAGTTGGCAGCAGCAGCAGCAGCAGGAGCCCAAACATTACTTTAAAGAGACACTGGGGTTGGCTACAGGAGCCCAAAAATTGGATGAATCACACCCTGGAGTTGGCAGCAGCAGGAGCCCAAATATTACTTTAAAGAGACACTGGAGTTGGCAGCAGGAGCCCAAAAATTGGATGAATCACACCCTGGAGTTGGCAGCAGCAGCAGCAGCAGCAGGAGCCCAAACATTACTTTAAAGAGACACTGGGGTTGGCAGCAGGAGCCCAAAAATTGGATGAATCACACCCTGGAGTTGGCAGCAGCAGCAGGAGCCCAAACATTATTTTAAAGAGACACTGGGGTTGGCATCAGGAGCCCAAAGATTGGATGAATCACACCCTGGAGTTGGCAGCAGCAGCAGCAGCAGGAGCCCAAACATTACTTTAAAGAGACACTGGGGTTGGCTACAGGAGCCCAAAAATTGGATGAATCACACCCTGGAGTTGGCAGCAGCAGGAGCCCAAACATTACTTTAAAGAGACACTGGAGTTGGCTTCAGGAGCCCAAAAATTGGATGAATCACACCCTGGAGTTGGCAGCAGCAGCAGCAGCAGGAGCCCAAATATTACTTTAAAGAGACACTGGAGTTGGCAGCAGGAGCCCAAAAATTGGATGAATCACACCCTGGAGTTGGCAGCAGCAGCAGGAGCCCAAACATTACTTTAAAGAGACACTGGGGTTGGCTTCAGGAGCCCAAACATTGGATGAATCACACCCTGGAGTTGGCAGCAGCAGCAGGAGCCCAAATATTACTTTAAAGAGACACTGGAGTTGGCAGCAGGAGCCCAAAAATTGGATGCATCACACCCTGGAGTTGGCAGCAGCAGCAGGAGCCCAAACATTACTTTAAAGAGACACTGGGGTTGGCTTCAGGAGCCCAAAAATTGGATGAATCACACCCTGGAGTTGGCAGCAGCAGGAGCCCAAATATTACTTTAAAGAGACACTGGAGTTGGCTTCAGGAGCCCAAAAATTGGATGAATCACACCCTGGAGTTGGCAGCAGCAGCAGCAGGAGCCCAAATATTCCTTTAAAGAGACACTGGAGTTGGCAGCAGGAGCCCAAACATTACTTTAAAGAGACACTGGGGTTGGCTTCAGGAGCCCAAAAATTGGATGAATCACACACTGGAGTTGGCAGCAGCAGAAGCCCAAATATTACTTTAACCCTTTAACCGCCAGCCTACCTTGAGATTTTGTCACCCTTTGTTGCCAGACCATTTTGCACTATTTTGCGCTCCACATGTTCAACTGTGATTTTTGAAGGGATTTCCCAGTATTTCCCTGGAAAATTATATATTGTTTTTTTCAGCACAGTCTGGGCTTTAACATGAAGTGTCTTGTTTGTAAGATTGTCAGTGTTTTTTAAATATTTTTGTGGAAAATATGTTAAAAAAAACCAAAAAAACATTTTTTTTACAATTTGTAGTGCGTTTTCTTAATAAAACATGCAAGTTATTTCAGGAAATCATATTGTGTGTAAAAGCCTTATTGCTCCCGATTGCAACAGTACCACATATGTATTGGTAGACACCCTTTCTTGCCCAGGAGACACGTAAAACTGAAAATAGCGACTGAGCCAATTTTGAAAGAAAACTCAACCATTTTGCTCTCCTTGCAGTTTTTCAACCAAAACACCACTTTTCAATTAAAATACCCCCCACAAACCACATGTTCCCTGAAAGTACACACCTCAAGCGTTCTAGGCGTACCAGGCTTGTTGTTGTAGCTGCAGCTTTCTGGGCGCAAGCCTTCCCGAAACTCACTGGTTGTACTGGATTTCCCTAAAAAAATAGCAAAAATGCAGCATTAAGACCAATTTTTTCTATAAAAAACATGCGCTAACCAAAAAAAACTAATCAAATCTGAAATGGCAAGGTCTTCTGAACAGAACAATACCCAACATGCATAGCTACCTCCAAGGGTAGGGTTGCCAATTACCCCAAAGCAAAGCGTATGCATAACGGGCATTTCACTTGAAATTTCCTGCTCTGCAGACAAAGTGCGCACCTTGCGCTTTTTCAACCAAAACACCACTTTTCAATTAAAATACCCCCCACAAACCACATGTTCCCTGAAAGTACACACCTCAAGCGTTCTAGGCGTACCAGGCTTGTTGTTGTAGCTGCAGCTTTCTGGGCGCAAGCCTTCCCGAAACTCACTGGTTGTACCGGATTTCCCTAAAAAAATAGCAAAAATGCAGCATTAAGACCAAATTTTTCTATAAAAATCATGCGCTAACCAAAAAAAACTAATCAAATCTGAAATGGCAAGGTCCCCTGAACAGAACAATACCCAACATGCATAGCTACCTCCAAGGGTAAGGTTGCCAATTACCCCAAAGCAAAGCGTATGCATAACGGGCATTTCCATTGAAATTTCCTGCTCTGCAGACAAAGTGCGCACCTTGCGCTTTTTCAACCAAAACATCACTTTTCATTAAAAATACCCCCCACAAACCACATGTTCCCTGAAAGTACACACCTCAAGCGTTCTAGGAGTACCAGGCTTGTTGTTGTAGCTGCAGCTTTCTGGACGCAAGCCTTCCTGAAACTCACTGGTTATACTGGTTGTTGTGGAGGTTGGTCTTCCCCTGGGGAAGGGCGCCGGAACCACCGAACTGGCCAGATTTACTTGTTGGTCATGGGGCACGGGCGCCCATATGGGCATGCGCTCGGGAGCCCCGTGACCAAACTGAAAAAAAAAACCACACATATACACACACACTTCCTCTCCAAAATCAACATCTATTTTTTTTTAGTTTTTTTTAAATACCTTTTCTTCCGGGGTCTCTTCCTCAGCACTTCAGTCAGTCACACGTCCCTGACCCAGTAGGTGGGCGGAGTCCGGTGGCCTGCTCTCATGTCCCGCGCTGGTAATGCTCTTTAACCAATGGCTGAGGCGGGGCAGGCAGGGCGAGGAGGCCAATCAAGATGCCAGCTGTCAGAGCCGACCGAGATGGAGGCCAGGTGGGTGCGAGCGCGGCCGCCAGGGAGCACATGATCGCCTGGGGGTGACAGGATGGATGGCTGCATGGGAGGGTGATAGGATGGATGGATGGCGGCATGGGGGTGACAGGATGGATGGATGGCGGCATGGGGGTGACAGGATGGATGGATGGCGGCATGGGGGTGACAGGATGGATGGATGGATGGCGGCATGGGGGTGACAGGATGGATGGATGGATGGCGGCATGGGGGTGACAGGATGGATGGATGGATGGCGGCATGGGGGTGACAGGATGGATGGATGGATGGCGGCATGGGGGTGACAGGATGGATGGATGGATGGCGGCATGGGGGTGACAGGATGGATGGATGGATGGCGGCATGGGGGTGACAGGATGGATGGATGGCGGCATGGGGGTGACAGGATGGATGGATGGATGGCGGCATGGGGGTGACAGGATGGATGGATGGATGGCGGCATGGGGGTGACAGGATGGATGGATGGATGGCGGCATGGGGGTGACAGGATGGATGGATGGATGGATGGCGGCATGGGGGTGACAGGATGGATGGATGGATGGCGGCATGGGGGTGACAGGATGGATGGATGGATGGCGGCATGGGGGTGACAGGATGGATGGATGGATGGCGGCATGGGGGTGACAGGATGGATGGCGGCATGGGGGTGACAGGATGGATGGATGGATGGCGGCATGGGGGTGACAGGATGGATGGATGGATGGCGGCATGGGGGTGACTGGATGGATGGCGGCATGGGGGTGACTGGATGGATGGCGGCATGGGGGTGACTGGATGGATGGCGGCATGGGGGTGACTGGATGGATGGCGGCATGGGGGTGACTGGATGGATGGCGGCATGGGGGTGACTGGATGGATGGCGGCATGGGGGTGACTGGATGGATGGCGGCATGGGGGTGACAGGATGAATGGATGGCTGCATGGGGGTGACAGGATGAATGGATGGCTGCATGGGGGTGACAGGATGAATGGATGGCTGCATGGGGGTGACAGGATGAATGGATGGATGGCGGCATGGGGGTGACAGGATGGATGGATGGATGGCGGCATGGGGGTGACAGGATGGATGGATGGATGGCGGCATGGGGGTGACAGGATGGATGGATGGATGGCGGCATGGGGGTGACAGGATGGATGGATGGATGGCGGCATGGGGGTGACTGGATGGATGGCGGCATGGGGGTGACTGGATGGATGGCGGCATGGGGGTGACTGGATGGATGGCGGCATGGGGGTGACTGGATGGATGGCGGCATGGGGGTGACTGGATGGATGGCGGCATGGGGGTGACTGGATGGATGGCGGCATGGGGGTGACAGGATGAATGGATGGCTGCATGGGGGTGACAGGATGAATGGATGGCTGCATGGGGGTGACAGGATGAATGGATGGCTGCATGGGGGTGACAGGATGAATGGATGGCTGCATGGGGGTGACAGGATGAATGGATGGCTGCATGGGGGTGACAGGATGAATGGATGGCTGCATGGGGGTGACAGGATGAATGGATGGCTGCATGGGGGTGACAGGATGAATGGATGGATGGATGGATGGATGGCAGCATTCCATAACGATCGCCTTTACCTGGCGGCGGCGACAGACAGATGATCAGCGGCGCGGGCGGGCGATCGGGCGGGGGGGGGGGGGCGGTCGATCGGGCGGGGGGGGGGGCGGGGATCGGTATTACTTACGGTCGCCCTGACCCCCTGGGCTCCGGAAAGGTTTCTGCGCCAGCGTCATCTGATGAGGTAAGCAGGGGGCGCCGGCTGATGACAGCTGCCGTGCGCCCCCTGCTGATTGGTCAGGGGAGCGATCGGGTGACTTGGTTCACACCCAGGTCACCTCCCCCTGACCCCTGGACTCCCTGCAAGCTGCTCCACAGCAACGGTCCCGCTGATGCCCCCCCGATGGCCCGGAAGGTAAGGGAACGCTAGCTACGTGAAATTCACGTAGCTGGCGTTTAACGACAGGAGAGGCAGCTACGTGAATTTTACGTAGCTGGCGCTAGAAGGGTTAAAGAGACACTGGAGTTGGCTTCAGGAGCCCAAAAATTTAATGAATCCCACTCTGGAGTTGGCAGCAGCAGGAGCCCAAACATTACTTTAAAGAGACACTGGGGTTGGCTTCAGGAGCCCAAAAATTGGATGAATCACACCCTGGAGTTGGCAGCAGCAGCAGCAGGAGCCCAAACATTACTTTAAAGAGACCCTGGGGTTGGCTACAGGAGCCCAAAAATTGGATGAATCACACCCTGGAGTTGGCAGCAGCAGCAGCAGGAGCCCAAACATAACTTTAAAGAGACACTGGAGTTGGCAGCAGGAGCCCAAAAATTGGATGAATCACACCCTGGAGTTGGCAGCAGCAGCAGCAGGAGCCCAAACATTACTTTAAAGAGACACTGGGGTTGGCTTCAGGAGCCCAAAATTGGATGAATCACACCCTGGAGTTGGCAGCAGCAGCAGCAGCAGGAGCCCAAACATTACTTTAAAGAGACACTGGAGTTGGCAGCAGGAGCCCAAAAATTGGATGAATCACACCCTGGAGTTGGCAGCAGCAGCAGCAGCAGGAGCCCATACATTACTTTAAAGAGACACTGGAGTTGGCTTCAGGAGCCCAAAAATTGGATGAATCACACCCTGGAGTTGGCAGCAGCAGCAGCAGGAGCCCAAATATTCCTTTAAAGAGACACTGGAGTTGGCAGCAGGAGCCCAAAAATTGGATGAATCACACCCTGGAGTTGGCAGCAGCAGGAGCCCAAATATTACTTTAAAGAGACACTGGAGTTGGCTTCAGGAGCCCAAAAATTGGATGAATCACACCCTGGAGTTGGCAGCAGCAGCAGCAGCAGGAGCCCAAACATTGCTTTAAAGAGACACTGGGGTTGGCTTCAGGAGCCCAAAAATTGGATGAACCACACCCTGGAGTTGGCAGCAGCAGGAGCCCAAACATTACTTTAAAGAGACCCTGGGGTTGGCTACAGGAGCCCAAAAATTGGATGAATCACACCCTGGAGTTGGCAGCAGCAGCAGGAGCCCAAAGATAACTTTAAAGAGACACTGGAGTTGGCAGCAGGAGCCCAAAAATTGGATGAATCACACCCTGGAGTTGGCAGCAGCAGCAGCAGGAGCCCAAACATTACTTTAAAGAGACCCTGGGGTTGGCTACAGGAGCCCAAAACTTGGATGAATCACACCCTGGAGTTGGCAGCAGCAGCAGCAGCAGGAGCCCAAAGATAACTTTAAAGAGACACTGGAGTTGGCAGCAGGAGCCCAAAAATTGGATGAATCACACCCTGGAGTTGGCAGCAGCAGCAGGAGCCCAAACATTACTTTAAAGAGACACTAGGTTTGGCAGCAGGAGCCCAAAAATTGGATGAATCACACCCTGGAGTTGGCAGCAGCAGCAGCAGGAGCCCAAACATTACTTTAAAGAGACCCTGGGGTTGGCTTCAGGAGCCCAAAATTGGATGAATCACACCCTGGAGTTGGCAGCAGCAGCAGCAGGAGCCCAAACATTACTTTAAAGAGTACACTGGAGTTGGCAGCAGGAGCCCAAAAATTGGATGAATCACACCCTGGACTTGGCAGCAGCAGCAGGAGCCCAAACATTACTTTAAAGAGACACTGGGGTTGGCTTCAGGAGCCCAAAAATTGGATGAATCACACCCTGGAGTTGGCAGCAGCAGCAGCAGCAGGAGCCCAAACATTACTTTAAAGAGACACTGGAGTTGGCTTCAGGAGCCCAAAAATTGGATGAATCACACCCTGGAGTTGGCAGCAGCAGCAGCAGGAGCCCAAATATTACTTTAAAGAGACACTGGAGTTGGCAGCAGGAGCCCAAAAATTGGATGAATCACACCCTGGAGTTGGCAGCAGCAGCAGCAGGAGCCCAAACATTACTTTAAAGAGACACTGGGGTTGGCTTCAGGAGCCCAAAAATTGGATGAATCACACCCTGGAGTTGGCAGCAGCAGCAGCAGGAGCCCAAACATTACTTTAAAGAGACACTGGGGTTGGCAGCAGGAGCCCAAAAATTGGATGAATCACACCCTGGAGTTGGCAGCAGCAGCAGGAGCCCAAACATTACTTTAAAGAGACACTGGAGTTGGCTTCAGGAGCCCAAAAATTGGATGAATCACACCCTGGAGTTGGCAGCAGCAGCAGGAGCCCAAACATTACTTTAAAGAGACACTGGAGTTGGATTCAGGAGCCCAAAAATTGGATGAATCACACCCTGGAGTTGGCAGCAGCAGCAGCAGGAGCCCAAATATTACTTTAAAGAGACACTGGAGTTGGCAGCAGGAGCCCAAAAATTGGATGAATCACACCCTGGAGTTGGCAGCAGCAGCAGCAGGAGCCCAAACATTACTTTAAAGAGACACTGGGGTTGGCTTCAGGAGCCCAAAAATTGGATGAATCACACCCTGGAGTTGGCAGCAGCAGCAGCAGGAGCCCAAACATTACTTTAAAGAGACACTGGGGTTGGCAGCAGGAGCCCAAAAATTGGATGAATCACACCCTGGAGTTGGCAGCAGCAGCAGGAGCCCAAACATTACTTTAAAGAGACACTGGAGTTGGCTACAGGAGTCCAAAGATTGGATGAATCACACCCTGGAGTTGGCAGCAGCAGCAGGAGCCCAAACATTACTTTAAAGAGACACTGGAGTTGGCTTCAGGAGCCCAAAAATTGGATGATTCACACCCTGGAGTTGGCAGCAGCAGCAGCAGGAGCCCAAACATTACTTTAAAGAGACACTGGGGATGGCTTCAGGAGCTCAAAAATTGGATGAATCACACCCTGGAGTTGGCAGCAGCAGCAGGAGCCCAAACATTATTTTAAAGAGACACTGGAGTTGGCTTCAGGAGCCCAAAGATTGGATGAATCACACCCTGGAGTTGGCAGCAGCAGCAGCAGCAGCGGCAGGAGCCCAAACATTACTTTAAAGAGACACTGGGGTTGGCTTCAGGAGCCCAAAAATTGGATGAATCACACCCTGGAGTTGGCAGCAGCAGCAGCAGGAGCCCAAATATTACTTTAAAGAGACACTGGAGTTGGCTTCAGGAGCCCAAAAATTGGATGAATCACACCCTGGAGTTGGCAGCAGCAGCAGCAGGAGCCCAAATATTACTTTAAAGAGACACTGGAGTTGGCAGCAGGAGCCCAAAAATTGGATGAATCACACCCTGGAGTTGGCAGCAGCAGCAGCAGGAGCCCAAACATAACTTTAAAGAGACACTGGGGTTGGCAGCAGGAGCCCAAAAATTGGATGAATCACACCCTGGAGTTGGCAGCAGCAGCAGGAGCCCAAACATTATTTTAAAGAGACACTGGGGTTGGCTTCAGGAGCCCAAAAATTGGATGAATCACACCCTGGAGTTGGCAGCAGCAGCAGCAGGAGCCCAAATATTACTTTAAAGAGACACTGGAGTTGGCAGCAGGAGCCCAAAAATTGGATGAATCACACCCTGGAGTTGGCAGCAGCAGCAGCAGGAGCCCAAACATTACTTTAAAGAGACACTGGGGTTGGCTACAGGAGCCCAAAAATTGGATGAATCACACCCTGGAGTTGGCAGCAGCAGGAGCCCAAATATTACTTTAAAGAGACACTGGAGTTGGCTTCAGGAGCCCAAAAATTGGATGAATCACACCCTGGAGCTGGCAGCAGCAGCAGCAGGAGCCCGAATATTACTTTAAAGAGACACTGGAGTTGGCAGCAGGAGCCCAAAAATTGGATGAATCACACCCTGGAGTTGGCAGCAGCAGCAGCAGCAGGAGCCCAAACATTATTTTAAAGAGACACTGGGGTTGGCAGCAGGAGCCCAAAAATTGGATGAATCACACCCTGGAGTTGGCAGCAGCAGCAGGAGCCCAAACATTATTTTAAAGAGACACTGGGGTTGGCTTCAGGAGCCCAAAGATTGGATGAATCACACCCTGGAGTTGGCAGCAGCAGCAGCAGCAGGAGCCCAAACATTACTTTAAAGAGACACTGGGGTTGGCTACAGGAGCCCAAAAATTGGATGAATCACACCCTGGAGTTGGCAGCAGCAGGAGCCCAAATATTACTTTAAAGAGACACTGGAGTTGGCTTCAGGAGCCCACAAATTGGATGAATCACACCCTGGAGTTGGCAGCAGCAGCAGCAGCAGGAGCCCAAATATTACTTTAAAGAGACACTGGAGTTGGCAGCAGGAGCCCAAAAATTGGATGAATCACACCCTGGAGTTGGCAGCAGCAGCAGCAGCAGGAGCCCAAACATTACTTTAAAGAGACACTGGGGTTGGCTACAGGAGCCCAAAAATTGGATGAATCACACCCTGGAGTTGGCAGCAGCAGCAGCAGGAGCCCAAATATTACTTTAAAGAGACACTGGAGTTGGCAGCAGGAGCCCAAAAATTGGATGAATCACACCCTGGAGTTGGCAGCAGCAGCAGCAGCAGGAGCCCAAACATTACTTTAAAGAGACACTGGGGTTGGCTACAGGAGCCCAAAAATTGGATGAATCACACCCTGGAGTTGGCAGCAGCAGGAGCCCAAATATTACTTTAAAGAGACACTGGAGTTGGCTTCAGGAGCCCAAAAATTGGATGAATCACACCCTGGAGTTGGCAGCAGCAGCAGCAGGAGCCCGAATATTACTTTAAAGAGACACTGGAGTTGGCAGCAGGAGCCCAAAAATTGGATGAATCACACCCTGGAGTTGGCAGCAGCAGCAGGAGCCCAAACATTACTTTAAAGAGACACTGGGGTTGGCAGCAGGAGCCCAAAAATTGGATGAATCACACCCTGGAGTTGGCAGCAGCAGCAGGAGCCCAAACATTATTTTAAAGAGACACTGGGGTTGGCTTCAGGAGCCCAAAGATTGGATGAATCACACCCTGGAGTTGGCAGCAGCAGCAGCAGCAGGAGCCCAAACATTACTTTAAAGAGACACTGGGGTTGGCTACAGGAGCCCAAAAATTGGATGAATCACACCCTGGAGTTGGCAGCAGCAGGAGCCCAAATATTACTTTAAAGAGACACTGGAGTTGGCTTCAGGAGCCCACAAATTGGATGAATCACACCCTGGAGTTGGCAGCAGCAGCAGCAGCAGGAGCCCAAATATTACTTTAAAGAGACACTGGAGTTGGCAGCAGGAGCCCAAAAATTGGATGAATCACACCCTGGAGTTGGCAGCAGCAGCAGCAGCAGGAGCCCAAACATTACTTTAAAGAGACACTGGGGTTGGCTTCAGGAGCCCAAACATTGGATGAATCACACCCTGGAGTTGGCAGCAGCAGCAGGAGCCCAAATATTACTTTAAAGAGACACTGGAGTTGGCAGCAGGAGCCCAAAAATTGGATGCATCACACCCTGGAGTTGGCAGCAGCAGCAGGAGCCCAAACATTACTTTAAAGAGACACTGGGGTTGGCTTCAGGAGCCCAAAAATTGGATGAATCACACCCTGGAGTTGGCAGCAGCAGGAGCCCAAATATTACTTTAAAGAGACACTGGAGTTGGCTTCAGGAGCCCAAAAATTGGATGAATCACACCCTGGAGTTGGCAGCAGCAGCAGCAGGAGCCCAAATATTCCTTTAAAGAGACACTGGAGTTGGCAGCAGGAGCCCAAACATTACTTTAAAGAGACACTGGGGTTGGCTTCAGGAGCCCAAAAATTGGATGAATCACACCCTGGAGTTGGCAGCAGCAGAAGCCCAAATATTACTTTAAAGAGACACTGGAGTTGGCTTCAGGAGCCCAAAAATTGAATGAATCCCACTCTGGAGTTGGCAGCAGCAGGAGCCCAAACATTACTTTAAAGAGACACTGGGGTTGGCTTCAGGAGCCCAAAAATTGGATGAATCACACCCTGGAGTTGGCAGCAGCAGCAGCAGGAGCCCAAACATAACTTTAAAGAGACACTGGAGTTGGCAGCAGGAGCCCAAAAATTGGATGAATCACACCCTGGAGTTGGCAGCAGCAGCAGCAGGAGCCCAAACATTACTTTAAAGAGACACTGGGGTTGGCTTCAGGAGCCCAAAATTGGATGAATCACACCCTGGAGTTGGCAGCAGCAGCAGCAGGAGCCCAAACATTACTTTAAAGAGACACTGGGGTTGGCTTCAGGAGCCCAAAATTGGATGAATCACACCCTGGAGTTGGCAGCAGCAGGAGCCCAAATATTACTTTAAAGAGACACTGGAGTTGGCAGCAGGAGCCCAAAAATTGGATGAATCACACCCTGGAGTTGGCAGCAGCAGGAGCCCAAATATTACTTTAAAGAGACACTGGAGTTGGCTTCAGGAGCCCAAAAATTGGATGAATCACACCCTGGAGTTGGCAGCAGCAGCAGCAGCAGGAGCCCAAACATTGCTTTAAAGAGACACTGGGGTTGGCTTCAGGAGCCCAAAAATTGGATGAACCACACCCTGGAGTTGGCAGCAGCAGGAGCCCAAACATTACTTTAAAGAGACCCTGGGGTTGGCTACAGGAGCCCAAAAATTGGATGATTCACACCCTGGAGTTGGCAGCAGCAGCAGGAGCCCAAAGATGACTTTAAAGAGACACTGGAGTTGGCAGCAGGAGCCCAAAAATTGGATGAATCACACCCTGGAGTTGGCAGCAGCAGCAGCAGGAGCCCAAACATTACTTTAAAGAGACCCTGGGGTTGGCTACAGGAGCCCAAAAATTGGATGAATCACACCCTGGAGTTGGCAGCAGCAGCAGCAGCAGGAGCCCAAAGATAACTTTAAAGAGACACTGGAGTTGGCAGCAGGAGCCCAAAAATTGGATGAATCACACCCTGGAGTTGGCAGCAGCAGCAGGAGCCCAAACATTACTTTAAAGAGACACTGGGGTTGGCAGCAGGAGCCCAAAAATTGGATGAATCACACCCTGGAGTTGGCAGCAGCAGCAGCAGGAGCCCAAACATTACTTTAAAGAGACCCTGGGGTTGGCTTCAGGAGCCCAAAATTGGATGAATCACACCCTGGAGTTGGCAGCAGCAGCAGCAGGAGCCCAAACATTACTTTAAAGAGTACACTGGAGTTGGCAGCAGGAGCCCAAAAATTGGATGAATCACACCCTGGACTTGGCAGCAGCAGCAGGAGCCCAAACATTACTTTAAAGAGACACTGGGGTTGGCTTCAGGAGCCCAAAAATTGGATGAATCACACCCTGGAGTTGGCAGCAGCAGCAGCAGCAGGAGCCCAAACATTACTTTAAAGAGACACTAGAGTTGGCTTCAGGAGCCCAAAAATTGGATGAATCACACCCTGGAGTTGGCAGCAGCAGCAGCAGGAGCCCAAATATTACTTTAAAGAGACACTGGAGTTGGCAGCAGGAGCCCAAAAATTGGATGAATCACACCCTGGAGCTGGCAGCAGCAGCAGCAGGAGCCCAAACATTACTTTAAAGAGACACTGGGGTTGGCTTCAGGAGCCCAAAAATTGGATGAATCACACCCTGGAGTTGGCAGCAGCAGCAGCAGGAGCCCAAACATTACTTTAAAGAGACACTGGGGTTGGCAGCAGGAGCCCAAAAATTGGATGAATCACACCCTGGAGTTGGCAGCAGCAGCAGCAGCAGGAGCCCAAACATTACTTTAAAGAGACACTGGAGTTGGCTACAGGAGTCCAAAGATTGGACGAATCACACCCTGGAGTTGGCAGCAGCAGCAGGAGCCCAAACATTACTTTAAAGAGACACTGGAGTTGGCTTCAGGAGCCCAAAAATTGGATGATTCACACCCTGGAGTTGGCAGCAGCAGCAGCAGGAGCCCAAACATTACTTTAAAGAGACACTGGGGATGGCTTCAGGAGCCCAAAAATTGGATGAATCACACCCTGGAGTTGGCAGCAGCAGCAGCAGGAGCCCAAATATTACTTTAAAGATACACTGGAGTTGGCTTCAGGAGCCCAAAAATTGGATAAATCACACCCTGGAGTTGGAAGCAGCAGCAGCAGCAGCGGCAGGAGCCCAAACATTACTTTAAAGAGACACTGGGGTTGGCTTCAGGAGCCCAAAAATTGGATGAATCACACCCTGGAGTTGGCAGCAGCAGCAGCAGGAGCCCAAATATTACTTTAAAGAGACACTGGAGTTGGCTTCAGGAGCCCAAAAATTGGATGAATCACACCCTGGAGTTGGCAGCAGCAGCAGCAGGAGCCCAAATATTACTTTAAAGAGACACTGGAGTTGGCAGCAGGAGCCCAAAAATTGGATGAATCACACCCTGGAGTTGGCAGCAGCAGCAGCAGCAGGAGCCCAAACATTACTTTAAAGAGACACTGGGGTTGGCAGCAGGAGCCCAAAAATTGGATGAATCACACCCTGGAGTTGGCAGCAGCAGCAGGAGCCCAAACATTATTTTAAAGAGACACTGGGGTTGGCTTCAGGAGCCCAAAGATTGGATGAATCACACCCTGGAGTTGGCAGCAGCAGCAGCAGCAGGAGCCCAAACATTACTTTAAAGAGACACTGGGGTTGGCTCCAGAAGCCCAAAAATTGGATGATTCACACCCTGGAGTTGGCAGCAGCAGCAGCAGAAGGAGCCCAAACATTGCTTTAAAGAGACACTGGGGTTGGCAGCAGGAGCCCAAAAATTGGATGAATCACACCCTGGAGTTGGCAGGAGCAGCAGCAGCAGGAGCCCAAACATTACTTTAAAGAGACACTGGAGTTGGCTTCAGGAGCCCAAATATTGGATGACTCACTCCCTGGAGTTGGCAGCAGCAGCAGGAGCCCAAACATTACTTTAAAGAGACACTGGGGTTGGCTACAGGAGCCCAAAAATTGGATGAATCACACCCTGGAGTTGGCAGCAGCAGGAGCCCAAATATTACTTTAAAGAGACACTGGAGTTGGCTTCAGGAGCCCAAAAATTGGATGAATCACACCCTGGAGCTGGCAGCAGCAGCAGGAGCCCAAACATTACTTTAAAGAGACACTGGGGTTGGCTTCAGGAGCCCAAAAATTGGATTATTCACACCCTGGAGTTGGCAGTAGCAGCAGCAGCAGGAGCCCAAACATTACTTTAAAGAGACACTGGGGTTGGCTTCAGGAGCCCAAAAATTGGATGAATCACACCCTGGAGTTGGCAGCAGCAGCAGCAGGAGCCCAAATATAACTTTAAAGAGACACTGGAGTTAGCTTCAGGAGGCCAAAAATTGGATGAATCACACCCTGGAGTTGGCAGCAGCAGGAGCCCAAATATTGCTTTAAAGAGACACTGGAGTTGGCAGCAGGAGCCCAAAAATTGGATGAATCACACCCTGGAGTTGGCAGCAGCAGAAGCAGGAGCCCAAACATTACTTTAAAGAGACACTGGGGTTGGCTTCAGGAGCCCAAAAATTGGATGAATCACACCGTGCGGTTGGCAGCAGCAGGAGCCCAAATATTACTTTAAAGAGACACTGGAGTTGGCTTCAGAAGCCCAAAAATTGGATGAATCACGCCCTGGAGTTGGCTGCAGCAGGTGCCCAAATATTACTTTAAAGAGACACTGGAGTTGGCAGCAGGAGCCCAAAAATTGGATGAATCACACCCTGGAGTTGCAAGCAGCAGCAGCAGGAGCCCAAACATTACTTTAAAGAGACACTGGGGTTGGCTTCAGGAGCCCAAAAATTGGATGAATCACACCCTGAAGTTGGCATCAGCAGGAGCCCAAAAATTGGCCTAAAGACATAAATATGTTTTGCACCATTTGGAAAGTGTAAAACGTGGCACCATGCTGAATCTAGTCGCATGCATCTGGCATTGGTGGGTGGAAATCCTGGCTGATCCATCCCTGATTCATTTTGAGAAAGGTGAGTCTCTCCACATTTTTAGTTGACAGACGAGTTCTCCTCGCTGTAACTATTGCCCCCGCCGCACTAAACACCCACTCAGATGGCACGCTACTTGCCGGGCAGGACAGCTTTTCCAGGGCAAACTCTGCTAGTTGCGGCCACAAATCAAGTTTGGCTGCCCAGAATTCCAGCGGATCCTCAAGGTGTGTTGGCATGGTCATGTCAAAGTATGACATGACCTGCTGGTTCAGGTCCTGCTCCAGGTCTTCCTGCTGCTCATGAGTAGCCTCACTATGCGGGTGTAGAAAGCTACTCATTAGCGACTGAAGACTGAGGCTGCTGCTGATGGAGCTGCTGCTGCTGCTGCTGCTCCTGCCAACCCCCCCAGCAGCCATGGCAGTGGAAGGTGAGCACAGAGGTCCCCTCGAGTCAGACCTGCGAGAGTATGGACCATGGCGCAGATAGGCATCGGCCAACTGCCTACGTAGAATGTCTTTGTAGTAGTTCAGTTTGTCCTCCCTCTCGGTGGGTTTAAAAAATGCCCCCATTTTGTGCCGGAAGCGAGGGTCCAATAAGGTGGACAGCCAGAAGTCATCCCGCCGACAGATGGAAACAATTCTGGAGTCACTACGCAAGCACATGAGCATGCTTCCTACCATTTGCGCAAGTGACTCGTATGGACTACCTGTCTCCATCTCCACTGCATACTGCCACGGTGTGTCCGGGTCCTCTGTCTCGCCTTCCTCAAAAACCTCTAGCTCCTCTGGCTGCTCCTGTTCCTCCTCTCCTGTCCGCTGACTAGATAAACCAGCCATTTCGCCAAGCCTAAACTGTGTTTCGCTGGGCAACTCCTCCTCCTCCTCTTCCTCCTCCTCCTCCAGTTCAGCTCCAACGGGGTTCATGTGGCCGTAAGATGTAAACGCCATGTCTCCAGTGCCCTGACCAGCCATGGTTTCCAACATGTGCTGTAGTACATGAAGCAGTGGAATCACATCGTTCATCCCGTAATCCTGCCGACTGACAAATAAAGTGGCTTCCTCAAAGGGCCTGAGCAAACGGCAGGTGTCACGTATGAGCTGCCACTGGTTGACATTGAAGTTACACAGGGGAGTCCCCCTATCTGCTTGGATCATCAGGAAATCCGTGATGGCTTTTCTCTGTTCATATAATCGGTCCAACATGTGAAGGGTGGAATTCCAACGGGTGGAAACATCGCACATCAGACTATGTTGGGGGATACCGTTCTGATGCTGTAGCTCAAGAAGGGTGTGTTTGGCGGTGTATGAGTGGCTGAAGTGCATGCAAAGTTTCCTTGAAGTTGTTAGGATGTCTTGCAGATGGGGGGAACACTTCAGAAACCGCTTGACAACCAGATTGAAGACGTGAGCCATGCAGGGGGCATGGGTCAGGCTTCCTTGGCGCAGCGCAGACAAAATGTTCTTCCCATTGTCGGTAACCATGATTCCCATTTTAAGTTTTCTTGGAGTAAGCCATGTTTGGATTTCCTGATGAATAAATTTAAGCAGTTCCTCCCCTGTGTGACTCCGTTCGCCAAGACAAACCATGTGAAGCACTGCGTGACACCTCCGTGCCCTGCACACATGGTAGACTGGAGGGGCACTGAGACTTGAGCCTACAGTGGAGGGTGAGGAGATGGCGGAGGATGAGGAGGCTGAGTCGCACAGTGTCACAGGCCCAACGGGCAGGGAGCGCGGAGGCCGAAGCGGCGTGACCTGTCCAAGTTGATGCTGCTGCTGCAAAGGGACCACATTCACCCAGTGGGCCGTAAACAACATGTACTGTCCCTGACCGTAGTTACAGCTCCAGACGTCGGCGCTGCCATGCACTTTGCTACACACCAACAGGCTCAAGGACTGGCCCACCTTCTGTTCAACAAAAGTGTGCAGCGCTGGTACTGCCTTCTTGGCAAAGAAATGATGGCTTGGGACTCTCCACCTCGGCTCGGCACAAGCCATCAGTTCTCTGAAAAGTGCAGAGTCCACCACCTGAAAAGGGAGCGACTGCAGCACCAGCAACTTGGACAGGAGCACATTCAGCTTCTGCGCCGTAGGATGAGTGGACGCATACTGCTGTCTCTTGGACATGGCTTTGCTGATGGATTGCTGGCAGGATGCATGGAGGAGCAGGAGGAGGAGGAGCAGGAGCGACAGAGGATGGGTATGACGCACAGCTGCCTTCGGCTGAGGTGCTGGAGCCTTGGCTGGCAGAAATTGGGAGCGGCGTGCCACTCGGTGAGGAAGCAGTCTGGCCCACCTCTCCGGAGCCTAGGTTCTCCCAGGCCGCTTTATGGTGATGCTGCATGTGTTGACGCAGGGCCGTGGTGCCAACATTTGGGCCCTGGCCACGCTTCACCTTCTGCCTACATATCTTGCATGTGGCCATGTTACCCTCCTGCGGATGCTTCAGGAAAAACTGCCACACTGCCGAGTAGCTACTTTTCCCACCAACAGGCCTCACTAATTAGCTGCTATTGTCGCCAACTCCAGGAACCCCTGCCCCACTACCTCCCGATAAGGTAGCCTGCCGCGCAGCAGGTGCTCTACCCCGGCCCCGTTTGGCTCCAGGCTTTACAATTGTGCCCCCATGCTGCCTGCCAACCATGCTGCTAACACCTTGCTGCCTGAGCTGCTGACTCCGGGGCAACCTGCGCCCCTCTTCTCCTGATGATGACGATGAAGCCCCTTCATCACCCGGCTCCCAAGTGCGATCGGCTTCATCGTCATCATCATTATCACCGAGTTGTGGCTGTACGTCACTAATGTTCGTGGATTCGTCAACAGTGTCTGGCACAGGAGCTGGAACACTCACAGCACCCACGACACTGTCCACATCACTATTTGTCTGCCTAGCTAAAGAAGCCACCTCCATTTCTTGGCTGGGCAGTAGCTGCTGACTGTCCTCTATCTGATCGTCCTCCTCACTAAAGAGTGGAGCTGAACCTTAAGCATAGGATACGTCGCTGGGGGAGGGAACGGCGTAGGACAGAGGCAATGGGAGGACAGGGACTGCTCTCGGGGCATGCCAACTCAGGGTTGTGTCAGAGAAACCTACCGACCCTAGACTGGGGGTCTCAGACGTAAGTTGTGATGATGTTGTTGATGAGAGCGTTAACCAATCTACCATGGCAGATGCGTTACTGGTGGAGACACGACCGCTAGCAGATACTGGCAGACCAGGTCTCTCACCGTGACTCCTGCTGCCACTCGCCCCTAGTCTGCTGCGACCTCTGCCTGCTGAATCTTGGCCTCTGCCACTCCTCTTTGAACATCCTGGCACTTGTCTGCCTGACATTTTTATGTATTTCCTTATTTAGTATAAACAGATAGGGTTCAATGTACAGTTTTGCGATGCCCTGCGGCCTGGTTTATTAAAAGCAGTCAAAAACAAATGGGATGCCCCCACAGCAGACCTGAGATCAGTATATATGCACAGCAACAGTGTCTAAGCAGGCTCCAACAGGCCAAATTACTTTAAATAACTGTGCAGCTTAGAGTAAATACAGAGGCTAATGTGATGTTACAGAATGGGATGCCCCCAAGCAGGCTTTATAACAGTATATATGCACAGCAACAGTGGATAAGCAGGCTCCAACAGGCCAAATTACTTTAAATAACTGTGCAGCTTACAGTAAATACAGAGGCTAATGTGATGTTACAGAATGGGATGCCCCACAGCAGACTTGAGATCAGTATATATGCACAGCAACAGTGTCTAAGCAGGCTCAAACAGGCCAAATTACTTTAAATAAGTTTGCTGCTTAGAGTAAATACAGAGGCTAATGGTATGTTACAGAATGGGATGCCCAAAACAGACTTGAGATCAGTATATATGCACACAGCAACAGTGTGTAAGCAGGCTCATACAGGCCAAATTACTTTAAATAACTGTGCAGCTTAGAGTAAATACAGAGGCTAATGTGATGTTACAGAATGGGATGCCCCCAAGCAGGCTTTATAACAGTATATATGCACAGCAACAGTGGATAAGCAGGCTCCAACAGGCCAAATTACTTTAAATAACTGTGCAGCTTACAGTAAACACAGAGGCTAATGGTATGTTACAGAATGGGATGCCCCAAGCAGACTTGAGATCAGTATATATGCACACAGCAACAGTGAGTAAGCAGGCTCATACAGGCCAAATTACTTTAAATAACTGTGCAGCTTACAGTAAACACAGAGGCTAATGGTATGTTACAGAATGGGATGCCCCAAGCAGACTTGAGATCAGTATATATGCACACAGCAACAGTGTGTAAGCAGGCTCATACAGGCCAAATTACTTTAAATAACTGTGCAGCTTACAGTAAATACAGAGGCTAATGGTATGTTGTTACAGAATGGGATGCCCCAAGCAGACTTGAGATCAGTGCACACAGCAACAGTGTGTAAGCAGGCTCATACAGGCCAAATTACTTTAAATAACTGTGCAGCTTACAGTAAACACAGAGGCTAATGGTATGTTGTTACAGAATGGGATGCCCCAAGCAGACTTGAGATCAGTCCACACAGCAACAGTGTGTAAGCAGGCTCATACAGGCCAAATTACTTTAAATAACTGTGCAGCTTACAGTAAACACAGAGGCTAATGGTATGTTATTACAGAATGGGATGCCCCAAGCAGACTTGAGATCAGTGCACACAGCAACAGTGTGTAAGCAGGCTCATACAGGCCAAATTACTTTAAATAACTGTGCAGCTTATAGTAAACACAGAGGCTAATGGTATGTTGTTACAGAATGGGATGCCCCAAGCAGACTTGAGATCAGTGCACACAGCAACAGTGTGTAAGCAGGCTCATACAGGCCAAATTACTTTAAATAACTGTGCAGCTTACAGTAAACACAGAGGCTAATGGTATGTTGTTACAGAATGGGATGCCCCAAGCAGACTTGAGATCAGTGCACACAGCAACAGTGTGTAAGCAGGCTCATACAGGCCAAATTACTTTAAATAACTGTGCAGCTTACAGTAAACACAGAGGCTAATGGTATGTTGTTACAGAATGGGATGCCCCAAGCAGACTTGAGATCAGTGCACACAGAAACAGTGTGTAAGCAGGCTCATACAGGCCAAATTTCTTTAAATAACTGTGCAGCTTACAGTAAATACAGAGGCTAATGGTATGTTGTTACAGAATGGGATGCCCCAAGCAGACTTGAGATCAGTGCACACAGCAACAGTGTGTAAGCAGGCTCATACAGGCCAAATTACTTTAAATAACTGTGCAGCTTACAGTAAATACAGAGGCTAATGGTATGTTGTTACAGAATGGGATGCCCCAAGCAGACTTGAGATCAGTATATATGCACACAGCAACAGTGTGTAAGCAGGCTCATACAGGCCAAATTACTTTAAATAACTGTGCAGCTTACAGTAAATACAGAGGCTAATGGTATGTTGTTACAGAATGGGATGCCCCAAGCAGACTTGAGATCAGTGCACACAGCAACAGTGTGTAAGCAGGCTCATACAGGCCAAATTACTTTAAATAACTGTGCAGCTTACAGTAAATACAGAGGCTAATGGTATGTTGTTACAGAATGGGATGCCCCAAGCAGACTTGAGATCAGTGCACACAGCAACAGTGTGTAAGCAGGCTCATACAGGCCAAATTACTTTAAATAACTGTGCAGCTTACAGTACAGAGGCTAATGGTATGTTGTTAAGGAATGGGATGCCCCAAGCAGACTTGAGATCAGTGCACACAGCAACAGCGTGTAAGCAGGCTCATACAGGCCAAATTACTTTAAATAACTTGTGCAGCTTACAGTAAATACAGAGGCTAATGAGATTTTACAAAATGGTAATGTTCCCACAGCAGACTTGAGATCAGTTCAGTATATATGCACAGTAAGTGTATAAGCAGCCTGAAACGCTAACAAAGCCAGTCAGCCAGCCAGTAACACTCAGGCTGGATGAAAAAAAAAAAATCTCCCTGTCACTGCCTCCGATTTTTCCTAACTTTCCCTGCTTCTCGCTGACTTCCTGCCTGTCTCCTGCCTGTCCCTGTCTGTCCCTGTCTCTCTAACTGTCTCTCCCTGACTACAGCAGCGTCCTGTCTCTCACGAATGCAATAGAGAAATGAGGAAAAGCAAGATGTCCGCAGCCTTAAATAGCGCTGTGACATCACCGGGCTTGCTGGCTGCTGATAGGCTGCATGTGACTGCCCCAGCATGCACTGGAGCGGGGTAGATGTCTGGACATGTCCCGTCCGCCATCTTAGAATGCCTGTAATGTAAATGAATGGATATTAAAGGAAAACTTCGAGCGATCGAAGCACGGGGAAATTCGGATTCGATCCGAATCGAATTTTTCATGAAATTCGGATCGAATCCGGGTTTGTCCGGATCGATTCGCTCATCCCTAGTAATAGTGCGAATTAAATTAGTGGATCGAAAAATTTGCTACTGCATTTTACAATTCGAACATTTTACTACTGATTCAGGTGGACTTGATGAGCCACACACATTATATAAATTAGAGTGTTTCACACTAGTTTTTTGATGCAGCTTTCAGCAGGAGAAAACTCATTTTGCTCTCTCACAATGGAGTGGAGCCCTTCTACTTTCTTTGCAATGGTAGTAAACTCTAATGGTAGTAAAAATTCAATTCATAAGAAAAAATTGTGAATCACTAGTTAGGAAGACAATGAAAGTCAATGCCACTTTTTAACTCCTGAAAAAAATACTGAACTTTTTACCCTTTTTTACTAGTATTAAAAAGTTCCATTGACTTTCAGTGTCTTCCTATCTGGTGATTTGGTAACAGTGAAATACTACCATGAGATTTTTTTTCAATGATTTGTGAATCGAGGCCATTGACTTCGAACATATTGCAGATGATGTGGCGCAGAGAAGGCGCACACTACCCATTCCCATATTTTCAGACACGTTTGGAAGTGGATCAGCTGCCATATCAAGCACTTTTCCAGCTTACTAGGCTAAATCGTGCAGCTTTGGAATCCATATTTGGCACCATTAACTGGTAGAAGAACTGGTCGACCTTTGGGTTTTTACATTGCGGTGCACCAAAACCCAGAATAGTCAAAATCCTGGCTTTTGGTCCACGTTATAGTGTAAGCATAAGAATGGCGTACCATGAGCTTGTGAGCAAGCTTTGTATAGAAAACAATGGCCACATTTCTGCATTAAAGGAAACATTTTTAATACAGGTCCCTGGCAATCCAACCAGGTCCCTGGCAACCAAAAAACACTACATATATGCCTCTTACAAATATTACTGTTTAATTAGTACTTCCACTACAGCATACCTTGCCTCTTTATTACATGTATCCACAATGTTAGCAATGTACATAAAGCTACACAGGTAACTTAAAAAGTTGAAAAAAAAATTATGCATTTACATTTACCCATTAAAAAGCCTTACAACACCATGCAACAGTCAGAAAACAATACTAAACAATAGAAAAGAAATGTGAGTACATTTTCCAATAATTATCGCTTGCGACAGCCTTTTTACGAGCATTTTGAAAATTTTACGAGTGATTAGAAAATTTTACGATTGCATTTTCGAGTGCAAGTATTTAATTCAACCCCTTTTTTGAATCACTCGAAAAAGTTAAAACTTTGTGCATGCAATCTGATTTTTCGAGTGACACGAATTTATTTCTACCTTTGTTGAATCGAGCCCATAGCCTTAGTTTGTCTGTGTTGTTTACTTTTTGTTTTTGTTGTTCTGATACTTTTTGCAATTTATGGTGTAGTATAAATGTTACTACTACTAGTACAATAAAGCTTAATAAATGAATGAAACAATCAAAAATGCCTAAACAGCATATAGTAATCCCTAAGTAAGTAATAATGTTTGACTTAAGGTAAAAGGTCAGAATGCTATATTTGCCTTGTGCAAGCTTTCGTCTTTTCTTATCAAATAAACTCAGGTCATCTGAGTTTCCAGCAAACTGCTGCTATCAGTCAAGTATTGACCTTTCACATTATTGTCTTCTCCAGAAAGAGGATCCATTTACTGCCAGAAAACGTGACCAATCACATAATGATTCCTGGGGCTATCAAGCATTAATTCTTCCATGAATGCAGGCCACCCTCACATAATTAGACAAGAACTTCCTTTAGCCCAGCTTTTTGTCCTTGACAGATAAGGAGCTACCATTACCCAGCCTGGTGGTGGCGCCACACATGTCTCCACACACTCTGGTCACAGGGGTTAGAGCTGACAGATTTAAAGTCACAGTGATTACTTGGGGTTTGCTGAGGAGGATTTTCTACTTAATCATAGGGTTGATTCAGAGAGACAAAAAAAGACTTTCGTTTTTGTGTTGATCTGTTTTTTTTTTCCCGCTTTCGTATGAGTGTACGAGTGATTCTAAGCATGCATCGCAAGCCTTCTGTAAAGTTTTCGTCCATTCGTATGCCAACGAGAATGTCATTTTTCAGCTTACGTTTTCCGTTTATGTTACTCATGAAACAGCGTAGGCTTTCGTTTTTGGCCTTTTTCCAATGTCGCCTCAAACGAATGATTTACGTTTCCCGTCAGATTCTGAATTCCTTTTTCTATAAATAAACGTACAGACAAAAATCGTTACGACCTTACGCCTGCGCACAACAAAATTAACTCATTAATGTGCTCGTCTACATATTTTGTTCACTCACTTCTGCTACAATGTTTACCTAAATCACATCGCGGTCTGGATATTCTTCTTTTTTTTTAATTTTGGCTTGTTCCTACATTTTGCTGTAACCAACCCTTAATGAATGTATTTTGAACAGAAAATGACACAGAAACTAGTTTTAGTTTTTTTTTTTTTTTTACTAGCAACTGGCGTTTTTTTTTTTGTCTTTTTTTTTCGAAAAGGTTTGCAAATGTTTGCAAGTACAACATTTCGCTGCATCTCGCCCACCAACCGAAACACCCTGGCACTGATTAAAGAAAAAAAAAAAATTATTGTTCTGCAAATACATGTTTACCAGCTGTGGATGGAATGATTATGAGGTTGCAAGCTAACTCATGAGGCCATATGTCATTATGCTAAGGACATTGACAATGGATTTAGGTTGATTGGTGATGATGTTATTTTACACATACTCAAAATATTTACATTACAACTTACTTCGGTGGTGGGCAACCTCTGCTTGGGGGACCACCGTACGGTCTGGGGCCTGCCACTGCTGGGAAGTTGAGGCTGTAGAGACATTTAAAATAGACTCACTTATAATGTCTGATTCAACAGTAAGCAAATGACACTTAGAATGTGTGTGTGATACATGCAATGCCTTGGAGCTGAAGGCGCTCATACTCCTCCACATAGCCGCAAAACATGTTCAACAATAGCAATCCGAGGCAAAAATGGTCCCGTAAGTGGAGCGGAAATGAAACCGTTTTATAGGGCGGTGGACCATCGGCAATCAGGTCTCAGAATCAGACGCAAGCCCATCCCAATAACGTAACTTATCCGAACTAACGCAAATTATCCAATTTAGATCCGTAACTTATCCGAACTAACGCAAATTATCAGATTTTGTACCGTCCATCGAAAGCGCATATACGCATTAGCGGGAACGAACATACGCATGGAAAAAGTAACATAAAAACCAAAAAACATGCCAAACAGACACAAAAACATACACAGACACATGCAAAAGTTCAGACGTATCTGTCCCTGAATCAGCCCTCATAGGCAACACTTGATCATAACTTCTAGATGTGCTTTAAGCTAGATGGTCAATTTTATCCAGGAATGACTCTGTGCATAAAAGGTTAGGTCAATCCTAGGGACACTGGTTCAGTATTAGTCCCTTCTCCCATAGTCCAAGAATGGCCATTTTGGGCTTTTCCACCTGGTGCCTACTGTAAATGGGCACAAGGAGCCTATGGTCACACCTCCACTGCCGCTCACCTGGGCAGGCGACCTTGGGGGGGGGGGGGGTTCACACAGTGGGGGAAAGGACCAAAACCCAAGATAGTCAAAATCCTGGGTTTTGTCCACTTTAAAAACCTATTTTGCTGATTAGTTTCCTTTACCCTATTCACCAAAAGAAAGGACTGCACTGCAGATAATAAACTCTAATAGGTGCTAACCCCTAGGACCACTACTGCAAAATCTATACACCAATAGATGGGATTCCAGGGCTACCCCACCTCTATGTCCTATTGCATGAGGCTGCACACTGATATTAAAAATCAATTCATTTATTATTCCAAAAAATTCATGTAGTACACATAGAAATTCACATATAACACACACTTAACATCACATAACATTACATCATAAAATCATCACTCTAAAAACCAACAAAGTGGGGAGGATCTCACAGGGCTTCACTTAATTTAGATACACTTTAATGGTCCTGACACCAAGATCAATTGTGTATAAATATTATGGCATATAGCCTATGTAGAAAACATGCATATATAGGCGTTCAACAGAGTAAAGTGCAAGTGTTTACTGAGTATTTGATCTCCTCTGAATAATAATAAATTAAATACTAAATTCATAAACAAAAAAACAACAAAGTGCCTAAACTGCATGCAGTGCATAAAAATCTCGGCTATAACTACTCTCACATGTGCTCTCAAATTACCATGCAAAGTGATACGTGCTCAAAGTGCTAAGTGCAGAAGTGACTAAATAACTACTGACCCTATGTGCCTTTGTTCAGCGCCATAATGCATATCATCCATCATCATTATAAACATCCATAGTCTCAACAAGGTAATACCGCGCCCTTACCGTCCTCCCCACTTACCTCACCTACGCGCTGCGTGGATAGCAACCACTTCTCCTGGGTGCCTCCTTTACCCTATTATGATGGACTGCACTCATAAACACCTTGACCATAAATAAGGTAGCAAAGAGGTGGTTGTGGCCGGCAGTGTGTCCTTTTGGATTTGGATCCTTCTACACATGAAGGGGGGTGGTGTGAGCAGTGCATTCTGCTCCCATAGGGAAGTCCTTTAGGTCATATGTAGAACTTTGCGAGTTCCGTTTCCCAAACCCAAACACTAACGTACAAGAAAGGGGTGTTTTCGAGTACATATCATAGACTTCCTGACTCTGGCTTGTCAATCATCTGATTGGTAGAGGCACAGATGACAAGTTTAACCTCATCAACTCTAATTCAAACTCTGTAGATAAGGGAATCAAAATCTTGTGTACGAGCAGCTAAAGGGTTGTTGGCAGCGCTCTCGGCTGGAGTCATTACTGCTGTTTAATTTAGCCAAGCTGCTGCTGAGTTCACATGTTACAGTGAAAGCATTCTAGGAAATGTAATTAGTAGTTTTTACTTTACTTTAGGATCACAGACACACAGAAATATAAGAAACTGGAAAGAGCATGTTAATAAGTAAATCAGAGGTATGCGTACACAATCCTAACACAAATTATTATTTTACATTTCCAAAGAGGAAAACAATATAACAGAACACCAAAACCATGCCAAAAACTACCATAACAGAAATATAATATTTTCTACCTGGTTTAGAGGCTTCTTGTTGGCACAGTGGATTCCTCCTATAAATGCCATATTCAGCATAAAAGCTCTTAGGAATTCGAACACAAAGTCATGCCTGATGAGCCAGATGGAAGCCCGGCTATAAAGGTCCACAGCTTTGACCTCTCTCTGTAGAAAATCTGAGGCTAGTTGGGTAAACGGAGCATAGAAAAAGTGACATACAATCATTTCAACAGATCTCACTAATAAGTTCTTTATTCGTTGGCTGAAGGTCATGTGGTCAGTAAATAAAGTAAAATATCTGGGCACATTAGAAAGTGGGTTCGGAGTCTGAGTGGCTTCCAAGTCTATCCCAAACAGAACTCCTGTCATGAAGAATACAGTGGGAATCGATAGGTACTCAGCTACTATCTCTCCACATGGAAAGACTGGGTCATTCAGCATAGCGTCAAATGTTGTTGTTTCCAAAAATGTCATAAGACTGTCATTGTGTAAAAGGGCTTTACAAGTAGCTATTCCAAAACCAGTAAGATTCGTCAATCTGCTATACATATTCTGTACATTCTCCAGTGGTGTCCGAGGTATAAACATATAACATGCTGCATGTTTCATCATTGAGTCCAAAAGCTCTTTGCTGCAAGGAGTAGAAAACGTTTTTAAGGTGAATTGATTGAGGTTCTTGAACTGAAGGTTGGCTTCTGGAACAACTACAACAATGGTTGGCTTCTGGAACAACTACAACAATCTTGTGCCCTCTTTGGGACAATTTCTCCACCACGGACCGCATGCTGAGCCAGTGGCTTCCATCTTGTGGTATAACAGGGAGCTTCCCACCTTCAATCAGACCAAACACCACAAAAAAGAGAAGAACTCTAATAGCACCACTGGACTCATATCTGTGTCCTCACACGCTCTAAACAATCACAACCCCTTCACACAGCATAGGAGGGACTAGTAACAATGAGGGAATAATTACAAGGAGGGACAAGTAACAATGAGGGAATAATTACAAGGAGGGACTAGTAGCACTGAGGGAATATTTACAAGGAGGGACCAAAACAAATGATGTTTTTGTCCAAAGGAGGGACACAAAAAAAAACACATCTTGGTCATACCTGAAATTGCTTGCCCCTTCCTTGTGGTGTGGGCTAACCATGGCCGCAGCTCACTATACAACTTATGGAGGGAAGCGCGATTAAGCCTGGTGAGCTTGAACAGCTCAACGTCATGCATGCCATTGATGTCCATGCGTCGCCGCCGGTGCAGTCTGGCCTCTGATCTCCGGACGATCTCAATGCCCATGAGCTGCAGATCCTCATGCTCCTCAAATGCACGAGACTCGTCCATACCTGCTGTGACGGAGAAGAGGAGTGGGCGGGGGGTTGTGCTGCGGCGCGTGTGCGCGGGCGCGCGGCCGCCCGGATCCTCCTACTGCAGGGGAGGTAGTCCGGGCGGCCGCGCGCCGGGGCACCCGCGCCGCGACACACTTCCTGACTACATGCGCTCCACTGGGCGGATGTGACGTGGCCTCCGACACGTGACCCCTGCGGCGGAAGTCATCTGCCGGACGGGGCGCGTTGCTGGAGGACTGCGGCGCCGCCATTGATTGGGACAGCAGTTATCTGAGGTGGGTACAAGTAGATGGGGATATCCTACAGGGGCCCATCTCACCCTGGCGAAGTGGCGATAGGCCACACAACGCGTCGGTGGCGGGCCGCTGTTTGGGGGACCCTGACTCTACATACTCGGTGATGTCATTTTATATTCATTCTTATACTTGATTGTTTTCATTATTTAAGGTCTTTAACAACTTGTACATTGGTGGGTGTAGTTTTATCAGCAGTTTTTCAGGTTAAACACTTTAACTTTCTGGCGGTTTTGCACAATGCACGTTCTCACTTTAATATTCACTGTATATGTAGCAGGGTAATTGTTAGATCAATTGCTTTGTAGATATTTGTAGCACTTTAAAACGCTCTTTCTTCCTTTTAATTTTACTATATTAATTGAGTTTTGCACGTGTATACTTGCTTCTATTTATGTATTTATGAATTACTTATGTTTCTATGAATTATTTATCTATTTAACAAGAATGAATTAATTAATGTATAATAATAAGAGAGTCGTTATAGGGTTATAGTATCCCTCTTCCCCCCCTCAGCGAGTCATGTGTGTTCATGTTTTTTAATAAGTCTTTTTTGTTATGTCTTTGTGAATAGTTTTTTAAGGGTGGCTCAATAAAATATATATATTTTTATCCTTTATATATGAGCAATAATTTCTGTGTGTGCGGCAGATCTGGTAAGGGATATGGGACAAGTCTAGGGTCCCAACAGCAATTTCTGTACATACCTGCTAGTTCCGACGTCAAAATGGTCCCGTAAGGGGATCGAAAATGAAACGAATTTATTGGGTGTTGGCCCCTCGGCAATCAGCTCTCTGAATTAATCGCCAGCCCATTGCAATAACGTAAGTTTTCTGAACGGTCGAAACATTTCAGATTTGGTGGAAAAAAGGTCCCAAAATAACGTAAATCTTCCGATTTCCTTTGGATCATCGAACATATTAGTTCGAACGCTCGTGCGAGTAGAAAATGGACGAAAAAAAGCAAAAAAATGACAAACACCCACCAAAACTTTCACAGACAGCTACGGAAGTCCGGATGGATGTGTCTCTGTGGCTATTGGCCTCGATTCATCAAGAGTTGAAAAGAATTCTCATGGCATTAAAAAGTTGATGAATTACCAGATGGGAAGACAATTAAAGTCAATCGAAATTTTTTACTCCTGAAAAAAGTAGCAAACTTTTTACTCCTTTTACACTGTAGTAAAACGTGACATTGACTTTCATTGTCTTCCTATCTAGTGATTCATCAACAGTGAAATTCCAGTGGTCCTGGAAATAAATGTGTAAGAGGAGACTATGGGCTTGCTGGTGGGGGTGTGCAGTGGGGCCTCCCAAATCAGAACCCCCCCCCCCCCCCGCTGCATCAACCACAGTAAGTCCAGACAGTTTTGATTGGAGTTCCTGTTTACATTGTATAAAACCTGTGTCTATATAACAGCCAACTCTATTCCTTTCTGTATACTCCTCTTCATCCTAATATGGCCCCCAATTTCTGTTTGCTGTCCCTCAGCAACCACTTTCTATCTTTCTGATCCTCAACCACTTGCAATAAAGAGCTTTCTATTATCATATGATTATATTCCCCCTCTATCCCCAGTATAAATGATTTATGCAAACATCACATCACATATACACATGCACATTAACAAAACCTAATAGAATAATTCCAGCTTTGATTGTTGTCTTTTTAATAGCTTAAATAGTTATAACCTGTGAACACCAATGCACCACCATTTCTGTTATGCAAAGCCCGTCAAGTGACCTAAACAGTGTCATTTAAAATATTATATTACAAATATTTATATTGTGTTAAATTATTTTCTCATACAAAGAATTCCAGCTGGAAATGATATGCACCATATTTTCACCCCATAAGATGCACTTATTTTCCCTGAGTGCCGAGAAAATGTCAGTCCATCTTATCAGGCAAATGCAAAAAAAGAACTTACAAAAAAGAACTTACATTCTCAGCTTCCAGGCCTAAGCAACCGTCTCCTGTCGACATAAAAACACACACATATATACATTACTGGCTTCTGCTGCTGTCTCAGCAGTTGTCCCTGTACCCAGAGACCCGATTCAAGCAACCGGATGGGGAGTGCGTTTAATGACGCTGGTAGGAGTAACTTCCTGTCCGGAAGTCGGAACCAGCGGGAGCTTGAGGTGGCAGCGGCGGGGATTGCGGAGGCAGCGGACGCTGGTAATGTGTGTGCTACACACTGCCTGCTTCTGGGATGCCTGCACACTGTCTGCATTTGGGATGCCCGCACACTGTCTGCATTTGGGATGCCCGCACACTGCCTGCATTTGGGATGCGCATGTGCATGTGCATTAAAGTCATCCCGCTAGTGCGCCGGATTAGGAACATCAGACAAAGTGAAGAAAATAAATGGAAAAAAGAACAATCCCTGTGCACAGTAGGAGACAACCACCAGAACTTTCATTTAATTGTCTTCTCTAGAGCATGGCCCTCCTGTGGAAAGTTGGCTGATGACCAATCGGGAAATTTACTAGTGGTACTTGGGCCTCAGTTCTTTTCCTCAGAGCAAGCAGTCCCTGTTGACTGTTGCCCCTGTCCCAGAAGATTCTATAGCCTGACTGAATACAATAGATTTTTTTGCGTGCTTAGGAGGGAGCTCCTTTGTGAGGAAAGTGGTTTTATCCTTGGGTTTGCTTTACACTGATATGAATGAATGGTTGTTTTTAATGTGTATTGTTATTTTTTGTGTCTGAGTGGGTAGTTTCAGGTTGGTGTTGAGGTATATGTTATTAACGTCTTGGTAGAATTAAAAAAGAGGGCAGTCACCTTCCTGGGTATAACAATAAACATTTAAAACAACAATCCATATAAATATACTTAACATGGACCAATACCCAGGATTTTGACTATCCTGGGTTTTGGTCCCTGCCCCCGGGCACCCCAATCGAGGGTGCCCCACTGTGTGAAGCTCCCCAGGTCACCTGAACAAACTCACCTCTCCCTGGTTCTACAGCACATGCACAGCCTCTCGTCCAATCAGCACACTGGCAGGTAGTGTGCCTGTGCTGGCCATTCACAGATGCCTTGAGTGGGCATGCGCCCTGCTAAAGGGAAAGCAGGGATGTGGCTGCTGCTCATGCATGTGCCATTGGGCCAGGAAAGAAGGTGAGTATCTGGCTGGCCTGGGGGGTTTCACACAGTGGAGTATCCTGATACTGGATGTCCCGGGAGGAGGGAATGAAGCGGCCCTGGAATCTTATAGCCCGTCAGACTGTGGGTTTTGGTCCACTTTAAAACCCACTGGCAGAACCACTTAACTCAGCTACTATCCCAAGCACAAAACAAATATGTTGTATACAATCAAGATATCCAATACAATAGTATCTGCTTTGACCCCTCAAACTGGTACAAGTACAAGAACCTCCTGTAATTAAATTAATGTACTCATCTTTGGATACAAACAGAAAAAGATGGACACACAAATTATTAAAGCACCAGCCATCAGCAGGGACAGCTTGCTCAGATAAGAGGAGGCAAGAACTAAGTATCTCTAGTTGTCACCTGCCACCTCCATCTGGAGATTCTACAAAACATCAACAAAGATCCTCAACCAATGCTACATAAAGTCAACAGATGTATGATAATATTCCTAATGCCCCCTCTCCTGTCCTTCAGGCAACCACCTAACCGGAAACAAATCATGGTCAGACGTAGCCTGAAGTTCCCATTGGAGAACGACACCTCACCTTGCTTGGAAAGCAGGTGCAAGACCTACAAGCAAAATTACACTATCAACAGTGTACCTATACCACAATCCCAACAGGTACAGTACACAGAATTAAAGGGCGAATTTTCCTTCAGGTTCTCCTGCCAATGTATCTGATAATGCGTGTGCCACATCCCTACATAGGGCAAAGTTTCAACACATGAACACACACCAATTCTGAAGAACAGACATTCCAGTGGCAACTCATTTATCCAGAGCGGATGAAGGTGGTTGTTAATATGGGGTTTATACTTAGATTTTTTTTTTATTAGTGCAAATGAATGCATAATGTTAAATTGTTGCCTAAATTATTGGTCCTTGATTCCCCACTGTGCTATGGACCAGGTCAATGACGGACTGGGGCAAAAAATCAGCTGGGATTTTACCAGCACCTGTCCTGCTTATGACCATCCAGTGGCATCTCTGCTGCTTCCTGGTCAGTCAACCGGTGTTCTCCAAGATTGAGGGTGAGGACAAGGGCTGGGGTTGTTTGGGTGAGTGGATAGAGTGGTGAAGCAGATAAGGGGCTGGGATTGGATGGCAGTGTTAGTAAAGGTAGCAGCCCAGACTGCCCCAAAACAGTGCGGCCTGAGTCTCCAGTCCGCCCCTGGACCAGGTGAATGTCAGGGTTTCTCTGAGAAAGGCCAGCACACAAGCTGTTTCCTCCTGGCAGTACCTGTCTATGGCTGAGATGGCCTGTCATCATAGGTGGCATAATGTCACGCTCTTTCAGAGCACACCGTCACCGAGAAGCATCTGATGTAACCATAGCGCTTACCCAAGCAAAGGGTAAGCAGCATATGTTGCAAATTCCAATGCTTTTAACTAGCAATAAGCGAATTTTTGAAAAATTCTATTCGGCCGATTCGCCAAATTTTCCAGAAAAATTTGTTCCGGCTCGAATTTATTTGCGGCGAATCACTATAAAAAACGTCTATTTCTGGCCTTCCGAGAGCCTCAGTAGGGTTGTAGAACATTTTTCCTTGCTGTAACACACATAGGATGCGTGCTGGGTTAGTGAAATAATACTGTAAAGAAGTATGACATGCAGATCAGAGGCATCGCTATTAGAATCGCTGTCGCAGAGTGGCACAGTTACATAGCCTTGAGGTGGAATCAGCATGAGGAGCCCATATATTGTCTGAAAGACACACCCTGGAGTTTGCAGCAGCATGGCGAGCCCATATATTGTTTGAAAGACACCCTAAAGTTGGCAGCAGCATGGGGAGCCCATATATCGCCTGAAAGACACACCCTGGAGTTGGCAGCAGCAAAAGGAACCCATATATTGCCTTAAAAACCCACCCTGGAGTTGGCAGCAGCATAAGGAGCCCATATATAGTGGCTGAAAGACACACTGGAGTTGGCAGCAGCATGGGGAGCCCATATATTGCCTGAAAGACACACTGGAGTTGGCAGCAGCATGAGGAGCCCATATATTGCCTGAAAGACACCCTGGAGTTGGCAGCGGCATGAGGAGCCCATATATTGCCTGAAAGACACACTGGAGTTGGCAGCAGCATAAGGAGCCCATATATTGCCTGAAAGACACACTGGAGTTGGCAGCAGCATGGGGAGCCCATATATTGCCTGAAAGACACCCTGGAGTTGGCAGCAGCATGAGGAGCCCATATATTGCCTGAAAGACACACTGGAGTTGGCAGCAGCATAAGGAGCCCATATATTGCCTGAAATACACACTAAAGTTTGCAGCAGCATAAAGAGCCCATATATAGCCTGTAAGACACACTGGAGTTGGCAGCAGCATAAGGAGCCCATAAATTGCCTGAAAGACACATTGGAGTTGGCAGCAGCATAAGGAACCTATGTATTGTCTGAAAAACACACCCTGGAGTTGGCAGCAACATGATGAGCCCATATATTGCCAGAAGGACACACCCTGGAGTTTGCAGCAGCATAAGGGGCCCATATATTGCCTTAAAGACACACCCTGGAGTTTGCAGCAGCATGGAGAGCCCATATATTTTGGGAAAGATACTCTAAAGTTGGAAGCAGCATGGGGAGCCCATATATTGCCTTAAAGACACACCCTGGAGTTTGCAGCAGCATGGGGAGCCCATATATTGCTTAAAAGACACACCCTGGAGTTTGCAGCAGCATGGCGAGCCCATATATTGTTTGAAAGACACCCTAAAGTTGGCAGCAGCATGGGGAGCCCATATATCGCCTGAAAGACACACCCTGGAGTTGGCAGCAGCATAAGGAACCCATATATTGCCTGAAAAACCCACCCTGGAGTTGGCAGCAGCATAAGGAGCCCATATATAGTGCCTGAAAGACACACTGGAGTTGGCAGCAGCATGGGGAGCCCATATATTGCCTGAAAGACACACTGGAGTTGGCAGCAGCATGAGGAGCCCATATATTGCCTGAAAGACACCCTGGAGTTGGCAGCGGCATGAGGAGCCCATATATTGCCTGAAAGACACACTGGAGTTGGCAGCAGCATAAGGAGCCCATATATTGCCTGAAAGACACACTGGAGTTGGCAGCAGCATGGGGAGCCCATATATTGCCTGAAAGACACCCAGGAGTTGGCAGCAGCATGAGGAGCCCATATATTGCCTGAAAGACACACTGGAGTTGGCAGCAGCATAAGGAGCCCATATATTGCCTGAAATACACACTAAAGTTTGCAGCAGCATAAAGAGCCCATATATAGCCTGTAAGACACACTGGAGTTGGCAGCAGCATAAGGAGCCCATAAATTGCCTGAAAGACACATTGGAGTTGGCAGCAGCATAAGGAACCTATGTATTGTCTGAAAAACACACCCTGGAGTTGGCAGCAACATGATGAGCCCATATATTGCCAGAAGGACACACCCTGGAGTTGGCAGCAGCATAAGGGGCCCATATATTGCCTTAAAGACACACCCTGGAGTTTGCAGCAGCATGGGGAGCCCATATATTGCTTAAAAGACACACCCTGGAGTTTGCAGCAGCATGGGGAGCCAATATATTGCCTGAAAAACGCACCCTGGGGTTGGCAGCAGCATGAGGAGCCAATATATTGCCTGAAAGACACATTGGAGTTGGCAGAAGAATAGGTAGCCCATATATTGCCTGAAAAACACGCCCTGGAGTTGGCAGCAGCATGAGGAGCCCATATATTGCCTGAAAGACACATCCTGATGTTGGCAGCAGCATGGGGAGCCCATATATTGCCTGAAAGACATGCCCTGGAGTTGGCAGCAGCATGAGGAGCCCATATATTGCCTGAAAGACACACTGGAGTTGGCAGCAGCATAAGGAGCCCATATATTGCCTGAAATACACACTAAAGTTGGCAGCAGCATAAAGAGCCCATATATTGCCTGAAAGACACACTGGAGTTGGCAGCAGCATAAGGAGCCCATAAATTGCCTGAATGACACATTGGAGTTGGCAGCAGCATAAGGAACCCATATATTGCCTGAAAAACACACCCTGGAGTTGGCAGCAGCATGATGAGCCCATATATTGCCAGAAGGACACACCCTGGAGTTGGCAGCAGCATGAGGAGCCCATATATTGTCTGAAAGACACATCCTGATGTTGGCAGCAGCTTGGGGAGCCCATATATTGCCTGAAAGACATGCCCTGGAGTTGGCAGCAGCATGAGGTGCCCATATGTTGCCTGAAAAACATGGCCTGGAGTTGGCAGCAGCATGAAGAGAACATATACAAATTTTGAGCACATATATCTTATCCTAAGAATATTATTAAAAATTAAGATTAAAATAAAGCATTTCCTCAATAATTACTTGTGGTCTGATGCGGAGGAATGTCTGTAACTGGAGAGCAGCGCCTTAAATCTGTTTTGCACTATCCATATTTCTGAAGTGTTGGTCTGGCACCATGATCAATCTACTCTGATGCATCAGGCATTGGTGGGTGGACATCTTGGCTGATCCATTCCTGATTCATCTTCACACAGGTCAGTCTCTCCATAGTTACACAACTGCTGGTGTTGCACAAAAAAAAAAACATTTTTCAAGCATACTGGAGCACATTGAACTGCCCTCATCAGTGCATCACATACGCACATCTAAGAGTTTTACCATTTTGTTCCCCCAGTCAACTGTCGGTTGTATCTTATGCTTTGGGGTCAGCTCCACTAATAAGTGAGGACGATCTGATAGAGAAAAATCAGCAGCTACTGCCCAGCCAAGAAGTGGAGGAGACACTCGCCGCCTTCTCCACTAGGAGGGCAAGTAGTGATGAGGAGAGTGGCGTGGGAGGTGGTGTTGCAAGCGTTTTGGCTTCTGAAGCAGACACTGTTGTGGAACCTGAGGAGGACATCAGTGATGTGCAGACATAACTCAATGATGATGATTATTATTGATTATTATTATTATTGCTGTTATTATTATTATTAATATAATATATATATATATATATATATATATATATATATTATAATAATTGTATTTATATAGCGCCATCTTCTGTAGCGCTTTACAAGGTGTGATTACAAACAAAGTAAAACATATAGTACAGAGTATATAGTACAAAACTCGAAGCTATGAGGTTCAAACTAAGTGTTGTGAGCATGGGAGACAATTTGAAAGAGAGCCCTGCCCTTGCGAGCTTACAGTCTAAAGCATGGGGGTGGAGACAAAAGGTAGGGATCACAAGTGGTAGAGCTTGAGTTGGGCTGCATGTGCCCAACTCGAATGGTTATAGGAGTTGCTTAAGCCAGGTTATATGCCCTGTCTGAAGAAGTGAGTTTTGAGAGCACTTTTAAAGGCTTGGAGTGATGGAGAGTGATGGATTTAGCGATCAGCATGGTGGCAGAAGGGGAAAGTCTGGAGGCAAATGTGCCCGGGGTAGACCACTTGCTGTGCGGCAGGCCACCTTCCAGGAGGTAGTGGAAGAGGGGTTCCTGGAGGCGGCAGCAGCAGTAAATTAGTGCGGACTGTTGGTGGGAAAATCAGCTACTCGGCAATGTGGCAGTTTTTCATCAAGCATCCGCAGGAGAATACCATGGCTACATTCAAGATGTATAGGCAGAATGCGAAGCGTGGCCAGGGTCTCAATGTCGGCCTGGGAGAGCTGGCTCCAAAGTGGTGGTCCAGCCTGCTGCATTACCCAGTGGCTTCCTGTTCCAGCCAGCCAAGGCTCCACCACCTCCTGTGTGTCATACCCATCCTCTGTCGCTCCAGGTGCTCCTCCTCCTCCTCTTACCCCTAGTCAGTCATTCCGCCAGCAATCCATTGGCGAAGCCATGGCCAAGAGACAACAGTATGCGCCCACCCATCCATATGTTGGATCGACTATATGAACAGAGAAAAGCCATTACCAATTTCTTGATGATCCAAGCGAATAGGGGGACTCCCCTGTGTAACTTCAATGTAAACCAGTGGCAACTCATACGTGACACCTGCCGTTTGCTCAGGCCCTTTGAGGAAGCCACTTTATTAGTTAGTCGCCAGCACTACAGGATGAACGATGTGATTCCACTGCTTCATGTACTACAACACACTACAGAACTTTAAAACTTTAAAAAAAGCTAAATAGTCAGGTTCTCTTTAAAGACAAATGCTAGCACGCTGTGACACCATGGGTTGGCATGGGAGGCCCCCAGTGAAAGTGAAGCACTACAGAACTTTTAAAACGTGTTTTTTGTTACAAATGGAAAAGCTAAATACGCAGGTACTCTTTAAAGACAAATGCTAGCATGCTGTGACACCATGGGCTGGCATGGGATGCCCCAGTGAAAGTGAAGCACTATAAAACTTTTAAAACGTGGTTTTTGTTACAAATGGAAAAGCTAAATAGGCAGGTACTCTTTAAAGACAAATGCTAGCATGCTGTGACACCATGGGCTGGCATGGGATGCTCCCAGTGAAAGTGAATCACTACAGAACTTTTAAAATGTGGTTTTTGTTACAAAAGGAAAAGCTAAATAGGCAGGTACTCTTTAAAGACAAATGCTAGCACGCTGTGACACCATGGGCAGGCATGGGATGCCCCCAGTGAAAGTGAAGCACTACAGAACTTTTAAAATGTGTTTTTTGTTACAAAAGGAAAAGCTAAATAGGCAGGTGTGTGTGACCTGTATTAACACTAAATGGCTTGAAAGATCTGGGCATGAAAGCTAATGCAAACACTGTAAACTCTCTCTGTCACTGTCATTGCCTCTTTCCTTCTCTTCCTGGCTCTATCTGTCCCTGGCTCTATCTGTCCCTGACCCGCTTGCTGCAATACACCGCTGAAATGAGCCCCCACAAGATGGCCGCCGCTTATATAGGGCTGTGACATCATCGGGGATCCTGGCTGCTGATAGGCAGCATGTGATGCCTACCCAGGATTCTTTACCCCATGGGACATGTCCTGACATGTCAAACCACCATTTTAAATGGCCTGGACCGCAGTAAATGGAGTTTAAGGAAGCGATTCGAGCCATCGAAACGCGGCGATATTCGGATTTGTCAGATTCGATTCGCTCATCTCTACTTTTTACCTATACAGTATAGGCAATTACCAGTGCTACTATTTAAATGACCTTAACCCATTGGTGGGCTATATTTTATACTGTCCTTTTAACAAAATTCAGGGTGATAAAGTATGTAAACATAAATCCAATCAAGTCTAATATATATGAATTTACATTTTTCTACAATCACTGGTTAAGGCAAAACTAAACAATTAAATACCTGAGCATGTATCAAATCTGTTTAACATCCATGTTAATATACTTTTGTATTAATTAAATGAATGATTTGCTTTTTATGATGTCAGATTCATAAAGTCCTCTGAGGAAGTCACGAAATGCATCGGGATATTATGATTTGCTCACATATTAATTACATTAACCCTTTCGCTGCCAGCCTACCTGCAGCATTTGCCACTCCCTGTTGCCAGACGATGTTTCACCATTTTGCGCTACACATATTCAACTGTCATTTTTGAAGGGATTTCCAGGGATTTCCCAGGAAAATTATATATTGTTTTTTTCAACAGAGTCTGGGCTTTAACATGAAATGTCTTGTTTGTATTTTTTAGGTGTATTCTCAATTTTTTTGGGTGAAATGTGTGAAAAAAAACAAAAAAAAAACATTTTTTTACAATTTGTAGAGTTTTTTTGTAATAAAAAATGTAAGTTTGTCAATAAAATCTTATTGCGTGAGAAACCCCAATTTCTCCCGGTTACAGCGATACCACATATGTATAGGTAGACACCCTTTCCTGCCCAGAAGCCTTTTATAGCTGCTGGATGACAAATGGTTAATTAAAAAAAAAAATGACATAGGGTCCCCCTTCCCGGGGAGGGGGACCCCATTTTTTTTTGGATTTTGAAGGGTTAAAAACCCTTCAAAATCCAAAAAAAAAAATGACGTGGGGTCCCCCTTACCCAAAGTAACCAGCCCGGGACCAGCTATGGGGGCTTGTAGGCACAGAGTGGGGGGGCCAGCTTTGGTGGCCCCCCCACCCTGCAGCCTACGAGCCCACATAGCCTATGTGGGCCCGGGCTCTTCTGCCCCCCCCTGGCCTTTGGGGAGGCAGGTAATGGGGGTGCGGGGGTTAATGGCAAGCCACCCGCTAGGGCAGGTGACTTGCCACCCCCCCAGCCTTGTGAACTGGTATAAGGGGTCTCATGGACCCCTTACCAGCTCACAAAGGGTTAATGTGAAAAAAAAACACCACACAATAATAAAAAGTATTTTATTAGAAAAAAAAAAAATTTTTTTTTACTGTACTTACCTTCGATTGCAAGCTCTTGTCCCTCGCCGCTCAGCTGACAGATGCCGGTGATCGGCATCCAGAGAAGGAGAAGGCAGGAGATCAGAGGATCTCCTGCCACCTCCTTCCAGGGCACCGATCACCGGCATCTGAGAAGCTGAGAAGGCTGAAGCCTGAGATCGGGGCCGGGATGACTTCATAAGCCCCGCCCCCAAGGGGGCGGGGCTTAGAGGCATGATGGCGGCCGCCATCGTGCAGAAGAGAGGAGAGAGCCTCCCAGGCTCTCTCCTGAAGATCGGTAAGTCCTGGGGGGGGATCGGAGGCCCCCCAGGTGAAGAGGAGGGACAGCGGGAGCCAGCGCACACACAGGTAAGTGAATGTCATTTTTATTTTTTTTTTTTTTTACAGTTAGAAGCTGCTGCTGCAGAAGCGGGGGGGGGGCGGCCTATTCCGGGGGCTCTCCTGGAGCCATCCGACCCCCCACGGGGGATCGGATGGCACCAAATTAAAGAGGAGACCCGGCCGGATCCAACAAGGGGTCAGGTGAGTATTTGTTGTTTTTACTTTTTAAACTACAAGTGAGGAAAGTCAAGCACGTAACACCTACGTGCTTGGCACTTAAGGCCCAGCCAAGCCAGCACGTAGGTGTTACGTGCTTGGCAACAAAAGGGTTAAAGGAAAGACACAGAGTGAATTTCGCTCATTATTCCTATTTTTATTCAAGTAATTTGTGTTTTTTCACTACATGTATGCACAGATAAACTAATCATGTATGGATGGCTTTGATTTATTTTCGAACAAATATATTTTTAAACCATGCTCAGAGTTTCATAGAAATATGATTAAAATTTGTGAGAACAAACATTTACCACTATCCCAAGTAGTTTCTTACTCTCTTTTTAAAACACACAGAAAGTGAAGATAATGGGAATACAAGTTATTGCTAAATGTAATACATTTTAAAGTTGCCTAAATATAAATGAAGGCTTTATGGCACTACTTCTGAGCTTGTGTGTCTAGTGCTGTAAATTCCTCTCCACTCAAAACAGATAACAGGACTTAAATAACTTCAGAAGTTTGGAAGTGAGTGCTATCTGCTGTATACTTGGAGGCTGATTCAGTAATAGCGCCAGGTAGCGACAGATGAGCGCCTGAAGTGCCACGAACGGCTGTGAGTCGCTATAGCAGGCCTCCTCAGTCGCTATCTGCCGTTGTTGGGAAGAATGCCTACATTGGTGAATGTGATGTTTCAGATCAGCTTTATAGGCGCTGTAATTTTTTCACATGCTATTCAAGACAGCGCCTGAGCGTTGTTTTGCTGTTGGATTGAAATCAATGTTAGAACCTTCACTAGTAAACACATTGCACCATGTTTATTTGTTTAATTTTTTTTTTTGGTTTCGTTGTTCAAAAATAAATGATTACAAGTCTGGGTTTCTCTTCATGGTGCCTAAAAAAGAAGAAAAAGTGTAGTTAGTTTTTATTAATAATTTTGGTTTGTAGCATTTAATTACATTGCAAGGGGTTTTTTTGGCCAATTTTTGACAACTTGCACAACACCCCTAATTCTTATGTGGGTCAACTTACACACCCCCCCTATTCTGGTTTGGGTCAACTTGCACCCCCCCCTTATTCTGGTTTGGGTCAACTTACACCCCCCCTTATTGTGGTTTGGGTCAACTTACACACCCCCCTTATTGTGGTTTGGGTCAACTTGAACCCCCCCCCCTTATTGTGGTTTGGGTCAACTTGCACACACACCCTTATTGGGGTTTGAGTCAACTTACACACCACCCCTTATTGTGGTTTGGGTCAACTTGCACACCCCCCTTATTGTGGTTTGGGTCAACTTACACACCCCCCTTATTGTGGTTTGGGTCAACTTACACCCCCCCCCCTTATTCTGGTTTGGGTCAACTTACACACCCCCCTTATTGCGGTTTGGGTCAACTTACACACCCCCCTTATTCTGGTTTGGGTCAACTTGCACACACACCCTTATTCTGGTTTGGGTCAACTTGCACACCCCCCCTTATTCTGGTTTGGGTCAACTTACACACCACCCCTTATTCTGGTTTGGGTCAACTTGCACCCCCCCCTTATTCTGGTTTGGGTCAACTTGCACACCCACCCTTATTCTGGTTTGGGTCAACTTACACCCCCCCCCTTATTCTGGTTTGGGTCAACTTACACACACACCCTTATTCTGGTTTGGGTCAACTTACACCCCCCCCCCTTATTGTGGTTTGGGTCAACTTGCACACACCCCCTTATTCTGGTTTGGGTCAACTTACACACCCCCCCTTATTGTGGTTTGGGTCAACTTACACCCCCCTTATTGTGGTTTGGGTCAACTTGCACACCACCCCTTATTGTGGTTTGGGTCAACTTGCACACCCCCCCTTATTGTGGTTTGGGTCAACTTACACACCCCCCTTATTGTGGTTTGGGTCAACTTACACCCCCCCCTTATTCTGGTTTGGGTCAACTTACACACCCCCCTTATTGCGGTTTGGGTCAACTTACACACCCCCCTTATTCTGGTTTGGGTCAACTTGCACACACACCCTTATTCTGGTTTGGGTCAACTTGCACACCCCCCCTTATTCTGGTTTGGGTCAACTTACACACCACCCCTTATTCTGGTTTGGGTCAACTTGCACCCCCCCCCTTATTCTGGTTTGGGTCAACTTGCACACCCACCCTTATTCTGGTTTGGGTCAACTTACACCCCCCCCCTTATTCTGGTTTGGGTCAACTTACACACACACCCTTATTCTGGTTTGGGTCAACTTACACCCCCCCCCTTATTGTGGTTTGGGTCAACTTGCACACACCCCCTTATTCTGGTTTGGGTCAACTTACACACCCCCCCTTATTGTGGTTTGGGTCAACTTACACCCCCCTTATTGTGGTTTGGGTCAACTTGCACACCCCCCCTTATTCTGGTTTGGGTCAGCTTACACACCCCCTCTTATTCTGGTTTGGGTCAACTTACACACCCCCCCCCCTTATTCTGGTTTGGGTCAGCTTACACACACACACCCTTATTGTGGTTTGGGTCAACTTGCACACCCCCCCTTATTCTGGCTTGGGTCAACTTGCACACCCCCCCTTATTCTGGTTTGGGTCAACTTACACCCCCCCTTATTGTGGTTAGGGTCAACTTGCACACCCCCCCTTATTATTGGATCCAACAAATAGTTCCCCTGTAGTGCAGTACTTGTATTATAGTCAAGGTGAGGTAGCTTACCGAGAAAAATAACGTTATCATGCTTTCCCTTAGCTCAAATCCAGTCTGGGTGTCCTCACTCGTTTCTGCGGCCATGTTGGGGATTTCTGGCACCAGTGCTGTTTCTTCAGGGGGTTGTATTCTGTGGCATATGCAAATATTGTGTAGGACACAGCATGCGAGGATAATTTTGGAGACCTTTTGTGGACTGTACAACATTTCTCCTCCTGGGCGTGCCAAACACAGAAAGCGCGCTTTCAGCAGTCCAATGGTTCTTTCCACAATGCTTCTGGTTTTGCGATGTGCTGCATTGTAGCGTCGTTGGGCAGAGGTCTGTGGGTTTCTGACGGGAGTCATGACCCATGTTCTCTGCCCATATCCCTTATCCGCTGTGGAATAAACACAATGAGAGAGACAGCAATTAGTACTAGTACATGTTATTTTGGGCCATATGTTAAATTTTGCTTACTAGGCTACATTTTTAAAAAAAAATACTTTGTCATGGTTAGGTATTTACCCAGTAGCCAGCCAGGTGGCATTTAATTGTTCTTAAACTTCCGGCACAGGACTGACTGCTGGAGCACGTAAGAATCGTGGCATGAGCCGGGGAAGCCAGATCTCATGGCCCGCAGCTTCATATCATGGTCACAGACCACCATGACATTCATGGAATGGTATTGCTTCCGATTCCTATAATGCAGCTCCTGTGCACGGGGAGGGTGGAAAGGGATATGTGTACCATCCACGCACCCTAGCACATTCGGAATCCCTCTCATGCGGTAGAACGCATGCTTGATTTGGGCAACCTCATCCTCATCCTCAGGAAATTTGATGTAAACAGGGATAAGGTCACAAATAGCCAGTACTACCTGGAAAAATATGCGGCTCATTGTAGCCTGGGTGATCCCGCTGAGGAGGGCAGAGGTTGCCTGGAAATTCCCTCGTGCCACAATATTAAGCGTGGCACATTGGCGAACTATGCCTGGAATGGATTGGGTGCGTCTGGTGGATGGATCGATTTTGGTCTTAATCTGATCATATAGGGACTGTAGTGCTGCACGATTCAGACGAAAGCGGCTTCTGATCTGCTCGTCACTTAAATCCCACACTGAAAGACAGATGCCAAAGGATCGGGGTGCCCTAAGCCTCACAGCACCCTCCTCCCTGGCCTCCTGTTCTGCCAGCAGTCTACCACAACCATACACCCAGAACCCATACATCACCCTCTTATCCATCTCACACTCACTGACCAGATATCCAAATTAAGGCAAACAAAAATAACTCAACAAACACACCACAGACACAAGCACACTCCTCACACAATCACAACAATGCAGCTCACCACAAAACCAGATGTATAGTGGTCAGAACCACCAGACTGCTGAAAGTGTGCTTTCTAAGTTAGGCACAACCAAGAGGGGATTTGCTGCACAACCCACAAAAGGCCCCAAAATCAATCCTCACTTGCTGTATGCTACACAATATTAGCATATGCCAACAAAATAAATCTCCTAAAGAAACAGCACTAATGTCAGAAATCACCCAACAAGCCACAGAGTGTAAGGACCAAACCCAGCCAGACAGTGATATGAAGCAAGGGAACAAAGGACCACACCACAGCCTTTGCCACAGTGTAACAGTAAAAGAAGGTTGTCAAAGAAAGCCATTTGAACTTAACTTGGGAAAAGGACTGGTCGGCTTTGCCGCCTTTTGCGTTGCTTTGCTATTTCCTGTCTGCAATTAGCTTAACCAGGTGTGCTAGAAACGGATTGCGCATGCGTACGCTAAAGCATACTAGCGTACGTAAGCAGATACTTGTGTGCTTTAGCGGACATGGTTGAACATTCAGTTTTGGACCAATGAAAGGTAAGCTGCTCTCAAATTAAATAGCCGTTTGTAGAGCCACATTTAACAAGTGTTTAATCTACCTGAGTACATTGTTGTCTTTGGTTGTGTTGTTTGCTTAATGAGCTCTCAAATTAGTTAATTGGCTTCCACACATGGTTGCAAGAAACATCAGTCATTGCAGTGGAGCTGTTGCTACAAGTACCTGGCCAGTATGTGTGAAGCAATTAAGTGGACCTGTTTGTTATTGGTTGTTAGAGCACATAAAACCTGCCACCCCCAAGCAGCACTTGTTGCCATTCTGTAGTCTGTATGCATGCTTGTGTGTTGTCTAGTGGTGTGTGTGTGCAGCTACAGGATGGAGCCAAATTCTGGACATCTGCCGGCCACAGCTGGCCCAAGTAGGAGTGTGTTGGGTGCTGTGCGCAGACCTCCCTTAAGGAAAAGGGCCCAGGCCGAAGGTGAGCCAGTACCCAAGGCCAGGCGCCCATTTGCCAAGAGGGAGCCAGAATTTAATTTGGCGGATAACAATACTCTTGTGCGTCTTACCCTGGCAAAATGGGAGCTAATCTTTGGCTCCCAAAGCCAGTCTATAGGCAAGCAAGAAAGGAGCAAATTGTGGGATGCCATTGGTGAGGAGCTTACTAGCAGTGCTCAATACCCACGTAGTGGCCCATCCTGCAAGAAATGCTTCTACACTTTGAAAAGGGCCCTTATGCAAAAGATGAAGCATGATCTTCAGGTAGAGAGTGGGACCATCCAGGGTCCAAAGAGTACCTACAGGCCATATGAGGAGATGCTGAAGTGCAAGATTCCGCTAATTCGGCTGCAGGGTGTTGATGCTGGGGATGATACCACAGGTTGGGCAGAAGGTACATATTTTTTTTTTGTTTAAATCTGTTGATTTAAATGTATGTGATTTGCTTTGTCTCTTTCTGGCCAAATAACAGTAGGACATGTGAAGTAGTACATTATAACTCATAAATGTTTGACTTTCCTGTCGCTTGCTTTATGCATAGGTGCACATGGTGATGTCCCTGATTCGGGGGAGGAAGACACCCCAAATCCTGCCCTTCAACCAACCTCAAGCCTAACCCAGTCTGCCATTGAAGGTATTTATCAATAATTTATGTGATGGTTTGTTTGGAAGAAAGGGGGGTGGGAGCACCTCAAACAATAGTTTTTACCCCATTTTAGGATTAGTAATATGGGCCTGGGAACTAACTTCACGCCCAGTTTAACCCTATCATCAACTAAATATGAAGCCACAAACATGTGTAGCTATGTTGGAAGCCAGAGATGTGTTTGCATATATCTGCAGATACATATGGAAGCCACACTGGCCCGCCAAGGCACTCTGTGTTTTGTGGTTTCCCTACTCTTAAATCTGACTGCACAAAGTTGGGACATGCAATGCTGAATAATGGAATCTCTAGTTCTCAGGCCCTGCGTAATCTGAATTTGGGTGTCTAAATATTAGTGATTGAGCTGCTCACACACACCTTTATTCATTGTTTCTTTGGTGCCGCACATTACCAATGCCTAAATCCTTACTTTGCTTTCGGATAGCTGCACCGCCATTGGCACCAGCATCTCCTCAGGAGCCAAGCTACTCTTTGGATGCCAGTAAGTGCATGTGTCAACCTTGCTTTAGCCGCTTTAATGTATTTCATTCCTCTTTTTTCTTTGTAGGCCAAGTCACTGAAGCCACTGCTTCATCTTTAGACACCACTTCCTATGTTGCAGGTCAACAGGAACCTGTTGGTGTGTATTGGCAAAAACACTGTATCCTTTATGCTGGTTATGTTACACTGGGTCTATTTTGTTAGTCTAATAATATACATGTATTCAATGTCAACTTGAAGATGGCTATTTATAGTGGATTTGCCATCCCCATGCTCATTAGTAAAGTGTTTTGAGTGATTTCAATGCATTTTTGTGGTATATTAAAAGACAAACATTCACCAGAGTAGTGTTGCAAATATTTTTAGACATTCATTGTGTATTTTAGTTGGCCGGAATATAGGAAGTGGCTGTCCGGAAAGGGCCCTTCACCGTGAGGCTGCTAGAGATGAGGGTAAGTTGGGTTTGCTTTATTATCTAGTAAGGATGTTGCCTAACCTTTTTTGGAATTTATTAGTCCAACTTGTGTTTACACATGTATTTTCAAGGGCAAAGCTCGAGTGAGGGCCTAACTCTGGACATCTGTGAGATGGCGGGTATGTGTAATTTGAGCAATGTGTCCATGTTAGTGTTTGGGCCAATGATTGCCTACTCTTCCTCTTACATACATGTTTGGAATCTGAAGAGCAAAAAGATCCCTTTTTGCTATTGTGCAATCTGGCACTTTGTCGAGGTATGGCCTCGATAGTCTATCCCTAAAAAATTTCCCCAATCTCAAATGACCGACTAACCTGACTTTCCTGTTTAGCATATGCCAGCTTGCCCCCTCTCTCAGATGTGGATTTGCCCCTTTCTGGCAGCCAGACCCCGGAACTACTTAGGGCGGAGCACAATGAGGTAACATGGCAGAAACATGGTGGGAACACTAACCACATTGACATGTTCATGGGTAGTCCAGGAACCACCATGTAACCTGAAACCCAGGCTGTGCCGTCTGCCCAAGTGCCATGTGGCCAAGCTATAGAGGCTCAAGCAACGGTAAATTAGAATGTAACCCTTTGGGGAAATGATTGGGAGCGGCATACCTGCATTGTTTCAGCTTCACTACAATCTTGTTTTTTTATTTTTTAGGCTGAACACCCAAGAAGAGGAGGTCTTGCACCCACAAGTGCGGATCTTTACGAGCTAGGGGTCCGGATGCTGGAGGACTACAGTCACCAACAGCCGCGTGATGGATATAATAATGAAAATAAATAATGAGCACATTGCGGCGTTGGAAAATCAGTTGCTGTTGGCTCAGCAACAAATTCAGGCCCTGCAGCACCAGCTACAAGAAGGACAAAATCTCCATCAATCTGAGATCACAATGGCAATACAACAAATTACACATGCCATGGAGCAATCTGCACAGTGCCAGGACCAAACTTTGTTGTTGATCCATCAGCTGATACAACAGCAGTCTATTTTTTTTACTGCACTGTTGTCCCCCAACACCACCCCTAGCAATGAATCCCAACCTCCAAGGCCACCTAGTGAATAATTTTGTTTGTTTTAATATTTTGTGTGAATAAATGTTAGTACCCAAGCTCAAAATAGTGTTTTGGAAAAGACATAGCTACTAACACAGTCAGGGATGAGTCTCTAGATATGTACATGTAGCCAGAAATGTATGACACACATTGTTGGCCATATATTACTATGGTTTACACATTAAATGCCTAAAAATTTACCCAAAAATTTACAAACTAATGGGTTTCTGGACACTTAAACTATGCTTTACAAGGCACAACACACTGTAAGTAGAAAAATATCAAACATTTATTTTTCCGCAAGGCGGCCAACATGGCCAACATTAAGCCGCACAGCGGCCAAAACCATACCCCCCACCCCAACGATGTCTCTTCTTGCCCAGCAGCATAAGGCGCGTCCGACGGACATACTGCCACAGTCTGCGATGCTCGGTTTCACAAGCTGTAGAGAGTCAAAAAAAGCAAAACAAAAGATGTGATCTCAACATACACAGATGTAGCAATGTTATGAAATTGGCTCAAATTAGCTGACCCACACATTAACATTGGTGTAAACTGTGCCCTTATGTGTTACCATTATATGAGTACTAGTGCCTGCCTTACATGTGGCTAGAACATCCAAAGCATACATTTACTCTGAACTCTTGGGAATCAATGAAGGGATAACTCCCATTGTGGACATTTATTTGGTTATTTACAGCCAAACATCAGGGCCTAAGTCCTAATGATTAAACTGCTTGTGAAAAGCATATTAGAGTTCCCAACCTTAGCAGCAAAATGTTTTGGTTATAACCCCACATTTTAACACTACGTGGAAAAAGCAAGAATGTGAGCCAACAATCAAGCATGCAGACATGCATTTAGGATTGTAGGACAATCAAATGTAACCTAGATGTGTGCTTCAAAAAGACATAGGGACATTGTCAATTTATAGACATTTTAGAATAACACATAGGTGTCCAAAGTCTTTAGGCATATGAAGTGGGATGTACTCACCATAGCAGCTGTGGCTGGGGCCCATGCTGCTGGACGTCCCGGGAGCTGGGGTGGGGAGTATGGTCACCGGCTCCGTCTGCGTGGGAACATCTGTCATGAGAAAGGAAAAAACAAAAAAAAATTAGTTTTCCAATTACACATTAAGATTTGACATCCATCTGTTTATGGAGTCTGCCAAAAAAATGCTTGCATGGTTACACACATGTTGTCAGACATTAGCATATTTACTGGTCTGTGAGTTCATGGGAATTATTTATGTGTGCAACATGGACACATCAAGATAATGTGCCAATAACCTTTACAGTGCAATGCTAAGGCCTAATTTGAAGTTGAGTGTAGAATCTTACTTGTAGAGTGTGCAACATGTGTTAGCCGGAACAACGTACAAAACTAACACATTTGCTAGCCACCATCATGGTGTGGGCAGAAACATAGGGGTGGTTGGCAGTTGGATTGCACTGGAGTGGGGTTTGTGAGGTTAATTTAAATTACACTACCATCTTGTACTATGGACCAGTAAACATGTGTATGTTTAAGGAATGTCATTACATATGGGATGTGAGGGATAACAACAAACACTTACCATGACTATGCCCGCGGGCAAGGGCTGGAGGTGGTGGCTCTATGATGCCCTAAAACCAAATAACAAGGGCACAGGATTAGTGCTAAGTCACCAGGATCACAGGTAACAGACAAACAAGAATTAGAAATGCACTCTCCAGGGGATGACCTGCCGCTGGTTTCCCAGGGAGGACTCTGAGGAGGAGGCGTGGAGCCTCGACTCCTCACAATTGGCCCAGAAGATCCCAAACCACATGGGCCACCCTCCTCCCTCTCACTCCCAGATCCTCGAGGGAGTGTGGGTGAGTCCACTTCAACCTCCCCACTTGGACTCCCCACTTGAGAGTGGCCCACGGGGTTTGAGGACTCAACTGAGTCCAATTGTGAGGAGCTGAGGCTCCAGACTGCCCGCCCCCCAGCAGCACACTCCTCTGGGGCGTCATCCCCTTCCTCCCCTGGGTCCTCTAGATTGGACTGGTGAGAGGGCCCCTCCCTCGCAGAGTCATCTGACCCCACCACTCTTCTGCGGGGGAGGAAACCCTTCCCACGTTTGCCCAGGGGAGGACGCTTATCTGTGTAAAAGGGTGGGAAAAAAATGACAACTTTAACAACCAGAATTAAAAAAATAAAATAAAAGATAAGACTACATTAGTGGAATGATTTACATGTTGTGAGCTGACACTTACCTGAAGCATAGGCATCATAGAGCCTATACACGCCCTCTGGGTCCCGGCGCTTGAAGACCAACCACTTCTGGACTATGGACCGGACAGTCAGCTGGGTGTGGAAGCGCCAGGACACATTCGCCTTCACCTCCAATGCTATGCGCCTCTTTGCACCACGGGCATAGTCGTATTCCCGCTTTAAAAAATCCTATAAAAAAACACATTTAAAAAAAAAACATCAATACATATATATATAGACTAATAAGCATAAATAACAAGCTATATGGTTGCACAGCATAAATGCAACATATACTTACTTTCACCACCTGGCCGTTCACACGAGGATCCACTCTTTTCCGTTTTAATTTTGGGGGTGCGGGGGGTGCAGGGGATGTTGAGGGACCAGGGGAGACAGGGGGAGGAGGGGGGGAGGGATTGGGGAGGAAGAATCAGAGGAGTAGCTGGGGAGGGGGACAGCTCGCCGTCTGGGCCTCATGGTAAATCCTCAGAGGTGGAAACCGGAAGTTACAAAACGAAAGTAAAATGAAAAAAAAATACAAACACGCATCACTAAAATACGCTTGAATACGCTTAGCAATTCGCTAGGGTACGCAACATCACAATAACGTATAGCGACGAGTCAGCTGCGGCCGTGTCTGCTGCGTATTCAGCAACAGCAACTGGGGGCATAACAAGTGAAATAGCGAACCAAAAACAAACACACATGTATGATCAGCATAGCGCTGCGGCCTCCTACACATAGCGACTCGGCATAGCAACTGGGCCGCGCCACTATACCACGGATTCATCAAAGACATTACTCTCATAGAGCGTGGGCGCTGTTGTTAGCTGACTGCGGCACAGAGCGCCTGTAACGCTTTGACAAAAAAGATAGTTTGGGGGGTTAGACACCTTCGAAAACGCTAACAATAACTGAAATGACATTGGGAGAGGGCTGTGATTTGGACATCCAAGTGACACAGTCCGAAATTAAAAATTTTTGGAAAAAAAAAAAAACAACAAAAACATTACAGACAAATCATAAATTATGTTTAATGCATGTCAGAATTCAAAAAAAAAAAACAAAGTCAATGTCTGCCATAGAAGTGTATGGGAGAGCGCCAGGTAGCGAGAGGCAATACCTTGCGCTGTGCAAGGCACAACACTGGCGCTGTTCGCTGTGGATGAAAAATTGATGAATCATCCGCTACATGTCGCTATTCCAGTCGCTACACAGATTTCGGTTGATAAATGTGCTATTGTGTGCCGTGTCCGGCAGTTCGCTAGTTGGCGCTACCTCCCGCTAACCAGGCGCTGCATGACGCTATCCCTTGTTAAATAAGGGCCTTGGTAATTTTGTGTGATATCCTATTGCTGCAATCAAATAAAGCCTTGCCCTTTGTGATTATTCTACAGCTGCATCCACTGAGTTTGCACTTTTAAAGCGGACCAACACCCAGGATTTTGACTATCCTGGGTTTTGGTCCACTTCCCCGCTATGTGAAACCCCCCAGATCACCCGATATTACTCACCTCACCCCGCTCCTACAGCGCATGCGCGGCCGCTCGTCCTATCAGCACGCTCAAAGCCGCTGAGGTATGCGCGTCAAAGCCGTGTCTAACCTCAGTGGCTCCGAGCACGCTGGCGGCCGCATCTCGCACTTTCCTCTAACAGGGAGCGAGCCCGCGCCGGCCATTTGTGAATGGCCGGCGCAGGCATGCGCCCTGCTAGTGAGAAGCGCGAGATGCAGCCGCGGCCTGCGCATGTGCCATTGGACCGGGAGTCAGGTAAGGTTTGCTCGCGTCCTGGGGAGTTTCACACAGCGGTCATGGATGCCCCGCGGGGAGGGATTGAATCGGGCCGATCGGGCTGGGTGTTGGTCCACTTTAAAGCTTCGAATAATGTTGTTTACTTTGTATGTGGTGTCTCAGTCACTGCTAGCTAGGTGGACTGATTATCACGCTACACTACTAAACAACTATCACTTATACTAATAAAAAGTGCATATAGCACAATATATTGGACAATACCTTTTGCACCTATACTCAGAAAGGAAGTTTATATGGTCGCCTTCCAAAACAGCCTTTGCCCAATATTCATAAAAACACCAGGAAAAAGCAACAGGAATTAGTAGTAGTATAGGTAGTATCATGGTGAATGACCTGCCATATGCTAATTAATTCAGTTACAACCAAACTGTCACATAATGGCAGTTAGGTAGAAGTGCTCCCCATTGCTGATCTGTGTGTACCTTAACTGATTGCACCATCACTGGGGGTGGAGCAGCTCAGCCAGGGAGAAATATGGCCGACTGCTACCAGTTTGTGTTGTTATGAATATTGGGCAAAAACTGAGGTAAAAAAAAGAAACACAGGCTGTTTTGGGGCACTGGGCTGAGGATAAACGGTGATTACATATACTTCCCTCTGGGTATTGGTGCACTTTAAACATATATAGATAACCTTGTCCCACACAAATAGCATGAGTCCATTGAATTACCTATTTCAAGAAAATGAATCAAAAGCCTTTATTCATCAAAAGTTGAAAAAAATTCTCATGGTAGTAAAAAAATCATTTAATGAGAAAAAGTATGATAATGTCACTGTTGATGAATCGCCAGATAGGAAGACAATGAAAGCCAGGGGCACTTTTTACCACAGTTTAAAAAGGAGTAAAAGGCTAATTTTCTCAGGAGTAAAAAAGCACTATTGACTTTCATTGTTTTCCTAACTAGTGATTCATCAACAGTGACATTCTCAGGCTTTTTTTCTCCATGAGAATTTTTTTCCACTCTTGTTGAATCGATTCCAAAGCCTGAAAGAATACCTAAACCCATGTATAAACAGGAGAACGGGGAGAATTCCCAGTAGTGCTTTGGGTCCAGCTGGGTGTAACCCCTTGCCTGTGAAAAGGGCCAGAATTTACTCTCTAGTGTCCATTCACTGGTGTTTCTGGCAACAGCCTACCCCCATTGCCTCCTGGGGCCACCATCTTCTGTACCCTGCTCTGCAATGCTATAGCTTCAGCATCACGGCTTTTGTGAGAATGCCCGCGTTGTTACCTGACAAACACGGAAAGGGCACACTGCGCCTTGAACGGCCCATCTCTCTTGTTGAACTTGCTGGATCCTCCATGCGGGCCCCAGCAGGGGTAAGCCAAGTCCCGACATCGCTAAGGGTGGTAGGAAGGGTTAGCAGGGTATTGGATGAGTCGTTGAGAAATTCCTCTACCGAGCGTCTCACATGTTGGGGATTTCTCAGCATGGTAACAGGGCAGTGGATGCACATGACTGGAGTTCCTTTGCTAGTTCACACAATAGGTGAGCAGTTAGTTGGTTGTTCCGACATTCTGCAGCGGCCAGCACACCTCTCTGTGTGGCAGGTTGGAGCTGTTCCCTGAAGTGGTGGTGGACCTACATATTCTTCCCTGGGGCCCACTACAAAACTCAAAAATCACCCAATGACCCACATATACCTGAAGCCAGGTGGCGAGCCTCTTTAAAGCAGACCTGCATGCTCCCTATGAAAATTATGCTTGTAGTGGTCCTGTAAAGCGGTAGGGAAAGCAGGGGACACCCAAATGGGTTTGGGTGCACTTTAGTGGGAAGAGCAAAGGAAGTTGGCTGCAGTCCAGTGTTCAACCCATCTTTTATTCAAACAAGGCAGGGCAATGTTCCATAGGACCCCTGGCACTCATGGTCCTATCCCAGCTGATTTCCGTGGTTGGTCCCCACCTGGTGCACCCAAGATTCCGTCGCTGCACGTTTTTTGCCCCACAAAGGCAAAGGAGAGCACTCAACATGACCTTTTCACCTCTGATCCGACATCCAAGGTTTTCTAGGTGGGCAGTCTGGTATGCCTCCTTGTTGCACATCACAGCAACAACTCTTTCTGTCCTGCAGACACTCCAGGCCTTTTTATAGGCTTAGGAACCAACCAGCAGGCTCTAGATGTTTTTCCCCTCTCCTGGGTCCCAACAATTGTGTAGCAAGGGCGACACCTAGTGTCCAAAGTCCCTCACTACCACCCCTGCAATTTATCCTCTAAGGCCCTTATTTAACAAGGGATAACGACAGGTAGCGACTGGTGAGCGGCCGGTAATGACGGGCCCCGCCACGAGAATGCCGGCTCCCCACCACAATCACACATTTATCAAGGCAATCCTGCTTACCGACTGAGATAGCACCATATAGCCACTCATTCATCATTATTCCAGCCTCAGCCCACAGCGCCAGCGTCCGACCTTGAACAGCGACAGGTATGACCTCTCGCTACATGGCGTTCTCCAATGCATTTCAATGGAACAATCTTTAAATATGAATAATTCATTGATATTAATTTTTTTTTTTTTTTATGTGAAAAATTCAGTGACCACTTATGCCATTTTAGATGGCAAAAAAAATAAATTGTACAGAATTCATATTACAGGTCTGATATTAATGTATTCATATTACTAAATTATTTTAAAAACTTGTTTTTTTTGGTTTCCAAAAATATGGTTGTTTGGGGGTTAAAAAACTACTTTTAACCCATCGCCGCCAGCGCTCTGGGGTTTAAACATGCATTTTACAGCGCAATAATTTTTTGAGCGTGATTTGTTAATGAATATGGTGGAAGCCGGTCGCTCTGACCAGTCGCAATCATGCGCTCCCATACAGCGCGGAACCTGTCAAATAGTGACTCCTCACCCAATATTCAACATTACGGCAAACCGACTGAGTCGCTATCAACTACCGAACAACGGCCAAGCGCAGCGACTACTAGCGGGCGCTCTGAAATTGCCGCTACAGTCGCTCAACTGTCGCTACCTGCCGCTGTTAATGAATCGGCCTCGGGCCCGTTAGCACATCCTGTGTTTTCCTATGTAAGCAGACACAGAAAATCTCTCCCAGATTTTCTGGTGAAATTCATTCATTCTGCCCCAATAACACTAAAGTTCCAATACAATATCCATCACTGCCCCAGACCTATCTCTGCTATGACACAGCCTAAGCTGGGGAGTACACTTATTGACCAGTGAGAAGGCACGGGCTGATTTTTGGTCCCAGTCTGCCACTGGGTCGGGGTCAGGTATGGCCTAAAGATGGAAATTCCACAGTAGAAATAATCACATATATCAGTGCTGTTGGAGGGGGTATTATTTGTGTTTAAGAGATATAAAACTGACCACTGGGTTTCAAACTTTCTTGAGTTCTTGAGAACTGTAGGAACTGCCAGGCCCCGAGCTCCAGAGTCATAACCAAGACTATACTCTCCTGTTTGGGTCTCACTTACAGTAAAGTCAGCTTTGCAAAGTGGTGCCATAACTCCTTTTTTGAGCCACCACTGGCAAAATGAAAAATCAGTTGGATATCACTATTTGCACAGTGGTTAGCCTTAGTTGCAGAGATTATTTGGATTTATTTGAATAATTTGAGTAAAACCTGAATTCTTTCAAAATATAACATTTCTGCTACTGCTAAAATAGATTTATCTGGCAAAAAATAAATAAAAATGAATCTAAGGAAAGATTAAGTTCTGCTGTGCATAAGAACATTTGAATTTGTCCCAAAGACCAAGAGGGTCTGAGGCACTGATGGACTGGGTCCAAAAATTAGTCTGGGATTTTAATTTTCCGGCCAGTCCATAAACCCGGCATTTAGCCTTTAAAGGGACAGTCCAGTATAAATAACGCTTGTGGTTCATGGGAGCAGCCATGATGGGAGTTCTATTGAGAGGAGAAGGAAGGGGGAGTGCTTTGTCGCATACATCTCAATAAAAGACAATGGAGTGTGGATATGGGCAACTCGAGGGTACTAAGGCCCTTATTTCAGAAGGGATAGCGTCAGGTAGTGGCTGGTTAATGAGAGGTAGCGACAGGTAGCGACTGGTGAACGCCGGACAAGGCACGTAATTACACATTTATCAAGCAGAATCGGTTTAGCGACTGGGATAGCGCCATGTAGCATCTGATTCATTATTTTCACAGCCTCAGCGAACAGCGCCGGCGTTCAGCCTTGCACAGCGCCAGGTATGACCTCTCGCTACCTAACGCTCTCCCACACATTTCAATGGACGATACTTTTCTTCTCTTTAAACAGGGTTTTTGTTTTGCTTTTTTCCAAAAAATCTCAAATAATTCTGTGACCTCTTCTGGCATTGAAAAAGCAGGTTTTTGGCAAATTTTTCATTTTTCATATATTTCTTCAGAAATTACATTACAGGACTGGCATTAAAGTGTTCATGTTACAATGTTGTTACAATGTAATTCCATATGTTTTCGCTTTGTTACTAGTGGATAGATGCTGAAAAACAGACTTTAAACACACAGCCTCCTGCGCTCTGGGCTGCAAACAAGCATTTTTCAACGCCAGAGTTTTGTGAGGATGTTTTTTTGCTGAATATGGTGTGAGTCGGTCGCTATGACCAGTCGCTAACATACGCTCCCATACAGCGCTGTACTGGTCAAATAGCGACTCCTCACAATGTATTCAACATTACTGCACAGCGACTGAGTTGCTATGAAGTAGCGACCCACGGCCGAGCACTGCGACTACTAGCGAGCGCTCTGAAAATGCCTGCTACAGACGCTCATCTGTCGCTACCTGCCGCTAATGATAAATCAGCCTCCCCGTCTTTAGTAGGGTAGAGGCGGATAACATGGGTAGAGGATTTTGGAATTGGAAACACTTGGAAGCAACCTTCATACCTACCAAAGGCCAGGACATCATTGTGAGTAAACCTGACTCTGCCTCCTTTGCTGAAAGTGTGAAGTGGACAGTGTTATGTATTATATTTACAGAGGAAGTAAAACCAGCACTGCCGATATCCACCATAAGCAATACACTTTTACAGATCTATTTAAAACAACATGACCAGACAACCAAAAAGAAAATATTATTATGTTATGTATTGTTTGTTGTCATCATAACAGAGCGAAGTGATCACTAATAGCGGGTCCAAAATTATTTTTTTTCCCTAAAGGGCAAAATTGATCAACTATAGTGCTTTTTTCTCCTTTGCCTTGATTCAACCATTATTATTGTTTTAGGTAATGATATATCAATGACCACCACACAATACAGATTTTTGTTTTATTTGATTTCATTAAAACAAACATATTTTCACATTTGTAAAACTAGGCTGTCCTTCACTCCTAAGCGTTGTTTTGCAGCGGGTTAATAAATGCAAGAAAGGGGAAGGAAATGTAGAAGTGGACCTAAATCTAATCTCCAGTAGTAACCGTGGTCTGGAAGAGGTGAGCGGTCAAGTAGGGACAGGCTTTCGTACAGTGTTATATAATATCTCATCTTCCTGATGGAACTTGTTTTTTATTGATATTAAACAATGTCATATCACTGTCCACCAACAAATACTGTATTGGAAAATACATTTCTATACATTTTTTACTACCATAGATAAATTGTGCCTAATTTTGTATTCTTATTTTTAACGTTTTCAGTATATGCATTGAACTGGTGAAGGCACCATCACTGCAATCTGATACAATATGCCATTGGAATGTGATGCTGGATAATAAAAGTGGGCATTTATTCAAAAATGACTTTAAGTTGTATGTAACAAACCCCCGTTCCCTTCCCCAGCGAATCTTGATTTGGGATGGTGCTAATGGATCTAAAAAAATAACATATCCCCGCTCTGCACCCTTTTATTAGCGATACTGCAGTTGTAATAAAAGAAAAAATAACTCACCTTCACCCCGAATCCAGCCGGAAAAGAAGGTGGTGCCGCAGATGCCGCACCGATTGGCCGCTGCCATGTTCTTGAAGTCCTGGCCGGCTGTGTGAATGGGCGGACAGGCTCCCAGCGGCTGGCTAGGACTTTAAGAATATGGCAGCGGCCAATTGGTGAGGTACATCCGTCTTCACCGCTGGATTCCAGGTGAAGGTGAATGTTTTTTCTTTCTTTTATTACATGTGCTGTATCACTAATCGGAGGGGGCAGGGTGGGGTATGTTATTTTTTTACAAAGGGGCAGAAGTGGCCCTATAAGACTGAGAGGGTGATATCATATGAAAGGGTCCCTGTTAAGGTTGTATTCAGTAGTTTCAGTTACCCCCGACATAAAATAAACCTCCGTCTGTTTACTTAGGGGTTTTAAACACTTATGTTCTATTCTTTTTTGGACTTAGACTTCCCTCTGGTTGGCTTTCTACGACAGCAGCATCGGCAGGCGAAGGTGCAGCATTTAATACTGATGAAGAGTGAGGTGACCAGCACTGCAAGGAGGAAGGCAAAGACATCTATGGAGTGATACTGAATCCAGTTCAAATCATGAGCGGCTGGACGCAAGTGGGGAGCTCCCTTGTGTCTCATGACAAACTCCACCCAGTGCACGGCCAGGTCCAGAGGGTTGATTGGTCGGTCTAGATGTAGAGCAGAGAGCCTCTGAATGTTTTCCTTGTAACTAGAAAAAAGAAAAACATGTTTACTCTATTGTAAGTAGAAGAAATAGAAGTAACTGAGTTATGTTTATTAAATGCTTTAATGCTATGGCATGATATTGATATCATCATAAGTCGGTCTGGTGAAGTCCTACTTAATCTGTTTCGGGCCTTGGGCACACTAGAGGAAATCATTCTTGGGGAACACCAGGACAGGCTCAGACTGGCACAGAGGGTTACCAGGAAAAAACAAGTGGGCCCCTTTGAGTGCCTTCATCACCAAACCTAAACAATGTATAGCTTATTTGTGCCATCCCAAGTGCAAACACACAGATCATACAGCTTGGCATTATATATCATTGCATGGGCCCTGAATGTAAGCTGGTAATACTTGCATCTAAATGTGTGGTGGACCTACGGGAGTCAGTTCTTATGGTGGACCCCAGGTATCCCAGTCTGACACTGCCAGAGGAAATCGTTCTTGGGGCACACCAGAGGGAATCATTCTTGGGGCACACCATAGGAAATCATTTTTGGGGCACACCAGAGGAATGCAATCTTGGGGCACACCAGAGGAAATGATTCTTGGGGCACACCAGAGGAAATGATTCTTGGGACACACCAGAGGAAATCATTCTTGGGGCACACTAGAGGAAATGATTCTTGGGACACACCAGAGGAAATGATTCTTGGGGCACACTAGAGGAAATGATTCTTGGGGCACACCAGAGGAAATGATTCTTGGGACACACCAGAAGAAATCATTCTTGGGGCACATCAGAGGAAATCATTCTTGGGGCACACCAGAGGAAATCATTTTTGGGGCACACCAGAGGAAATCATTCTTGGGGCCCACCAGTGGAAATCATTCTTGGGACACACTAGAGGAAATCAATCTTGGACCCACCAGAGAAAATAACTTTTGGGGCCCACCAGAGGACATAGTTTACTGAATTAGTAACAAACTCACAGAACACTTCAGGCAAACTAAAAACATAGTGTTAGTCTTAGACCTCCAGCACTTCCCCGCTAGAGGTCTGGTGTCATTGCCTGGGGCCTGCTGGAGGATCCTGTGGTGGGCCAGTAAAACACTGCAACTAATAACCAATTCATCCCCTTTAGTCTTGCGCACCTAATCGGCACTATTCCTAGGGTTTGGAACTTACCTCTGCCAGATATGCAGACTGCGCCATCCTGCTCCAGACCCTAGGTTGTGGTTGTGTGTTGCCTCCTTGATTCTTTCTTGCCTTAGTCAAAATGACTGGCCGCACCCTCTCTATTAATTTCAAAGAAGGGGGTGTGCCAGCCAATGAAGTGTTGTGACCAGTCATGACCAATCATCATGACACCAGGGAAGAACGCTTGGCTCCAGGATGCCAGTATAGTGGTAACGAGTTCACTGATGCCGGTAAGTTTAAAGCTATTGTTCGAGCCTGCTGTGTGGTGCTTATTGTTTTTGCCCGGACATGGACTTTAAGTCTAAGTATTACAAGAGTAATTCATTTAAATTTGGGGAAACTTTTCTTAACTTTTGAGTGGTTTGTAGAGGTTGTTGTTGTTTAATGAACAATCCCCTAATCTCTAAAATCAAATGCTTTTGAGATTGCTTGGGCACACTTGGCCCACTATATTACTATATATATCTTAGAGTGGCCAAATTATTCAGGGAAATATTGACTGTGTGTTTGTGCACTTGCTGGTTAATATTAGAACCGGTTTATGAGTGTATAAGTATGGAAGATTAATGTATCTTTTGCAACTGCTGAAGGTCTATACAAATCAATGAATTATGTGAATTATGTATTTTTGAACAGGCCTTTACCCTACAGAGACTTCCACCGGCTGTCAAAGGATCACATAGTGAGAACTGTTTCACAGAGTAGGGAGTGTTCAGTGTTTTTAAAGGAGGGATTTAAAATGAAAATCATCTCTAAATAGTAAGTCCATAGTGCGAGTGGGGGGTTAGGAGAAGATGTATTTGTCACCGTCGTACATCAAACCTCTCTATTAAAAATGAGCTTATAAATTGTACTACCCACTGAATGCAATTGCGGATGATCGCTTTCATCAAGTTTTAGACTTACCTTGGATTATTTATAACAGCTGTCAATGCATCGGTAAGATCTTGAGGTATGAAGTCTAGAACATTTAGAGTGATTCCAGCTCCCCGGGATTCAATTCTCTTGGCATTGTCCATCTGGTCACCAAACAGGGGTAACATGACCATGGGAACAGCATTACAAATACCTTCATAGACACCATGTGATCCCGCATGAGTGATGAATGCACGGGCCTTTGGGTGAGCTAAAAAAATGAATTACACATCAGAATTTTATTGCTTTTATTGTATTTTACCCTTTGTTTTTTGTGTGGTTTTCAAATATTTTCTCGAGAGATTTCAAAATCGAAGCCTTATACGGTTAAAGCGGGTCAACACGCTTCCTGGCAACTATGTCCAAGGGTGGGTCCTGATTCACAGAGACACTAACCCCTCAGAGAAAGATACTGACTTTTACCTAGAGTGCGATGTCCAAAGAGGTAGTCGAATTAGGGACAGTTGAGTGACAGTAAGTCAGTAAGGTTTTGGCTGCCTAGGGATCTTATCTGTAGAAGCACCCCATATTGGGATGCCCCAGGGGAGAATGTTAAAAAGGACATGAAGTCATTTTGACTCTTGGTCTGCTTTTTAAACCCCTAGTATCCCCCACCCAAGGGCATTCACGTATGCCTTGTGCAATGAGCATGCATGGCATGTTTGCCAGACAAGGCTGGGATCTAGGTGAGTATATGACCCTTCTAAGTATTGAAACAGAAACATACCCAGCAGATCATTCTGTGGCAGCCATTTTACTAGGTGGGTGTTCTCATACAAATTGGAAGGGGTTTTTCCTGTATATCTCCAGATAACCTGTAAAAAAAAGAAAAATGTGTTTAGAATCATTCTGGTCGCAGAAATCAAACTACTCTTAAGCTATTGTGCTTTAATTATCCATCCTCACTTCTTTAAATATCAAACCATTTTGTTAAAGAGTGAAAACACAACATCAGAATAATTGTTTGCAGGTATATAGTTTTTTTACATACTGTGCATACTAAGGAATGCCAGTGACAGGGAGGCTAGGTAGAAGGGTAGGGTACAAAGAGGTAGACAATTCCTGCACAAGCATTGTTAATGGCAAAAGGTGATGAGGTGGTGAGAGTTTTTTTCTTGTCCCAAGAGCCACATGCCCAGACATTCATTTGAAGGCACCATTTGAGAGGCACTGATGAAAGAAAGTTGGAAGAACTGCAATAGGGTTGCCCAGATAGAGGTTAGGCTTCAAGACATGAAGAATGGACCTCTTTGTACTAGAAGCCACCTGCCCAGGCATCTATTCTAAGGTGCCATTTCGAAGGTCCCTGCTCCTAAAAAGGAGAACGAGTAGGGCTACTAGGGATATAGAGATTAGTGTTTAGGAGAGGTTCAAACAATCAACAGGTTCTATGGGTGGCTAGCGCACACAACTACCCTAAGTGATAATATTTTTTTGGCTGCCATCTTTGGATGGTGGAAGTGGTAAGTATCAGTATGCTCAGTATTGGGTTTTCCTAGTCGTGTTGCCCAGAGGGTTGTTTTGATAGTGGATGCCTCATGCTGCCAGTGTTTGGGGAAAACAGAGAAACTAAGGTCTTTATACAACTAACAACATATGCAGCCCTGTAACATTTCTAAATCATAACATGCATCGTGCTCCATGTTACATGCGAAGCAAGATAACACTGATCTTGGATGCTCCATTGCACACCCTATCCCAGCAAGCTTAAGTGCTGATACCTACCACTTCTGTATTCTCTCATATGCCATGCCGCCATGTGACTGCCTACGACAAATTTGGTCTGTCAGCTCAGTGGGAAGAAGCAAGAAGAAGAAAGAAAATCATGAAAAGTAGTAAAATATATTTACCGTTTGAGGAATGCCTCCAAAAGCCTCCGCTAAATCCATAGCCTTGTGCATGGGTATGTCAGATACCATAGATCCAAGTGAGAAAACCACAAAGCCATGTTCCCCTGAGCTGTTCACCAACTTCTCAAACTCCTAAAGACAGATACAAAAGAATACAAATGAAAACTATTTACATACAATAACAATTTACAGTTCCTATTATTTGCATAAGAGGGGTGTTCTGTAGCAGGAGACAAATATAAGAGTCAGCTCACTTTTGAAAACCTTGAAGGCAGAACTTGCTGATGATAGGCTTCTAGAGTGGACAGTCAAAAGATAAGCACATCTCTTCAACTGAAATGGAAGGTACACATAGGAGCCCACCAGGGAGCGGATTGTCAACCTAATATCTAACAGCAGAAGAATGGCTGGGTGTCAGCAGTTGGCACTTTATAGCAACAAGGCTATAGTAGGCAAGGGGTGAAGAACTATTTCACCATTTTCAGCCGCATATTCTCTAGAGAAAAAAAACAGACATTATGTCTAAAAGACTTAGGGTCCAGCAGAAGCCCATCCCTAGGGGGCATCATGATATGGGATGCTCTGCAGTGTGAAACCCCCCTGACCCATGCTGTATATTCACCTAGTTCCAGCGCCCAGCTTTAGAGCACCGACGCTGTGTGTGTGTGTAGTTTTTTGTTAAATATGGTGAGGAGCGCCGAGTGCCGGACGCACTGAGCTGGCGCTACATCTCTCTTGCTGCAACGTTATACTGTTGTTAGTGCGCCCAACACACATCATATTCATCAATGCCTGCCAGGTTCCTACAGCAACCGCCACGCTAGGTTGCAGCGCCCGATACCCACTTACAGCATCTACTAACGGTTGCTCTACGCGCCGCTATACAGTTGCTCATCTGGCAATACGTGGTGCTAGTAGTGAATCAGCCTGCCTGAGTGTTACCATTTTACTAGGTGTATACCAGGTAGCCAGTACTTCCAGCAAAGAGGGGGGGGGTCTACAGTTTACAAATATTTTTTTTTAGGATTAGGCTACAAAAGGTATCACCTTATTTCTTTACTTCTCAAAGTTTTTTCATTTTTTTGGTAAGAAAAAAAGGAGGGGGTTAATACCCACGAGAATTTTAATTGCTTAGTAATAGGTCTATACTTTAAAATGCGTGAAATATATAAACTTAATATCATACATTTAATTATTTATTAAAGGTTTGATTTACCTGTCTTGTTTAATTACAAGCTCTAAACTGCACAGACTATTTCCGAACTTCCTGGCAGTAACAAAGTCTTTTTTAGCTTAACAAATAGAAGAGATAACACAAAGCTATAAAAAAAATCTCAACATGCTTACAAGTCACTTTTAGTAACAAAGGTTTTGTAATGAACTCACATCCCATGATATGGTGTTTATTATGATCTGCTGAGGCTGCTTTAAAACTGGGTCATACTCCAGTATGACCCTGATAGAAGCCATATAATAATAGTACAGGAAACAACTAGAACTAAGTTTGAAATACTAATGCAGTGAATTACTTGAAAGTATCAAATATGATAGCTCAGCCTGAACAACTCCATTTTTTTTTAAGTGCTGAGTGCCGGCAACCATGTGATGATGGCGGCCAATCAGAGCACTCAATTTTTTGAGGAGAAAGGTAAGATTCCTCTTAATTACCGTTGTTAACGCGCAGGGGAGCATTGGCATCGGGATTTAGTGTACAGTGTGGATCCCTCATAAAATTCCTTCCCTACACAGGTAGATCCTCCAGCCCCCAACGAAGTTAAATGGCAGATTCGATACCCAGACACCATACAGGTCCTCCTGTGAAAGCATGGCTCCCAGCCCGGCATCTAGTGGTCAAAAGTGGTACTGCAGGTGCACTATATATATAGGCTCAAAGTGGTATCTGCCAGTATGGATATTAAATATCAAGAGACCAGAAGAAATATGGTCAAAAGGCAATAAATCATGAGTAATATGTAGCAAAAGCAGCATTCAATGCCGATAACATTCACATTATTATGTCTGCCCCTGCCTCAATTTGTATTATGTATATAAATTTGGGAAACCTCTGCTAAGGGATACTTTCCCCATGACCGCCAAGGCCTTTGTGCTTTATACATTGTTGTCATACCAATTGTTAATTGTTATTACCAATACGAGTTTCATAACAACTAAGAGGCTTATGTTCCTTTTCACTGGTTTTTCCCTCGTGATATATGTACTAAAATACATACATATTTCTAATTTTATCTGAAAAAAAAACTTCAATACACTTTATCTATGTGAAGCATCCTATTGGTGTGGTGTGCATTACTTATTGGTTAACCTAAAAAAGACTTTCTTCAGCATATTTTAGTCCATCAAAACACAGACAACTCACAAGACTGGGCTCTTCTACCCCACAGTTGGTGCTTCCTGCACCTGGCTGTCCTTTAACAGCCTTCCAGTGGCTGCATACATCCCTAGCACCTGCCCTCCTGCAGGCCATGCCAACGATAATGCTCCCCGTGGACACTTCACAGCTTGGCTACAGGTGTCACCAGAGCCAGATTATGGGGAGAGCTTAAGGGCGCATGCCCCAGGGCCTCCACCACTTGCCCTGCAAAGGTGGCCTCCACCAACTTTGGGTTATGGTCTGGTCCAGGAGGCTTTTCAGTCTTTGGTCTGATGCCGTGGGGCCGGCAACCAAGCCAACGGCGGCGTAGTACCCCCCCCCCCGCATCTGGGAAAGCCTTTTTTTGTTTTTGCAAACCTGCAGCCAAAGCCACCACAAGGCAGGACAGAGAGTCTAGAGCAGCAAAGCCACCGTCAGCAACGTTACAGTAATGGGTGGGTGCAGAGCTGTCATTGCACAGTGTGGCACAAGGGACTCAATTTGAAGCTCCAGTAAGTAGGCAGGTGCCAAACAACTACAAAGGCCTTCTGGCCTAGAGTACTGTATTGTAAAGATTTGCCAGCAGGACCCACCTAGCTCCCCATAATGGCCAGACTCCAGATCCCTATTAAGTGCCTTACTGGCAACTTCTTTCTTATAGGGCCAGTCACACTGCAAAAGGCACACTTGCCTGGAGTCAGCATCACCCACAATTCAGTTGTTTGCCTTTCTGGCAGGCCACCTGCCACAATATACATATATATATATATATATATATATATATATATATATATATATATATATATTAGGGAATACCTTAGAATCACCCAAAAGAAGTTTAACATACTCACCACCACCACCCTACCGCCGCACTGGAATTACACTATTGCTGAAGCCTATTTGCAGCAGTCACAGAGGGGGCTCCACAGGAGTGTGGAGTGAATAAAATCACCCAATTTAGGGTGATGCCTGAGGGATGGGAGTTCTTCGGGGCAAAAGAAATTGAGCATATTAATTACATGACATAATGATTTTAGGTACATTTATTTACAGTAGGTACATAGATTAATTCAATTCTTGCAGAAAAGAATGCAACTCTAAGTTCTCAGTCTAAACTTGCTCTACCTGGTTTAGAAGCTTCTTGTTGACACAGTTGATTCCTCCTATATGCACCATGTTTGGCATCAAAGGTCTTGGAAAATCTAAAATAAAGTCATTCCTTAAGAGCCATATGGAAGCCCGGCTGAAAAGATCCAACACTGTGATATCCCTTTGTAAAAACTTTGATGCCAGTTGGGAGAAAGGACCATAGAAAATGGGGTAAATAATCAATTCAACAGCTCTCACTAAAACATTCTTCACTCTCTGATCAAAAGTCATGTGGTCAGTGTGTGCAGTTAATAATTTTGGCACATATGAAGTTGGGTTTGGAGTCTGGGTTGCTTCGAGGTCCACACCAAACAGAACCGCTTTCAAGAAGAACACAGATGGAATAGATACATACTCAGCTACTATCTCACCACATGGGAACATGGGGTCACTCAGCATGGCATCAAACTTACTGGTTTTCTAATACTTGATAAGAGTGTCATTGTATAGGAGGTTTTCACAACCCGCTATGGCAAAACCAGTCACATTCATTATCATGGATTATATAAGCTTCACCTTATGCCATACACCTTTGTTTTCAAACCAGTCACTTGTCGATTCTTTTAGCAAAGATTCCATAAACTCTTTGCTGTAGGGAGCAGAAAAGGTCCTCACTGTGAACGGATCTATGTTTTTAAAGTGAAAGTTGACATCTGGGACAACCATAACAATCTCATGACCTCTTTGTGATAACTTATCCACCAAGATACGCATGCTGAGCCAATGGCTTCCATCATGTGGTATAACTAGAAGCTTTCCACCATCAGTCGTTCCAAATGCCGTAAAAAATAATAAAAACCAAATGGCACTGCCATTAAATGCCGGAGTACTCATGTCTGTAACCATCGAAAAAGTAAATATTTATTTAGAACCTTTGCTTTTTTTTGTTTCTATTCCCTGTGTTTGATCATCTCTTATCAGCTAGTACAAAGGTAACTTTGGTCATTGATTCAATATTTTTGGTTAAAATGGATTTACTCCAATTAAAGTGTAATCCAGTTTAATATGTCGCATGCAATATAAATAAAAATAAGCATAAAAATAAAGTAACAGTCACATTTCTATATAAAATAAGTGTACTGGTAAATAATAAATCTGAGTAACATAATAATTAGAGCAATGAAATATATTAAGTGGGATGGGTGGTAAGTAGAGATGAGCGAGTAGTATTCGACCGAGTCGGTATTCGATCGAATACTACGCTATTCGTCATACTCGATTTCGATCGAGTACAGCGGCGATGGCGCACTCACAATTAGTTTCCCCTCACACCTTCCCTGGCGCATTTTTTACACCAATAGCCATGCAGGGGGGGTGGGACAGGTCCTGGGAGGACGCTGGCATCGCGAGAACGGCGTCTAGACGCATTGGCTGGAAAAACCATGTGACCTCGAATCTACAAAACTCAGCACTTCCTCTTCGTCAGCATTAGCAGCTTGAACTTAGTGAGGGATAGACGCTCACAGCAAGGAAAGACAGGCTGTAGCTGGCAGGGCCCCAGAAGCTCGGAATATCGCATTTACCACCATATATACCAGCTACCAGAAGACAAGAGAGTCATTAAGAGCCCTTATTAGGGCTACTATGCTGAACGGTATATAGCTCATATGTAGGCAGGCAGGGCCCTAGAAGCTCAGAATATCGCTTTTACCACCATATATACCAGCTACCAGAAGACAAGAGAGTCATTAAGAGCCCTTATTAGGGCTACTATGCTGAACGGTATATAGCTCATATGTAGGCAGGCAGGGCCCCAGAAGCTCAGAATATCGCTTTTACCACCATATATACCAGCTACCAGAAGACAAGAGAGTCATTAAGAGCCCTTATTAGGGCTACTATGCTGAACGGTATATAGCTCATATGTAGGCAGGCAGGGCCCCAGAAGCTCAGAATATCGCTTTTACCACCATATATACCAGCTACCAGAAGACAAGAGAGTCATTAAGAGCCCTTATTAGGGCTACTATGCTGAACGGTATATAGCTCATATGTAGGCAGGCAGGGCCCCAGAAGCTCAGAATATCGCTTTTACCACCATATATACCAGCTACCAGAAGACAAGAGAGTCATTGAGAGCCCTTATTAGGGCTACTATGCTGAACGGTATATAGCTCATATGTAGGCAGGCAGGGCCCCAGAAGCTCAGAATATCGCATTTACCACCATATATACCAGCTACCAGAAGACAAGAGAGTCATTGAGAGCCCTTATTAGGGCTACTATGCTGAACAGTATATAGCTCATATGTAGGCAGGCAGGGCCCCAGAAGCTCAGAATATCGCATTTACCACCATATATACCAGCTACCAGAAGACAAGAGAGTCCTTATTATTAGGGCTACTATGCTGAACAGTATATAGCCCATATGTAGGCAGGCAGGGCCCCAGAAGCTCAGAATATCGCATTTACCACCATATATACCAGCTACCAGAAGACAAGAGAGTCATTGAGAGCCCTTATTAGGGCTACTATGCTGAACAGTATATAGCCCATATGTAGGCAGGCAGGGCCCCAGAAGCTCACAATATCGCATTTACCACCATATATACCAGCTACCAGAAGACAAGAGAGTCATTGAGAGCCCTTATTAGGGCTACTATGTTGAACAGTATATAGCTCATATGTAGGCAGGCAGGGCCCCAGAAGCTCAGAATATCGCATTTACCACCATATATACCAGCTACCAGAAGACAAGAGAGTCATTGAGAGTCCTTATTATTAGGGCTACTATGCTGAACAGTATATAGCTCATATGTAGGCAGGCAGGGCCCCAGAAGCTCAGAATATCGCATTTACCACCATATATACCAGCTACAAGAAGACAAGAGAGTCATTGAGAGCCCTTATTAGGGCTACTATGCTGAACAGTATATAGCTCATATGTAGGCAGGCAGGGCCCCAGAAGCTCAGAATATTGCATTTACCACCATATATACCAGCTACCAGAAGATAAGAGAGTCATTGAGAGTCCTTATTATTAGGGCTACTATGCTGAACAGTATATAGCCCATATGTAGGCAGGCAGGGCCCCAGAAGCTCAGAATATCGCATTTACCACCATATATACCAGCTACCAGAAGACAAGAGAGTCCTTATTATTAGGGCTACTATGCTGAACAGTATATAGCCCATATGTAGGCAGGCAGGGCCCCAGAAGCTCACAATATCGCATTTACCACCATATATACCAGCTACCAGAAGACAAGAGAGTCATTGAGAGTCCTTATTATTAGGGCTACTATGCTGAACAGTATATAGCTCATATGTAGGCAAGCAGGGCCCCAGAAGCTCAGAATATCGCATTTACCACCATATATACCAGCTACCAGAAGACAAGAGAGTCATTGAGAGCCCTTATTAGGGCTACTATGCTGAACAGTATATAGCTCATATGTAGGCAGGCAGGGCCCCAGAAGCTCAGAATATCGCATTTACCACCATATATACCAGCTACCAGAAGACAAGAGAGTCATTGAGAGCCCTTATTAGGGCTACTATGTTGAACAGTATATAGCTCATATGTAGGCAGGCAGGGCCCCAGAAGTTCAGAATATCGCATTTACCACCATATATACCAGCTACCAGAAGACAAGAGAGTCATTGAGAGCCCTTATTAGGGCTACTATGCTGAACGGTATATAGCCCATATGTAGGCAGGCAGGGCCCCAGAAGCTCAGAATATCGCATTTACCACCATATATACCAGCTACCAGAAGACAAGAGAGTCATTGAGAGTCCTTATTATTAGGGCTACTATGCTGAACGGTATATAGCTCATATGTAGGCAGGCAGGGCCCCAGAAGCTCAGAATATCGCTTTTACCACCATATATACCAGCTACCAGAAGACAAGAGAGTCATTGAGAGCCCTTATTAGGGCTACTATGCTGAACAGTATATAGCTCATATGTAGGCAGGCAGGGCCCCAGAAGCTCAGAATATCGCATTTACCACCATATATACCAGCTACCAGAAGACAAGAGAGTCCTTATTATTAGGGCTACTATGCTGAACAGTATATAGCCCATAGGGTCGATTCAAAGAAACATGTAACAGCTTGGATTTTGGTGCCGATCATCCTATTTTTCCCGTCCGCTCGTGCGTTCGTATGAACTTGCGAGTGATTCTATAAGCAAATACGTTTCTATCCTAAAATATATGTCCGTTCGTATGGCAGTTCGGGAATCAGACCTATGTCAGTTTCCATCCTGAATTTTCCGTTTCATTTCTCAGGTTGCAACATTGGTTTTGCCCTTTTTCCTTTTTTGTCTGGACGTAAATCCTTCTGATCTTGCGGCTCCGCACTACAAACTTACCTCATTAAAGTGCATTCTAAATATTTGGTCTTTTATTTTTCTTTATTTCATTCATTTTGTAGTAACCAACCATTAATGAATGCATTTGCATAAGTAAATCTTACTTTGTTTAATTTTTAGTTAACTTGCATTTTTTACTTGTGGATTTAATTTTAATATTTATGCTTCAAATGGTACAACTTTAAATTTTTTGTGTGGTTACCCACACCCTCTACATACAGATTGCTCTCAAATATTAAAAAACACCCAGCAACTTCTGCATGTTATGAGCCTAGAAACAGCCAAGATGGCGGCTCAGGTATTATCGGGCAGCCTGCAAACAGAAAGGGCCTTGTGACTGTGTTGCTCTGGATTCTTTGATTTCTGACCTTTCCGTGCCCCCAGCTCTGCTGTGTCTGTGCAAAATACAGCAGTAACCCACATCCTGCACTTTATCCCGCTCTCCTCTCCTCAGTAAGTGTGATGCATCTGACCAAAGATGTGCTTAAATAATTAAACAAAGCAAAGGTAAACAACTACACCAATAAATGCAATCTAAAAATATTATTCTAGTACATCAATTTAAAAATAAATAACAAAGGACATACGTTTCTTTAATTAACGCAAATATATTGCCAAATAAAGGTTTACATGCAAAGGACTAATTAAGGTCCACATTAAAATGCTTTTATAAGGCATACATGAATCAGGTATGCATTGCCATACAATTTATGGCCTCGGCCATGCTGATACATGCAGTTTATTGCAGCTGAAGACGCGCAGACTCCTCCACATAGCCAAAAAACCTGTTCAAGAACAGCAATACGACTGCTAAAAGGTGTCGGCAGTGGCTTTCTTTTAAAACGTATTTAGAGGTTTGAAAACTGTTCTCTGAATCACACTGAAACACATCCAATTATTCTAAGTTTTACGTTTTCATCCTAAGTTTTAGGATTTGATCCTAAGTTTTACGTTTTCATCCTAAAATTTAGGAACGAGCTTGCGATGATCGTAAGAGCATATACGCATTCGAACGTAGGCTCGTGCGAGTCGGAAATGGCCAAAAAAACAGGAAAAAATGACTAACACCCACCCAAACTTACGATTCTCGATCCGAAATCAATTAACTTTTGCTCTTTGAATCGAGGGGTATATGTAGGCAGGCAGGGCCCCAGAAGCTCAGAATATCGCATTTATCACCATATATACCAGCTACCAGAAGACAAGAGAGTCATTGAAAGTCCTTATTATTAGGGCTACTATGCTGAACAGTATATAGCCCATATGTAGGCAGGCAGGGCCCCAGAAGCTCAGAATATCGCATTTACCACCATATATACCAGCTACCAGAAGACAAGAGAGTCATTGAGAGCCCTTATTAGGGCTACTATGCTGAACAGTATATAGCCCATATGTAGGCAGGCAGGGCCCCAGAAGCTCACAATATCGCATTTACCACCATATATACCAGCTACCAGAAGACAAGAGAGTCATTGAGAGTCCTTATTATTAGGGCTACTATGCTGAACAGTATATAGCTCATATGTAGGCAGGCAGGGCCCCAGAAGCTCAGAATATCGCATTTACCACCATATATACCAGCTACCAGAAGACAAGAGAGTCATTGAGAGCCCTTATTAGGGCTACTATGCTGAACAGTATATAGCCCATATGTAGGCAGGCAGGGCCCCAGAAGCTCAGAATATCGCATTTACCACCATATATACCAGCTACCAATGTAACAAACCTCCTCCTGTAAGCTTCCCTTACTGCTGGGGTGACACAATGTAACAAACCTCCTCCTGTAAGCTTCCCTTACTGCTGGGGTAACACACTGTAACAAACCTCCTCCTGTAAGCTTCCCTGACTGCTGGGGTGACACAATGTAACAAACCTCCTCCTTTAAGCTTCCCTTACTGCTGGGGTAACACACTGTAACAAACCTCCTCCTGTAAGCTTCCCTGACTGCTGGGGTGACACACTGTAACAAACCTCCTCCTGTAAGCTTCCCTTACTGCTGGGGTGACACACTGTAACAAACCTCCTCCTGTAAGCTTCCCTTACTGCTGGGGTGACACAATGTAACAAACCTCCTCCTGTAAGCTTCCCTGACTGCTGGGGTGACACAATGTAACAAACCTCCTCCTTTAAGCTTCCCTTACTGCTGGGGTAACACACTGTAACAAACCTCCTCCTGTAAGCTTCCCTTACTGCTGGGGTGACACACTGTAACAAACCTCCTCCTGTAAGCTTCCCTTACTGCTGGGGTGACACACTGTAACAAACCTCCTCCTGTAAGCTTCCCTTACTGCTGGGGTGACACACTGTAACAAACCTCCTCCTGTAAGCTTCCCTGACTGCTGGGGTGACACACTGTAACAAACCTCCTCCTGTAAGCTTCCCTTACTGCTGGGGTGACACACTGTAACAAACCTCCTCCTGTAAGCTTCCCTTACTGCTGGGGTGACACACTGTAACAAACCTCCTCCTGTAAGCTTCCCTTACTGCTGGGGTGACACACTGTAACAAACCTCCTCCTGTAAGCTTCCCTGACTGCTGGGGTGACACACTGTAACAAACCTCCTCCTGTAAGCTTCCCTTACTGCTGGGGTGACACACTGTAACAAACCTCCTCCTGTAAGCTTCCCTTACTGCTGGGGTGACACAATGTAACAAACCTCCTCCTGTAAGCTTCCCTGACTGCTGGGGTGACACAATGTAACAAACCTCCTCCTTTAAGCTTCCCTTACTGCTGGGGTAACACACTGTAACAAACCTCCTCCTGTAAGCTTCCCTTACTGCTGGGGTGACACACTGTAACAAACCTCCTCCTGTAAGCTTCCCTGACTGCTGGGGTGACACACTGTAACAAACCTCCTCCTGTAAGCTTCCCTTACTGCTGGGGTGACACACTGTAACAAACCTCCTCCTGTAAGCTTCCCTTACTGCTGGGGTGACACAATGTAACAAACCTCCTCCTGTAAGCTTCCCTGACTGCTGGGGTGACACAATGTAACAAACCTCCTCCTTTAATCTTCCCTGACTGCTGGGGTAACACACTGTAACAAACCTCCTCCTGTAAGCTTCCCTTACTGCTGGGGTGACACACTGTAACAAACCTCCTCCTGTAAGCTTCCCTGACTGCTGGGGTGACACACTGTAACAAACCTCCTCCTGTAAGCTTCCCTGACTGCTGGGGTGACACAATGTAACAAACCTCCTCCTGTAAGCTTCCCTTACTGCTGGGGTGACACACTGTAACAAACCTCCTCCTGTAAGCTTCCCTTACTGCTGGGGTGACACAATGTAACAAACCTCCTCCTGTAAGCTTCCCTGACTGCTGGGGTGACACAATGTAACAAACCTCCTCCTTTAAGCCTTCCTTACTGCTGGGGTAACACACTGTAACAAACCTCCTCCTGTAAGCTTCCCTTACTGCTGGGGTGACACACTGTAACAAACCTCCTCCTGTAAGCTTCCCTGACTGCTGGGGTGACACACTGTAACAAACCTCCTCCTGTAAGCTTCCCTGACTGACACACACACACACACACACACACACACACACACACACACACACACACAATGACAATTAGGGGTGGGGTCTATTTATTTTCCCCCTTGCCTATGCCATCTGTGGTTGTCATTAGGCAACGTGATTTTAAGGGGTGCAGAATTTTGTTCTTCTTTTTTGTACAGTTTGGCTTGGGGTCCATGGCAATGTAGAGGAAAGAAGGTTTCCTTGTCTTGTCTCACTTTACGTAGAAGTTATATTGTGTTTGGAGTGTATTGTTGAGTGGCTGTGATAGTGGCGTAATAGTGCGACTTGGGCGCGTTATATGCACCCAGACATGCTTCCCCTGCTGTCCCAGTTGCATTCCAGCAGTGTTGGCATAATTTTCTGATGTTTCAGGGTGGACTTGGTGACCTCCAAGTGGTCGAATTGAGATTTCCAAGTGGCGAGCATTTTTTTCCCATAGACTATAATGGGATTCGATAATCGGTCGAGTAGTCGAGTAACGCGGTCTATTCGAATTGAAATTCGAAATTTCGAATATTTCACTACTCGTTCATCTCTAGTGGTAAGTACAAAAATAAAAGATTAGAACCCTCTCAAACCTCACACTGAAAGAGACTACATTTAGTTTGTAATAAAGAGAGTTGGTAGTAATTCAGGCATTGGATGGCAGTTGAGAGATAATCCTCATAAAATAGAATAGACCTATAGACTTTAATGAAAGGAAATGTCATGGAAAAATCAGCAGTCTTTGGAGGCAAAAAAATAGGAACCATGATAGATAAGAATAAGTAGCACCATCTCACTTGGGACATAAGTGGGCATAATTTTGGTAGATCCTGCTAGCAGAAGGATACATCTAGGAGGTTAAGCAGACCTCCAGTCAAAACATCAAAGCTTAGTAAATTGCTCCTCTAAAGACCCTCTTTGGCAATCAGTGACATAAGCTTATTGAGAGGGATTAACACTGTGCATAGGTTTGGAATAGCAGGCAGATTCTGCAGTTTTATACATGCATGGCAGCGGAAGCACATGAAGAAGCTGATTCTGAAAAACCGAGTCTCTCAGTCAAAATTGCCTCAAAGCTCTGTCCAATCATCTCTTATTTCTAGTAATGACTCAACTTTGAATAAAATACATTGTATCCCCTGATCCCCGGAGTGCTTTTGTGGCGCTGCGGCCCTAGAGATACATTGTAACAGCTCCCCTCACCAGATATCTTGTGCTACATTAGCTGTTTATTCAGTGTTTGTGTGTGGGAAAAATTACAGGCCAGCTTCTCCTTGTATTGAGGCATATATATATCTCAATTTGGTGTGGATTTCTGATGGCACAGCACCCCCCTGATTTTCATGTGTAAGCAGGACTATCAGGTTTGTGGCAAGATGGCCGCCTCATGTAATTCTAGAGTGAAGAATCATTATGCCATTCCACATCTGTATGAGGTCAAGCGCTCTCACACTGCTTATGCCTCTGATCATCGGAAGGGAGGCAACTATCTTTCTTGACTGGAGGTCTTCTTTAAGGGATAGCTCTGTTCTAGGTTTAGTGGCTCTCAAGAGGATCTGGCAATGTTAGAGAGGATCTGGCAACGTTAGAGAGAATCTGGCAATGTTAGCTGAGTAAACGTGGAAGTAGCAGCATAGTAACCAAGCCTATACCATAGCAACTAAAAGGGAAGTAAGGCAAGCTGGACTAAAATCTCATGTGGAGCTAGTGCTGAAGGCATCTGTGGATTATTACTGTGTATGAAATATCTGCTGTGTAATGCTGCTGAAAGTGTTATCAGCTAGAATAAAGGCACTTGTGATTTACTTTGTAATGCTTAGGTGCAATTTTTCCTAAAATCATTTAGTATATTTACAGCCCTTATATGTATAGGGTAGTTAAAAGGCTCAAATATATATATTTCTCAAATTAAACCGCATTGTCATATGTTCATATAGCAATACTTCACAGGAAACAAAAATGCACTTTAAAGAGTAATTTATCTCTAAAATGTGCAATACAAAATCTACAAGCTCTGTAACAACACAGAAAGGTTCAAAACAGGGCAAAAAAAGCAAAGCATATATAAAGCAATACAAAACAAAAGGTAAGACAGGCTACAATTTTCTCGTTTAAGGGGTTTGGAGGACAAATCTGCAAGCATCGTCCAAATCCCAAGTCTTTCCTAAGATGATTGCACGTTCAAGTCAGTCTATCCACAAAAAGGCAGGTCTGGTCAGTTTAGAGAAAGCCCCCATTGTCCGTCTCCATCCAAGCAAGACTGTGAGTGTCCCTCAACTCAATCCAAACAGGTATCTATTGCTGGCTAATGAGCACGCAACTATAGCCCAGGCCAAAGCCCAAACTAAGCAAGCATTTCGACCATGCTAGATACTATTTAAGTGTTCAACAACCATCTTGTCTTTGTTCCTTCTAGACAAAATCAGTCAGCCATGCTGGCACAACCTGGTTGTCAATTGTCCAAAATACAGTGCAGTTTTGATTGTATGAGATTTTGCAATCTTTTGGGGAACAAAAATATATAAAAATTATCATAGCGTTACATATTCGAGAATTTTCTGGATCATGACAGCCAAAGAGTCGGTACACCCACACCCCAAGTCCAAGAGCCCCCTGGGCTCCTGGCCCAGTTGCTTTACATAAGCCATCATCTATGGAAAAAAAGGTTTTGTGTTTGACATTTAACAAAAATTGCAAAATTAAATAGAAATCTAAGCAGACTACTTTAGGTGAAATTGAGGAACCAGCAGATCCTTTGGTTCATGCTGTCAACAGTGTCAGAATGTGTCAGTAAACACACCCAGTGTCACGAATAACTTACCTTCTGCCCGTGGTGTCCCTAGGCAACGGGCTCGGGTTCCTCCTGCCCAGGATCCGCTTATGCCTCAGTTGCCATCCCCTATGGCGAATGTGTCGCCGAGTAAGTCCTTCCCCCTTGCCCATTGTCACTCAGCTTGTGCTTGCTGGCCTATACAGTCAGCTCATGTCTTCCGGTGGTGCAATACTCAGAATGGCCACCGGAGGCTGTTTAAAAGAACAAAGTCTAGAAGGTGCAGCACTGAGCAGTTTGCCTGGGAAGCTCAGCTGGGGCAATCAGCCCAGAGCTCACCAATCAGACTACAGAGCCAGTGCTCCAATCGGCCGCCAGATCCTATGTGCACCAATCCCAGCCACTGTCTCCCTGTCCAATCCTGCCGGTTTTGCCACTATAAAGGCAATTCCCTCTCAGTTGTGAATTGCCTGTGATAGCGCTCAGAACCCTGTGTTACCTACTCCTGTGAAGTCTAGCCTGTTGCCGATTTGATTGTACGACCACTCTCGATCCTGAATCCTTGTTGCCGACCTCTGCCTGAATTGACGCCTCTCGATCCTGAATCCTTGTTGCCGACCTCTGCCTGAATTGACGCCTCTCGATCCTGAATCCTTGTTGCCGACCTTTGCCTGAACTGACGCTTCTAGATCCTGATCCCCAGTTGCTGACCTCTGCCTGAACCCTGACTACGTTTTGCCTGACCCCTGGTGCCGCTACGATCTCTGCCTTCCCGTTATCGACCTATTGCCTGTCTCTGGACTTCCGTCACTCACGCTCTTGCTATTGGTTCTCCAGTCCTCCCACATATAAGCTTACATCCTTTGAGCCATTAAGTCCTGGGGGCAACCGATCCCGGGTAGGCGTATCTTGCGTCCCGGCAAGCGGGGGCTCCTACAGGTGAAGCTGGCTGTGGAGATTGGGGGTTGTGAGCTTATTAAGAGGGCTGGAGTTACCCCGAGCGTGACATTATCACAGGCCCAAAAATGGATGACCTGGTACAGCAGGTGCAAGCTTTGGCCACCGCCATCAACCAGCTGGCCCAGCGAGTAGCCACTCAGGAGAGTTTTGATTTTGAGCGACTTGAACAACAAGTGCATGGCATGGGTACCGCCATTAACTACTTGTCCCAACGTGTGGCTAATCAAGATCGCCAGCCGGCTGCACCACCTTCATCCTTACCTCTTGTCGAGCCGAAGGTTCCCCTTCCTGAAAAATTTAATGGGGACCGAAAAAGATTTTCCAACTTCAGGAACTCGTGTGAACTTTATTTCAGACTACGGCCCTACTCCTCGGGCACCGAATTGCAGAGGGTTGGTCTGGTTATCTCTCTGCTCCAGGGTGATCCACAGTCCTGGGCGTTTGGCTTAGCGCCCACTGATGAGGCCTTGCAAACTGTCGCAGCTTTTTTCTCCTCCATGGAGATTCTGTATTCTGACCCAGACAAGACTTCGACCGCCGATGCCAGGCTTCGTAGCCTGAAACAGGGGAAGCGTTCAGCAGAGGAATATAGCGCTGAATTCCGCCGCTGGGCGATTGAATCCCATTGGAATGATCCTGCTCTCTGTAGTCAGTATCGTATTGGTCTCTCAGAGAGTATTAAGGATGTTCTAACGAATTTTCCCTACCCCAGAAGCCTGGATGAACTCATGCCTATGGCCATTAAAATTGACAGACGGCTACAGGAGAGACATATGGAGAAGAATCATTCTAACTTCCGGGAATCTTCTCATTGGGAGTCATCCACTGTTGGAGAGGTCTCATCTTCTCCCCTTGATGAGCCTATGCAGCTTGGTGCTACTCACCTTTCTCTTAATGAAAAGAGTAGACGTCGCACCTTAGGCCTATGCATGTACTGTGGGACTTCTGGTCACCTGGTTAGGACCTGCCCCAATAAAAAACCTTTGGCGGGATTGCAACGTCCTGACAAGACTGAGAAAGTTTGTCAGGACGGTCAGGTAACTTCCCTTCACAGAAATAAGATGTTGTTACCTGTTACTGTGGCTTGGGAATTGTCCAGGAAATCCATCCCCGCTCTAGTCGATAGCGGAGCAGTGGGCAACTTTTTGGATAAATCCATAGTGACCGCCTTAGGCATTCCATTAATACCCCTTGGGAAGCCCCTCCAGATGTTGGCTGTAAATAATATTCCTGTTCGTGGAGGAATAGTAACCTCCAAAACCCCTTTTATCAGCCTAGTTGTGGGACCCTCCCATTCTGAGAATCTTGAATTTTTTGTATTTGACTGCCTTGAAACCCCGGTTGTCTTAGGGTTCCCTTGGTTGAAGATGCACAACCCTACCCTTAATTGGGAAACTGGGGAACTGACAGGATGGGGCCCACACTGTGAAGAACACTGCGCTAGCATTACTGTTGGGGCAACCCTGGTCTCAGAGTTTGTTTGTCCGCCTGCCTCTCCATCCAGGAGGGTACCTTGTGTATCTTCATTGAAGTCTGTCAGAACTATTCGGGGCGGTTGTCCTGTGGAGTCTGGTGAGGGTCCGGAGGCCCCTCGTGAAGGGGGGGGTAGTGTCACGAATAACTTACCTTCTGCCCGTGGTGTCCCTAGGCAACGGGCTCGGGTTCCTCCTGCCCAGGATCCGCTTATGCCTCAGTTGCCATCCCCTATGGCGAATGTGTCGCCGAGTAAGTCCTTCCCCCTTGCCCATTGTCACTCAGCTTGTGCTTGCTGGCCTATACAGTCAGCTCATGTCTTCCGGTGGTGCAATACTCAGAATGGCCACCGGAGGCTGTTTAAAAGAACAAAGTCTAGAAGGTGCAGCACTGAGCAGTTTGCCTGGGAAGCTCAGCTGGGGCAATCAGCCCAGAGCTCACCAATCAGACTACAGAGCCAGTGCTCCAATCGGCCGCCAGATCCTATGTGCACCAATCCCAGCCACTGTCTCCCTGTCCAATCCTGCCGGTTTTGCCACTATAAAGGCAATTCCCTCTCAGTTGTGAATTGCCTGTGATAGCGCTCAGAACCCTGTGTTACCTACTCCTGTGAAGTCTAGCCTGTTGCCGATTTGATTGTACGACCACTCTCGATCCTGAATCCTTGTTGCCGACCTCTGCCTGAATTGACGCCTCTCGATCCTGAATCCTTGTTGCCGACCTCTGCCTGAATTGACGCCTCTCGATCCTGAATCCTTGTTGCCGACCTTTGCCTGAACTGACGCTTCTAGATCCTGATCCCCAGTTGCTGACCTCTGCCTGAACCCTGACTACGTTTTGCCTGACCCCTGGTGCCGCTACGATCTCTGCCTTCCCGTTATCGACCTATTGCCTGTCTCTGGACTTCCGTCACTCACGCTCTTGCTATTGGTTCTCCAGTCCTCCCACATATAAGCTTACATCCTTTGAGCCATTAAGTCCTGGGGGCAACCGATCCCGGGTAGGCGTATCTTGCGTCCCGGCAAGCGGGGGCTCCTACAGGTGAAGCTGGCTGTGGAGATTGGGGGTTGTGAGCTTATTAAGAGGGCTGGAGTTACCCCGAGCGTGACACCCAGTAATATCAACAGGCATGTTTATCTTCCCATTAGTATTCCTACTCCAACGCAGCACTGCAGTCCCTCATATTACACTGATGAAGGATGGTGAACCATGTAGGAAATTCACTTTTTATACTCAACATTCCCTTTAAAGTACAGTATAGTATGAAAAGTTAAAGTAAGGCTCAATTTTCATGTTTTTACCAGTTAGACTGAGAACTGCTGACTGGCACAAAGCCCCTTAGCTTACCTGCCAGGCATCTTTTGTTGTCTATGGGGCCCAATGTTTCCCCAAGGTTTAGCTTTCAAACTCTAGGGCGGCATATGTGGAGTAAGAGACACCATGAGTCTCTAATACCCAAAAAAGGGATCCCTGCACACTATACGGATACAAATACAAAAGCACAGCTTACAGACAAAAAGAAATGCTACTGCTCCACATACGAAGTAACTGGCCATCAACACACTCTTCAGGATCCTGCAACCAGTGAACATCAACAACCCTACCCGGAGCCACAGAGGTGAGTCCCAGATTTCAAGTGTATCTACAAGCAAAGTGCACCACCGAACACATCACTTAAAGGAGACACAATTATTAAAGATGGCCAATAGTGTCCTAACCAACACTGGTCTCTTGCATCACTCTGATCTATGGGGATTTCCACATAGCCAGACAGAGAAAAAATCCTTGGATTTTTAGGGCTTAATCAGTCAGAAACAATGATACCTGGTTGTTGCTGATTTGGTTAGTGGGTAGCAATACCTCTCTCAAACAAACCCTAACATTATTTTTATGCTAACAACCCAATGCTGTAACAAATCTTGATCTTTAACTCATTGATCATTAACCTTAACTTTCCTTCCAACAGCTTTCTTCGAACAGCAGATCCCTGAACCCTCTCACTCCAGGTTGTTACCAATACTAACCATTATTGCTTCATACAGCACTACTACTACTTAACTTTTTTCTTTCAGTTTTTTTGCCCGACAGAAATAACTGAGTACTCCACCCACAGACCATTTCAGGGATACAGGTTTCCCACGCATAGGTGCAGCTCCAAATTTTCTATTGCGCTGATCTCAAACACATGTCCGTAACCATTAGGGATCAGAAATCAACTAATTGTCCTAATGTCTATAGAGATATCAGCAAAATGCCTGGAGCAAGACTTTTGTATAACTGTAAACTCCCAGGACATCCAAGAATTTCTACTATAAGAAGTAGTTGGGGAGCGCATCGAATACACATTTAAATAAAAAGTCCTGTCAGGTTTTTGTTTTTTTGCCTTCTGGGATGTAAAATAAACATTTGTATTAGGATTGTGCCCCCATACCTGTGGTTGTAGTGATGCGCACGTTGGTTGAAATTCGGGTTCGACAATTTCCACCAAAGTTGCCGCCAAACTTAGGGTCTGGGACCCCAAATCCAAACCCCATTGAAGTCAATGAGGACTCGAACTTTGGGGCTCATAAATGGCTGTAAAAAGGGGCCAGCAAGGGCTAGAGGACTGAAAATCCAGGGGTTCACCAGGGCGATTGTCCTTCACAAAATGGGCTAGGGTAAGTACTTAAAACAATAACAGAAGACAAAAAAAATGCATACATAAAAAATAAATCAATTACTTTTTTTATGCATGTCAGAGGGCAAATTGGGTAGTAACACCAGGGAGATTGCCCTGCACAAAATACGCTAATAAAAGTGCTCCAAATCATCACAGATAACTTAAAAAAATAAAGAAATACACCAATAAATAAATATAATATTAATATTTATTTATATAGCGCCATCATCTTCCGTAGTGCTTCACAATGTTTAATTACAGAACAGGTAAAACATATAGTACAGGGACCAATAGAAACTAGGTGCTACGAGGTTTAAACCAAACGTGAGCACAGGAGACAATAGGAAAGGGAGCCGTCTTTGCAAACTTACAGTCTAAAAGATAAGGGTGGAGTGGAGAAAAAAGGGGAGGAATCACAAGTGGTAGAGTTTGAGTTTGGCGGCATGTGCCTGTGGACTGAAGGCAATCAGATTTTGGAGAAAGAGGTGGTGGCCACGCAGCCCCAGGCAGGCAGCACAACAGGGGAAAGGGTGCCATCAACAGCCAGCCCATTGCTTCCACTGATTAGCAAGCCAGAGTCAGTCTCTGGTATGTACGCCAAAACACCACATTACCACGTTGCTAACATAAACGTCAATGAATGGTGGGAAGAGGGGTCACTTATACACCCGGCATCAAGAAATATCTAGCCAGGCTTGTTTTTTTTTCTAATGGAAGGAAGTGGAAATCGGTGGGAGGGGGGTAAGATCTGTCCCCCAGGTACGCACCCCTGGATTTTATTTCTAGCACAAGAAACCACACACTTGGTACGAGTTTTATTCCGTTCGAATGTTATAAGTGACTTAGAATATTTTAACTCAGTCACTTGTCACAGTGGTTAGAACTGATTAGACATCAGTACCATAACTGGGGCAAGCAGTGGATTAGCTTCAAATAGCATTTCCACTTCCATAGAAAAATGGAAATCATGTCTATAGGGCCCCTGTACACCCCCTGTACACTGATGCAGGGTGGATCTGAGAGACTCAGAAAGCAAACAGACGAAGTGCAAGCAGACCCCTTAATTCGCCTGAAACACTGTGGCCAAGTCTAACGGTGACTTCCCTGGGGGGAAGAGTACAAGATTTGATGCTGCTCTGTAAATTATACTTGGAGAAGCAGTAGGTACTGTATGCCTGTCCCAGGGCTGGATCAAAGCATGTATCCTATACCTTACATATAGCCAATGGGATTACATTTAGAGACAGAAGTGAATTAGATTTGCAATAAGTTTCCAATAAATAATGCCCCCCCCACAGAAGTCCAAAAGCTTTGTGTATTTAGATGTAGCTTTTACTTTGTGACAAGGAGCAACTCCCACACACAAACACGCCGTGCCCTGTTTGATGGCACAGCAGCTCCCTTACTGCTTGGGAGAGAAGGGTTCCTCAAAAATGGAACTTCTATTTGCTTGATTCATGGATATTTGATTCATGCTAGTGTTGGGCAAGTTTGGCAAAAATTCAGGTTCAGAGACCCACTAACCGAAACGAAAGCGAAGGGGCCTCCAGAAGCAGAATCTGGGCTGAAAAGGAAAAAACTGTGATGGCAGGTATGGCGTGGGGACAGAGTGTGTAGCAGGAAGCGCTACTGTAACCCACCTGAGCCCCCATCCGGTCCCTGGTTGGAGGTTTGTGCTCCTGCCAAATGGGCTATGGCTGGGGTCACAGGAGAAAGGCTGCCGCTACCAGTGAGGACACTCCTAGTACCTAGTGCTTAACAGCCCATCTACAAGCTTTTCCATGTTCTGGCTGAATGCCAAACTTGAACATGGTCTTCTGGCTAAACTCGCAAAGTTCGGTACCCATTTGAACCTTGCGGATCGCGTTCGCCCAACAATAGAAACAGCAACATTTAAGGGAGCCCTGGACATGTATCGAGGCAATGTTCATTGGTAAGCAATTGCATGCATATAAATTATTTATTTATTGATTTTAAACCGTTAAACATTTTTTTTTTATTTAAGCTAAAACTGCCTTTTATGGTGATGCCTGGGGGATGGACATTTTTCTGAGCACCCTGAGTACCCTAAAATATTTAAAGTGACTTTAGAGAAATTGATTTAGATGCATTGATTATTATAATTATTACTAAAAACTTTTGCAGGCTTGCTCAGACTTCCATGCCGTTGAGTGCAATTAATTAATGTACAAAACATATTATTCTCTACCTGGTTCAGAGGCTTCCTGTTGGCACAGTTGATTCCTCCTATATGCACCATGTTTGGCATCAAAGGTCTTGGAAAATCTAACACATAGTCATTCCTAAAGAGCCATATGGAAGCTCGGCTGAAAAGGTCCAACGCTGAGACCTCCCTATGTAGAAACTTTGATGCCATTTGGGAAAAAGCACTATAGAAAATGGGGCAAGTAATCAGTTCAACAGCTCTAATTAAAATGTTTTTCAGTCTTTGATCAAAAGTCATATGGTCAGTGTATAAAGCTAATAACCTTGGCACATATGAAATTGGGTTTGGAGTCTGGGTTGCCTCATGATCCAATCCAAAAAGAACTGTTTTCAAGAAGAATACGGACGGAATAGATAGATACTCAGCTACAATTTCACCACAAGGAAGGACGGGGTCACTCAGCATGGCATCAAACTTGCTTGTTTTCAAATATTTGATAAGAGTGTCATTGTACAGGAAGTTTTCACAACCGGTTATGGCAAAAGTAGTCATATTTATTATGGTGGCATATATATACTTCATCTTCTGCCATGCAGTTCTGTTTTCAAACCAGTCGTTTGTTGCTTCTTTAAATAATGATTCCATGAACTCTTTGCTGTAGGGAGCAGAAAAAGTTCTCACTGTGAACTTATCTAAGTTCTTGAAGTGAAAATTTACATCTGGGACAACCACAACAATCTCATGACCTCTTTGTGACAACTTCTCCACCAAGATACGCATGCTGAGCCAATGGCTTCCGTCTTGTGGTATAACTAAGAGCTTTCCGCCTTCAGTCATTCCAAATGCTGCAAAAAATATTAGAAACTGGATGGCACTGGCGTAAAATACCAGAGACCTCATGTCTATACTCCCCATCAAAGAAGCTAAAGATTTTTAAAAACCTTTGTTTTTATGTGTCCTTATTTGTGCCTTATGTTTGTCTTTCTCTTATCAGCTAGTACAAAGTTAGCTGTGGTCAATAGTTCAACATTTTAAATAAATCAGGAGTTTCTCAATCCCTGATTAAACTGTAATCAAGTTTAACTGAGGAGGCTCAGCCTAAAAAAAACCTTTCGGGTAATATTACTATCAATATATTCTAGAAAATCTCCACTTTTAACTCTATTTAACTCTATTTTCAGCTGTGCTCGTCAATTTCAGCTAGGAATCAGCTAAGTGGCACTTTATAGCGTAAAGCAACCAAGTGTTCCAGCGGCACATGCGTCATTGGGTAGGGGAGAAAGTAGGTTTTTCTCAGGACTCACACGGGGGGAGATATAGCGATTACACCTAGTTTAATGTGGACCAAAACCCACAGTTGGCAGCCCTGGACTCTATAAACTTCCAGGGCCGCCCTTGGAATATAATGAATTCCAGGTGGGCCGACTATGGGCTTTGTTAAACTTTAAACTAGATGTAATCACTATATCTGGGTGCAGGCATAACTAGAGCAGCTAAATGTAAACTTAAAATCTATATAAAGTGTGTTTTATGTTGGATGTAGGTACACAAAAAAAAAAAAATACAATTATAGTGGAAGTCTAATCAAGCTACTTTAGGTTAGATGGAGGATGGGTTAGATCTGTTGGATTGTGCTATCTATATTCTTAGTGGATATTTTATACCTGGTGCATAATATCACTAAACAAATACAGCAAGTAAAGCGTTGTTCTTTAACGAAAGCACCTTTTGTTTTAATTAAAGGAGCTCTATTATAACATCAATCTAATATTTAAAATCAGTAAACAAGCAATAGGAGGGGTTATATACAGTAGCTATCAAACTCAAAAGCAGAATTTAATGAATGGAGTAGAGGCCATTGAGATAGCTCACTATCTTGAAGGAATTCTAAATACTTTTGGTGCAAACAAAAGAGTTGATGACTAGCAAGTCACCAGGAAATGTGGACCTGCAAGTCCAGTTGCCTTAACATATTGCTACAGATAATTTCAGGAGCCACAAACCACGTAAAATCCCTGCTCTTTCCTGAACTAGGATTAGCAAGTGGCATCCTTGCTTTAGCAACTAAAATTGTTCCCTAGCTGGCCAGTTTATATATACACATATCACAGTATCAGGACATGTCCTCCAATCATCTGCCCAGTTGCTACAGCACCTATACATACAGGCCACATATTTTGTGAAGGAATACTTCTCTATCTGGGTGTTTATAGTTGGTAAATGCAAAGAGAATTTTCCTGCTTACATTGTGTCAGCTGTAAAGTTTGGTGGAAAAAAGGTGATGTAGGATTATTTTTCAGATTGTTCTAGGCCCCTTAACTCAAATGAAGGGAAATCCTAATACTTCACCAAGACATATCACAACAAAAAAATACAAAAAAATTGCATTCTTTCATCTTTGAGGGAAGGCCCCTCTCTGTTCCAGAATTACTGGGCACCCGTGCACAAAGCACAAAGCAACACCTTTGGTTGAGTTTGCTGTGGTGTGTGATTGGCCTCATAGAGACATATCAGAAGAACCGCTTACCAACTAGGAGCTTTGTTATTGTCAGGTCCTGGTAGCATTATGTTTGACTAAATATTCTGCTAAAAGTTTACCTAGCCTTAAAAGTTATTGGCTTAGTTATTACACTTTTCACTGCTCTCAATGGCCAACAGGGTACAACACATTATTGCAAGCTCTACAACTCTTAATGCAGTTTATACTGTATGCAAACACCTTAGAGAAGCTGCAACACATGCACTGAAATCAGCCTAAGAAAGAGCTATATAAAACTATCTTTAGCCATTAAACTAATATTAAATATATACGCCTAGGTGGAAGCATACCTTCTTAACTATCTTGCTACCTCACTGCATAACACACACACACACACACACACACTCACACACACACACACACACACACACACACACACACACACACACACAATTTCCTTCTATCCTTAGTCACCAGTGTACAGAAAGAATCAGTAGGACATGCCAAACAGTAAGTGCCAGTGGATTATAGCAGAGAATTGCAGGGGTAAGTACTGAAAGACCTTTTTAGGCTTCCTATGGGTTTTAGGGAATGAAGTAAAATTGGAAGGTCCTGGGGGAATATTCAGCTGACCTAAAGACTTTTCGGGCTGCTTTAACATTTGAATAGTTTTACTCATGATCATTGCACCTACTTTAGATAGAAAATTTCTTCGAGCGCAGTTGATACCTCCAATTAAGATCATGTTGGGCATAACTGGTCTTGGGAACTCAAATATGAAGTCATATCTCAAAAGCCAAACAGAAGCTCTGCGGAAAAGATCCATCTCCGTCACCTCTTTGTGCAGGAAATCAGAAGCCAAAAGCGCAAATGGAGCATAAAATTTGCGACAAAAAATATAGTCAGTACAACTTAATATAAAGTTGATCAATCTCTGGCTGAAGTTCATATGGTCTGTGTACATAGAAAAGAACCTTGGAACATAAGAAGAAGGGGCAGGAGACTGAGTAGCTTCCAAGTCTGCTCCAAAAAAAGCTCCCCTTATAAAAGCAACAGAAGGAATTGAAAGATGTTCCGCAATTATCTCTCCACATGGGTAAACTGGATCACTTAGCATAGCATCAAACTTGCAGTCTTCCAAATACTTGATGAGAGTATCATTTTGCAGTAGGCTCTTGCATTGAGCAACAACAAAGTTAGTTATATTAACTATTCGCTCATACATAAACTTCACATACTTTGGTAGAGGCTTGTAGTCAAGTATCTCATGACCGGTGTCCTTTACCAGTGAATCCATAAACTTCTTGGAGTAAGGTACAGAAAACCTTTGCACAGTTACATTATCCATATTTCTAATGTAAGTATGGACTTCAGGAACAACTAAAACAATCTGGTGACCTTTTTGGGACAACTTTTCCACCAGGTTACTCATGGCAAGCCAGGGACTTCCATCCTGTGGCATTACAAGTAACTTGCTGCTTTCATTTAGTCCAAAACAAATAAAGAAAAGAAGACTGAAGCAAGCATTGGGGAACAAAGCCCACGTCCTCATTGCTAGAGCCAGGCTGCAGAAATTCCCGTTTGCATAGATTGAATCGAAAGCCTTTCACAAAATGAACTTTAACCAAGTAAACATGATTTAGCATAAATCAGCTAATCCAGACTCAGATAACATAACCAGGGGAGTGTTTGATGGCACCATAGTTTAAACACTATATACGATACAACCTGAAAACTTAATATACAATGGGATGAAAAAACTTTCTATAATAAAAACTATTTTTTTCACCTAAAACCGGATCTGTGGAATGCAGAATGCTGGGTGTCTGGGTGTTTCACACCTGCTCTGACTCTTTGGTTGAATGGTGGAATGCATGGACTTCTGAGCATTGGCTCAATCACCAACTTTTTTATGGACCAATTAGCCCTAGAGCATGTGACCTGTAATTAAGTCACAAGCTAAACCACACCCCACACCATCACCCACAAACTAGTTTAAACTGTCCCACTTTGAGGACCCCAAAAATGGTCAGTTTAACCAAGACAAGTATAACCTTCCTGTTTTTAGCCAACTCAACTGCAATAAAGAAAAATGTCTGCTCACAGAATCAGCTTAATATACATCATATAGAATATAAGGCATATAAAGCATATGTGCAAATTCCCTTCTTGGAAGGCTGTACAGAAGTTTGTAACATGCACACACCTACGTAGCTCTATACAGAATGTTCAAGCTCTTTTATTTATTTTGGATACAGTGGGAAAATTTAGAACAAATTTATAATTACTTTCTTGCTCATGACTAGTGCTAAGCCAATCAGGGTTCTGTTTGGCTTGGCTAGGTAGTCCCTGGTATTCAGCATTCAACACTCCTAAATGCCAAATACCATTAAAGTCTCTGGGAGGGAAGTGCCCCCTTTTTCCTGGGTAACTAGCCCAGCACACCAGGCAAATGTACTGGTATCCAGTCGGTACCAGCTTCTATGCTTTTTAGGCCCAGGAGGTGATAGGTGCAATTAGGCAGGGATATTGGTGTAGCATTGTGCTAGGCAAAATCCCAAGAATCCACACCCCAAAAATAAAAGAAAGCCGACACAGCTGGGCCAAGGACCCCTAAGTTACTATACAAAGGGGACCAGAGGGGTGTCACATGTAGAGAACCTAGTATTTTATGCAGATCTCCACATCTGTGTTCTGAATACATTTATCAAATATCTACATTACATACAGTACATGCAATACATCTTTGGCAGGGAGGCTAGGTACATTGAATATAAAATAGTCAGTTTACAGCATGGAACATCAGGTTGGTGGCTGCAGCTAGAGAGCAAGGAGAAAGGGGCTTTGCCAGAGCTACCCACCCAGACAGTCATTCTAAGGCACTACTTGGAAGGACAGTATAATATTTACTATCACATAGTGTGCCATCTTACCATAGTGCAGTGTCAGATGAGAGTTGGGACTGTATATAAGGCAGAAACTAAGCCAGCCATATTGCTTCCGAGAACTCAATTGACATATCTGTATGTATTGTGTGAACTAAGGTGCCCAGGACAGGGGCCCAATTTGTAGAAGAGGGCCCAATAGAGGCCCATGAGTTTGGGGACCACTGGGGATACCATTGTTACCCTCTGGGCCAGTCAAGCCTTATATTTATTCACTGGAAGGACAAGTTTATTTAAAATCATAGTAGTGAGCAAACAAATCAAAAAACTTTCTATACATGACTTATCATTGTCAGTGTGTGAGCACACATGTTGTCTTGTGTATGTGTTCTTTCACTTTTCACCGAATTTAGTGAAAATATAAATAAGAACAACAAAAAAATTAAAGCCTAGTAGTGAAAATGTTACCAACCAAGCAATCAATCCCCTGTCAGGAGCTTAGCCTGGACAGCTTGTCTTTAACAAGGTAAGAAGTGGGACTGGGTGGTGGGTGCTCTTTTTTTTCTTTTTTCTTTTGCAGGGCTAGTGCAGGGTGCTCAGTCGGCAGTGCATAGAAGTAAGTGACAGTTCATTCTATTGAGGGAGGGCTGGTATTCTGAATGACACTCTATGTGGTGGCTAGCAGAGGACATGGTGCACCTTGCCAGTCTACCAGAAATGTCAGCAGCTATCTCTAAAGGTGAAGTGTCGTAAGGTTCTGTGGCAGCCAAGCTTCACTTTAAAGCAACACTGTGGTTTTACACCAGCACTGCCCAGATTGCTTAATGGAATAATCTTCTACAGTATAGATCCACAACTGTTCCTTCGGTCCAGCCACTTGCTAACCTTTTCCTAGGCAACCACACTAGGGCACATGCAAGTCGCACTGCCTTACCATTGGAATTAGCTTGACAAGGCTTGTATGCAATTTGGCATCCACACCAGGATACGCTCCTCCGATCCTACTGGGGTCCCCTTCCACCACTTCTAGAGCAATCAGTCCTAATATGGGAACACATCAAAGACCATGAATACCTCAACGAGCAGCTATCATTAACCAGCCTCCTTAAGAAGCATGGAAAATTGTCAAAATTCCAAAGTTTTCAAAGAGAGGTTCCTAAAGCTTGCTATGATAAAACTGTAGGTGGTCTTCTGGTACAGTTATGGTCATACTAGCTAATTATTTGTATACTCACTAATTTCATGTAAATATTCTGCACTATATGAATCTTGGTGTGAATAGAACACAATTCACCTACAATGTAAAAACCCTGTAATATACCCTGAAGTGCATAAAACATTATAACCTAGACCACTACTGTGTGGTATAGGCCTGACATTTAGGGCCTTATTTATCAAGCACATCTCCCAGACAATGCCATATTGGTGCAAAAAATAAAATGATCACTTTCTGTTTACACTGGAGCATGTTGCTGCACTTCCAAAATCACAATTACTAAGTAACATAAGAAGTGCAGAAACATGCTAAAAAAATTATAAATTAGATTTTGCACCACTCTAACTTGTATCGATGTGTTGTAGCCTGGCAAAAGTGCTTGATAAATCAGGCCCTTGTTCATATTCCATATTCAGAACTGATCACTGCAATAATCAACATGAAGTTGGAAGTGTTCCACTAGCCAGCTATTGGCTACAAAAGCTGACCCGGAAGTTAGGTGTGCAGTGCTGTTTTATCCCCATTATCACTGTGGCAGCCAATAAAATTACTTTACCAATTGATTTAACACATTAGGAAAATAAAGGCTTTACTAATGCATTGTAATTCATTGTACCTACTTGAGTTAAATACTATATATATGCTATACTTGTGGCCCAGATGAAGTAACGGGAGGTCCGTTACGAAACGCGTTGGCTGGCTGGGACGGGGTGAGGCGCTCGGCGCATGTCTGCCTGGTGAAGTACACATAGCACATGTTATGATTTACTGCACTGTTTTCTATGTCTTTTCCCCCTCGGTGTCTTCTTTAGGGTAGAGTGATACTGATAGCAGTGGATTGCACTTTACTGATGTATATTTGTATAAAATAGGATTGTATATAGGATAGTTTAGACACATTATATAAGCTGGTTGATATTGTATACTGATGTCTTTGAAGACAACACGGGGTTAATAATTGTATGTATATAGATGTATATAGGATAGTTTATACACATTATATAAGTTGGTTGATATTGTATATTGATGTTTTTGAAGATAACACGGGGTTAATAATTGTATGTATATAGATGTACTAGGCATACATGTGTTCTTGTAGTCCTCCCCCTCATGAGATGTGTGTTTTTAATTGTTTTTAAACTTTTTTTGTATTGGATGAATAATAAATTGAATATATTTTGTTATAAGAGTATGTGGTGGTGCCAGTTGTTTGGTTAGGCATTGTTTTGGGGTCTTGTGGGATCCCATGCTCTGGAGATACTTGAGTTAAATGATTTCTGAGAGCACAGTTAATGCCTCCAATTGCGATAATGTTGGGCATAATAGGTCTTGGAAATTCAAATATAAAGTCATATCTCAGAAGCCAAACAGAAACTCTGCTGAAAAGATCCATTACTGTTATCTCTTTGTGCAGGAAATCAGAAGCCAAAAGTGCAAATGGAGCATAAAAGTTGCGACACAAAATATAGTCAATAGAGCTTAATATAAAGTTTATGACCCTCTGGCTAAAGTTCATATGATCTGGGTATGTAGAAAGCAGCCTTGGCACATAAGAGGGAGGGACAGGGGACTGAGTTGCTTCCAGGTCTGCTCCAAAAAAAGCTCCCCTTACATAAGCGATAGAAGGAATTGAAAGATGTTCCGCAAGCATAGCATCAACCTTACAGTCTTCTAAATTCTTCATGAGGGTATCATTTTGCAGTAAATTCTTGCACAGAGCAACAACAAAGCCACTTATGTTCATGGTCCGCTCGTACATAAACTTAACATATTTTGGAAGAGGCTTGTAGTCTCATGACGGGTGTTCTTTATCAGTGAGTCCATAAACTCCTTGGTGTAAGGTACCGAAAAAGTCCTCATTGTTACATTATCCATTTTTTTATGTAAGTATGGACCTCAGGGACAACCAGAACAACCTTGTGACCTTTTTGGGACAACTTCTCTATCAGGTTACTCGTGGCAAACCGGGCACTTCCATCCGGTGGCATCACAAGAAGCCTGCTGCTTTCATTTCTTCAGCAAAAAGAAAAAAAGGATGTGCTCATCCAGTCAATATATAACAGTCAAGAGGTGCTAGAGGGGTGTGACCACACACCAAGCAACAAAGAAAGTTAACCCTCTGCACACTCATACTATTTAAAACCTAGCTAACACTTGTTAAAAACATGGACTGTTAGTTAACATATATTTCAATGAATGTAGAAGCGAGGTAGCCACGTCAAGGCCGTCCAACTAGTACCCCGTGTTAGCTAGGTTTTTCAATAGTATGAGTGTGCAGAGGGTTAACTCTTTGTTGCTTTCATTTAGTCCAAAAAGTATAAAGAAAAGAGGTCCACCACAATCCCGGGGGGAACAAAGTCCACATCTTCATTGTTGGAGAAAGGCTGAATCCGAATCCTTTTACCAAATGAACTTTAACCAAGTAAACATGATTTAGCATAAAGCTGCTAATACAAAGAATTCAGCCTCCAGAAACCAGGCTTTTGATGGCTTTAGATTAGTTAAAACACAATAGGATGAAAAAAAAACTTACAAAATACAATTATTTCTACCTAAAACCTGGCTGCTCAGTTGCAATAAAGATTTTTTTATATGTGGCAGCTCACAGAATATGCATCACATTCAATGTAAGTGTGGTTAACCATGTGAACACATTCCAACACCCTGGGGCTTCTTGGAAAGGCTGTATTGAGGAAACCCATACTTTACACACCCATAAAGTTCTATTAAAATGTTTCAAGCTCTTTTTTGTATACAGTGGGAAAGGGTTTGCAACAATACCTCTCAAATGTTTGCTGTTTCAGAAAGTTAGTAATGATGTGATTCTACTTTACAGATTTAACCTCATCAGCCTTCCCAGCTGCATTAAGCAGAGTCGGTAGAAGTGTTCAAACTCCAGCAAAAAAAATCTTTTACTGATTATATTTAATGTAACTTTAATAGGAAGAAGTTTAGAAATGTTAATCATGCATATGTTTTATGTTGTCTCGATATAAAGCCCTTGTTTATAAAAATCAGAGATAAGCAACAGCAGGGAGTTTTAGTGGTGAGAGATAATGATTTCTCCAATCTCCCCTTTGCCTTTTACTATGTATCTTCATGCTGTCCCAGTGCCCTTGGTTACAATGGCTGAAACTTACAGAAATTTAAAGGGAATGTCCAGGCAGATCCCAAAAAAACTATACTCACCTTCCATGCAGGTCCAGTGTTCCCCCACAGCCAGAGCAGCATTTTCCTTGATGCAATTCTAGGCACATGCCTAGGGGTGTTGCCACATGGGGGCGTTCCGTTCACAGCTGCAGCAGCACTAAAACGCTTTTTTTTTTTTAATCATTGATGGTCAGTGGAAATGGCTGGCAGCCACACAGGCACACATGTGGTAGCCTCCCTCACCTCGCCAGTGGGTCCGCCAGCCCGCTATGCTGCCACCACTGCCGCCAGCCCAACTCACATACAGGAAGATGTGGGAGTGACCTGCCCGGCTCCGTCCACCTGATGACACCACACGGTCCTCCCAGCACGATGACGTGATTGTGCCACAGGGGCTGCTTGCTCTTATACTTGCTACAGCCAAGTGAAATGTAATGGAGGAGCAGGCAGGGAGTTAGGGAAAGGGCAATGTATTGTTTTTTCATGCAAGTGTGCATGTGTGCCTATTGATGTTGTGTGTCTGTGCATGAATGGGGAGTGTGTGTGTAACATAGTAACATCGTAACATAGTATGTAAGGCTGAATAAAGACTTTAGTCCATCCAGTTCAGCCTGTTTAACTCCTTCCAGTGGTCTAGTAGCCATTGCTGGAAATTTTATTACATGCAAGGAAGGCATCAAGGCCACTTTTGAATGTTTTAACTGTATCCATCATTACTACCTCCTCTGGCAGCGAGTTTCATAGTCTCACAGCTCTTACAGAGAAGAATCCCCTCCTATGTCGGTGGAGAAAGCACCTTTCCTCTAACCTTAGTGGATGCCCTTGGGTTATAGTTACACTCCGGGGTATAAACAGATTGTGGGACAGATCTTTGTATTGACCCCGAATATATTTATACATAGTTATTAGATCACCCCTCAAGCGTCTTTTTTCTAAACTAAATAAACCTAACTTAGCCCCCGCACTCCTTTTATTAACTTTGTTGCCCTCCTTTGAACGCGCTCCAGTTCGGATATGTCCTTCTTAAGCACAGGTGCCCAGAACTGTAACAGTACATATGGGGTCTGACCAGTGACTTGTACAGGGGTAAAATTATGCTCTGGCCATGAGCACCTATGCCCCTCCTGATGCACCCCATGATCCTATTTATTTTGGCAGCAGCAGCCTGGCATTGATTACTACAGTTGAGCTTATTGTTAACTAAAACCCTTAGGTCCTTTTCCATTGTTGTTTTACCAAGTGTTTCTTTATTTAGTGTGTAATCATGACACAGATTTCTCCTTCCCATGTGCATAACCTTACATTTATCTGTGTTAAACTTAATTTGCCATTTAACTGCCCATACTTCCAGTTTATCTAAATCTGTTTGTAGCTGCCTGCTGTCCTCTTTTGTTTTACACAGCTTAGTACCATCTGCAAAGATTGAGACTTTACTGTTTAATCCATACCCAATGTCATTTATATATATATTGAAGCGAATTGGTCCCAGAACTGACCCTTGTGGTACTCCACTAGTAACAGTGACCCAATCTGAGTGTGTACCATTGATAACCACCCTCTGCTTCCGATCATTAAGCCAATTTCTCACCCATCTGCACACGTTTTCCCCCAGTCCAAGCATTCTCATCTTTTGTACCAGCTTTTTATGTGGCACAGTATTAAATGCTTTAGAAAAGTCAAGATATATGATATCCAATGACTCCCTTTGATCCAATCTTGAACTTACCTCCTCATAAAAGCTAATTAGGTTTGTCTGGCAGGAGCGATTCCTCATAAATCCATGCTGATATGGAGTAATAAGGTCATTTCCCCCAAGGTGCTCCAGGATAGTGGGCCTGATGCAGAGCCTCCTCTGAACTGCCCTTAAAACCTTCCGATTGTCCGGGGCTCCCGTTTGAATCGTGGCTCAAATGTGATGCAGAGCCTTCGTCGGAATGGCTCCCTAACTGATCCGTCAATTTCACTTTACTCGGAAAGCTTTTTTTGCTCTCTCGGGTGCCTTCAATTTGATCGGGGCTCCCGTTCACGTTCACACGGGCGGCCCGTTTTTCCCTGATTTGTCCTGCCTTTTTAAACGTACCTGCTTGGTTTCCGTCGTATTTGACCTTCCATTTTGGTGGTTTTAGCAAGTATACTTACATCTCCATGGCTCTTCAGTTGCCAATCTGGCTACACGCAAGCGCACATCCCTCAAACTCCATTGGAATATGGCCACAAATGCAAATTTGACACACATCTTTTTTTTTTTTTAGTTTTTTTGTGGGGGTTTCCTTGTCCTTAATGCATACCTTAATTATCTTGCAGTTCCTTCTTCCTTGTCCTTAATGCATACCTTAATCATCTTGCAGTTCCTTCTTCCTTGTCCTTAATGCATACCTTAATCATCTTGTAGTTCCTTCTTCCTTGTCCTTAATGCATACCTTAATCATCTTGTAGTTCCTTCTTCCTTGGCTTTAATGCATACCTTAATTGTTTGTGTTTTTTTCTGTTTTATTGTCCCATATCTAAACCTTTTGTGTGTCATGTAAATGTGTGCTGATGTTGTGTGATGGTACTTTTGCAGGAAAGACAACTCTCGAAATATTAATAATTATTTATTAATAAACTTTTTTGGTTTTGCTATAGTTGTGTTTTTTTGTAAAGATATTTGTTTAAACAAAAAAATTAAAAAAAAGGTGTGCATTGCAACAATAGAAAAGAGGGACAAATAGGTGAGCGGGGTAGGGTGGGAGGAAAGGACATTTGTAATGAGACTACATGCACATCCAACCTGTACTCTCATTAAAAAAGTCTGTGGAATACTACTTACATAAGAGGGCAAGAACATGACGCTATAGAGTACAATCACTTAACCCATTTAATTTGTAGCTCAATAATTAGGCTCCAAATATACTACGAATATATTTACCAAAGAGTGGGTTAAGGGAAAAAACACAGTCAGACAGGGTGCGTAACCAATACAAGTTTCAAACACATACCCAGTAGCCAGCCACCAAAAAGATCGGCTGATTTGAATCGCTCATGTAGGCAGGCATTCCTAGGCAGGGAAAGCCAGCAAAACGACTCCCAAAAACCAAATCAGGGCCAGCCAGTGCCTGCACATTTATGCTATGTCCCATCTTCCAATTCCTGCACACAGGCAATAAAAAAAAAATTAGGGAGACCCTGTAAAAAGGACCCCAAAAAAAAAACCCTAAAATATATCACATACTCATGCCATCGATGTCCAAAGGCGTGCGGTGCAGCCTGGTTTCTGCCATACTCAGCAGGACAAGACCGCGGAGCTGGCGCCGCTGATGTGCTCCAACAGAGGACTGCATATTATTGCCCGAGTGCAAATACGGCTGCTCTGACTTGCCGTAAGTGAAGGCTCTGCATCACTGAAAAAAAACGGACCAATGAACGAGGGGTCCGTTTTCCCGGGAAACAGCCTCGTGCGAGCCGACAATCGGAAAGGTGGCTGAGCGCACACCTGAACGCATAAGGGCACACTAAAATCAACGTAGCACCCTTTCCTGACCCGATCAAAGCCCAAAACCAACGGAAAAACGCACGGGGGAGCTGAACGGGGAGGCTCTGCATCAAGCCAAGTATCCCTTAAGAAACCTTCAAACAGCTTGCCCACCATAGATGTTAAGCTTACCGGTCTGTAGTTCCTAGGTTCCCCCCTAGATCCCTTTTTGAATATTGGCACCACATTTGCCAAGCGCCAATCCCTCGGAACAGACCCTGTAGTTATTGAGTCCACAAATATTAGAAATAACGGCTTGTCTATTACTGTACATAACTTTCTTTAAAACACAAGGATGTATGTCATCTGGTCCCGGTGATTTATCGATTTTTATGTGCTTGAGACGGTGCTGGACTTCTTCCTTGGTTAGACCAGTGACATTTAATGGATTCCTTTGAAAGTATCCCATTTATTGTCCATGCTTTTGTTTTTAAGGACAATTTCCCAGTCAATGCAGTTTAGGGCATCTTTAAGTTGGTCAAACTTTGCCTTTTTGAAGTTCCGCATTTTTGTGGCTCCTTGATAAGGCACCCTAGTGACTGCTAAGTGGAAATTAATGATATTATGATCACTGTGTCACGCTCAGGGTACTCTAAAGTCACGCTCAGGGTACTCTAAAGTCACGCTCAGGTAACTCCAGCCCTCCAGGTAAGCCCTCAACCTGTAGGAGCCCCCGCTTGCCGGGACGCAGTATACGCCTGCCCGGGAACGGTTGCACCCAGGACTTCAATGGCTCAAAGGATGGGAGCTTACTGGTTGGAGGTCTGGAGAACCAATAATGAAGAGCGGAATCAGAGCAAGTCCAGTTTGTTGGAGCAGGTTTCACTAGGAAGTCCAAAGACAGGCCAGAGGTAACCACCGGGTAAGCAGAGATCGCAGCGGTACAATAGGATGAGGCAGCTCGAGGTAAGGGTACGAAGCAGGGGTCGGCAACGGAGATCAGACAGAGAATGTTCGGTTCAGGCAGGGGTCGGCAACGGAGATCAGAGAATGGTCGGTTCAGGCAGGGGTCGGCAACGGAGATCAGACAGATAATGGTCGGTTCAGGCAGGGGTCGGCAACGAAGATCAATCAGAGTATAATTCAAGAGACAAACTAGGTACAAGGCGCTATCACAGGCACTGAGTGAATGATGGGGTAAAGCTTTATAGGGACCAGACATGATTGGAGAGAGCGTGATTGGTGCAACTTTGAACTCAGTAAAGAGTGGCCCAGAACCAAAGCCCAAAAATCCTTTACCTGGGCTCATTGGCCCAACCCCCACCTAGGGGCGTTTAGCCCCAAATACTTAGGGCTCATTGGCAGGGACTGCTGTGGCCGGCCGCCCAGAGACAGCGCTGGAACGGGGCCAAGGTAAGCGAGTTCTGACACACTGCTTCCAAGGTGTCCCCAATCTGTACCTTTATTACTTTGTCTGGTACATTGGTTAGTATTGGGTCCAATATGACTTTCCCCCTTGTTGGAGCTTGTACTTGTTGGGAAAGGTAGCCATCTTTTGTTTTAGATAAAAAACTATTACTTACTTCTATGTGAACCACATGTTTCAGCATCCCAGTCTATATCTGGGTAGTTAAAGTCCCCCATAATCACTACCTCATTTAGTTTAGCGGCTATATCTATTTGCCTTAGCATCATATTTTCTGTGGATTCGGATATATCTAGAGGTTTGTAGCAAACCCCATCAGTATTTTATTTTTGTTTCTTCCTCCATGTATTTCTACCCATACAGACTCCACATGGTCATTCCCCTCACATATATCCTCCCGCAAAGCGGGCTGTAGAGAGCATTTTACATTTAAGCACACTCCACCCCCTTTGCGTTTGTTACGGTCCCTCCTAAATACACAGTAGCCCTGTAGGTTTACTACCCAGTCATAGCTCTCATCCAGCCAGGTCTCTGTTACCGCCACTATGTCATATTGTTCTTCTGTTATTATCAGTTCTAGTTCATCCATTTTATTAGTCAAGCTTCTAGCATTTGTAAGCATGCATTTCAAATGCTTATGATAATTTTGAAAATTTTGTATATTGGCCTCTCCCCCCTGTCCACTCCCAGTTTCATGTCTACACCCACTGTCACTTTCTTTCCTACCTTCCCATTTGTAACTGCTTTTACCCTCCCCCCAGTGCTTAGTTTAAACACTCCTCCAACCTTTTAGCCATTCTCTCCCCAGAACAGATGCACCCTCCCCATTGAGGTGCAACCCATCCCTGCCAAAGAACCTGTAGCCCACTGTGAAATCGGCCCAGTGCTCCAAGTCCCTGAAATCATTTTTAAGGACCTTCCACCTACTTCTTCCTATGTCATTTGTGCCAATATGCACCATGACGGCCGGGTTCATGCTAGCCCCTCCCAATAATCTGTCAGCCCGCTGCGCTACATGCCGTACTCTTGCCCCCCGAAGGCAACACACTGTTCGGCAATCCCAGTCTTTGTGACAGATTGCCCTGTCTGTTCCCCTAATAATAGAGTCACCCACTACCAGCACCTGTCTTGCCTGCCCTGTTCTCCCATTTCCCTTCCCTGTCTTACTGGAGCCAACAGATGTGTCTTGCCGCAGCTGTGCCATCCCTGAGTTAACATCCTCCCAATCTGCCAACCGAGCAAACTTGTTTGGAGGTGCCTGTTCAGGGCTAGCTTCCCTGTAACTTTTACCTCTACCCCGCCTTCTAACTGTTATCCAGCTAGCTGCCTCATTTTCCTGCTTTTCCTCCCCCCCCTATCCTAACACCCTCCTCCTCCCCTAACCCATGGAGTGCTAGATCTGTGAGATCCAGACTCTTTTCCATGGCAACAATGTCTCTAAGTGTTGCCAATTGCTTATTTAGATCATGAATGACGGCTTCCAAAACAGCAATTCGCAGACATCCGGGGCATAAATATCCACCATCGACCGATTGATCATAAAGTGCATACATAGCACAAGATGTACCCTGGATAGCATTGTTAGGCATAGAACCCATTGTATCAATTTTTTGGAACGCCGAGTGAAGAATTTACAACACTTAAAATAACAAAATAAAAAAATCAAAGGTAGATACTTACAGCTTCAGCACTTCTGCTTGTAACTTCTGCTTTTAACTCCTGCTTTAACTCACCACTTACCAAGCAGCCACTTACAGAGTCAGCCTCCAGGAGCAAGCTCCACGAGCTGTACAATGGCTTATAACACACCTGCTTCAATTAGGCCTCAGCAGAAATCCAGGAGAGACAGAGTGAAAAAAAAAAATAAAACATCTACAGTTTGTTATATTTTACTTACCAAATGAGCCCAGTTTCCCAAAGCTTACCACAGGAGTTCCTCCTTTAGCTCACCACTTACCAAGCCGCCACTTACAGAGTCAGCCTCCAGGAGCCATGTTATGTGTGTGCATGAAGGATCAATTACACAAAAAGACTAAGCACTACCTAAATGATCCAAATGACTGGTGCAGACGAGGGGGACCTAGAATCATACACAAAACCAAAGAATGGGCCCCCAAGCAGCCCACAGTACCCCACTGAGACAACAGTGGCGCACTCAGTAAACTAAAATTCAATGAGTTTTATTAATACAGCTAACAATGCCACAAAAATACATGACACATAAACATACCAGACAAGCTAAAAAAACATATGACAAACTCTTTTGGTAATGCCTGCTCTTATATGAATATCCAAATATACAACACTAATACCCAATTAATAAATAAACCACTGCACAAAATGCCGATGTGCTCCAGAAGTGTATGTGCCAATTAATAAATGAACAACTTATGAAAATAAAGAGGTGGGCGCTATGTAATGGGTCAGGTCTATGCCCAAGAACCGCTGACCACCAATATAAAAGTGAGAACTAGATAGGCACATAGCAAAAGCCCACAAGTGACAAAAATAGAGAGCAGCCAAAGTAAAAAAAAATCATATCACCATATTAACTGAGCTGCAGCCATCAACAGAGCAAATCCAGACCGACGAGTTGCATGGCCACCTGCTGCCATGTGGTTTAAAAGGAGGACCAAGGCATTATGGCGGGCACATCCTGATGAGGTGGTATGTTTCTACCACGCAACGTATTGGTGTGGATTCACTGTTTTAAACCCCCTAGATTGCCCACACAACTCACCTTTCTGCTGTTTCCATGGCACATGCGCTGGCTCTCATCCAATCAGCACTTTATGCCGTGCATACTAATGCATGGCGTAAAGTATTTTTTGGAGTAAGCTGGGCATAAGGAAAGGGGAACAGTAGCATCCCCAGTCTCCCTGTAGTCTGAAAGGCTGAGCGGTAGAGCGCGTCTCTTCTACAGGGTTGCGACCACAGGAAAGTTGACTGTGGGCCACAAGCGGGGGTGTCACATAGTGAGGCATCCTGAATTGGGTCAGAAGTCTTGTAGACTTCAGGGCTAGCTTAGGCCGGTATAGGACTCCGCACAACCTTCTTGTGGGCTTCATTGATAAAGAAAGTGGACTGATTTGGTCCTTGCAGAATTGAGGTGGGATTTAGACCTCCTTGGAAGGAAAAAAGTGTATATTTAAAGAAGAACAACACTCGGGCTTTGTTTTTCCTCTATTGACATACCAATTTTGGATGCCCCTCCCCTCTGTGTGAAATCCCCCAGATCTCTGTAATCTCACATTTCCTGCGATCCCACAGCACATGAATTGGCCACTCTGCCAATCGGTGGTGCGTATTCCATTTTGATTTTTTATTCTCCGCAGACCATCGGTGCTAGTCTTGTGCTCAGCAGCTCGCTACTGGTTGCAAGATTAAAGCGGAATTTCAGTAGTTGCCTGCTATTCCACCTTTCTTCCCCCTTCTTGATGCCCCATGCCCTCTTCTTGGTGCTCCATGCCCTCTTCTTGGTGCTCCATGCCCTCTTCTTGGTGCTCCATGCACTCTTCTTGCTGCCTGACATTCCTCCTTTCTTCCCCCGTCTTGATGCCCCATGCCCTCTTCTTGCTACCTGACATTCCTCCTTTCTTCCCCCTTCTTGGTGCCCCATGCCCTCTTCTTGCTGCCTGACATTCCTCCTTTCTTCCCTCTTCTTGGTGCCCCATGCCCTCTTCTTGGTGCCCCATGCCCTCTTCTTGCTGCCTGACAATCCTCCTAAATTATATTTTTCACTGCTCTAACTTTTACCAATGTGTCATAGTCTGGCCCTTATTTCCATGTTCAGAATTGATCACTGCCAATCAGCATGAAGTTGGAACTGTTCCACTAGCCAGCTATTGGCTACAAAAGCTGACCTGGAAGTTAGGTGTGCTGTGCTGTTTTTATCCTCATTATCACTGTGGCAGCCAATAAAATAGTTGCTTAACCAACTTATTTAACACATTAGGAAAATAAAAGCTTTACTAATGCATTGTAATTCATTGTACCTACTTGAGTTAAATGATTTCTGTGAGCACAGTTGATGCCTCCAATTGCGATCATGTTGGGCATAATAGGTCTTGGAAATTCAAATATAAAGTCATATCTCAGAAGCCAAACAGAAACTCTGCTGAAAAGATCCATTACTGTTATCTCTTTGTGCAGGAAATCAGAAGCCAAAAGTGCAAATGGAGCATAAAAATTGCGACACAAAATATAGTCAGTATAGCTTAATATAAAGTTTATGACCCTCTGGCTAAAGTTCATATGATCTGTGTATGTAGAAAGCAGCCTTGGCACATAAGAGGGAGGGGCAGGGGACTGAGTTGCTTCCAGGTCTGCTCCAAAAAAAGCTCCCCTTACATAAGCGATAGAAGGAATTGAAAGATGTTCAGCGATGATCTCTCCACATGGGAAGGCTGGGTCACTCAACATAGCATCAAACTTACAATCTTCTAAATACTTCATGAGGGTATCATTTTGCAGTAATTCCTTGCACAGAGCAACAACAAAGCCACTTATGTTCATGGTCCGCTCGTACATAAACTTAATATATTTTGGAAGAGGCTTGTAGTCCAGTATCTCATGACCGGTGTTCTTTATCAGTGATTCCATAAACTCCTTGGTGTAAGGTACCGAAAAAGTCCTCATTGTTACATTATCCATTTTTTTAATGTAAGTATGGACCTCAGGGACAACCAGAACAACCTGGTGACCTTTTTGGGACAACTTCTCTATCAGGTTACTCATGGCAAACCAGGGACTTCCATCCGGTGGCATCACAAGAAGCTTGCTGCTTTCATTTTGTCCAAAAAGTATAAAGAAAAGAAGTCCACCGCAAGCCGAGGGGAACAAAGCCCACATCTTCATCACTGCAGCCAGGCTGCAAAAAATCCTGTGAGCGTAGACTGAATCCAAATCCTTTTATCAAATGAACTTTAACCAAGTAAACATGATTTAGCATAAAGCTGCTAATACAAAGAATTCAGCCTCTAGACACCAGGCTTTTGATGGCACTTTAGTTTAAGCGCTCTGTGCAGGGAGGGCGCTGACACCCAGCGGGACATGTTTTAGCAAGTTTTAAAGCTAATACCTTACAGGCACAGGAATGTCTCAGGAGTTAAAACAATCTACAATAGGATGAAAAAAAGACTTACATAATACAATTATTTCTACCTAAAACCCGATCTGTGGAATACTTTCTACAACTTAAATGCATTGTTTTAAGCTGCTCAGTTGCAATGAAGATTATTTTTTTTTTTATGTGGCAGCTCACAGAATATGCATCACATACAATGTACGTGTATTTAAGCATGTGAAGACATTCCAACACCCTGGGGCTCCTTGGAAAGGCTGTATTGAAGAAACCCATACTTTACACACCCATAAAGCTCTATTCAAAGGTTTCAAGCTCTTTTTGTATACAGTGGGAAAGGGTTTGCAACAATACCTCTCAAATGCTTCTAGTTTGCTGTTTCAGAGTTTCAAGTTAGAAAGTATGTGATTCTACTTTACAGATTTAACCTCATCAGCCTTCCCAGCTGCAATAAGCAGACAGGGAATTGCAGAACAGAAAAATAAAGAAGGAGCTATGGAGTCGGGGCCAGTTTTGTCTGGAGTCAGTCGGTAGAAGTGTTCAGACTACAGCAAAAAAAAAACTTTTATCGATTATATTTAAAGTAACTTTAATAGGAAGAAGTTTAGAAATGTTAATCATGCATATGTTTTATGTTCTTTCAATCTAAAGCCCTTGTTTATAAAAATCAGAGATAAGCAACAGAAGGGGGTTTTAGTGGTGAGAGATAATGATTTCTCCAATCTCCCCTTTGCCTTTTACTATGTGTCTTCATGCTGTCTCAGTGCCCTTGGTTACAATGGCTGAAACTTACAGAAATTTAAAGGGAATGTCCAGGCAGATCCCCCCAAAAAAACCTCACCTTCCATGCAGGTCCAGTGTTCCCCCACAGCCAGAGCCGTATTTTCCTTGATGCAATCCTAGGCACATACCTAGGGGTGTTGCCACATGGGGGCGTTCTGTTCACAGCTGCAGCAGTGAGCGCAGGCACACATGTAGTGATGGTCTACTTTTTTTTTTAAATCATTGATGGCCAGTGGAAATGGCTGGCAGCAACACAGGCACACATGTGGTAGCCTCCCTCACCTCGCCAGTGGGTCCGCCAGCCCGCTATGCTGCCACCACTGCCACCAGTCCAACTCACATACAGGAAGATGTGGGATCAGCCTGCCAGGCTCTGCCCACCTGATGACACCCCGCGGTCATCCCAGCACGATGACATGTGATTGTGCCACAGGAGCTGCTCACTCTTTCGCTCGCTACAGCCAATTAAAATGTAATGGAGGAGCAGGCAGGGAGTAAGGGAAAGGGCAATGTATTGTTTTTTTTTTTTGTTTCAAGCGTGCATGTGTGTCTATTAATGATGTGTGTCTGTGCATGTGTATGTGTGTGCATACTGCCGCACTCAGTAAACTAAAATTTCATTGAGTTTTATTAATACATCTAACAAAAATACATGACACAAAAGCATACCAGACAAGCTAAAAACATATATGACAAACAGCTCTGTTGGTAATGCCTGCTCTAATATGAATATCCAAATATACAACACTAATACCCAATTAATAAATAAACCACTGCACAAAATGCCGATGTGCTCCAGAAGTGTATGTGCCAATTAATAAATGAACAACCTAATAAAGAGGTGGGCGCTATGTAATGGGTCAGGTCTATGCCCAAGAACCGCTGACCACCAATATAAAAGTGAGAACTAGATAGGCAAATAGCCTGAAAGGCTAAGCGGTAGAGCGCGTCTCTTCTGCAGGGTTGCATCCACAGGAAAGGTGACTGTGGGGGGTGGACAGAAAGTGGACAGATTAGGTCCTTGCAGAATTGCTGTGGGGTTTAGACCTTCTTTGAAGGAAAAACATTTATATTTAAAGAAGAACAACACTCAGGCTTTGTTCTTCCTCTATTGACAATCCCAATTTTGGATGCCCCTCCCCTCTGTGTGAAATCCCGCAGATCTCTGTAATCTCACATTTCCTGCGATCCCACGGTACATGAACAGGCCACTCTGCTAATTCAGTATTCCATTTTGATTTTTTATTCTCCGCAGACCATCGGTGCTAGTCTTGTGCTCAGCAACTCTCTACTGGTTGCAAGATTAAAGCGGAATTTCAGTAGTTGTCTGCTATTCCTCCTTTCTTCCCCCTTCTTGATGCCCCATGCCCTCTTCTTGCTGCCTGACATTCCTCCTTTCTTCCCCCGTCTTGATGCCCCATGCCCTCTTCTTACTGCCTGACATTCCTCCTTTCTTCCCCCTTCTTGGTGCCCCATGCCCTCTTCTTGCTGCCTGACATTCCTCTTTTCTTTCCCCTTCTTGATGCCCCATGCCCTCTTCTTACTGCCTGACATTCCTCCTTTCTTCCCCCTTCTTGGTGCCCCATGCCCTCTTCTTGCTGCCTGACATTCCTCTTTTCTTTCCCCTTGTTGATGCCCTATGCCCTCTTCTTGCTGCCTGACATTCCTCCTTTCATCCCCCCCCCCCCTTGATGCCCTATGCCCTCTTCTTGCTGCCTGACATTCCTCCTTTCCCCCCCCCCCTTGGTGCCCCATGCCCTCTTCTTGCTGCCTGGCATTCCTCCTTTCTTCCCCCGTCTTGATGCCCCATGCCCTCTTCTTGCTGCCTGACATTCCTCCTTTCTTCCCCCGTCTTGATGCCCCATGCCTTCTTCTTGCTGCCTGACATTCCTCCTTCCTTCCCCCTTCTTGGTGCCCCATGCCCTCTTCTTGCTGCCCGACACTCCTTCTTTCTTCCCCCTTCTTGGTGCTCCATGCCTGACAATCTTCCTTTCTTCCCCCTTCTTGGTGCTCTATGCCCTCCTATACGTACAACAATAGTATAAGAGTAGTTTTTTAGGCCAACCCATTTCAGAAACCTCTTACATCGTAGGGTAAGAATACTAGAGCTACATTTCACCACTTGCAAACTAAGCAAGAGAATTAGGTATCTACTCACCTGATCGACTTCACTGTTCTTTGCACAGCTATGACCTCCAATAAATGCCATATTTGGCATGAAAGGTTTAGCAGACTCCATAACAAAGTCATATTTGTAGAGCCAAATATCAGCCTGGCTGATAACATCAAGAAACATCACGTCTTTATGTAGATATTGAGAGGCCAGTCTAGTGTATTCCAGATTGATCTGCCGGCAGGCTAAGACCTCTAAAGACTGAATAAGCAGATTCTTCATCTGCGGCAAGAAACCCCTCTTCCTATCTTCATAATATGAGCCTGGGCACTTGGTGGCCTTTTTATCCCAGTCACAGGGAATCTTTGGTAAAACATAAATGGATCGGAGATGGAAGCGCTCAGCTAGAATTGGACCACAAGGAAAAAAGGGATCCATGACAGCAACATCAAAAGATTTATTTTCCAAGTAACCAAGTACCATTTTATCAGCCAGGAGATCCAGACAGGTACGAGACCAAACTGATGCAGTATACTTTATTCTTTTATACTCTGAGCTAATATCACTTAGCAAGCTGTCCATTAGTGACTGGTCGGTGACTGGTTCCATATCTAAGCTGAGCCCAGATTCCAGGACAGGGGCAGTGAACACCTGCACAGTTATTCCCTCAGTGAAGCCTGCAACCTTCATGCTCCTGGGAATAACCAACACTATCTTGTGTCCTTTTCCTTGTAATTTTTCCTCTATAGGGTGCATGTAAATCCAAGTGTCCGTATCCTGTGCAATAAACAGTACATTCCCACTTTCTACGGAGGTAGGTAGAAAGGCAATAATCCAGAAGATTGGGAGCACAAAACTAACAGCCACCATGTCTGCATAAATCAGTTGCTACCAGCAAAACGTCTAACCAACAGTTGGCTTTATATTTAGATTTCGGTGAGTCACATAACAGTCACAATAACCTGTGCCTATCGCTTAAGCAACAATCACACCCTTTTCTGCCAACAATTCATTAAGCTTACTATAGAAAGTCAAATAAAGTGTTATTTATTGCAATTTGAAACCTTAAACAAATAACACTGATGTATCTAATCAAAAAGCAAAGACTGCGTGACAAGTAAAGAAAGAAAACTAAAGGTAGTAAGCCACTCATGTTCCACAATTTTTCTATTTTTATGTGGAATAGTGTGAATTACAATCCAACTCTACATACTGTTTTCAATATAGTATTAGTTTTATGGCATATGACATACAGGCGGAAGACCAGTCTTAATATGAGGTATCAGCATGCCACCCACCTAAAAAGTCCAAACTAATTGCTAAATCGCCTGACTTTGGAGTTTTTGCATATTTTATGCCCTTGAGCTAAATTATAAGCACATAAAATACTCAAGAAAGGCAAACTGAATTGGTCGAGAGTACATTCGCAACTTTCAGAGTCAGGAATTATGGAGGAATATATTCTCACCTGGTGCTGAATCAATCCTGCAGAGCCCCGTTTTTCCTTGCATTCCCCAGTTCAACAGCTCAGAAGGTGGAAGTAAAGCTGTAGATCATTGCTCCCACCAGAGAATCAGGGACGCAATTGCTGTGTAGGTAAGCTTTTTTTATTTTAAAACCCTTGTAGCGATCACCCTTATCGCCGGAGGGCTTCATCGCCCGAGACGTCCTTTTCCCAATCGTAAGAGGTGCTGCTGGAATTCCAGAGTCGTCCGTGAGGAAACAGGAACAGCCCTTACAAGGGCTAGTGAATTGTAATATAGCGTTTCCCCCAATAAGAGACAGAACTTCAGTATTGAGGGTGAAGGTGAAGTGAACTTTATTAGTGCCACACTGGGCCTTATATGCAAGCCTCCATGCAAGGGGACCTCCCCCATGGACCTGATGGAGGACTGCATGACAAATACACAGACCAATGGGAGCAGGGCACACAATCCCTCAACTCTGCCGGTGACACAATCAGCAACACAATAGACGTCTGTAACACAATCAATCAGAACAATGGCAGTCTGTGACACAATCAATCAGAACAATGCCATTGTCTGTGACGTAATCAATCAACACAATGGCAGTCTGTAACATGCTTAAGAAAAGGAAAGTAATGAACCTGTGTAAAGTCCAAAGGGGCAGAGAGTCTGTCACAATGCCCCCTTTTTGTGGAACACCCGGCAGACCTGGATTGACCCTGTTCGGGTTAACGTGGGGCTGTCCGGACTCTTGTTATGGGCAGAGTTCTGTTTGCCGGGATAATCCATCTGCATTACCGTTTTGTCTACCGGGCCTGTATTGGATTGTAAAATTATATGGCTGCAGGGCCAGGTCCAAACACTGGGATATTGTAGCGTTGGTGAGTTCAGCACCAAAGTCCTTGGTTGGATGTGTGCACAGGTGCTTTGCTTTCTTATAGCTGGTCCAAGTTTCAATCTCTTTCCATGGAAGCTGATCGGAGAATCCACAATCTTCTGCATATCTACATCATCGTAAAAGGAGACAAAACCATAACCCTTAGAAACGCCAGAGGCATCCCTAATAATTTTGACCTTCTTTACAGCGCCATACTTTGAAAATAAATCCTTAATTTCAGGCTGATCAATCCGACGATCAATGCCCCCAACAAAAATAGTGTTTGGCATACGTTTCCCTTCTGGAAGGACGTAACCTGATGGCTGATCCTCTTCTTGGCTTCTTGTAACAGACATGACGTGATGCAGACGAAACCCCTGGGTCTCCCCGACCAGTGGGCTGGAGTCGGCAGCTCGGCCTGGAGCCCGGGTTGTAACAGGGTTGATGCTGGCTGGCAAAGAGGTAGCGTAGGCAGAAGTCATTGGTCCTAGATCATTTCCCAATAGTACTTCTGCGGGTAAGTTGTCCATAAGTCCCACATGTACCCTGCCAGATCCAGCACCCCAGTCAAGATGTACTCGGGCAGTGGGGAGTCGAAACACAGCTCCTCCCGCCACCCTTACTGCAACGGTGTGTCCGGTGCGGTCTTTGTTCTTGACCAAATGAGGTTGGAGCAAGGTAAGCGTGGCTCCGGTGTCGCGTAATCCTTGCGCGGTGCGCCCATTGACTCGTACCTCCTGGCGATGGTGCTGTCGGTTGTCTTGGATGGCCGCTTGTACGGGATCAGCTTCATACAGTACCCCCAGATACTCTTCCGAACTGCTCTCAGCTTCCAAACAGTGTGCCGCAGGAGTACGGGAAGTGGAAGGTTGTTTTTGCCTCCACGTGTTTCGGGGAGGCTCTAGGGCGCAATCCCTGCGATAATGTCCCCGTTGTTTGCAACGATGGCACTGAACTGTGGAGAGGTTCGGTTGCTGCGCTGGCCTATGTGGCCCAGAGTCACGAGCTGGCGCTGAAGCCACAGGTGCTTGAAATTTGATGGGAGGTGGGGGTTTTGGAGCGGAGTGTTCTGTCCGGCGAGCATCGGTGTACTCGTCGGCTAGACGAGCAGCCTCAGGTAGCGTTAGAGGCCTCCGGTCACGTACCCACTCTCTTAGCTCTGGTTGCAGGGCATTGAGAAAATGTTCTAGTAAAAACAACTGTAGTACATCCTCAGCGGTCGTGGCTTTGCATCCAGTGACCCAGTGTGATGCTGTACGATGGAGGCGACATGCCCACTCTGTGTAAGAATCCCCTCCCTTCTTTTGGGATTCCCGAAATCGTCGCCTGTAGGCCTCCGGGGTGACAGCGTACCGGGCTAACAAAGCCTCCTTTACCAGATGGTAGTGTGGTAAGTCCGCATCAGAGATGGCCCGGAAAGCATCGGAAGCTTTCAAAATCGGCACTGCCGTTCAAAATCGTCAATCTCGTCGTCACTTTCCTGGAAGGACTTAAATGCTGCAAATGGAATCTTTCTCCCCCCCCGTGTAACTGAGGCTGAGAGGCTGCTGGGTTGAAAGTCGCCGATCTTCCCTTCGCTTACTGGCCTCTGCCTCCGCTGCGGCGAAGACTCGGTCGATCAGTTCCTGTGATGGATTCGGGCCATAGACCGACAATCTGTTCCGAACCGCTTGAACGAGAGCAGCGTCTTCATCGATCTCTATATTGGTTTCGGTCCTCACTGCTGCACGATCCATTTCGATCAGCTCGGCTATCAGTTCCTGACGTGGGCGGTTGCTAGCTGACCTTCCCCGGCTCTCGAGTAGATCCTTCAGGGTCAGCCTTTTCAACTTGTCCTACTGACTCTCCATCAGGGTAGCACTCTCTCTGGGTAGAAAGGACCATCCGACCGCTTGCCACCAATTGTAGAGATCACCCTTATCGCCGGAGGGCTTCACCGCCCGAGACGTCCTTTTCCCAATCATAAGAGGTGCTGCTGGAATTCCAGAGTCGTCTGTGAGGAAACAGGAACCGCCCTTACAAGGGCTAGTGAATTGTAATATAGCGTTTCCCCCAATAAGAGACAGAACTTCAGTATTGAGGGTGAAGGTGAAGTGAACTTTATTAGTGCCACACTGGGCCTTATATACAAGCCTCCATGCAAGGGGACCTCCCCCATGGACCTGATGGAGGACTGCATGACAAATACACAGACCAATGGGAGCAGGGCACACAATCCCTCAACTCTGCCGGTGACGCAATCAGCAACACAATAGACGTCTGTAACACAATCAATCAGAACAGCGGCAGTCTGTGACACAATCAATCAGAACAATGCCATTGTCTGTGACGTAATCAATCAACACAATGGCAGTCTGTAACATGCTTAAGAAAAGGAAAGTAATGAACCTGTGTAAAGTCCAAAGGGGCAGAGAGTCTGTCACAACCCTAAATCAGGCTTAGCACTCTGGAAGGGGCAGAAATATTAGTCACTTTGCTTGGACTGCTGCCTTAAAGTTATACTAAAGGCAAACCCGACTGTTGCACTGTAGTTCCTAAGTTATTGGTAAAAATAGAAAAGCTTTGGAGAGATATGTTGCAGGATCAGATTGTCTGCAGCCTGTATAGTGTGGCAGGATGAAGGGGGTGTCTGACCTGTGGCAAGGCTGGCAAATGAAGGCATACACAGCAATACAGGGTGGCTGATTGCTGGCAGCCTAATCAAAGACTGGAGCTAGACTTTACAACACTGAGAGCTGTGAACGTTCATGTGGAAGAGAGAGGAGGGCAGGGATTCAGAGCTGCAGAGATAGGCAGCCAATCAGGACATTTGGGGAGGGAATGGGAGGTGTTTATGCTTTCAGTCCACAAAAAAGTTGATTGAGGTGGAGACTGAAAGCAGAATGAGGAAGTGATTTACTAACTAAGCAGACCGACATAGCAAGAAGGAGAGAGCTGGAGGGATTTAATGTAAGGTAAGCTGATATTTATTTTTTAACTTTTGATTTGCCAGTCACTTTAGGCATTCATTTATGCCTGCTCTAGGCAAACAGTAAATCTAGAGATCTGTGCACCCAACGATTTTTGCGGTACGCACTTGCCTCAGTCTAACCAGACATGGTCACCTAATAGTGCCGTCTCCAACATCATGCAGGGACGGTTATAGCCTAGAGGTAAGGGAGCGGACTTCTGAGGAAGTGGGTTGCAGGTTCAAATCCCAGTCTTGGGCATGTGTACACGTACTGCAAGGATGGGTTACATTTGGAGGAAGAACTTCTATGTGTGCAAGCATTTCAAAAAAGAATATAAACTTTCTATGCAAAGAAACAAATACACATGCCCAGCACAGGGGTTATTCTGAAGAAGAAATAAGGTATAACGTCTTTCAAACTTAACATCCCAGATTTGCTACCTTCTGAACGATTTGTTCTTTTTTGGGGCTAACCTACTTCTTCTAGACTGACCCTTACATATGTTACATATAAATATCTCTAGAGAGTAGGGATATTTACCCTGGTCCAAACCACTTGAAAGTTAGATATTATATGGTTACAAGTCACATAGCCCATATAAATTTCTTTCTCATGTTTTTTTTTTTCCTTAGGGCAATTCAGCCCCATTTTAAGCAGTGGCATATATTTTAAAAATTGCACAGCTAAAAATAGTGCCAAGTTGCACTAAGGAAAAAAAACATTATACATTTTTTAAAGTGAGAAAAAAAAATGTGGTAAATCAGCCTTATAGGCCCAAATCAGTTTCCTCCATATATAGGCTGTACGTTTCTTTGCCCATTGTGCACTATTTATTGCTTCCAGCATTAAATGTTACTGTCCTCTTGTATGTCAACAGCACCATGATATACTTTTTCCAGTTTCAGGGAGGTATGCCTACAGAATTATTTCCAGTATTTCCATGCTGGTGAAAAAGGTTGCCAAGCGTTCCTCCAGAGCTGTGCTTCCTCTCAACTCAGTGCGCTAAATGAGGAAATCTAATTCCTCATCTGCCCCTGCAGCCGATGTGGGCCACCAATACTAGCTCAAAGAGTCCAGACCAAACCAAGCAGGAGAAATTGTATTAATTGATTGCATGATACAAGGATAGCTGATGTTTCGGGGTGTTTTTGTTCCTGATACAGCCTTGTGAAAGAGGTGCTGCAGCACCCTGAAAAATTGTCTATCCTTGTATCATGCATTAATAAATACAATTTCTCCTGCTTTAACTATCGATGTGCTGGCTCTTGTTTGGAACTCTCCTCCATCCTTCAATCCTCTGGTTGCTCCCTTTGTTTTGCACCTTCTGGGTGCTTCCTGTAGTCCCAGACCCTGCCTCCTTCTCAACTTCCCACCTCCCTTACCTACTGGGTGCCCTCCGTGGCTTCCTCCTCCCTATGGGCTCTCTGCGCTTCCCTCTCAACTTTCTCCAGCTTCTATGTGTAGCCTTACTGTAGGCTACCTCATCCCCTCCCCCCATATACTGGGTGCTACCTTTAGCCACCCTTCTCCTCAACACCACAGCCCTACACATGTCAGGCACTGTTTCCTCCCACATGCCACTGCCAGTCTTCCATCCCTCCCCCTGAGCCCAGTAGCAGAAAGTCTTTGTTAATAATTCCCAATTCTACCCCCCCCCCCCCCCAAGTGGCTTCAAGGTATTAATCAAATGGCTGATTGGGAAGGTAGTTCCTGGGTCAGGGGAACTTTCCCACATGTCTTAGCAATAATGTTTTAGAACCAATTCCTCTCTCTTGGAACACATAGAACTTGGCCTGCTTCAATTCCCATTTGTAGGGCTTTAAAGTGGACCAATCACCAGGATTTTAACAATCCTGGTGATTGGTCCCTTTCCCCGGATAGGCCCACTTTCACTTACCTTTCCCCGTTCCCACAGCACATGTGTGGGAGCTTGTCCAATGTGGCACATACTAATGTGTGGCATAAAGCCACTAATTTAAACTTCATGCCCGCATAGGCACACTGGCAGCTGCACCTCCGACTCCCCTGTGGAGTGCAGAGAAGCCCTGGATGCGGCTGCCGGCAGAGATCACATTGTGGGTAAGATCACCAGTGCCCCGGATGGTTTCACACAGCAGGGCATATGTGGGTTGATTCAAAGAAACATGTAACAGCTTGGATTTGGCTCACGATCATCCTATTTTTCACGTCCGCTCGTGCGTTCGTATGAACTTGCGAGTGATTCAATAAGCAAATACGCTTCTATCCTAAAATATACGTCCGTTCGTATGGCAGTTCGGGAATCAGACCTATGTCAGTTTCCATCCTGAATTTTCCGTTTCATTTCTCAGGTTGCAACATTGGTTTTGCCCTTTTTCCTTTTTTGTCTGGACGTAAATCCTTCTGATCTTGCGGCCGCGCACTACAAACTTACCTCATTAAAGTGCATTCTAAATATTTGGTGTTATTTTTCTTTATTTCATTCATTTTGTAGAAACCAACCATTAATGAATGCATTTGCATAATAAAATCTTACTTTGTTTAATTTTTAGTTAACTTGCATTTTTTACTTGTGGATTTAATTTTAATATTTTGGCTTCAAATGGTACAACTTAAATTTTTGGTGTGTGGTTACCCACACCCTCTACATACAGATTGCTCTCAAATATTAAAAAACACCCAGCAACTTCTGCATGTTATGAGTCTAGAAACAGCCAAGATGGCGGCTCAGGTATTCTCGGGCAGCCTGCAAACAGAAAGGGCCTTGTGACTGTCCGTGCCCCCAGCTCTGGGGGCAAAATACAGCAGTAACCCACATCCTGCACTTTATCCCGCTCTCCTCTCCTCAGTAAGTGTGATGCATCTGACCAAAGATGTGCTTAACTAATTAAACAAAGCAAAGGTAAACAACTAAAACAATAAATGCTATCTAAAAATATTATTCTAGTACATCAATTTAACAATAAATAACAAAGGACATAAGTTTCTTTAATTAACGCAAATATATTGCAAAATAAAGGTTTACATGCAAAGGACTAATTAAGGTCCACATTAAAATGCTTTTATAAGGCATACATGGAAATGTATTAAATCAGGCATGCATTGCCATACAATTAATGGCCTCGGCCATGCTGATACATGCAGTTCATTGGAGCACAAGACGCGCAGACTCCTCCACATAGCCAAAAAACCTGTTCACGAACAGCAATCCGGCTGCTAAAAGGTGTCGGCTGTGGCTTTCTTTTAAAACGCGTTTACAGGTTTCTCTGAATCACACCTAAACACATCCAATTATCCTAAGTTTTACGTTTTCATCGTAAGTTTTAGGATTTGATCCTAAGTTTTACGTTTTGATCCTAAAATTTACGAACGCACTGCCGCTGATCGTAAGAGCATATACGCATTCGTACGTAGGCTCGTGCGAGTCGGGAATGGCCAAAAAAACAGGAAAAAATGACTAACACCCACCCAAACTTACGATTCTCGATACGAAATCAATTAACTTTTGCTCTTTGAATCGAGGGGATGGTGTAGGATGCTCCGGGGAAGGCTAGTGTCTGGCTGCAGGGGGTGATTGGACAACTTTAAATCCGGGATACACAAATAAAGCACTTCCTACCTGATTAAGATTAAGAGGATTTCTTTGAACACAGTTGATTCCTCCTTTAAAGACCATGGAGTCTATACAGAGCCAGGTGAGAATCCTCACTTCTTTTTTTAGGAGTTAAAACTGCCATTCACTTTCATTGTCTACCTTGGGGCTGATTTAGAGCCAGGGATAATTTTCACCCGGTAGACAATGAAAGTGATTGGCAGTTTTCTCTTCTAAAAAAGGAGAGTTTTCTCACCAGGCTCTGAACTGACCCCCAGGTTTATTATCACCGACTTTGTATAATCAATAACAAAGTCCATCTTCATAAGCCAGGTAGACCCATGACCTAAAAATTCATGATTCCTGGTCATAAGACCAGGGCTACTAGATAATCATAATAAAAGGAGCTTAAAGCCGAAAAAAAAATGAAGCGGGAGGCCCCAGTGTGTGAAGACTCCAATAGTTCATGCCTAGGCTCTTGTCCAATGAGAGCTGCCTGCTTTGACTACCTCATTCGGCAGGCAGTTCTTATTCGAATCACTGGAGTGCCGCATCCCTATCAAAATGACTGGGGCAGAAATGCATGCACAACGCCGGGGATGCAGGGGATGCAGCAGTGCACGCTCTCCATTGTAAACAATGTGAGCCTTAACACAGCAGGTACATTAAGGCCCCCGTTTTACTAATTAAAAAAAACACCCCACCCTGCCACCCTCTATTAATCCATTTACTGGAATAGGCAGGCTGGAGTGTGCGTGACGCCAGATGCACCGGCGCCCAGCAGCTGGCCTGGTCTTCAGCAAGATTGCGGGAGAAGGTCCCTGCGGAATCTGTGGCACTGCCCGATATTGCCGCTGGATTCCGCCTGCAGGTAAGTGTCTTTTCTTATTTTGCTATGCTAATAGAGGGTGGCAGGGCATTTTTTTTTGAATTATACAATGGGGCTGGCATGGCTGGTTATGGTTCTTTGCACTCTGTTATTTTATTTTATGAATATATTTTATTAATGTAAGTATCAATATTTAGCCTTACGTTTCTTACGTAAACCAGCAGGCAATGGTTATGGGTTTTACTGCACGCATAAGGTGCCAGTTACGCCAGTTATTTATTTTTTTATATAGCACCATCTTCTTCCGTAGCGCTGTACAAGGTACATTTATAGACAAGGTAAAACATACTGTACAGGGATCATTATAAACTAAATGTTACAAAGTTCAGACCAGACAATAGGAAGGAGCACCCTGCCCGTGCAAATTTACTTATTGGTTTCCAACCAGAGATTTATATTAACTGTCCTTTCTTTGGAATAAACAGTAAACTCAACAGTCTCAGGTGATGCAGTAACAGCATTACAGTAGCCCTAACTAGGGCTGGCTCCAGGTTTGGATGGGCCCTTGCACGACAGTGTCCCAGTGGGACCCCTTGCTATGAGTCATGTCACATTGGCACAGAGCACTTCTGTGTTCTGCTATCCTTGCTCCCTCTACAGTTTTCAGAATCATCCCAGATTTTGAGTCCTGCATTGTCAAGGCCCAGTCTCCAGTAACCAGGCTACCGTGATACACAGCTGCCATCAGTCACAGTGACACTAGCAAGCTTATTGGGTGAGTGTGACCTTGGCACATGATCTTCCACTGTAAAACTACATCACTCTGACCACTAGACATAACATCACCGCACAGCCTCTGTCTCACTGACATCAGTCTGTCAGTACTAAGAATTAACAAGTTACTGCTTACTATGCCATACTCATTTGCAGAAAGACTGCAACACTCAGCATTCTCTTCTGATCTCATCCTGGACACTGAAATAAGTGAAGTGCATCCCCCAAACCCCAAAAATCAGAGTGAGTCCTCCAGAACACAAATGAATAACCATACTGCGCGGACCCCAAGATATATAGAAAGAGCAAAACATAACATGCAGAGTGTGAATGGATGTCACCTTCTTGTGCAAACATTAAAGGTTTATGGGTGCCATGAGGGTTTATCGGTGACCACCAACACCCTCACCACAAAGGGTGTTGGTCCGCAGGTGGCCCAGAATTTTCACTCATCTGGGTTTTGGTCAACTTTACTGAAACCAAGTGGATTTCTGGTGTTCTTACAGCCGTAATAGAATCAGAATAGATTACGTCATCCAGCATAAGAGCGTGAGAAAAAGAGGAGGGCTGCTAAAGGCTGGAGCCTGGACTTTCAAAGCTGGTGCACCAACACTGAAACAGGACGGAGGAGGGAGAGAGGAGGGATGGGGGAGTTCAAAGAGTGACTGAGTTGCAACAGCAGCAAAATACAGACTTTGCAAGTTCCCAGCCACCAGCATATACAGGGCGGGACAAGGCTGTCAGTGGGCACTGGCAGGCTGGCAGCTCTCGTAGGGCCCTGGCACTTTCCTGGGTACATTGCCCACTGGTGCTGGCCCTGGCCATAACCATTACTTGAAAGGAATCTCGGCTGTACTGCATTTGGACTTTAATTTAGTACTTAAAAACATAGTAGAAATAAGAGGTACACAGATAAATGTTTTAGCCCTACCTGATTTAGAGGCTTCCTTTGAACACAGTTGATTCCTCCTATAAAGACCATGTTGGGCATCACTGGCCTTGGATATTCGAAAACAAAGTCCAGCCTGATAAGCCAGATAGCTGCATGCCCTAATATTTCCTCAAGACTGACCTCCTTATGAAGAAACTCAGAGGCTAGCTGCTGATAGGGATCATATACTAAATCACACAGAAAGGTTGAAACTATGTCATATAAAATGTTCTGTACTCTTTGAGGAAAGGTCATTTGATCGCTTAAGGTTGACATCATCCGAGGCACATAAGAAAGTGGTAATGGACACTGGGAAGACTTAGAGTCCAAGTGGCAGGGTATGCTACGTAAAAAGTAAACGCTGGGTACAGACAAATGTTCTGCAAGGATCTGGCCACATGGAAACATTGGATCAGTGAAAATAACATCAAAATTAGCTTCTTCCAGAGACTGTATTAATTCTCTGCTGTGCAACAATCGAACACACGTGTCCAACCATAATGCTGAAAATTTGTGTATATTTTCCTTAATCTTCAGGAACCTCTGCAGGATTGATCCTTTGGTCAAAATTATTTTCGCTCCAGCAGACAAATGGTCCTCTAGTTGTTCACGGGTATAAGAGACGGGGTAAAGCTTAACCTCACTGCCGTTGGATACCTTAATATGAATATTGAAGTCTGGGGCCAACACAACAACCTGATGTCCTTTTTGCTGCAATAAATCCACAACTGGGCGCATGCTGAGCCAGTGACTGCCCTCAAAAGGAACCACAAGAACCTTGCCGGCCTCAAGGAATGTTACATGACAAAGAGTAAATAGCGCAATGACAGCTGCAACCCGTCCATAGGTACACATTTTAGCCATGTCTGCTGAATGAAGGCTGCTGATATGCAAGCTCCTTTTAAACATATGTCTGTTAATATTTAACAGTGTTTCTTATATCATTGCGCAATAAAACATGTCCACTAATGCTACAAGGTTCAAGAATCTTGCTTAAGCCTTAACTTTCAAGACATCTTGACATACAGAGCACTTTTATCAGTGAACTGGACTGTGTTAGATCATTACTTATTTAAAAATTAATTAACATATTTCATGAGTATTTTATGAAGAAAACAAATATTTTATCATTTATTTATGTAATCCTGAATTTAGAAATATTATACACCTTCTAGATATCGTTTTTTTTATTTTACGCTAAGAATTATGTGGATAAAAGGATGTGTTGGATTGTTCCCTGCATGTAAGATTTTTGGTCTTCAGCAGACCCCACCAGAGCCAGGAAACCGTAGTAACGAAAAGGGTAAAGGAGCAAACTTCAGCTTGCCCAAATACCCCCAAGCCCCCCTGGGACCCTGGAGGTGCGAATGAGCCCAGTGTCCATCAGTATGAGCAACGGACACATAGAGAAGAGCATAGGGGGGTTTCACACAGTGGGGCATCCCAATTCCCTAGGACAAGATAGAGAAAATCCTGGTGATTGGTCGATTTCAATGTGGAATTGAATAGAATTCATCAATTTTCCTGCTTCTTTTGCTATACATTGCACATATGACACTTTAACTCACCAGTGTAAGGCCCTATTTCTCATGTTACATTTTTACACTGGAATTGTAAACATAAAAAAGTATAAAATAAAAGTTTATGTTTCAATTACATTTTATTTATTGCCGCTGTCCCTGTACTGAACATAGACCACCCTTAATAAGAAAAAGACAGGTAGCTAGGCATACGCCTTTCCTCTGCACATTTGGTAATAACAGTCCTGATTCGGATTCTGAATTTGTTTGCAGGCAGTTAAAAAATTGGATAGGAATGTTAGCTGCATATTGTAATATAACACCTTTTAATCAGAGATACACAAATTAAGAACTTCCTACCTGGTTTAGAGGTTTTCTATGAACACAGTTGATTGCTTCTATAAAGAACATATTGGGCATCACTAGCTTTGGTTAATCAAGTCCAAATTCATAAGCCAAAGAGACACATGACCTAACATTTCCTGCCTATTGACCTATTTCTAAAGAAACTCAAGTTGCTGATAGGGATCATAAACTTAATTGCACATAAAAGATGAACATGTGCCTGAAAAAATCACTTTATCATAAGCCAAAAGCTTGAGAATTTCAATGTTACTTAATCACCACAAAAGACAATGAAAATCATCAGCATTTTTTATGTAAAAAGGATTAAACAATTCTCTAATTTTCTTAGAAGTATAACATTACCATTGACTTTTATTGTTTTCCTAGCTGGGAATTCAGCAAGTGACATTCTTGTGCTTTTTTATTTCCATAAGAATTTTTTTCAACTCTTATTAAATCGAGGCATAAGTCAAAAAAGAAGTTTTTTCCCTAGTGCTGGCACTAGAGGTGACCGCACTTATGGGAGCCGGCAGCCATCTTTTGTAGCCCTGGCCAGGGCCAGTTAAACGCCGCTGCCACCACATCGCCACTGAAAGAAGATTGGGGCTCAGGTGAGTAATAGCAGCACTTCTGCTGCACACTCTGCACCCTCCCCCACCACAGAAAACCCCCAAAGTTCGGGTCCCCTATGATTTCAATGGGGACAGGGTTTGGTTATGTTGGCCCATCTATACATATGATCGGTCAAGCTTGACATAATCTATGGTATGTAGGATAGAGGTAATGGACACTGGGAGGACGTTGTTTCTAAATGGCAGGGTAAGCTATGCAAGAAGGTGTTAGTGGGCACTGACAGATGTTCGTCAAGGTTCTGACCTCACAGAAGCATAGGATCAGTGAAAATCACATCAAAATCAGCTTCTTCCAGAGACTGTATTAACTCACTGTTGTTTAAAGTGGACCAACACCCAGGGGGGATCAGCCCGAGAATCTATAAGATTCCCGGACCGATCAGATCCCTCCCCGCGGGGCCTCCGAAATCGGGATGTCCCGCGGGGAGGAACCCCCCAGGAGGCCCACAATCCTTACCTTACCGGCGATCCAACGGCGCATGCGCGAGACGCGGCCGCGTCTCTCGCTTCCCTCTAGCAGGGCGCGCTCCCGCGCCGGCCGTTTTGTGAATGGCCGGCGCAGGCGCGCTCCCTGTTAGAGGGAAGCGAGAGACGCAGCCAATGACAGCGCTCTGGTATGTGCGTCCAAGCGGCTTTGGACGCGCATACCAGAGCGGCTCTGAGCGCTGTCATTGGCCGGACGAGGTCACGTGGGAGCGGGGAGAGGTGAGTTTTTGCAGCGATCGGGGGGGTTTCAAACAGCGGGGCACCCCCCGATCGGGGTGCCCCACCTAAGTGGACCAACACCCAGGATAGTCAAAATCCTGGGTGTTGGTCCACTTTAAGAGTCAGACACAGGTGTCTAACTATAACATTGCTGCTTCTTTGCTCCTTTCATATAGTTCGTAACATCGTTGCAGAAATGGTTCTTCAGTGAAAACATCCATGGTGAAACCTGAAGCCTGTTCTTTTAGTAGTTCATGGAAATAGGAGACAGGGTAAAGCTTAACATCACTTCCTTCAGATGCCTTAAAGTGGACCAACACCCAGGGGGGATCGGCCCGGGAGTCTATAAGAGTCCCGGGCCGATCAGATCCGAAATCGGGATGCCCCGCGGGGTGAAACCCCCCAGGACGCCCAGAAACCTTACCTTATCCCCGTTCCAACGGCGCATGCGCGGGCCGTGGCCGCATCTCGCGCTTCCTTCTAGCAGGGCGCGTTTGTGAATGCCCGGCGCGGGCGTGCTTCCTGTTAGAAGGATGCGCGAGACGCGGCCTCCAGCGCGCTCAGAGCGCTGTGGTTGTCCGTCACTTGTACGTGCATACCACAGGGGCTCTAAGCGCTCTGATTGGACAAGCGCTCGCGTAGGAGCGGGGTGAGGTGAGTTGAGCTGGGCGTTCTGGGGGGTTTCAGGCAGCGGGGTTTCACCAATCGGGGTGCCCCACGGAAGTGGACCAAAACCCAGGATAGTGAAAATCCTGGGTGTTTGTCCACTTTAATGAGAATATTGGTGCCAAAGCAACAATCTGGTGTCCTTTTTGATGCAATAAGTTGAAAGCTGGGCACCTGCTCAACCAGTGACTGCCATCCATTGGTATCACAAGCACTTTGCCAGCATCAGTGAATGTTACGAGTAATGGTCGTTTACATGAGCAGATAAATTGACCATTCTTATAGCAAGCAAACAACCATACAAATCTACTGCGATTGAACGGCTGAGTTCAGATGCCAAAGATTTGTTTTATAATCGGTCGTTAGAGTGATTGCTAATGCGATTGCTTGTGTCGCACGTTCCCATATGTAAAACACATGTTTTTGTGGGTGACCTCTGTTTCCACATTCTAATGATCGAAGGGATTTTCAAGGATTTCCCAGGAAAATTATATATTGTTTTTTTTTTCTGGGCTTTAATATGAAATTTCTTTTTTGTAATAAAAATGTAAGTTTTTCAATAAAATTATATTGCATGTAAGAGCCTGGTTACAAGGATACCGCACATATACTGGTAGACATCCTTTCCTGCCGAGGAGACTCCCTCAAACTGAGGAGATTTTCAGATAAAATACAACTGCTATGCACACCCTGCAGTTTTTCAAGAAAAACAACCCTTTACATGGCAGCAGCTTGTTAAAGGGGTTTTTTTCCCCGAAACCCGTAGCGCTGTTGGGATTGGGGAGGGCATCCATGTCTGTTTGTAAGCACACCACTATTAAATGATTTTAGCACTATGGTAATTTAGTAAAAGTTAAGTTTTATCTGTCATTGGAGTGGATCTTGCTGGAATTTGTATATTTTGCCCATTACATTTGAAATACCCACAAAAAACTATATATTCTCTGGAAATACACATCTCAGGCTTTCTATGCGTACCAGGCTTGTTGACATGGGTGCAGATTTCTGGAAGTAATCCCTCGCTGAATTATTTGGTTGCACAATGTTACCCTGAAAAGAGAAAAAAAAAGCAGAATCAAAGTCCCTCCAACTGAAAAGAACACTTTATAACATTTACAAATAAAATACTAATATCACATCATCTGTGGTATGTAGGAGGGGTCTCTTGAATCCTTTACCAGTTCACAAATGTTAAACGTAAAAGAAAAAATAGAAAAAAATATATTAAAACCCCTTAAAAATACCCCCCAAAAATGGCATGGGGTCACCCCTACCTGGAATAACCAGTCCGGGGACCAACTATACAGGGCTTGTAGAATAGAGCACAGCTTTGGCGACCCCCTGCCCTGAAGGCTACAATCCCACATAGCCCTCACAGCCCCCAGCTCTGCTGCCCCCTGGGCTTCGGGAGGCAAGTAATGGGAGGCTGGGGGTTAATGGCAAGTCACCCATTAGCTGAAGGTGACTTGCCAGACCCTGATCCTTTTGAGCTGGTATAGGGGTCTCATGGATCCTTCACCAGCTCACAAAGGGTTAACTGTAAAAAAAGACACCACACGCATTAGAAAAAGTGTAATTTATTAAAAAAAATGTATTTTTTACTCACCTTCAACCCTTTGCTGTCCCTCTCCGTTCATGTCCCTCGCCAATCCGATGACAGAGGCAGTGATCGGTGGAGAGGGTTGAGGAGGCAAACACCGCATCTGAAGTTTCTCAGGCTCGGAGCAGGATGGCATCAGAGGGATGACGTCATCCACACCGCCCCTCAGAGCTGGCGGTGGCAGCAAATGCTGAAATGCAGTTCATTTTACCGTTTTACAAAAACGTTTTACAAATGTAAAGATTAGCCACACCTTTTGTCTATAATAACCTGACCTAACCTGTAACAACCAGAGTGAAGTTTTGTAAGCTGTTGGCATCACTGGGAGTTGAGCAATCGAGCAAGCTGTCAGTAGCAGAAAAACAAGTTAATTTTTATTCTAAGGTGGAAGTCCAGTCCAAAATAATGTTTGGCCCACAACAACTGACACATGCAGCAAATTTATATGCAGGGGCGGACTGGGAATAACAAACGGCCCGGGACATTTTGGGGTACACTGGCCCTGCTGCACTTTTCCTGGCCCAGTACAATATCTTAATCTTAATTTTTCGTTCCACAACACACATCCAGGGTTTAGAGGACGAAAATAAGAAAGAAAATATTCTGAACCAAATGGTGTGCTAATATCCCCCCCATTACAGACAGTGGGCAGAATCACTCCATTACAGGCAGTGAGCGGCATCCCTCATTACAACCAGTAAGTAGCATCCCTCTCTACAGCCACTGGGGCATCCCTTAGGACAGCTCACACACAGTGGGGGCATCCCTCAGGACAGCTAACACACACAGTGGGGGCATCCCTCAGTACAGATCACACACAGTGGGGGCATCCCTCAGGACAGCTCACAAACAGTGGGGGCATCCCTCAGGACAGCTCACACACACAGTGGGGGCATCCCTAAGTACAGCTCACACACACAGTGGGGGCATCCCTCAGTACAGCTCACACACACAGTGGGGGCATCCCTCAGTACAGCTCACACACACAGTGGGGGCATCCCTCAGTACAGCTCACACACACAGTGGAGGCATCCCTCAGTACAGCCCACACACACAGTGGGGGCATCCCTCAGTACAGCTCACACACACAGTGGGGGCATCCCTAAGTACAGCTCACACACAGTGGGGGCATCCCTCAGTACAGCTCACACACAGTGGGGGCATCCCTCAGTATAGCTCACACACAGTGGGGGCATCCCTCAGGACAGCTCACACACAGTGGGGGCATCCCTCAGGACTGCTCACACACAGTGGGGGCATCCCTCAGGACAGTACACACACAGTGGGGCATCCCTCAGGACAGTACACACACAGTGGGGGCTTCCCTTAGGACAGCACACACACAGTGGGGGCATCCCTCAGGACAGCACACACACAGTGGGGGCATCCCTCAGGACAGTACACACACAGTGGGGGCATCCCTCAGGACAATACACACACAGTGGGGGCATCCCTCAGGGCAGCACACACACAGTGGGGGCATCCCTCAGGACAGCTCACACACAGTGGGGGCATCCCTCAGTACAGCTCACACACACACAGTGGGGGCATCCCTCAGTACAGCTCACACACACAGTGGGGGCATCCCTTAGTACAGCTCACACACACAGTGGGGGCATCCCTCAGGACAGCACACACACAGTGGGGGGTCCCTCAGGACAGCTCACACACACAGTGGGGGCATCCCTCAGGACAGCACACACACAGTGGGGGCATCCCTCAGGACAGCTCACACACAGTGGGGGCATCCCTCAGGACAGTACACACACAGTGGGGGCATCCCTCAGGACAGATCACACACAGTGGGGGCATCCCTCAGGACAGCTCACACACAGTGGGGGCATCCCTCAGTACAGCCCACACACACAGTGGGGGCATCCCTCAGTACAGCTCACACACACAGTGGGGGCATCCCTCAGTACAGCTCACACACACAGTGGGGGCATCCCTCAGTACAGCTCACACACACAGTGGGGGCATCCCTCAGTACAGCTCACACACACAGTGGGGGCATCCCTCAGTACAGCTCACACACACAGTGGGGGCATCCCTCAGTACAGCTCACACACACAGTGGGGGCATCCCTCAGTACAGTTCACACACACAGTGGGGGCATCCCTCAGTACAGCTCACACACACAACAGTGGGGGCATCCCTCAGTACAGCTCACACACACAGTGGGGGCATCCCTCAGTACAGCACACACACAGTGGGGGCCTCCCTTAGGACAGCTCACGCACACAGTGGGGGCATCCCTCAGTACAGCTCACACACACAGTGGGGGCATCCCTCAGTACAGCTCACACACACAGTGGGGACATCCCTCAGTACAGCTAACACACACAGTGGGGGCATCCCTCAGGACAGCACACACACAGTGGGGGATCCCTCAGTACAGCTCACACACACAGTGGGGGCATCCCTCAGGACAGCTCACACACAGTGGGGGCATCCCTCAGTACAGCTCACACACAGTGGGGGCATCCCTTAGGACAGTACAGACACACAGTGGGGGCATCCCTCAGGACAGCACACACATAGTGGGGGCATCCCTCAGGACAGCACACACACAATGGAGGCATCCCTCAGTACAGCTCACACACACAGTGGGGGCCTCCCTCAGTACAGCTCACACACACAGTGGGGGCATCCCTCACTACAGCTCACACACAGTGGGGGCATCCCTCACTACAGCTCACACACACAGTGGGGGCATCCCTCAGTACAGCTCACACACAGTGGGAACATCCCTCAGTACAGCTCACACACAGTGGGGGCATCCCTCAGTACAGCTCACACACAGTGGGGGCATCCCTCAGGACAGCTCACACACAGTGGGGGCATCTCTCAGGACAGCTCACACACAGTGGGGGCATTCCTCAGTAAAGCTCACACACAGTGGGGGCATCCCTCAGGACAGCTCACACACAGTGGGGGCATCCCTCAGTACAGATCACACACAGTGGGGGCATCCCTCAGGACAGCCATGTGCAGCATCCATCAGGATCAGAGTGTGTCTGTGTGTCTCTGTGTGTGAGTGTGTGTCTCTGTGTGTGAGTGTGTCTCTGTGTGTGAGTGTGTGTGTGAGTGCGTGTGTGTGAGAGTGTGTGTGTGTGTGTGTGTGTGTGTCTCTGTGTGTCTGTGTGTGTGTGTGTGTCTCTGTGTGTGTCTCTGTGTGAGTGAGTGTGTGTGTCTCTGTGTGTGAGTGTGTGAGTGTGTGTGTCTCTGTGTGTGAGCGTGTGTGTCTCTGTGTGTGGTGAGTGTGTGTGTGTGTGTGTGAGAGTTTGTGTGTGTCTCTGTGTGTGAGTGTGTGTCTGTGTGTGGTGAGTGTGTGTGTGTGTGAGAGTGTGTGTGTGTCTCTGTGTGTGAGTGTGTGTCTGTGTGTGGTGAGTGTGTGTGTGTGAGAGTGTGTGTGTGTCTCTGTGTGTGGTGAGTGTGTGTGTGTGTGTGTCTCTGTGTGTATAGGGCTGTGGATCAGACTGGGAGGCAGAGATGAATGGGGGCCTTTGGTTAAACTGGGGGTTATAGGTGAATTGGGCCATGTGTCAGGCGGGGGGGAGTGCAGATAAATGGGGCTGTGTACGGGGTACCTGGTCTTGCTGGTGAAGTCTGGATTCCAGCTGCCAGTGTTGTGCTGCGCAGAGGAGGGGACAGGAGGGGAATACAAAGCCGCCATCCAGCACTGCTCACCTCCAACATCGCCTGGCCCCGCCCCTCCTCGGGCAGCGAGGCAGGCGATCGGCTGCTAGGCGTTCTTCCTCAGAGTGCTCTCTGCCTCCTGCTATTACAGCAAATCTTTAGGTTGTCCAGCGCCGCCTGGTTGCTTTTTTTGACCAGCTGTAATAGCCCAGTAAAGCAGGGAGGGCAAAAGAAAAAAAAAAATACCGGCACCTGAAAAACAACCGCTCGGCCCTGGACAACTGAAGATTTGCTGTTATCTCCCAACAGGTGAAATATTGAGTAAACAGTTTACGGCCTTCTCTGCTGCCAGCCTGCCGGGATTTTGCCCGGTATGTCCTATGGCCAGCCCGCCCCTGTATATATGTGTCAGTTAATGTGGAATCTGAACTCACTGAACTCACATATTTATTATAACTCTCCTAGGCAGTGAATTGTGTCTCATGTCTTGTATCAGCTTTTTGAACCAAAAAGAAAGAAGAAAGAAAAGGGAGTGTAAAGGAAACACTGGACCACAAAGATGTAAGCACATACATTTAGAAGCATGAAAGCAAACTGAGAGAAACCCTAGATAAAGGGGCATGTACATGGGAGGATAAAAGGAAGGAAGGGGGTTAGACTCCTCCCATTATTGACATATATTCTGTGATAAGGCTTAGCCCTAGGATTCACTACCAGTGTGTATATCTGTTTCTACCTGTCCTCCAGAAGTGTCAGGAAACCCAAGGAATTTCAAGAGACCTCCCACAGCGATCATGTTTTGGTGTATTTTTGAGGCCCATCCTCTTTCCCATCCAGGACCAGCTCCTCCATTCTCCTAATGCTTTCCACATCTTGGACCCATTCCAAAATGGAAGGCATGCTTTTGGTATGTCAATGCCTGGGAATGCCTTATGTTACTTGATACAATCATCCCTGGACTCATGGAGAAGAGGTCACTTGGGGTTGTTTGGAATGTTTTCGTGGGTCAGGAACTTCCAGAAAGACTTCACTGATGGGCATTGCCACCAAGATGTATGTCTTATGAGTCATAAGGGTTGATTCATAGCCAAGTTTTTTGGAGCTCCAAGTCTCGTTTTGGCTTTCTCCTGATTTATGTCAAAATTTGAAGCACAATGTGGATGGCAGAAATTTGTGCACCAATTTGGAAACTTGGCGCCTGCAAATGACTTATTTTTCTTGGCCAGAAAAGTGTGCACAGATGTGTCAATTTCCAGAGTGAATTTCTTCCAGTAAAAAGCTGGAGTAAACTACAGACTTCACTGACCAACAGGCTTATTTCATTCCAAAAACACGTCAGCAGAATCCATTAGCCACAAGTTTATTTTATTAATTTTTCCCTTTCTTTGAGAGTTTTGGAGAGAAAAAACATTAGTAGCACTAATATGCAAACCAGGGCAGAGAGGGCTTGTAGAGCAGGAGGTCTGAAGCTTTTAGGATTTCACACTGGTGGGAATGCCAGGATATCGAACAGAAGAGTGAGAGGTCTGGGTCTATGGGAAAGTCACCTCTGTCTCAGGGTCCAGTCCCAAATGGTCAATAGGATAGGTCAAATAGGGAAGAGTGTGCTTCCTGGGTCTATAGGAAGGGTCAATCCAAGGCAAAGCTACCAGATGTAGGGAGGATATGTCATTCTCAAGAGTGACCCAAAGTTTACCATGGTCACCATTCTAACCTTTTTTGTTAACATTGACAAATTTAGAGAAAGGGTACTGTATTGTCTTAAGGAACCCCTGCTCAAGGGCCAAATAGAAGTACTTGGAAAATGTAGAGAAATCGGGGTAGTATGTCTATTTTCAGAATGTTAATGCATCCCAGCCATGAGTACTGGTTTCTGCAATAAGAGTTCAGGTTAGCTAGGGTTTTGTTAAGAAGTGGGAAAGTTAAGTTTAGTTAAGTTTATATAGCTTCTCCAGTTTAGAGGGTAGCTGGAACCCTAAGTACCTGATGGAGTCTTTTGGCCACTTAAAAGGGAAGTTTGCCTGCAGTAAATTTGTGCATGTGATGCAGGCTACACCAACCCACTGCAGGGACCCGGGTGTTCATGTGGTCGAGCGAGCTGGGCAGAGAAATGGCGATGGCGGTGCTGCTTGCGCACACACCCGGGTCTGTGCAGCGGATGGGCTTGGCATCAGGCAATCTTGCAATTGTTACAGGCCCTCCTTAGGGTCGCAGAGAAGCACACATTTGCAGGTTAGAGGGATGGGATGCCCCATTTATTAATATATCAGCATAGAATACAGTTTCATGCCTGGCATAACCCTGGGGCTCACCCTAACTTGGCTTTTGCTTTGAGTACCTTCCAGGAATCTTCGCCTCACCAGCGAGCAGTGCTCCCGGAGGGGGGGGGGGGGGGATCATAATTCCCCCAAGTCCCAAACCAGCAAATTCCTCCCCTCACTAGATAAAGGGGCAGCTGGCTTCGGTCATCCTCCATCCCCTCCCAGACCCACTATCCTAGTGCTACTACTCAGGCCACTAGCAGGCCAGTTTCTTTCTGGCGGCATTCCGCCTCGAGGCCCCTGCCAAATGCTCCATACAGATTGACATGCTCGGTCACCTCCACTGGCCTGCACAGAAGGTGCTGTGCAATGGCTACAAATGTCATATCTTGGCTTCTCATTGGACTCTTTTCCCATGTCCAACCAACCCAAGCACTTCCTGGATCTTCCCCTTTATAACCACAGAGACCAATGGCAATAAAAGAAGTGGTCTAACAGCCTCTCTGTCCCTTGGTGCTTTCAACATCAGTGAACATGGTAAGCTGGTAAGCAATCGCTGTGCACAGCAGAACATGCGTATGACTCTTAAAACTGTGCCATGACACGCCCTTCCCAGCCCAGCCAAATTGATGCTAAGAAAGCAGCTTCCCTTGAAGTACAGAAGGTATTTGCATATAATTATTGTTTGCATATAATTAGATGCCTTAAAATTGATAAATCTGTACTGTTCCCATAAAAACAGCCTTATTTGGATTATATGGCCAAGAGTGTTTGAGAGGGGGCCATTTCCTAATAAGCAGATATGAACTTGTTACCTGTTGTTATAACCTATGCATTCTAAAGATCTGCCAAACAGATCCCTTTCAATCTGGCAGCCTGCCAGAGTCTCAGTGCTACCTACCCCAGGTCCTGTGTTCTCCAGTGTCCCCTAGAATCAGACTGTGACATCAGGGGAATACCAGAAAAGCCACCATTCTCTATGGTGGTCAGTAGACTGCCAGAGAGAGGGGCTCATTGGGGGGAGATCCTTCAGGGAATGCCCTTTGCCACCAAGTCCGGGAAGATACATGGACACCGGGATCAAGCAAGAAGATTTGTTAATTAATATGTTTGAATAAGTGTTGTTTTTACTTTTTTGGCACTACTTGCTGGGTAGGATGCTGAAAGCCACTTGTCCACCAAATAGGCAGGGGACTTGGTGAACTGCCCCATTATCAACACCCCCAAAAACAGAAAATACTGACATGGGTCCAGTATTTTTCTTGGGGCTCTTATTTTTGGACCCTCAAGAAAGGCAAAAGATCTATGCGGAAGAGCATTGGAAGAGCAGAGTATTGGAAGAGTATTTCACTTGCCATGCAGCTTTTGAGCCATGGGGATACAAGCCCCTATGCTTGATTAACTGGCTGGTAGTCCTATCATGGGGACCCCCACTCCTATCATATAGCTATTCCACCTGCGTGAATAAGCCTTTAATGTGCCTCTAAAGCTAACGTAAACCAATTTAAAAGTGTATTTTCAACTCCAAAAAGACCTTATTCCTGTTGAATATGTCCAATTGTGGGCAACCAAAATCAGAAGAGACCTAAAGAACTGAATTTGTGCTGGTGGAAAGAAAAAGTGAATTTAAACTTGCCTAGGATAAGCAAACATCTATTGTAAAATAAAGAGAACACACACGCATAAGGGCAAACTAGATGGAATAGATGTGGTCTCCTTCTGTTGTCTCCTATGTTTTAAGCCCCCACGACAGCTGAAGAGGTGTCTGGGTCCATAAAAAGTACTGATCTTTTAGATAATGTTGGCGCATTCCTGCCTTTCTGTACAGCGAGAAACTGCTGGGGCAGACACTTGGGACCCCCATGTACACAAAGATGTGGCTGGGAATATGTAAGGCAGCAGCAAGAAGTGTATTAGCTCCAGATGTGGTATAGTGCAGTAGGCTACTGTGGACATTTAACCTAGAGATAATTCAGGGTGAATCCAGGTGATTCCCAGTAGCCCTCCCCTTTATTCATCCTGGATGTCCCCTTCTTTTCTCTCTCAAACCCCTCCTGATTGTGCTAAGCCTCCCTGTCCCACCTCCAAACCCACTGGCTGCTCTCTGCAGCCCTTCCCTACCCTCTCAATGTTCCTTGCTTCCCCAGTTGCCCTTCCCCCATGTCCCATTCCCCCCACCTGCAGGGCACCTGACCCTCCTCTTATTTACCACCACTTCTTGGGAGGCTTTTGTAGTCCTAGACCCTCTCCCCCACAATGTTCTACTTCCATCTGCTGAGTGCAACCTACATCACTCCTCCCTTCCAATGTGACAGCTGCTAGGTGCTCCCTGCAACCTCCTTCTCTCCCACTAAATGCACCAGCCCACTCTCCACACCCCCAACTGCTTGGTGCCTCTTGCAGCCTCCCTCCCGCTTAAGGTCTCAGCCACTTCATTCCCTCCACCTGCTGGGTTCTTCCTACAACCCCCTCCCTTCTCCTTAATTTCACAACCCAACACATGGAGGGCACACCTTTCCCCTACATACAACCCCTCTCCCCCAGTTTGCCTAACTGTGACATCCTGCCTTTCGTCCTCTGTCCCCATGAACAGGGACAGCACATTTTGTCAATACCTCCAATATTCCCCCTTCTACCAAAGAGGTTTCAACTTCTGGTTCGCCTTTTACTACCCGTTATTCACATCTCAGACCAAAAACTCTTCCTAGTTACACCCTGGAATGGCTCCCTGGGAAGTCAGAAAACACACCACACCTATGAAACCCTAATCTTTTAGAATTGAACCCAAATATTTGGCCTGTTTTAATACCCTGTTGTATTTCATTCACTCTCCTTCACCCATGTCAGAGCCCACTGCCATTAGGAATGTATGCCTATATGCAAATACTTGGTAACAACAAACCTGAATTGGTTCACAGACAACAGTACACAAATGGAAAGAAATGTAGATATGGAACCAATACTGCAATAAAAAGAACACATCAGCATGAAAAAATACACAGATACACAAATGATGCTTTATATCTCACCTGATTTAGAGGCTTCCTTTGAACACAGTTGATTCCTCCTATAAAAACCATGTTGGGCATCACTGGCTTTGGATAATCAATAGCAAAGTCCTGTTTCATCAGCCAGATAGCTGTATGACCTAACATTTCTTCAAGATTGATTTCCTTTTGAAGAAATTCAGAGGCAAGTTTCTGATAGGGATTATACACTAAATTACACATAAAGGCTAAAACTATGTCGATAAAGAGGTTCTGCACTCTCTGAGGGAAAGTCATATGATCACTCAAGCTTGACATCATCCGTGGTACATAGGATAGAGGTAATGGACACTGGGAAGACTTAGTGTCTATATGGCAGGGCATGGCACATAAGAAGTTGACGGTGGGTACTGACAGATGTTCGGCAACAATCTGACCACATGGAAGCATAGGGTCAGTGAAGATCACATCAAAAGCAGCTTCTTCCAGTGACTGCATTAACTCACTGTTGTTTAAGAGTCGGGCACAAGCATCTAACCATAGCAGTCCTGCTTCTTTGCTCTTTTTATAAAGTTTGAAAAATCGAGTCAGAAACGGTTCTTCAGTGAAAACATCTTTGATGAAACTTAATGTCTGCTCTTTTAGTTGTTCACGGGAATAGGAGACAGGGTAGAGCGTAATTTCACTTCCTTCAGATGCCTTAATGAGAATATTGAAGTCTGGTGCCAACACAACAATCTGGTGTCCTTTTTGCCGCAGCATGTCGACAACTGGGCGCATGCTCAGCCAGTGACTGCCATCCAAAGGCAACACAAGCACTTTGCCAGCATCACTGAATGGTACAAGACCAAGAGTAAATAGTACACTGACAGCAGTGAAATACTGATAGCTACAGATTTTAGCCATGTCTGCTGAATAATGCCTGCAAAATTCTCCTTTTAAGCATTTATTAAGTAATATTTAACAGAATAGTTGTGCAATAAATTTGGACATTGAACTCTAAAAGTAGAAAGATTACTCTTGTAGCAATAAGGAGGCAATTTATGAGCCGCTTCACTGTTCACTTGCTGGGTTCACACGAGTTTTCCACATTTATCAAATGAAACATGCCATGTTCGCCTGACTACACTGTGATTGCTGTAGTTGGGTGAATGCTGGCTAACACTTGTTCAGTTTGCCAGATTTTAGCAGCAAGTCCCATCAATTTTTTTTTTACAAAAATTGTCGCTTTGCATCTGTACAAGAAAATTTGGAGCTTGAAAATCAGAAAGATAACTAGTATTTGAAATACAACTAATGAAACTGTTTTCATTACTTTTCACATTTTTTGTTTAACTCAATATATAAGGCTTTCCAAACAACTGAGACACTTTTGAGACGCTACATATATTCTGAGACCCATACCATGCTGACATAAGATGTGTTATCAGCAGGATTTTCAAAATCAAATCTGGTGTGGCAGTTTGCCAGCTTTCGCCAAACCACTTAATGAAGTAAATACCACTCAATTAGCCAGGTGAAGTGCAGCGAATTCAAGCAATATTCTAGCAAAAATCAGTTGTCCTGACGTTTGCTGCTTCAATTATAGCTCTGTTTCTGCTCAGTCCGCTGTCAGGTTCCCAAGTTGCAGCACACACAGAAACTAGAGGAAACTAGCAATAGAAATCGGACCCTAGGTATTCAACCATGTTTGTTACAGCAGGTATGGTTTTAGCACACGTTGCTCAAACTGTTTCTGCTGTGTCCCGGTGTAACTTTGTAACTAGCAGAGATGTTCTCTTACTAAGAACTGAAATGATCTATGCAAAAGGAGAGGCTCCGCCAGCCTTTTTATAGGTGTTATTTTTTTTTTACACTGTTGCTAACTCAGCTGTGAGGAAGTGTCACTTAGCTCACAGAAGGACCAGCTCTTATGCAAGTTTGGTAAACATGACAGGGCCTCCACAGGGTGTCTCCACTTCTAAAGGCCCTTCATACCTAGAGAGAAGGGAGACAGAAGGGAAAGGGAAACTCTGCTGGGAAACTCTGATGGCAGGAGAACTTCACTACGACCTGTTATAAACTGGGCCCAGCTTACCGTATTCTAATAATGTACCATTTACCAAACTAGGCTTCTTTTATGGATAAATGGGAAAAATATATCAGCCAAGGAATCAGTGGAAAAGAATGGGGGAAAATCTTTCAGTCCTACATATCCATTCACGCACCATCATTAAGAACACAAATTCATCACCAGATTCTATCTCACAGCTGACTCTAACAAAAAAATCTATGCCGGTGGTGCAACAGGAACAAAGCAACACTGATGCACCTTTTGTAGCAATGCAAAATTTGTTAAAGAACTCAATAACTAACTTACCTACCTCATTAAGAGGCCCTCGCAAACGTATTCAAAATAAGGTAGCGAATATGCTGATTTGGATTTCAAAAAAAAAAAATACAACAATGGGGCAACCCAAATCCCCCAGACAAGGTATTGTGGCTAGTAATAGCTCCACATATTCTTGAAAAAGAAGCCAGCCTAACAATAAATAAATTGATGGAGGAAACATTTCTAGAAATGGCTAAGACACTCAAAACCTGACAAACTGCACACTAGGTCAATTAACCCGTAAACAAAAAAGAAAAGACTAAGCAAACTAATATTGGTACTAAGACAATATTAAAATTCTACACAGGTAATCAACAAGTAAATCTCAATGAAATCTTGCAGACTTTCAGGCTCCAGCACAGTATTGGGAATTTCTAGGCCACAGTTTACCTTAACCATAAATTAAACACATTTTCATATTCTGAAAGTCAAAAGGTACACTGAGGTATCCCTTGTGCTATTCTTGTGTACTCAGGGACCGAATTCCAGACATCTCAGGTTCAGAAACATATGTCACAGCAGTGTTTGTATTTATTGGATGTGTGACCCCACACATGGAAGGCACACCTTTCCCCTACGCTCTGGGTCCTTGGCCCGGGTGCTGGGTGGACAGGGAGTGCTCATGTGTGGTGCACGCGGCTGGGCGGGCGGCGGGCGGGCGCCTCCTACTGCAGGGGAGTGCGTCTGGCCCGCCGCGTGGCCGGCGACGTGTCTGCCGCAAGCACTTCCTGGTGTGCGACTGATGGCAGCGTGGGTCACGTGACGTCTGGCGCGTTGCCCTTACGGCCATTTTCATTGGCCGGGCGGGGCGCGCGTGGGGGCGATGACGTGGCCGCGTCCCATTGGCCAGCTGTTCAATGACCAGGGTATTTAAGGAGGGGGGGTGTTGAGCAGCCGATACACCCTGGCGAAGTGTCATTTCGACACGCAACGCGTTGGTGGCGGCTGCTTCGGGGGATCCCTGGAGACAAGGTGATGTAACATTGTTTATTTATTTATCTGTTGTAATATTATTCTGACACTTGGAGTTACCACTTTGGGGCTTGTTCAGCCCTACTTCAGCCCGGTCAATATATTCCCAGCACTTCATCACTCAGTGTTTTCACTCATTACGCGTGTTGTTTGGCAGTTTGCTTTGCACGCTCAGTGCAAGCAGCACTGCAGCCTGTGCACACCACATTTTTGTTTTTTTTGCACTTAGCATTTATTGCACTTAGCACTTTTTCTAACTACACCTTTTTACAGTACAGTTTTTTGGACAATTACATTTTAATTTAACTTTATGCACTTATTGGCAGCTATGTTTATTGTTTATTGCATTTAATTGTTACTCAAAAGTTCTTTTACCCGGGCTTATATTGGTTTGATATTATTGTTATATTACATTATATCCTATCTATATAGTCAAAATATTACAACCACTTATATTTAATCTCACATATTAGTCACCGTTCATTGGGGACCCCCTGCTTGTTGTGTTTGTGTTTTTTAATTCTGTATTGTCATGTGATGTGCCATTATTATTGTTTTTTTGTATGTAATGAATATTTATTAAATATACTGGGTTTTTAATATCAATATTAGTGTGCAGCCTTTTTTGGTGGGGGCACCTTCTTTTTGAGATTAGTCTAGGATCTCTCATGTACATTTCCCCTACACACACACACCCCCAGTTTGCCTGTGACATCCTGCCTTTCGCCCTCTGTCCCCATGCACAAGGAAAGCACATTTTGTCAATACCTCCAATATTTCCCCTTCTACCAAAGAGGTTCAAACTTCTGGTTCTCTTTTTACTACCCATTATTCACATCTCAGACCAGATACTCTTCCGAGTTACACCCTGGAATGGCTCCCTGGGAAGTAAGAAACCCCACCACACCCATGAAACCCTAATCTTTTAGAATTGAACCTCAAAATTTAGCCTGTTTTAATACCCTGTTGTGATTCATTCACTCTCCTTCACTCATGTCATTGTACAGAGCCCACTGCCATTAGGAATGTATGCCTATATGCAGATACTTGAACCTGAATTGGTTCACAGACAACAGTACAAAAATGGAAAGAAATGTGGATATGGAACCAATACTGTAATAAAAAGAACACATCAGCATGAAAAAATACACAGATACAGAAATTATGCTTTATACCTCACCTGATTAAGAGGCTTCCTTTGAACACAGTTGATTCCTCCTATAAAAACCATGTTGGGCATCACTGGCTTTGGATAATCAAAAACAAAGTCCTGTCTCATCAGCCAGATAGCTGTATGACCTAACATTTCCTCAAGATTGATTTCCTTCTGAAGAAATTCAGAGGCAAGTTTCTGATAGGGATTATACACTAAATTACACATAAAGGATAAAACTATGTCAGTAAAAAGGTTCTGCACTCTCTGAGGGAAAGTCATATGATCACTCAAGCTTGACATCATCCGTGGTACATAGGATAGAGGTAATGGACACCGGGCAGATTTAGTGTCTATATGGCAGGGTATGCCACGTAAGAAGTTGACGGTGGGTACTGACAGATGTTCGGCAACAATCTGACCACATGGAAGCATAGGGTCAGTGAAGATCACATCAAAAGCAGATTCTTCCAGTGACTGCATTAACTCACTGTTGTTTAAGAGTCGGACACAAGAGTCTAACCATAGCAGTCCTGCTTCTTTGCTCTTTTCATAAAGATTAAAAAATCGATTCAGAAATGGTTCTGCTGTGAAAACATCTTTGAAGAAACCTGACATATGTTCTTTTAGTTGTTCACGGGAATAGGAGACAGGGTAGAGCTTAACTTCACTGCCTTCAGATGCCTTAATGAGAATATTGAAGTCTGGTGCCAACACAACAATCTGGTGTCCTTTTTGCTGCAGCATGTCGACAACTGGGCGCATGCTCAGCCAGTGACTGCCTTCCAAAGGCAACACAAGCACTTTGCCAGCATCACTGAATGTTACAAGAACAAGAGTAAATAGTACACTGACAGCAGTGAAATACTGATGGCTACAGATTTTAGCCATGTCTGCTGAATAATGCCTGCAAAATTCTCCTTTTAAGCATTTATTAAGTAATATTTAACAGAATAGTTGTGCAATAAATTTGGACATTGAACTCTAAAAGTAGAAAGATTACTCTTGTAGTATTAAGGAGGCAATTTATGAGCCGCTTTACTGTTCACTTTCTGGGTTCACACGAGTTTTCCACATTTATCAAATAAAATGTGCCATGTTCGCCTGACTACACCCTTCGAGTTCAGCGTATTTGGGTGAATGGTGGATAACATCTGTTCCGTTCTCCAGCTTTTGGCAGTGAACCCCATTGATTATTTTTACAAAGATTGTCGCTTTAGGTCATTTTTGCATCTGTACCGTACATGATATTTTGAACTTGAAAATCATAAAGATAACTAGTATTTGAAATACAACTAATAAAACTGTTTTCATTACTTTGCACATTTTTTGTTTAACTCAATATATAAAGCTTTCCAAACAACCAAGACACTTCTGAGACGCTATACATACGCTGTCCTATCAGCAATTTTCTTTCAATTTCAAAAATCAAATCTGATATGGCAGTTCGTCAGCTTTCGCCAAACCATTTATTAAAGTAAATACCACTCATTTAGCCAGGCGAAGTGCAGCGAATCCAAGCAATATTCTAGCAAAAATCAGTTGTCCCGGCGTTTAACGTTTCTATTACAGCTCTGTTTCTGCTCAGTTCGCTGTCAGGTTCCCAAGTTGCAGCACACACAACAAACTGAAACTAGAGGAAACTAGCAATAGAAATGAGGCCCTGAGTATTCAATACTTTCAGAACCATGTTTGTTACAGCAGGTATGGTTTCAGCACACGTTGCTCACACTGTTTCTGCTGTGTCCTGGTGTAACTTTGTAACTAGCAGAGACTTTCTCTTACAAAGATCTGCAATGACCTATGCAAAAGGAAAGAGCCTCTGCAAGCCTTTTTATAGATGTTGTTTATTTACCCTGTTCTTTTTTTAACATTGATCACTTTAAGAGGCTGTCAGTGTGTTCAAAAGCCTGGAATATGATGAAAATATTATATTCCATCTCTGATATGCCCCTGTCTCCTGAAATAAAAGGCTTTACTTGCCGTGTCACTTAATTCACAGAAGGACCAGCTCCTATGCAAGATTGGCAGGGCCTCCACAGGGTGTCTCCACTTTGAAAGGCCCTTCACACCTAGAGCGAAGGGAGCCAGAAGGGAAACCCTGCTGAGAAGCTCAGATGGCAGGAGAACCTTACTCTGACTTATTATAAACTGGGCCCAGTTTACGGTATTTTAATGTGCCATTTTCCAGACTAGCCTTCTTTTATTGATAAATGGGAAAAATATATCAACCAAGGAATCAGTGGAAAAGAATGGGGGAAAACCTTTCAGTCCTACGTATCCATTTACGCACCATCATTAAGAACACAAACTCATCACCAGATTCTATCTCACAGCTGACGCTAACCAAAAATCTATGCTGGTGGTGCAACAGGAGCAAAGAAATACTGATGCACCTTTGGTGGCAATGCAAAATGTATTAAAGAACTCAATAACTAACTTACCTACCTCATTAAGAGTCACCCACAAACTATTCAAAATAAGGTAACAAACATGCTGATTTGGATTACAAAAAAAAAAATCTCCAACAATGGGGCAAGGTATTGTGGCTAGCTATAGCTCCACATATTCTTGAAAAAGAAGCCAGCCTAACAGTAAATAAATTGATGGCAGAAACATTTCTAGAAATGGCTAAGACACTCAAAACCTGACAAACTGCACACTAGTGCCCTTATTCATCAAGCGATAGCGCCAGGTAGTGTCTGACGAGCGCCAGGTAGCGGCAGCAAACGGCGACTACCGACTCAAGTACGCCCGCGGCGGTCACAATGACGCATTTATCAAGCAAAATGAGGCTAGCGCCGGCGAGAGCGACGGCTAGCGCGGCATTCATCATGAAGCCGCCTGGACCGAACAGCGCCGCTGCAAATTCCCTCACAGCGCCAGGTATGAGCTGTCGCTCCCTGGCGATGTCCAATGCATTTCAATGGAGCAACCTATAATTAATCATAATTAATTGGTATTATTTTTTTAAATTTTTTTTTTAATGTCAAAAAATCGGAGAACACTTCTGCAATGTTAGGATTTATTTTTAAGTAAAAAAAAAAAAAAAAAAAAATATGTGCAGAATTGATCTAACAGGTCTGAGATTAATGTATTCATATAACAAAATGATTCTAAAAACATGTATAATGTTACCTTAAAAAAATATGGTTGTTTAGGGGTTAAAAACTAGTTAATACAGATCGCCGCCAGCGCTCTGGGGTTTAAACAAGGAATGGACAGCGACAGCACATTCGGAGCGTGATTTGTTGATGAATATGAAGCTAGCCGTTCGCTCTGGCCATTCGTTGTCAGGCGCTCACATACAACGCTGGACCTGTGAAACAGCGACCCCCCAGCCCGTATTCAACATTACCGCACACCGACTGAGTCGCTGTCATCAAGCTAACGCCGGCCAAGCACAGCGAATACTGGCTGGCGCTGAAAAAATCACGCTACAGTCGCTCATCTGTCGCTACCTGGCGCTATTGATGAATCGGCCTCTAGGTCAATTAACCCGTAAACAAAAAGAAAAGCCTAAGTAAACTAATATTGGTACTACAGACACATTTTTATATTCTGGAAGTCAAAAGGTACATTGAGGTAGCCCTTGTGCGATTCTTGGGTACTCAGGGAGTAGTCAGTGTTTGGATTTATTGGATGAGCCATTTGACACCAGAACTAGTGTCCTACGACTTTTCAGTTAAAAGTTATGCTCCATAATAGTTTTAAAGAGTGTGGGGGCTAAAATGCCTGCCAGAGAGTTGGACCTGTGAATAAAGGTCTATAGCCCATTTCCTCCTGTGTCTTTCATCTGGTTGTCACCTGGCGTGTGCTTGCCCTGCATCACTTTATTTGGTGGTGCCTGGGGACGCCCCTGGTGGCAGCTGGGGCCACACATATTGTGTACTTAGATTTGGATATACCCTTTTCTTTGGGGATTCCTTTAAGGCACACCTATATTCATATATCATTGAGAAATAATTAGTGGTGCATTGGGAAAAAACTCTTTGTGCCCTGCATCACTGCATATCACCTAATACCAATTAAGTAACTGACACGTATCTGCTAATTTTGATTGTATTTACTAACTTGCAACTTACCTTCAGACCTGTATATGAATCTGTTCATTACATGTATAAAGTTTGTCTAGTGTGCTTGTGAATATAAATTATAAAAAAAATGGTCTGTTCTGCATATTGAGTGTCAGGGATTCTCAAGAGAGATTCCACACAAATTGAGAGCTGTAACACTGAGACACAGAGGCAGATAAAGTGCAAAACAAGGTTTAACTGGGGTAGCATACAGGAATACACAGCAACAAGAAAAACAGGCTACTACTACAGAGAGATGGGTGTACAGATCACACGGGTGCGGGGCCAGATGGGGAAGGGTTAGATACCGGAGGGTGCAGTGGCCAGGGGTGAAGCAAGCAAACATCAAGTGTGCAGGAATCCAGTCCAAAAAGTCAAAAACAGATACTGAGTCCAGAAATCTAGGCTGTAGTGGGCATCCTGGGTCTAGCCACAGATGACAAACAATGCTGATCCATTGGTTGCAAGGGCAGGCCAGCTTATAAGGAAAAGCTCAGTTAGCACAGGTGCGGCTAATCACCAGCACCTCTGCAGCAGAGGGCCACCTGCTGGTGAAGCAGTATACAACGGGGGAAAAGCCAGGAAACAGAGCCAGCCAAGGCTAACACAGGGCAAAAGCAAGCTTCCATATTCTGAAGGAAATAGGCCTCCTCCAGCCACGACAGAACCACGCTCACTCTGTTAGAGCTGCCATTCAAGCACTGATAAATCATGCAGAGCTTAGCGGGGGGTGGTGAGAGACAATGTGCTGCAATGCCCACCACCAGCTCCAGCCACAACAGGTGTGTAAAAGTACAGATGAGAAACTTCCTTACTCTGGCTTGCTATTCATCTGAATCGCTAAGGCAGAGGCAACAGATTTAACCCCTTCTTCTGAAATTCAACTTATTTGGGTAGAGAGGATCACCATCTTTTGACATAGCCAAAGCTGCTGATGAATTCACCTGTTATTATAGATGCATACTGGCATTTGTAGTCAGTAGTTTCTACTCAAGGCCAAAAAACACATTACCACCTTAGAACCACAGACACACAGGAATATAGGGAAACTTACTGAATCCCAGGTCTGGGGGCACAATCCTAAAACAAATGTTTATTTTACATCCCAGAACAGGAAAACAATAAGGCAGAACACCAAAAACCTGAATAGGGGGAAGTTTTCCTTTAAATTGGCCGGCGCGGGCAATCGCACTGCTAGAGGGATGCGCATGCTTCGTTGGACCAGGAAGTAAGGTAAGTGTAGTGGGCGACCTGGGGGTTTCACACAGTGGGGCATCCTGATTTTGGATGCCCCGGGGGGGAGGGAATGGATCGGCCCGGGAATCTTATAGACCAGCCGGTTTCATTCCACTTTAATTAGGACCTTCAGCATCATGTAATAAAAAGCCCAAACCCCTAAAAAACTCCATTAATATATTTAAAGTTTTAAGTCGCTTACTAATTATTCTTTCCTCCACTGGGCTGCAATACTGTTCAACACTCTAGGATACGAGCTCCGCCATCTTACCTCAGAAGCATCACATATTCAGGAAAGGAGAGGGGAGTTAAAAGTGCTCGGGGGGCAGGTTATAGCTGTGCTCTGCCCAGACAGAGCAGAACTGGGGTCAGGAAAAGGACAGCAATCCCAGAATGCAGAGCAGCTTAGTCAGGGGACACTTCCTGTCTGTAGCCTGAGACTCCATGGGCCACCATCTTGGATCTTTAAAAGCTCAGAAAACGCACAAGGTGCATTTAGTATGATTTTTAATGTGGGCAATCTGTATGTACAGGGTGGGGGAAACATCTAAAATAGACTCTTATTCAGGGTGAAGGTCCGGTTTAAATGGTTGTTGAGCTATTTTCTGGTGCATGGCAGACAAGGGGCATATAAGCTGCGCCATGTGCTGAACTTCACCTTCTCGGGTCTTCAGCTGAGGTCACCTGTTGTTTGTGCTGCTGCCAGTGTCCTATGTGATGGGGCGGCCATCTTTTCGTAGCCTCTGTTGCTCTCAGATTCACAGAGGTGAGCTCAACTAACTATGAGCATTGAGCACAATAACATAGACAGTGATTCACAATGAGCGAGCCTGGAGAGAGGTGAAGGAGGGGTAGGACTGACTGAAGGGAAACATTTAATTGCAGGATTTATTGTGATGGATGATTGCACAGCAGCAACGTTTATGACCCAAGTGCATCTGAAAAAAGCATCTTGAAATGTAGCAGATACAGCTCAGCTTGGCATCTCCCTGCATTTCAACCATTTGCGTTTGGTCCATCGGTGCCTGAGGAGGTGGGTGTTGTTGGTTAATGCCTGCCCTGTGTAAAACAGCAGTGTTAGCACCTGTAATGATGGCTGCCAGATGCCACACTACTGGCAGATTACTTTTTTTTATATTAAATTGTTGCTGGCTGCCACCCAGTCCCTGCCCCTGCCGTAGCTCCACCCTAGGCACGTGCCCACGTTCGCCTAGTGACAAATATGGCCCTGTGTACACATATATATCAGCAGAGATGGAGGTGTTGACCAGACCCTTTTTTCTGGTGTAATATTTATATAATATTGTATAACATTTCCTGTATGAGAAGAAAATGTCCTTACACTTATAAGTTATACTTACTGTTGGCAGAGCTTTTCCTTCCTTGCAGTGTATGCCCCCAATAAAAACCATGTTGGGCATTATGGGTCTTGGAAACTCAAAGACAAAATCATACCTAAGGAGCCACACGGAGGTTCTACTGAGGAGCTCCACAGTGCTGACATCTCTTTTTAGGGTTCTTGATGCTAGACTCATCCATGAATCATACATTAATCCACAATAAATGGGTTCAAGCGCATTTAACAAGAGGTTCTCCACACGTTCCATAAATGTCATCTTGTCGGCATTCTTCGTGAACAATCTGGGTACATAGGAACGTGGGGTCTCACATTGTGAACTAACATAGTCATAAAAGCAGGGCATTCCCCTTAAGAAATTTACACTGGGCAGCTCCAGATGTTCTGCTAGTATCACACCACACATTAAAAATGGATCAGTAAGGACAGCATCAAACTTTTCTTCCCGAAGTTCCTGTATTAACTCTTCATCGAGTAAGAGTCTCTCACAAACGTCATAGAACATCTTAAATACAATCTGCATGCTGTTGAACATTGTTATAGCAGTCCCAGGGAAATAATTGGGAGCAGTAAAATGCTCATAAGACATTGTCTGAAACATGGTATCTATCTCTTCGTTAGTGTATGGCACAGAAACGCTCTTTACTTTGAAGAGTTCACTTTTTCTCATTGTTAGGCTGCTTTCTGCCATGACCACAACAACTTCGTGTCCTCTCTGACCCAGTTTCTCTACCACAGGTTGCATGCTGAGCCAGTGACTTCCATCCATAGGAACAACAAGCAACTTGCCCCCATCTCCTGGACTGAAAACCCCTAAAAACACAACAAAGACAGCAAAGCTGAATGGCGCGGACAGCAACATCCTTGCGGGTGATGGGATACAAAAATGTTACCAGCATCGATAATTTATTTATCTTGGGAAGTGACTTGGAAATTCACCAGAAATAGGTTTATAAGTAACCTGTTGTTTATTTTAGGCTTTTTGGGTCCAAAAGATTAGTCACTATCATAGGATTAATCACTAGCAAATTATGGGGGTAATTTAAGAAATGCTAAGGCCACGTAGTTCGAGGTAGAGCCAGATGAGTGTCGGGTGAGTGTCAGCTCCCAGTCATTAAGGTGTATGTATCAAGTCAAAAATCCACAGTGCCTGTGTTAGTGCTAGGTAGTATCCTATCTATCAAAAGCACCAACGATGGGGTGGGTGCCGGTGCTGAGTTCCCTACGGTGCCAGATAGGACCAGGCGCTCACCTAGCACTGTGCGGCCTAATCCCATACATTTCAATGAGCTGATTCTTTGGGATTTGTTGGGCTGGTGCATGTGCCACGGGATCCCTGGGCTGGTTGGGTTTATTTTTATATGCATTTTTAGCACTTTTTTTTCTGCTGCAAATTGTGATTTGGCTCGTGAAAAAGATATGTCATGTTAGTCTAATGTTCCTAATGCAATTCCGATTTTTAATTTAAAAAAGCAAAAAAAAATTAACCCTAAAAAATAAAAAATAGGGAATCCAACAGGCGCTGTGTGCCTGAATTCCCTTTTTTTTAGCGCCTCTAAGAGCGCCTGGTAATTTTGTCAGCTTGCAGCGCTCTCGGCTGGTGCTAGGTGTCACTAGTGCATAGGCTTATTTAAGTCATAAGCTGTGTATGCTGCCTGGCTGGGAACGCTACAGCTGACAGTGCCGCCGGCCAGAAGACAGCGTTGTGGTGCAGACACTGCTGAGCATCTTGGACAAGGCGCTCAAGTGGCGCCCGCACCAATAATAATAAATTAGCTTCTAAATGTTCTCAAAAAGAGGCAATGACATTTACTAATTATTTTGCACCACGCTGAGATGGTTTGTATCTATTATATATCAGTGGGTATTGAGGGTAGCATAGTGAGTGCTTAAAGTGGAACAAGACCCTGCACAGCTCAGCTTTGAATTCCAGAATCATTCCAGGGCCATCTGCTGGCCTTCCCCCGGTGCAAATTGGGATGGACACAGAACAAAACCTTGGATAGTCAAAATACTGAATTTTGTTCTGCTTTAAATTTGGTGAGTCTGATGAGATCATTGTACAGCTGCCTGGAAGTGAATGTTGGCAAAGCAATCAAAGCTCATTGGATTATTAGTGAATGTTCTGCCCTGCTAGATAAGAAAGTTGCATTGAAGGCAGTATTAACTAATTAGGGGGGAGGTTGGGTTTGCGCACCCAATAGTTGCACCATCATGCTTATCCTGTTCTCACTTGTGTCTAATGATAGTTGTAGTATTCATAGTAAAGTAATATACACATGAATACAATATATATAAAAATGAGATGAAATCAAGTTTTCTTATTAAACTCAGTTGTAGCCCTACACTTTTTACTCCATTGTAACATAGTGACTGTTTCATTATTGTAGACACCTTATACAGCCCAAATTTACAGATTTTTCAATATAATTAGGGATGAGCGAATCGATCCGGACGAACCCGGATTCGTTCCGAATTTCATGAAAAATTCGATTCTGAACGAATCCGAATTTCCCCGCGATTCGATCGATCGAAGTTTTCCTTTAAACTCCATTTATTTCAATTACAGGCATTGTATGGTGGATGGACATGTCTGGACATATCCCCTGGGGCAAGTTATCATGGGAAGGTCACATGCAGCCTATCAGCAGCCAGGAGCCCCGGTGACATCACAGCGCTATATAAAGCGGCGGCCATCTTGCTTGTGCGCATTTCAGACTTTCATTCGTGAGAGAAAGGTGGCTGCTGCAGCTAGGGAGAGAGAGTTAGCGATAGGTAGGGAGATTTACAGATAGGTAGGGAGATTTACAGATAGGTAAAGAGAGAGACAGATAGGGAGATTTAGAGTGGTAGACAGAGCTAGGCAAAGATAGTTTTAAAACCGGAACAATCCAGCAGCATACAAGTCACATTGACAGGGTGCCTAGTGCTGGCTATGATTCATATTTCATAATTACTGGGTTACTGTTAATATATTTGGTTTGGTTTAAATACAGCTGCACACTGTTAACCCTATCTGTTAAGCAAAAGCATTTCTCATACTTGGATTAGTGTTAAAATTTTCTGTTCAGCTTAAAATATACCAGGCCACACGGGCATCTCAAGGCACATGCTATTTAACCCTATCTGTTAAGCAAAAGCATTTCTCATACTTGGATTAGTGTTAAAATTTTCTGTTCAGCTTAAAATATACCAGGCCACACGGGCATCTCAAGGCACATGCTATTTAACCCTATCTGTTAAGCAAAAGCATTTCTCATACTTGGATTATTGTTACTTTTTGTTCAGCTTAAAATATACCAGGCCACACAGGCATCCCAAGGCACGTGCTATTTAACCCTATATGTTAAGCTAAAGCATTTCTCATACTTGGATTATTGTTACTTTTTGTTCAGCTTGAAATATACCAGGCCACACGGGCATCCCAAGGCACATGCTAATTAACCCTATATGCTAAGCTAAAGCATTTCTCATACTTGGATTAGTGTTAAAATTTTCTGTTCAGCTTAAAATATACCAGGCCACACAGGCATCCCGAGGCACATGCTATTTTAACCCTATCTGTTATGCAAAAGCATTTCTCATACTTGGATTAGTGTCAAAAGTTTTGTTCAGCTTAAAATATACCAGGCCACATGGGCATCCCAAGGCACATGCTATTTAACCCTATTTGTTATGCACATGCATTTCTCATACTTGGATTATTGTTACTTTTTGTTCAGCTTAAAATATACCAGGCCACACGGGCATCCCAAGGCACATGCTATTTTAACCCTATCTGTTAAGCAAAAGCATTTCTCATACTTGGATTATTGTTACTTTTTGTTCAGCTTAAAATATACCAGGCCACACGGGCATCCCAAGACACATGCTATTTTAACCCTATCTGTTATGCAAAAGCATTTCTCATACTTGGATTAGTGTCAAAAGTTTCTGTTCAGCTTAAAATATACCAGGCCACACGGGCATCCCAAGACACATGCTATTTAACCCTATTTGTTAAGCACAAGCATTTCTCATACTTGGATTATTGTTACTTTTTGTTCAGCTTAAAATATACCAGGCCACATGGGCATCCCAAGGCACATGCTATTTAACCCTATCTGTTAAGCAAAACCATTTCTCATACTTGGATTATTGTTACTTTTTGGTCAGCTTAAGATATACCAGGCCACACGGGCATCCCAAGGCACATGCTATTTAACCCTATCTGTTAAGCTAAAGCATTTCTCATACTTGGATTATTGTTACTTTTTGTTCAGCTTGAAATATACCAGGCCACACGGGCAACTCAAGGCACATGCTAATTAACCCTATATGTTAAGCTAAAGCATTTCTCATACTTGGATTATTGTTACTTTTTGTTCAGCTTAAAATATACCAGGCCACACGGGCATCCCAAGGCACATGCTATTTTAACCCTATCTGTTATACAACATAAGCGTTGATCAGCATGAGCTGCTTTATTAAGCTACTTCAGTTTGCACTTGTTTTTGACTGCTTTTAATAAACCAGGCCGCAGGGCACCCCAAAGCTGCACCTTGAACCCTATCTGTTATACAACATAAGCGTTGATCAGCATCAGCTGCTTTATTAAGCTACTTCAGTTTGCACTTGTTTTTGACTGCTTTTAATAAACTAGGCCGCAGGGCACCCCAAAGCTGCACCTTGAACCCTATCTGTTATACAACATAAGCGTTGATCAGCATCATCTGCTTTATTAAGCTACTTCAGTTTGCACTTGTTTTTGACTGCTTTTAATAAACCAGGCCGCAGGGCACCCCAAAGCTGCACCCCAAAGCTGCACCTTGATCCCTATCTGTTATACAACATAAGCGTTGATCAGCATCAGCTGCTTTATTAAGCTACTTCAGTTTGCACTTGTTTTTGACTGCTTTTAATAAACCAGGCTGCAGGGCACCCCAAAGCTGCCCCTTGAACCCTATCTGTTATACAACATAAGCGTTGATCAGCATCAGCTGCTTTATTAAGCTACTTCAGTTTGCACTTCCTTTTTGACTGCTTTCAATTAACCAGGCTGCAGGGCATCCCAAAGCTGCACCTTGCACCCTATCTGTTATACAACATAAGCGTTGATCAGCATCAGCTGCTTTATTAAGCTACTTCAGTTTCCACTTGTTTTTGACTGCTTTTAATAAACCAGGCCGCAGGGCACCCCAAAGCTGCACCTTGAACCCTATCTGTTATACAACATAAGCGTTGATCAGCATCAGCTGCTTTATTAAGCTACTTCAGTTTGCACTTGTTTTTGACTGCTTTTAATAAACCAGGCCGCAGGGCACCCCAAAGCTGCACTTTGAACCCTATCTGTTATACAACATAAACGTTGATCAGCATCAGCTGCTTTATTTAGCTACTTCAGTTTGCACTTGTTTTTGACTGCTTTTAATAAACCAGGCCGCAGGGCACCCCAAAGCTGCACCTTGAACCCTATCTGTTATACAACATAAGCGTTGATCAGCATCAGCTGCTTTATTAAGCTACTTCAGTTTGCACTTGTTTTTGACTGCTTTTAATAAACCAGGCCGCAGGGCACCCCAAAGCTGCACTTTGAACCCTATCTGTTATACAACATAAGCGTTGATCAGCATCAGCTGCTTTATTTAGCTACTTCAGTTTGCACTTGTTTTTGACTGCTTTTAATAAACCAGGCCGCAGAGCACCCCAAAGCTGCACCTTGAACCCTATCTGGTATACAACATAAGCGTTGATCAGCATCAGCTGCTTTATTAAGCTACTTCAGTTTGCACTTGTTTTTGACTGCTTTTAATAAACCAGGCCGCAGGGTACCCCAAAGCTGCACCTTGAACCCTATCTGTTATACAACATAAGCGTTGATCAGCATCAGCTGCTTTATTAAGCTACTTCAGTTTGCACTTGTTTTTGACTGCTTTTAATAAACCAGGCCGCAGGGCACCCCAAAGCTGCACTTTGAACCCTATCTGTTATACAACATAAGCGTTGATCAGCATCAGCTGCTTTATTTAGCTACTTCAGTTTGCACTTGTTTTTGACTGCTTTTAACCCTTTCGCTGCCAGCCTACCTGCAGCATTTGCCACTCCCTGTTGCCAGACTGAGTTTGACTGTTTTGCGCTACACATGTTCAACTGTCATTTTCGAAAGGCTTTCCAGGGATTTCCCAGGAAAATTATATATTGTTTTTTTCAACAGAGTCTGGGCTTTAACATGAAATGTCTTGTTTGTGTTTTTTAGGTGTATTCTCAACATTTTTGGGTGAAATGTGTGAAAAAAAATAAAAAAAATATATTTTTTTACAATTTGTAGAGTTTTTTTGTAATAAAAAATGTAAGTTTGTCAATAAAATCTTATTGCGTGAGAAACCCCAATTTCTCCCGCTTACAGCGATACCACATATGTATAGGTAGACACCCTTTCCTGCCCAGAAGCCTTTTATAGCTGCTGGATGACAAATGGTTAATTAAAAAAAAAAATGACATAGGGTCCCCCTTCCCGGGGAGGGGGACCCCATTTTTTGGGGGATTTTTAAGGGTTAAAAACCCTTAAAAATCCAAAAAAAAAAATGACGTGGGGTCCCCCTTACCCAAAGTAACCAGCCCGGGACCAGCTATGGGGGCTTGTAGGCACAGAGTGGGGGGGCCAGCTTTGGTGGCCCCCCCACCCTGCAGCCTACGAGCCCACATAGCCTATGTGGGCCCGGGCTCTTCTGCCCCCCCCTGGCCTTTGGGGAGGCAGGTAATGGGGGTGCGGGGGTTAATGGCAATGCCACCCCCCCAGCCATGTGAACTGGTATAAGGGGTCTCATGGACCCCTTACCAGCTCACAAAGGGTTAACTGTAAAAAAAAAAACACCACACAATAAAAAAAAGTATTTTATTAAAAAAAAATAATTTTTTTTTACTGTACTTACCTTCGATTGCAAGCTCTTGTCCCTCGCCGCTCAGCTGACAGATGCCGGTGATCGGTACAGGAGAAGGAGGAGGCAGGAGATCAGAGGATCTCCTGCCACCTCCTTACCCTGTGCCGATCACCGGCATCTGAGAAGTTGAGAAGGGTGAAGCCAGATATCGGGGGCCGGGATGACGTCATAAGCCCCGCCCCCAAGGGGGCGGGGCTTAGCGGCGAGATGGCGGCCGCCATCGAGGATCAAAGGGGAGAGAGCCTCTCAGGCTCTCTCCTGAAGATCGGTAAGTCCTGGGGGGGGATCGGAGGCCCCCCAGGTGAAGAGGAGGGACAGCGGGAGCCAGCGCACATGGAGGTAAGTGAATGTCATTTTTATTTTTTTTTTTTTTTTACAGTTAGCAGCTGCTGCTGCAGAAGCGGGGGGGGGGGCGGCCTATTCCGGGGGCTCTCCTGGAGCCATCCGACCCCCCACGGGGGATCGGATGGCACCAAATTAAAGGGGAGACCCGGCCGGATCCAACAAGGGGTCAGGTGAGTATTTTTTATTTTTATTTTTTAAACTAGAAGCGATCAAAGTCAAGCACGTAACACCTACGGGCTTGGCACTTAAGGCCCAGCCAAGCCAGCACGTAGGTGTTACGTGCTTGGCAACAAAAGGGTTAATAAACCAGGCCGCAGGGCACCCCAAAGCTGCATCTTGAACCCTATCTGTTATACAACATAAGCGTTGATCAGCATCAGCTGCTTTATTTAGCTACTTCAGTTTGCACTTGTTTTGACTGCTTTTAATAAACCAGGCCGCAGAGCACCCCAAAGCTGCACCTTGAACCCTATCTGGTATACAACATAAGCGTTGATCAGCATCAGCTGCTTTATTAAGCTACTTCAGTTTGCACTTGTTTTTGACTGCTTTTAATAAACCAGGCCGCAGGGCACCCCAAAGCTGCACCTTGAACCCTATCTGTTATACAACATAAGCGTTGATCAGCATCAGCTGCTTTATTAAGCTACTTCAGTTTGCACTTGTTTTTGACTGCTTTTAATAAACCAGGACGCAGGGCACCCCAAAGCTGCACCTTGAACCCTATCTGTTATACAACATAAGCGTTGATCAGCATCAGCTGCTTTATTAAGCTACTTCAGTTTTCACTTCCTTTTTGACTGCTTTCAACCAGGCCGCAGGGCACCCCAAAGCTGCACCTTGCACCCTATCTGTTATACAACATAAGCGTTGATCAGCATCAGCTGCTTTATTAAGCTACTTCAGTTTGCACTTGTTTTTGACTGCTTTTAATAAACCAGGCCGCAGGGCACCCCAAAGCTGCACCTTGAACCCTATCTGTTATACAACATAAGCGTTGATCAGCATCTGCTGCTTTATTAAGCTACTTCAGTTTGCACTTGTTTTTGACTGCTTTTAATAAACCAGGCCGCAGGCCACCCCAAAGCTGCACCTTGAACCCTATCTGTTATACAACATAAGCGTTGATCAGCATCAGCTGATTTATTAAGCTACTTCAGTTTTCACTTCCTTTTTGACTGCTTTCAATTAACCAGGCAGCAGGGCACCCCAAAGCTGCACCTTGCACCCTATCTGTTTATACTAAATAAGCAAATACATAAAATTGTCAGGCAGACAAGTGCCAGGATGTTCAAAGTGGAGTGGCAGAGGCCAAGATTCAGCAGGCAGAGGTTGCGGCAGACTAGGAGCGAGTGGCAGCAGTAGTCACGGTGAGAGACCTGATCTGCCAGTTTCTGCTAGCGGTCATGTTTCCACCAGTAACGCATCTGCCGTGGTAGATTGGTTAACGCGCTCATCAACATCATCACAAGTTACGTCTGAGACCCCCAGTCTAGGGTCGGTAGGTTCCTCTGACACAACCCTGAGTTGGCATGCCCCGAGAGCAGTCCCTGTCCTCCCATTGCCTCTGTCCTACGCCGTTCCCTCCCCCAGCGACGTATCCTATGCTTTGGGTTCAACTCCACTCTTTAGTAAGGAGGACGATCAGATAGAGGACAGTCAGCAGCTACTGCCCAGCCATGAAATGGAGGTGGCTTCTTTAGCTCGGCAGACAAATTGTGATGTGGACAGTGTCATGGGTGTTGCGAGATTTCCAGCTTCTGCGCCAGACACTGTTGAGGAAACCGAGAACATCAGTGACGTACAGCCACAACTCGGTGATGATGATGATGAAGCCGATCACACTTGGGAGCCGGGTGATGAAGGGGCTTCATCGTCATCATCAGGAGAAGAGGGGCGCAGGTTGCCCCGGAGTCAGCAGCTCAGGCAGCAAGGTGTTAGCAGCATGGTTGGCAGTCAGCATGGGGGCACAATTGTAAAGCCTGGAGCCAAACGGGGCCGGGGCCGGGGTAGAGCACCTGCTGCGCTGCAGGCTACCTTATCGGGAGGTAGTGGGGCAGGGGTTCCTGGAGTTGGCGACAATAGCAGCGAATCAGTGAGGCCTGTTGGTGGGAAAAGTAGCTACTCGGCAGTGTGGCAGTTTTTCCTGAAGCATCCGCAGGAGGGTAACATGGCCACATGCAAGATATGTAGGCAGAAGGTGAAGCGTGGCCAGGGCCCAAATGTTGGCACCACGGCCCTGCGTCAGCATATGATGCGTAACCATAAAGCGACCTGGGAGAACCGAGGCTCCCAAGGGGTGGTCCAGTCTGCTTCCTCACCAAGTGGCACGCCGCTCCCAATTTCTGCCAGCCAAGGCTTCAGCACCTCAGCCGAAGGCAGCTGTGCGTCATACCCATTCTCTGTCGCTCCTGCTCCTCCTCCTCCAAGTCATGCATCCCGCCAGCAATCCATCAGCGAAGCCATGTCCAAGAGACAGCAGTATGCGCCCACTCATCCTACGGTGCAGAAGCTGAATGTGCTCCTGTCCAAGTTGCTGGTGCTGCAGTCGCTCCCTTTTCAGGTGGTGGACTCTGCACCTTTCAGAGAACTGATGGCTTGTGCCGAGCCGAGGTGGAGAGTCACAAGCCGTCATTTCTTTGCCAAGAAGGCAGTACCAGCGCTGCACACTTTTGTTGAACAGAAGGTGGGCCAGTCCTTGAGCCTGTCGGTGTGTAGCAAAGTGCATGGCAGCGCCGACGTCTGGGGCTGTAACTACGGTCAGGGACAGTACATGTCGTTTACGGCCCACTGGGTGAATGTGGTCCCTTTGCAGCAGCAACTTGGACAGGTCACGCTGCTTCGGCCTCCGCGTTCCCTGCCCGTTGGGCCTGTGACACCGTGCGACTCGGCCTCCTCATCCTCCGCCATCTCCTCACCCTCCACTGTAGGCTCAAGTCTCAGTGCCCCTCCAGTCTACCATGTGTGCAGGGCACGGAGGTGTCACGCAGTGCTTCACATGGTTTGTCTTGGCGAAGTCACACAGGGGAGGAACTGCTTAAATTTATTCATCAGGAAATCCAAACATGGCTTACTCCAAGAAAACTTAAAATGGGAATCATGGTTACCGACAATGGGAAGAACATTTTGTCTGCGCTGCGCCAAGGAAGGCTGACCCATGCCTCCTGCATGGCTCATGTCTTCAATCTGGTTGTCAAGCGGTTTCTGAAGTGTTCCCCCCATATGCAAGACATCCTAACAACTTCAAGGAAACTTTGCATGCACTTCAGCCACTCATACACCGCCAAACACACCCTTCTTGAGCTACAGCGTCAGAACGGTATCCCCCAACATAGTCTGATTTGCGATGTTTCCACTCGTTGGAATTCTACCCTTCACATGTTGGACCGATTATATGAACAGAGAAAAGCCATCACGGATTTCCTGATGATCCAAGCGGATAGGGGGACTCCCCTGTGTAACTTCAATGTCAACCAGTGGCAGCTCATACATGACACCTGCCGTTTGCTCAGGCCCTTTGAGGAAGCCACTTTATTTGTCAGTCGGCACGATTACGGGATGAACAACGTGATTCCACTGCTTCATGTACTACAGAACATGTTGGAAACCATGGCTGGTCAGGGCACTGGAGACATGGCGTCTACATCTTACGGCCACATGAACCCCGTTGGAGCTGAACTGGAGGAGGAGGAGGGGCACAGTGAAGCACAGTTTAGGCTTGGCGAAATGGCTGGTTTATCTAGTCAGCGGACAGGAGAGGAGGAGCAGGAGCAGCCAGAGGAGCTAGAGGGTTTTGAGGAAGGCGAGACAGAGGACCCGGACACACCGTGGCAGTATGCAGTGGAGATGGAGACAGGTAGTCCATCCGAGTCACTTGCGCAAATGGCAGGAAGCATGCTCACATGCTTGCGTAGTGACCCCAGAATTGTTTCCATTTGTCGGCGGGATGACTTCTGGCTGTCCACCTTATTGGACCCTCGCTTCCGGCACAAAATGGGGGCATTTTTTAAACCCGCCGAGAGGGAGGACAAACTGAACTACTACAAAGACATTCTACGTAGGCAGTTGGCCGATGCCTATCTGTGCCATGGTCCATTCTCTCGCAGGTCTGACTCGAGGGGACCTCTGCGCTCACCTTCCACTGCCATGGCTGCTGGGGGGGTTGGCAGGAGCAGCAGCAGCAGCTCCATCAGCAGCAGCCTCAGTCTTCAGTTGCTAATGAGTAGCTTTCTACACCCGCATAGTGAGGCTACTCATGAGCAGCAGGAAGACCTGGAGCAGGACCTCAACCAGCAGGTCATGTCATACCTTGACATGACCATGCCAACACACCTTGAGGATCCGCTGGACTTCTGGGCAGCCAAACTTGATTTGTGGCCACAACTAGCAGAGTTTGCCCTGGTAAAGCTGTCCTGCCCGGCAAGTAGCGTGCCATCTGAGCGGGTGTTTAGTGCGGCGGGGGCCATAGTTACGGCGAGGAGAACTCGTCTGTCAACTAAAAATGTGGAACGACTCACCTTTGTCAAAATGAATCAGGGATGGATCAGCCAGGATTTCCACCCACCAATGCCTGATGCATGCGACTAGATTCAGCATGGTGCCACGTTTTACACTTTCCAAATGGTGCAAAACATATTTATGTCTTTAGGCCAATTTTTGGGCTCCTGCTGATGCCAACTTCAGGGTGTGCCTTCCAACCAATTTTTGGCCTCCTGCTGATGCCAACTTCAGGGTGTGCCTTTCAGCCAATGTTGGGCTCCTGCTGCTGCTGCTTGCAACTCCAGGGTGTGATTCATCCAATTTTTGGGCTCCTGAAGCCAACTCCAGTGTCTCTGTTAGCCAATGTTGGACTCCTGCTGCTGCTTGCAACTCCAGGGTGTGATTCATCCAATTTTTGAGCTCCTGAAGCCAACTCCAGTGTGTCTTTCAAGCTATGTTTGGGCTGCTGCTGCTGCTGCTTTCAACTCCAGGGTGTGATTCATCCAATTTCTGGGCTCCTGAAGCCAACCCCAGTGTCTCTTTAAAGTAATGTTTGGGCTCCTGCTGCTGCTGCTTGCAACTCCAGGGTGTGATTCATCCAATTTTTGGGCTTCTGAAGCCAACTCCAGTGTCTCTTTTAGCCAATGTTGGGCTCCTGCTGCTGCTGCTGCTGCTGCTTGCAACTCCAGGGTGTGATTCATCCAATTTTTGGGCTCCTGCTGCCAACTCCAGTGTCTCTTTCAAGCTATGTTTGGGCTGCTGCTGCTTGCAACTCCAGGGTGTGATTCATCCAATTTTTGGGCTCCTGCTGCTGCCAACTCCAGTGTCTCTTTCAAGCTATGTTTGGGCTGCTGCTGCTGCTGCTTGCAACTCCAGGGTGTGATTCATCCAATTTTTGGGCTCCTGCTGCCAACTCCAGTGTCTCTTTCAGCCAATGTTGGGCTCCTGCTGCTGCTGCTTGCAACTCCAGGGTGTGATTCATCCAATTTTTGGGCTCCTTCTGCCAACTCCAGTGTCTCTTTAAAGCAATGTTTGGGCTCCTGCTGCTGCTGCTGCTTGCAACTCCAGGGTGTGATTCAGCCAATTTTTGGGCTCCTGCTGCCAACTCCAGTGTCTCTTTCAGCCAATGTTGGGCTCCTGCTACTGCTTGCAACTCCAGGGTGTGATTCATCCAATTTTTGGGCTCCTGCTGCTGCCAACTCCAGTGTCTCTTTCAAGCTATGTTTGGGCTGCTGCTGCTGCTGCTTGCAACTCCAGGGTGTGATTCATCCAATTTTTGGGCTCCTGCTGCCAACTCCAGTGTCTCTTTCAGCCAATGTTGGGCTCCTGCTGCTGCTGCTTGCAACTCCAGGGTGTGATTCATCCAATTTTTGGGCTCCTGCTGCCAACTCCAGTGTCTCCTTAAAGCAATGTTTGGGCTCCTGCTGCTGCTGCTTGCCACTCCAGGGTGTGATTCAGCCAATTTTTGGGCTCCAGCTGCCAACTCCAGTGTCTCTTTCAGCCAATTCTTGGCCTCCTGCTGCTGCCAACTCCAGGGTGTCTTTCAAGCAATGTTTGGGCTCCTGCTTATGCTGCTGCCAACTCCAGGGTGTGCCTTCCAGCTAATGTATGTGCTCCTGCTGCTGCCAACCTCAGGGTGCCTTCCAGCCAATTTCTAGGTTCCTGCTGCTGCTGCCAACTCCAGGGTGTGTCAGTCAATTTTTGGGCTCCTGCTGCTGCCAACTCCAGTGTCTCTTTAAAGCAATGTTTGGGCTCCTGCTGCTGCTGCTTGCAACTCCAGGGTGTGATTCATCCAATTTTTGGGCTCCTGCTGCCAACTCCAGTGTCTCTCTCAGCCAATTTTTGGCCTCCTGCTGCTGCTGCCAACTCCAGGGTGTCTTTCAAGCAATGTTTGGGCTCCTGCTTATGCTGCTGCCAACTCCAGGGTGTGCCTTCCAGCTAATGTATGTGCTCCTGCTGCTGCCAACTTCAGGGTGCTTTCCAGCCAATTTCTAGGTTCCTGCTGCTGCTGCCAACTCCAGGGTGTGTCAGTCAATTATTGGGCTCCTGCTGCCAACTCCAGTGTCTCTTTCAGCCAATGTTTGGGCTCCTGCTGCTTGCAACTCCAGGGTGTGATTCATCCAATTTTTGGGCTCCTGCTGCCAACTCCAGTGTCTCTCTCAGCCAATTTTTGCCCTCCTGCTGTTGCCAACTCCAGGGTGTCTTTCAAGCAATGTTTGGGCTCCTGCTTATGCTGCTGCCAACTCCAGGGTGTGCCTTCCAGCTAATGTATGTGCTCCTGCTGCTGCCAACTTCAGGGTGCCTTCCAGCCAATTTCTAGGCTCCTGCTGCTGCTGCCAACTCCAGGGTGTGTCAGTCAATTATTGGGCTCCTGCTGCTGCCAACTCCAGTGTCTCTTTAAAGCAATGTTTGGGCTCCTGCTGCTGCTGCTTGCAACTCCAGGGTGTGATTCAGCCAATTTTTGGGCTCCTGCTGCCAACTCCAGTGTCTCTTTCAGCCAATGTTGGGCTCCTGCTGCTGCTTGCAACTCCAGGGTGTGATTCATCCAATTCTTGGGCTCCTGCTGCCAACTCCAGTGTCTCTTTAAAGCAATGTTTGGGCTCCTGCTGCTGCTAGTTGCAACTCCAGGGAGTGATTCCTTCAATTCTTGGGCTCCTGCTGCCAACTCCAGTGTCTCTTTCAGCCAATGTTTGGGCTCCTACTGCTGCTGCTTACAACTCCAGGGTGTGATTCATCCAATTTTTGGGCTCCTGCTGCCAACTCCAGTGTCTCTTTCAAGCTATGTTTGGGCTCCTGCTGCTGCTGCTTGCAACTCCAGGGTGTGATTCAGCAAATTTTTGGGCTCCTGCTGCCAACTCCAGTGTGTATTTCAAGCTATGTTTGGGCTCCTGCTGCTGCTTGCAACTCCAGGGTGTGATTCATCCAATTTTTGGGCTCCTGCTGCCAACTCCAGTGTCTCTTTCAAGCTATGTTTGGGCTCCTGCTGCTGCTGCTTGCAACTCCAGGGTGTGATTCAGCCAATTTTTGGGCTCCTGCTGCCAACTCCAGTGTCTCTTTCAAGCTATGTTTGGGCTGCTGGTGCTGCTTGCAACTCCAGGGTGTGATTCATTGAATTTTTGGGCTCCTGCTGCCAACTCCAGTGTCTCTTTCAAGCTATGTTTGGGCTCCTGCTGCTGCTGCTGCTTGCAGCTCCAGGGTGTCATTCAGCCAATTTTTGGGCTCCTGCTGCTCCTGCTGCCAACTCCAATGTCTCTTTGAGCCAAATCCAATGTTTGGGCTCCTGCTGCCAGCTCCAGGGTGTGTTTTTCAGGCAATATAGGGGCCCCTCATAGTGATGCCACCTCAACTCTCTGTAATTGTGCCGCTCTGCGATTCTAATAGCGATGCCTCTGATCTGCATGTCCTAATTATTTACAGTATTGTTTCAGTAACCCAGCACACATCCTATGCGTGTTACAGCAAGGCAGAATGGTTTACAACCCTATTGAGGCTCTAGGAAGCTCAGAAATAGCCATTTTTAATAGCGATTCGTCGCGAATAAATTCGGGTCGAAACGATTTTTGTCGGAAAATTCGGCGAATCAGTCGAATCGAATTTTTCAAAAGTTCGCTCATCTCTAAATATAATATACTACCTTGCAGGTTCAATACAGAGAAGAATATTTGAATGTTTTCCTATATGATCAGATCAGATAATAGTTCAATATGCTAGAATTTACATGCAAATACACTGTCACGCTGCTAATGGGGGTTATGTAAGAAACGCTAAAGCCAGTTAGTGCCATGTAACGCCACATAGCGTCGGGTGAACGCTGGGCGCCGTATGTGGAAACCATATATATGAAAGTCAATCTGGTGAGCGCCTCTAATAACGTCATGTAGCATCATATGAATCACTAACGGTGGGCCAGTGTAAAGCGCCGGCACTGTGTGTTCAGCAGCGCCATGTAGTACCTGTCGCTCAGTAGCGCTCTCCGATACATTTCACTGGTGTTTTTTTTTTGTTGAGTATAAATAGCGTTTTCCTAAAGTAATGTACTACATTTTTGGTTCAAAATTATTGTGTGGCCTCTCCTACCCAGCAACCAAACACTTTTATTGTGATTTTTTTATGCAGAATTGTATGTGTATTTCTGCCATTGCAGTGTCATTGTTAGGGATGAGCGAATCGATCCAGACGAACCCAGATTCGTTCCGAATTTCATGAAAAATTCGATTCTGAACGAATCCGATTTTCCCCGCGATTCGATCGATCGAATTTTTCCTTTAAACTCCATTTATTTCAATTACAGGCATTGTAAAATGGTGGATGGACATGTCTGGACATATCCCCTGGGGCAAGTTATCATGGGAAGGTCACATGCAGCCTATCAGCAGCCAGGAGCCCCGGTGACGTCACAGCGCTATATAAAGCGGCGACCATCTTGCTTGTGCGCATTTCAGACTTGCATTCGTGAGAGAAAGGTGGCTGCTGCAGCTAGGGAGAGAGAGTTAGCGATAGGTAGGGAGATTTACAGATAGGTAGGGAGATTTACAGATAGGTAAAGAGAGAGACAGATAGTTAGGGAGATTTAGAGTGGTAGACAGAGCTAGGGAAAGAGGTTTAAAACCAGAACAATCCAGCAGCATACAAGTCACATTGACAGGGTGCCTAGTGCTGGCTGGCTATGATTCATATTTCATAATTACTGGGTTACTGTTAATATATTTGGTTTGGTTTAAATACAGCTGCACACTGTGCATGCAATGCACATGCTATTTAACCCTTTCTGCTATTTAGGCCTGAACGCTATTTTAACCCTATCTGTTAAATACAGCTGCACACTGTGCATGCAATGCACATGCTATTTAACCCTTTCTGCTATTTAGGCCTGAACGCTATTTTAACCCTATCTGTTAAACAGAAGCATTTCTCATACTTGGATTATTGTTACTTTTTGTTCAGCTTAAAATACATTAGGCCACACTGGCATCCCAAGGCACATGCTATTTAACCCTACCTGTTAAACAAAAGCATTTCTCATACTTGGATTATTGTTAATACTTTTTGCTCAGCTTAAAATACATTACGCCACACTGGCATCCCAAGGCACATGCTATTTTAACCCTATCTGTTAAACAAAAGCATTTCTCATACTTGGATTATTGTTACTTTTTGTTCAGCTTAAAATACATAAGGCCACACTGGCATCCCAAGGCACATGCTATTTTAACCCTATCTGTTAAACAAAAGCATTTCTCATACTTGGATTAGTGTTAAAAGTTTCTGTTCAGCTTAAAATATACCAGGCCACACGGGCATCCCAAGGCACATGCTATTTTAACCCTACCGGTTAAACAAAAGCATTTCTCATACTTGGATTATTGTTACTTTTTGTTCAGCTTAAAATACATTACGCCACACTGGCATCCCAAGGCACATGCTATTTAACCCTATCTGTTAAACAAAAGCATTTCTCGTACTTGGATTAGTGTCAAAAGTTTCTGCTCAGCTTAAAATACATTACTCCACACTGGCATCCCAAGGCACATGCTATTTAACCCTATCTGTTAAACAAAAGCATTTCTCATACTTGGATTATTGTTACTTTTTGTTCAGCTTAAAATACATTACGCCACACTGGCATCCCAAGGCACATGCTATTTAACCCTATCTGTTCAACAAAAGCATTTCTCATACTTGGATTAGTGTCAAAAGTTTCTGCTCAGCTTAAAATACATTACGCCACACTGGCATCCCAAGGCACATGCTATTTAACCCTATCTGTTAAACAAAAGCATTTCTCATACTTGGATTATTGTTACTTTTTGTTCAGCTTAAAATACATTATACCACACTGGCATCCCAAGGCACATGCTATTTAACCCTATCTGTTAAAAAAAAGCATTTCTCATACTTGGATTATTGTTACTTTTTGTTCAGCTTAAATTACATTACGCCACACTGGCATCCCAAGGCACATGCTATTTAACCCTATCTGTTCAAGAAAAGCATTTCTCATACTTGGATTAGTGTCAAAAGTTTCTGCTCAGCTTAAAATACATTACGCCACACTGGCATCCCAAGGCACATGCTATTTAACCCTATCTGTTAAACAAAAGCATTTCTCATACTTGGATTAGTGTCAAAAGTTTCTGCTCAGCTTCAAATATACCAGGTCACACGGGCATCCCAAGGCACATGCTATTTTAACCCTATCTGTTAAACAAAAGCATTTCTCATACTTGGATTATTGTTACTTTTTGTTCAGCTTAAAATACATTACGCCACACTGGCATCCCAAGGCACATGCTATTTAACCCTATCTGTTAAACAAAAGCATTTCTAAGACTTGGATTAGTGTCAAAAGTTTCTGCTCAGCTAAAAATATACCAGGCCACACGGGCATCCCAAGGCACATGCTATTTTAACCCTATCTGTTAAACAAAAGCATTTCTCATACTTGGATTAGTGTTATTTTTGTTCAGTTTAAAATACATTACGCCACACTGGCATCCCAAGGCACATGCTATTTAACCCTAACTGTTAAACAAAAGCATTTCTCATACTTGGATTCGTGTCAAAAGTTTCTGCTCAGCTTAAAATACATTATGCCACACTGGCATCCCAAGGCACATGCTATTTAACCCTATCTGTTAAACAAAATCATTTCTCATACTTGGATTAGTGTCAAAAGTTTCTGCTCAGCTTAAAATATACCAGGCCACACGGGCATTCCAAGGCACATGCTATGTTAACCCTATCTGTTAAACAAAAGCATTTCTCATACTTGGATTATTGTTACTTTTTGTTCAGCTTAAAATACATTACGCCACACTGGCATCCCAAGGCACATGCTATTTAACCCTATCTGTTCAACAAAAGCATTTCTCAGACTTGGATTATTGTTAATACTCTCTGCTCAGCTTAAAATACATTACGCCACACTGGCATCCCAAGGCACATGCTATTTTAACCCTATCTGTTATACAACATAAGCGTTGATCAGCATCAGCTGCTTTATTAAGCTACTTCAGTTTGCACTTGTTTTTGACTGCTTTTAATAAACCAGGCCGCAGGGCACCCCAAAGCTGCACCTTGCACCCTATCTGGTATACAACATAAGCGTTGATCAGCATCAGCTGCTTTATTAAGCTACTTCAGTTTGCACTTGTTTTTGACTGCTTTTAATAAACCAGGCCGCAGGGCACCACAGAGCTGCACCTTGCACCCTATCTGGTATACATCATAAGCGTTGATCAGCATCAGCTGCTTTATTAAGCTACTTCAGTTTGCACTTGTTTTTGACTGCTTTCAATAAACCAGGCCGCAGGGCACCCCAAAGCTGCACCTTGCACCCTATCTGGTATACAACATAAGCGTTGATCAGCATCAGCTGCTTTATTAAGCTACTTCAGTTTGCACTTGTTTTTGACTGCTTTTAATAAACCAGGCCGCAGGGCACCCCAAAGCAGCACCTTGCACCCTATCTGGTATACAACATAAGCGTTGATCAGCATCAGCTGCTTTATTAAGCTACTTCAGTTTGCACTTGTTTTTGACTGCTTTCAATAAACCAGGCCGCAGGGCACCCCAAAGCTGCACCTTGCACCGTATCCGGTATACAACATAAGCGTTGATCAGCATCAGCTGCTTTATTAAGCTACTTCAGTTTGCACTTGTTTTTGACTGCTTTCAATAAACCAGGCCGCAGGGCACCCCAAAGCTGCACCTTGCACCCTATCTGGTATACAACATAAGCGTTGATCAGCATCAGCTGCTATATTAAGCTACTTCAGTTTGCACTTGTTTTTGACTGCTTTCAATAAACCAGGCCGCAGGGCACCCCAAAGCTGCACCTTGCACCCTATCTGGTATACAACATAAGCGTTGATCAGCATCAGCTGCTTTATTAAGCTACTTCAGTTTGCACTTGTTTTTGACTGCTTTTAATAAACCAGGCCGCAGGGCAACCCAAAGCTGCACCTTGCACCCTATCTGGTATACAGCATAAGCGTTGATCAGTATCAGCTGCTTAATTAAGCTACTTCAGTTTGCACTTATTTTTGACTGCTTTCAATAAACCAGGCCGCAGGGCACCCCAAAGCTGTACCTTGCACCCTATCTGGTATACAACATAAGCGTTGATCAGCATCAGCTGCTTTATTAAGCTACTTCAGTTTGCACTTGTTTTTGACTGCTTTTAATAAACCAGGCCGCAGGGCACCCCAAAGCTGAACCTTGCACCCTATCTGGTATACAACATAAGCGTTGATCAGCATCAGCTGCTTTATTAAGCTACTTCAGTTTGCACTTGTTTTTGACTGCTTTTAATAAACTAGGCCGCAGGGCACCCCAAAGCTGCACCTTGCACCCTATCTGTTATACAACATAAGCATTGATCAGCATCAGCTGCTTTATTAAGCTACTTCAGTTTGCACTTGTTTTTGACTGCTTTTAATAAACCAGGCCGCAGGGCACCCCAAAGCTGCACCTTGCACCCTATCTGGTATACAACATAAGCGTTGATCAGCATCAGCTGCTTTATTAAGCTACTTCAGTTTGCACTTGTTTTTGACTGCTTTCAATAAACCAGGCCGCAGGGCACCCCAAAGCTGCACCTTGCACTCTATCTGGTATACAACATAAGCGTTGATCAGCATCAGCTGCTTTATAAAGCTACTTCAGTTTGCACTTGTTTTTGACTGCTTTTAATAAACCAGGCCGCAGGGAACCCCAAAGCTGCACCTTGCACCCTATCTGGTATACAACATAAGCGTTGATCAGCATCAGCTGCTTTATTAAGCTACTTCAGTTTGCACTTGTTTTTGACTGCTTTCAATAAACCAGGCCGCAGGGCACCCCAAAGCTGCACCTTGCACCCTATCTGGTATACAACATAAGCGATGATCAGCATCAGCCGCTTTATTAAGCTACTTCAGTTTGCACTTGTTTTTGACTGCTTTCAATAAACCAGGCCGCAGGGCACCCCAAAGCTGCACCTTGCGCCCTATCTGGTATACAACATAAGCGTTGATCTGCATCAGCTGCTTTATTAAGCTACTTCAGTTTGCACTTGTTTTTGACTGCTTTCAATAAACCAGGCCGCAGGGCACCCCAAAGCTGCACCTTGCACCCTATCTGGTATACAACATAAGCGTTGATCAGCATCAGCTGCTTTATTAAGCTACTTCACTTTGCACTTGTTTTTGACTGCTTTCAATAAACCAGGCCGCAGGGCACCCCAAAGCTGCACCTTGCACCCTATCTGGTATACAACATAAGCGATGATCAGCATCAGCCGCTTTATTAAGCTACTTCAGTTTGCACTTGTTTTTGACTGCTTTCAATAAACCAGGCCGCAGGGCACCCCAAAGCTGCACCTTGCGCCCTATCTGGTATACAACATAAGCGTTGATCTGCATCAGCTGCTTTATTAAGCTACTTCAGTTTGCACTTGTTTTTGACTGCTTTCAATAAACCAGGCCGCAGGGCACCCCAAAGCTGCACCTTGCACCCTATCTGGTATACATCATAAGCGTTGATCAGCATCAGCTGCTTTATTAAGCTACTTCAGTTTGCACTTGTTTTTGACTGCTTTCAATAAACCAGGCCGCAGGGCACCCCAAAGCTGCACCTTGCACCCTATCTGGTATACAACATAAGCGTTCATCAGCATCAGCTGCTTTATTAAGCTATGTCAGTTTGCACTTGTTTTTGACTGCTTTTAATAAACCAGGCCGCAGGGCACCCCAAAGCTGCACCTTGCACCCTATCTGGTATAAGACATAAGCGTTGATCAGCATCAGCTGCTTTATTAAGCTACTTCAGTTTGCACTTGTTTTTGACTGCTTTCAATAAACCAGGCCGCAGGGCGCCCCAAAGCTGCACCTTGCACCCTATCTGGTATACAACATAAGCGTTGATCAGCATCAGCTGCTTTATTAAGCTACTTCAGTTTGCACTTGTTTTTGACTGCTTTCAATAAACCAGGCCGCAGGGCACCCCAAAGCTGCACCTTGCACCCTATCTGGTATACAACATAAGCGTTGATCAGCATCAGCTGCTTTATTAAGCTACTTCAGTTTGAACTTGTTTTTGACTGCTTTCAATAAACCAGGCCGCAGGGCACCCCAAAGCTGCACCTTGCACCCTATCTGGTATACAACATAAGCGTTGATCAGCATCAGCTGCTTTATTAAGCTACTTCAGTTTGCACTTGTTTTTGACTGCTTTTAATAAACCAGGCCGCAGGGCACCCCAAAGCTGCACCTTGCACCCTATCTGGTATACAACATAAGCGTTGATCAGCATCAGCTGCTTTATTAAGCTACTTCAGTTTGCACTTGTTTTTGACTGCTTTTAATAAACCAGGCCGCAGGGCACCCCAAAGCTGCACCTTGCACCCTATCTGGTATACAACATAAGCGTTGATCAGCATCAGCTGCTTTATTAAGCTACTTCAGTTTGCACTTGTTTTTGACTGCTTTTAATAAACCAGGCTGCAGGGCATCCCAAAGCTGCACCTTGCACCCTATCTGGTATACAACATAAGCGTTGATCAGCATCAGCTGCTTTATTAAGCTACTTCAGTTTGCACTTGTTTTTGACTGCTTTTAATAAACCAGGCCGCAGGGCACCCCAAAGCTGCACCTTGCACCCTATCTGGTATACAACATAAGCGTTGATCTGCATCAGCTGCTTTATTAAGCTACTTCAGTTTGCACTTGTTTTTGACTGCTTTCAATAAACCAGGCCCAGGGCTCCCCAAAGCTGCACCTTGCACCCTATCTGGTATACAACATAAGCGTTGATCAGCATCAGCTGCTTTATTAAGCTACTTCAGTTTGCACTTGTTTTTGACTGCTTTTAATAAACCAGGCCGCAGGGCACCCCAAAGCTGCACCTTGCACCCTATCTGGTATACAACATAAGCGTTGATCAGCATCACCTGCTTTATTAAGCTACTTCAGTTTGCACTTGTTTTTGACTGCTTTCAATAAACCAGGCCGCAGGGCACCCCAAAGGTGTACCTTGCACCCTATCTGGTATACAACATAAGCGTTGATCAGCATCAGCCGCTTTATTAAGCTACTTCAGTTTGCACTTGTTTTTGACTGCTTTTAATAAACCAGGCCGCAGGGCACCCCAAAGCTGCACCTTGCGCCCTATCTGGTATACAACATAAGCGTTGATCAGCATCAGCTGCTTTATTAAGCTACTTCAGTTTGCACTTGTTTTTGACTGCTTTCAATAAACCAGGCCGCAGGGCACCCCAAAGCTGCACCTTGCACCCTATCTGGTATACAACATAAGCGTTGATCAGCATCAGCTGCTTTATTAAGCTACTTCAGTTTGCACTTGTTTTTGACTGCTTTCAATAAACCAGGCCGCAGGGCACCCCAAAGCTGCACCTTGCACCCTATCTGGTATACAACATAAGCGTTGATCAGCATCAGCTGCTTTATTAAGCTACTTCAGTTTGCACTTGTTTTTGACTGCTTTCAATAAACCAGGCCGCAGGGCACCCCAAAGCTGCACCTTGCACCCTATCTGGTATACAACATAAGCGTTGATCAGCATCTGCTGCTTTATTAAGCTACTTCAGTTTGCACTTGTTTTTGACTGCTTTTAATAAACCAGGCCGCAGGGCACCCCAAAGCTGCACCTTGCACCCTATCTGGTATACAACATAAGCGTTGATCAGCATCAGCTGCTTAATTAAGCTACTTCAGTTTGCACTTGTTTTTGACTGCTTTCAATAAACCAGGCCGCAGGGCACCCCAAAGCTGCACCTTGCACCCTATCTGGTATACAACATAAGCGTTGATCAGCATCAGCCGCTTTATTAAGCTACTTCAGTTTGCACTTGTTTTTGACTGCTTTTAATAAACCAGGCCGCAGGGCACCCCAAAGCTGCACCTTGCGCCCTATCTGGTATACAACATAAGCGTTGATCAGCATCAGCTGCTTTATTAAGCTACTTCAGTTTGCACTTGTTTTTGACTGCTTTCAATAAACCAGGCCGCAGGGCACCCCAAAGCTGCACCTTGCACCCTATCTGGTATACAACATAAGCGTTGATCAGCATCAGCTGCTTTATTAAGCTACTTCAGTTTGCACTTGTTTTTGACTGCTTTCAATAAACCAGGCCGCAGGGCACCCCAAAGCTGCACCTTGCACCCTATCTGGTATACAACATAAGCGTTGATCAGCATCAGCTGCTTTATTAAGCTACTTCAGTTTGCACTTGTTTTTGACTGCTTTCAATAAACCAGGCCGCAGGGCACCCCAAAGCTGCACCTTGCACCCTATCTGGTATACAACATAAGCGTTGATCAGCATCAGCTGCTTTATTAAGCTACTTCAGTTTGCACTTGTTTTTGACTGCTTTTAATAAACCAGGCCGCAGGGCACCCCAAAGCTGCACCTTGCACCCTATCTGTTTATACTAAATAAGCAAATACATAAAAATGTCAGGCAGACAAGTGCCAGGATGTTCAAAGAGGAGTGGCAGAGGCCAAGATTAAGCAGGCAGAGGTCGCAGCAGACTAGGGGCGAGTGGCAGCAGGAGTCACGGTGAGAGACCTGATCTGCCAGTATCTGCTAGCGGTCGTGTCTCCACCAGTAACGCATCTGCCGTGGTAGATTGGTTAACGCGCTCATCAACATCATCACAAGTTACGTCTGAGACCCCCAGTCTAGGGTCGGTAGGTTCCTCTGACACAACCCTGAGTTGGCATGCCCCGAGAGCAGTCCCTGTCCTCCCATTGCCTCTGTCCTACGCTGTTCCCTGCCCCAGCGACGTATCGTATGCTTTGGGTTCAGCTCCACTCTGTAGTGAGGAGGACGATCAGATAGAGGACAGTCAGCAGCTACTGCCCAGCCATGAAATGGAGGTGGCTTCTTTAGCTCGGCAGACAAATTGTGATGTGGACAGTGTCGTGGGTGTTGCGAGATTTCCAGCTTCTGCGCCAGACACTGTTGAGGAAACCAAGAACATCAGTGGCGTACAGCCACAACTCGGTGATGATGATGATGAAGCCGATCGCACTTGGGAGCCGGGGGATGAAGGGGCTTCATCATCATCATCAGGAGAAGAGGGGTGCAGGTTGCCCCGGAGTCAGCAGCTCAGGCAGCAAGGTGTTAGCAGCATCGTTGGCAGTCAGCATGGGGGCACAATTGTAAAGTCTGGAGCCAAACGGGGCCGGGGTAGAGCACCTGCTGCACGGCAGGCTACCTTATCGGGAGGTAGTGGAGCAGGGGTTCCTGGAGTTGGCGACAATAGCAGCGAATCAGTGAGGCCTGTTGGTGGGAAAAGTAGCTACTCGGCAGTGTGGCAGTTTTTCCTGAAGCATCCGCAGGAGGGTAACATGGCCACATGCAAGATATGTAGGCAGAAGGTGAAGCGTGGCCAGGACCCAAATGTTGGCACCACGGCCCTGCGTCAACATATGATGCGTCACCATAAAGCGACCTGGGAGAACCGAGGCTCCCAAGGGGTGGTCCAGTCTGCTTCCTCACCAAGTGGCACGCCGCTCCCAATTTCTGCCAGCCAAGGCTCCAGCACCTCAGCCGAAGGCAGCTGTGCGTCATACCCATCCTCTGTCGCTCCTGCTCCTCCTCCTCCTCCTCCAAGTCATGCATCCCGCCAGCAATACATCAGCGAAGCCATGTCCAAGAGACAGCAGTATGCGCCCACTCATCCTACGGCGCAGAAGCTGAATGTGCTCCTGTCCAAGTTGCTGGTGCTGCAGTCGCTCCCTTTTCAGGTGGTGGACTCTGCACCTTTCAGAGAACTGATGGCTTGTGCCGAGCCGAGGTGGAGAGTCCCAAGCCATCATTTCTTTGCCAAGAAGGCAGTACCAGCGCTGCACACTTTTGTTGAACAGAAGGTGGGCCAGTCCTTGAGCCTGTCGGTGTGTAGCAAAGTGCATGGCAGCGCCGACGTCTGGAGCTGTAACTACGGTCAGGGACAGTACATGTCGTTTTCGGCCCACTGGGTGAATGTGGTCCCTTTGCAGCAGCAGCAGCAACTTGGACAGGTCACGCCGCTTCGGCCTCCGAGCTCCCTGCCCGTTGGGCCTGTGACACTGTGCGACTCGGCCTCCTCATCCTCCGCCATCTCCTCACCCTCCACTGTAGGCTCAAGTCTCAGTGCCCCTCCAGTCTACCATGTGTGCAGGGCACGGAGGTGTCACGCAGTGCTTCACATGGTTTGTCTTGGCGAACGGAGTCACACAGGGGAGGAACTGCTTAAATTTATTCATCAGGAAATCCAAACATGGCTTACTCCAAGAAAACTTAAAATGGGAATCATGGTTACCGACAATGGAAGGCTGACCCATGCCCCCTGCATGGCTCACGTCTTCAATCTGGTTGTCAAGCGGTTTCTGAAGTGTTCCCCCCATATGCAAGACATCCTAACAACTTCAAGGAAACTTTGCATGCACTTCAGCCACTCATACACCGCCAAACACACCCTTCTTGAGCTACAGCGTCAGAACGGTATCCCCCAACATAGTTTGATTTGCAATGTTTCCACCCATTGGAATTCCACCCTTCACATGTTGGACCGATTATATGAACAGAGAAAAGCCATCACGGATTTCCTGATGATCCAAGCAGATAGGGGGACTCCCCTGTGTAACTTCAATGTCAACCAGTGGCAGCTCATACGTAACAACTGCCGTTTGCTCAGGCCCTTTGAGGAAGCCACTTTATTTGTCAGTCGGCAGGATTACGGGATGAACGACGTGATTCCACTGCTTCATGTACTACAGCACATGTTGGAAACCATGGCTGATCAGGGCACTGGAGACATGGCGTCTACATCTTACGGCCACATGAACCCCGTTGGAGCTGAACTGGAGGAGGAAGAGGAGGAGGAGGGGCACAGTGAAGCACAGTTTAGGCTTGGCGAAATGGCTGGTTTATCTAGTCAGCGGACAGGAGAGGAGGAACAGGAGCAGCCAGAGGAGCTAGAGGGTTTTGAGGAAGGCGAGACAGAGGACCCGGACACACCATGGCAGTATACAGTGGAGATGGAGACAGGTAGTCCCTCCGAGTCACTTGCGCAAATGGCAGGAAGCATGCTCACGTGCTTGCGTAGTGACCCCATTTGTCAGCGGGATGACTTCTGGCTCTCCACCTTATTGGACCCTTGCTTCCGGCACAAAATGGGGGCATTTTTTAAACCCGCCAAGAGGGAGGACAAACTGAACTACTACAAAGACATTCTACGTAGTCAGTTGGCTGATGCCTATCTGCGCCATGGTCCATACTCTCGCAGGTCTGACTCGGGGGGACCTCTGCGCTCACTTTCCACTGCCATGCCTGCTGGGGGGGTTGGCAGGAGCAGCAGCAGCAGCTCCATCAGCAGCAGCCTCAGTCTTCAGTCGCTAATGAGTAGCTTTCTACACCCGCATAGTGAGGCTACTCATGAGCAGCAGGAAGACCTGGAGCAGGACCTCAACCAGCAGGTCATGTCATACCTTGGATTCATCCAATTTTTGCGCTCCTGCTGCTGCCAACTCCAGTGTTTCTTTCAAGCTATGTTTGGGCTCCTGCTGCTGCTGCTTGCAACTCCAGGGTGTGATTCATCCAATTTTTGGGCTCCTGCTGCCAACTCCAGTGTCTCTTTCAAGCTATGTTTGGGCTCCTGCTACTGCTGCTTGCAACTCCAGGGTGTGATTCATCCAATTTTGGCCTCCTGCAGCCAACTCCAGTGTCTCTTTAAAGTAATGTTTGGGCGGCTGTTGCTGCTTGCAACTCCAGGGTGTGATTCATTCAATTTTTGGGCTCCTGCAGCCAACTCCAGTGTCTCTTTATAGCTATGTTTGGGCTCCCACAGCTGCTGTTTTCAACTCCAGGGTGTGATTCAGCTAATTTTTGGGCTCCTGCTGCTGCCAGCTCCAGGGTGTGTTTTTCAGGCACTATAGGGGCCCCTCATAGTGATGCCACCTCAACTCTCTGCAGTTGTGCCGCTTTGCGATTCTATTAGCGGTGCCTCCGATCTGCATGTGATAATTATTTACAGTATTATATCACTAACCCAGCACGCGTCCTATGCGTGTTACAGCAAGGCAGAATGGTTTTCAACCCTATTGAGGCTCTAGGAGGCTCAGAAATAGTGATTCGTCGCAAATAAATTCGGGTCGAACCGATTTTTGTCGGAAAATTCGGCGCATCAGTCGAATCTAATTTTTCAAAAGTTTGCTCATCTCTATTCCTAACCAATAGTATGAGCACCACTGGTGGTACTTTAGAACCTTTCAGGTAGTACTCAGCGAAGCTGGAGATTTGCACCCCAACCTGAGCTGCTGCCATCTACACTTTACCCAAACCGCTTTGCTCGATAACTACAAAACTGCTGCAAAAGGAAATGGAAACTATTTATGTGTGTCTCTGTACATCTCATGCACTTTAAGTTTGTAGTTTGTGGTGCCTTTTAACACAGATTTAGATAACCAACAACCCATGTGAACCACTTGTGGTACTATAAAAGGATTGGGAGATCCTGTCTTAGGGCATTTGTTGATTAATCAAGGGAAAGTTAGCTTGCATCCAATGATTAAAGCTGACCTAAATGAAAACTCTGTTCCAAGTAGGGTCACCAAAACCTAAACTATGTATAGCTTATTTGTGGCATCCCAAGTGCACACACACAGACAACAGAGTTTGACATAATGTTTCTGTGCCTGAATGTAAGCCGGTAATACTTGCATCTGTGGGGTGTGAGGTGGGCCCCAGACACCCCAGTCCGACACTGCCCCTCCCCCCAGTAAGCCTAGCAATAAAGAAATGGATACATTTTACTCCTGGAGCTCCAACAGTTAAAATCATTAACTTATACCCATGTTTATTATCAGCAGGAGGGGTGGATTGCCTTAACTTAGGACTCCCTCTGGCCCAAAGTAGTCAGGAAGGCTTTAGGTCCACTTAAAAAATCGAATGTTATATATAACCCTAGCTAGTTCTGTTACATACCTAGTATGTAAGCATTTTTTAAAACCCATTCACAACAATGACATGTTGTGCAGGTCTCTGATGCCTAGATAAGGTACAGGGTCAGGGTTATAGGAAGAAAGAATCAATTTCTTACCTCTGGTCTATATTAGGGGGCACGCTGGACTTAAATTGGCCAGTTAGCATGAAATAGCAAAAATCAGTGGGAAAGGTGCCAAGCTTATGCAGCGGTGTCCCGAGTTTACTTGATTGTGACATGATGACACTGAATTTTTGAGGTTAAAGTGTATGTTTATTTTAGAGTTGGATAAACTGCGGAGAGGGTGAGCTCTGTCATGTGCATGACCCCACTTGATACACCCAAGATTAATGCTGATGAAATATGTCCTGGTTTCTGTGTTGTTCTGCCAAAAATGTTTGAGTTTTCTGGTTCAACAGCACCTGAATCCTGTACCTTTCTTGTTTTGTGTTCTGGTCTCTGGAAAGCAAATTTGGTGGCCAAATGCCCCCCAAATTGAAAGACCACTAAACATTTCAAGAAAAAATCAGGGTTTCCGTTTAGCTAAAAAAACGTTTTGGGCTGAGACATCTGGGGCCAACCAATAACCCCACAGTTAGATGCAAGTCTTATAGGCTTATCATCAGGGTCTTTGCACAGAAACATTATCATAAACTGGATTGACTCCAGTGTGTGCATTTGGGATGCCACAAATACATATTTCGGGTTTTGGTGGTGGAGGCCCTCAAAAGGGCCTCTGGGGGATTTTATGGCCTGCAAAAAATTATTTATTTAGTGGTAAAGAAAAATGCTGATTTAAGTACAGACAAGCAGCCAGGGGTACTTTTTGTTTACTGAATTTCCGCTTTAAATTGTGTAAAACATGAAATCAAAAAAAGGAATTTTTAGATCTAAAGACAAATTCCTCTCTTGCATCGACTGACATCACTGCCACTGAGATCATGCAGTACGTTTCCTTGAAATAGGCTGTTAAGATGCTGACCAGCTGTGGAGCCATTTTACTAGCACCTGTAAACAGAACCCTGCCAGCCACATAGGAATGCCACCAGCTCTGTTTTATATAACCCTAGTCTGTTAATGGGATTGGGCCAGAAGCCAGCCTGGCAGCATATAATATACTGTAACTGAGAAGGACGGATGAGTGAGTTTGGGATTGAGATAAAAATATATATTTAATCACTTTAGGAGCGCACTAGACAAACTACATAAATACAATAGACAGATACATATACTGGTCGGAGGGACAAATACAAGTGAGTAGTCATCAGAATCAAATCAGAATTGAATAGTTAATGTGTGATCCTGCCCCCCCCCAGACAAAGGACAAGAGGGCCTGGGTTCTTCAGACCTTTACACACAGATGGGATATTCCCCATTCCCCCTGGCCTCTGTCAGATAAAACTCCTAAAAACGAATATGTGACATAACTTTTCGGTGGAATGTAGAGACGATCCTGATGCCAATGGACCCAGTTCCACACTGAGCACACTATGAGACCAGACACTGCTTTTATATATGGCTGCTTAATAGAGTTATTCGGATTCCAACACCTGAGCATCCAGAGATGACAGATGTTGAAGGCTATAGTGACATACATGGGGCATCCAGGTTGCTGGAGCTACCCCACGCCTCTCCCCCCAAACCCCAATTTCACTTATCTTCCATCATCTTCCATAGTGCTTCACAAGGTATAATTACAGACCAGGTAAAACATATAGTACAAAGACCAATATAAACTAGATGCTATGAGGTTTAAACCAAATGTGAGCACAGAAGAAAATAGGAAAGAGAGCCCTGCCCTTGCGAATTTACAGTCTAAAGGATAGGGCTGGAGTGGAGAAAAAAGGGGAGGGATCACAAGTGGTAGAGCTTGAGTTTGGCAGCATGTACCCAGTGAAGGTTGTAGGAGTTGTTTAACCCTTTAACTGCCAGCCTACCTGGAGATTTTCTCGCCCTCAATTACCAGACCATTTTGTGCTATACATGTTCAACTGTGATTTTGAATTTCCCAGGAAAATTATATTTATTTTTTTAGCAGAACATGGGCTTTAACATAAAATGTCTTGTTTGGCCTTGTTTTGGTGTATTCTCAATATTTTTGGGTAAAATATGGGTGAAATATGTGCAACAAAATATAAAAATCTATATCAACAAAATCATATTGCGTGTAAAAGTCCCATTTCTTTTGGTACCACATATGTATTGGTAGACACCTTTCCTGCACTGGAGACTCCCCCAAACTGAAACAGCGCTTTAGGAGTTTTTCAGATAAAATACAACTGCTATACACACTTTGCATTTGAAATACCCCTCAAACTATATTTTCCTTGAAAGTACACACATTACGCTTTCTAGGCATACCCAGCTTGTTGTAGTGGGCTCAACTTTTGGAAGTAATCCCTCAAATAATTATTTGGTTGCACAGGGTTTCCCTAAAAAAAAATTATAAAAAAGCAGAATAAAAAACACATTTTCCTAAAATATCAATATGCAAACAAGAAAAAACAGACTGAATCTGAAAGCGCAAGGTCTCCCAAACAGAACAATACCCAACATGCATAGGTACTTTTAAGCTTTTTATCTGCCAGCCTACTTGAGATGTTGTCACCCACTGTTGACAGGTCATTTTTCACTATGCCCCTCCATCCCTCACTCCAGCGATCACTGCATCTAAAGAGCTCAGGCCGGGAGCGGGATGACGTCAGCGGGACATGTCAGGCTCTGAAGACTGAAGAGCCCAGGAGGGGTCAGACGCCACTTACTCCATTAATTACAGATAGGTGTGGTATATGGGTACATAATCACCCCATTTATTACAGCTAGTTTTGGTATAAGGGGACACTCTCACCCCAGCCTTCACAATTTGGTCTGCTATAATGGTACACAATCACCCCATTAATTACAGCTAGGTTTGGTTTAAGGGGAGACTCTTACCCCAGTGAATACAGAAAGGTTTGGTATAAAGGGACACTTTCGCTGAAGTGATAACTGATAGGTTTGGAATAAGGGGGCACTCTCTCCCCAGTGAATACAGATAGATCTGCTATAAGGGTACACAATCACCCCATTAATTACAGCTAGGTTTGGTATATGGGGTTACACACCCCAGTCCCTTCAGATAAGTTTGGTATGAGGGGCACTCTCACCCAAGTGAATACAGATAGGTTTGGTATTTGGGGGACACTCTCACCCCAGTAAATACAAAAAGGTTTGGTATAGGGAGACACTCTCACCCCCATGAATGCATAAAGGTTTGGTATAAGGGGACACTCTCACCCCAGTGAATAAATATAGGTTTGGTATAAGAGGACACTCTCACCCCATTGAATACAGAGGTTTGGTATACTGGGACACTCTCACTCCAGTCTTTACAGATAGGTTTGGTATATGGGGGCACTCTCACCTGAGTGAATACAGATAGGTTTGGTATAAAGGGACACTTAACCCAGCCTTTACAATTAGCCCTGCTATAAGGGTAGACAATCACCCCATTAATGAGAGCTAGGTTTGGTATATGGGGGTACACACTTACCTCAGTCCTTACAGATAGGTTTGGTATATGGGGACACTCTCACCCCAGTCTTTACAGATAGGTTTGGTATTTGGGGGACACTCTCACCCCAATCTTTACAGATAGGTTTGGTATAAGGGGACACTCTCACCCCAGTGAATACAGATAGTTTTGCTGTAAGGGTACACTCTCACCCCAGTGAATACAGATAGGTCTGCTATAAATGTACACAATCATCCCATTAATTACAGCTAGGTTTGGTATATAGAGGTACACACTCACCCTAGTCTTTAGTGATGGGGTTTGATATAAGGGGACACTCTCATCCCTAACTTTACAGCTAGCTTTGGTATTTGGGGGTACACAATCACCATCATATCATACCAGGAAGGAGGTGAGACCAGACAGGTATCACCCTAGCTCCCAAGCAGCCACATCATACGCTGCGACTTGGAGACTTCCATTGAATCCCCGCGTTTATTACAGCCACTGAATCTCGGTAAGTGCAACATTGAATGTAAATATTTTTCTTTAAATATTAGCGGTAAGGTTAGTAAGGACGTTTTTTATTGATCGGCTGCCCTGTGTATCTTTTCCAATATTGTAGATGGGAGTTTGAATTTAGGATTCCATATTTTTTTTCCCTGTCCACAGTCAGTATGACATACATGTCAGTAGTGATGACATGTGAATTTCAGGTATTTCCTATGTGTATATAAGTGTCCAATGATTAAATATACTCTAATGACGATGATCTTACTGAACTAATTCTGATGTGTATGTCCTTTTGTTTTTGTCTTGTTTTCCTTTTTTTTTCCTTTTTTCTCTCTTGATGCAATGTATAGGTGAAAATTGTATAGATTCTACCGTCAATCTGTGACAGATTATTATGAGGTGTAAAGAGGTACAGAAGAAGCCCCGACTAGGGCGAAACTAGTCTACCTTTGCCGCCAATTAATCCCATGTATCACAATGTTTGTATGCTAATTGTCATGACCATATATTAGTGCAGCAAAAAAAGTCTTTCTCTTTGTAATATTATATCAATTTAGCTCATTGACTGTAAGAGCTTATTGTATTTTTGTACATTTTAATCCAAATATTTAACGCAGTGATTTCCAAAGATTGAGATATTTGATTCCTATCAAGGGCGGGAGAAATGGCTTAGCCACCTCTGTCTTCCCTTGTTTTTACAATATTGATAATACAAATAAAGTGTAAATTTTTTAGACTTTATGGTATAGATCGTTGCTTTGTTCTATGACGTGGTCTTACTTCGAGGTCTTCCAAAACTGGGGTTGACCTATACCCGGTACAATACCTTTGGCACACAATCACCCCAGGCATTTCAGATGGGTCTGTTATAAAGGTTCATCATGAGCAAAATGTAGTGACCAACTCATATTCAGGGCTGCACCTCCAATGAAGCAAGTTTAGGCAGCTGCCTCGGGCAATGTCATTTAGTGAAAAAAGCAGGGGGCTACAAATCACTGCCCCTGCTTTTCTGTAGATGTTTCCCGCATCCCCACAAAAATCCTGCAATTTTTTTAATTAATGGCTGTGACTGTCAGGGAAGCAGGGGCACAATGTAAAGTTCAGCAGATATGGGAAGCAGTGGTGCTATGCAGGACCAGTGTCACCATTCACAACAAGTAGCTCTGCTCTGCCTCTACTCCAGCAGTCACATGACAGGAAAGGGGAGGTGAGCTGCATGCTACTTGCTCTGAATGCCAACATCAGCCAGACATCATCTGATGGGTAAGTAAATATGCTCCCCATACCTGCTGCCTAACACTGTACTACATTAAAGGGTCCCTGCCTGGCACTTCCCCCCTCCCCACTCATGCCAGCTTTTAACTGTCATTGAGACCCCCCCCTACTGATAGGTTGGGGGAGAAAACATACCAAACTGTTAGGGATGGGATGGGTAACACTGCTAGCTGTGTGGGGAAGATTTAAGGCTGGGGTGAGAGTTAGTAGGCTGCGTGTGGGTGGGAGGTTAAGGCTAAGGGGAGAAGGGTAATGTGTGTGTGGGGGTGAGTATAAAGCTAGATGGAGAGAATTAAGGCTGTAGTTCCATAGTTCACCTGATGCAGCAGAGAGGCTAGGTTAACCCTTGCTCATATTAATGGGTTTATGTGCCATGGACACCCCAATAGTCCCTGTGTACCCATGGCTTTTCTGTTATGCTGTTTACAAACATTCCAGAATGATCTGTTCAATTTCTGTACAAACTGAATGATGGATTATCTTTTCTCCTATATACATACCCATGGTCACACTTGCCTAGCACAGTCATATGGTCCCATGATGCTAAGGGAGAGGACAATCTTTATGAGAAATGCAAAACTGTTGCATAGGATCAAGGAGAGGGTATTGTAGTCAATTGGCAGGAAAAATGGCCTTTTAATGTAAACATGGTGACTAGGGAGTCTATGGGTTGCCTGCAATTCAATCTTACTCTAAAGTGGTTCTACACACTAGAAGGAAAGTATGTCCCTGTAGGTCAAGCTTAAAGTCAACTCATCTAAAAAACCCCATCCGCACCACTTGACATCCATGAGATGGGAAACGGAAGTCACACATCAGCCACTTGATGTGTGTTTTACCCTCTTTTATGTCTTTTCACATACCCTGGGCTAGCTAGAAGAGGTACAGAAAGAGGATAATCAGAGTGAAAATGTATCAATATCCCTTCGCATAACTTTCAAATGTCCCTCGTGTATTGTATTTAGTACATTTTTACTTTTTTTATAGAAAAAAAATGTAGCTGATGTTAAATGATTTGGTCATGTTAGCTATTAATGGTCTATGAAACTTTAATGAAAAAAGAGTGGGTCTTTGAAAAAGGAAATATATGACTTATAATATTAATATTTGCTTCGCATTATCCTCCAATATCTCTATTGGAGATCAATATGATAAATATCGTATATACCAACAATCATATCAGCCCAGCAGCCACTAATCTGATTCACAACAATGGCCGCTAAGGCTCTCCCAACACAAACAGTGAACTGTCCTAAGAAAGAAATAGTTTATGCCTTAAATACTTTGCAACTACAATCTATAGTGTGAGAATTATCCACCACACACACAGTAAGATGTATATATTAAAGACGGGTTAAATTAGCAGCACAGTAATTAACCTTACTAACCCAATATTGGGCTCGATTCAGAGAGACAAAAAAACCTTCCGTTTTAGTGCAGATGTCGTATTATTTTCAAATGTTCCCACTCTCTTATGAATGTGCGAGCGATTCTATGCATGCATTGTAAACCTTCTGTAAAGTTTCCGTCCGCTCGTATGCTAGAGTACGAGTACGAGGATGTCATTTTCCATTGAGACTTTTCTGATTCATTTTCTCAGGTAACAACGTAGCCTTTCGTTTTTGCCCTTTTTCCCATCGTATCCTCACACGAATCCTTTACGTTTCCCGATAGATTCTGTTTCCCAAAAAATAATCGTCCAGACGGAAATCCTTACGATCTTGCGCCTGCGCACTACCAACTTAACTCATTAAAGTGCTAGCCTACATATTTGACTCCCATCACTTCTACTACAATGTTTAGCTAAACCACTTAGCACTATCCTGCAGCTTCCCTTTTGAACCCTTAAAGCTCACCCTAACCACTTAGCACTATCCTGCAGCTTCCCTTTTGAACCCTTAAAGCTCACCCTAACCACTTATCACTATCCTGCAGCTTCCCTTTTGAACCCTTAAAACTTACCCAAATCACTTAGCGCTAACCTGCAGCTTCCCTTTTGAACCCTTAAAGCTCACCCTAACCACTTCGCGCTATCCTGCAACCTCCCTTTTGAACCCTTAAAACTTACCCAAATCACTTAGCGCTAACCTGCAGCTTCCCTTTTCAACCCTTAAAGCTCACCCTAACCACTTCGCGCTATCCTGCAACTTCCCTTTTGAACCCTTAAAACTTACCCAAATCACTTAGCGCTATCCTGCAGCTTCCCTTTTGAACCCTTAAAACTTACCCAAATCACTTCGCGGTTATGTTTTTCTTCATTTACCGCACCCTAAAACTTACCCAAATCACTTCGTGGTTATGTTTTTCTTAATTTTCCGCACCCTAAAACTTACCCAAATCACTTCGCGGTTATGTTTTTCTTCATTTACCGCACCCTAAAACTTACCTAAATCACTTCACGGTTAGGTTCTTCTTCCATTTTAGGCCCCTAAAACTTACCCAAATCACTTCGCGGTCATCTGAATCTTCATCTCTAAATATGTATTGTAGCCTTCGTTTGTTGTTAATGTATTTGTTCAAAAAAATGACACTGAAACTTTATTTTTTTTTTTTTTTTTTTTTATAGCAGAAGGCCATTTTTGTTTGGCTTTTTTTGTAAAATAATTTTAAAAACAATGTGACATTTGTTTAAAATTTTTAAAAACATTAAAATTTTGTAAAAAATCAAAACATATATACAACACAGTGACAGGACCCAGGACACTAGTCTTCTTCTATTGTCCCCAACGAGTCAACCAGCTGCTGCATATCGGCCACCAACTCAAGGACCCTTCGATTCATTGCTTCCACTCTTGCACGTGTGGTCCCTGGATCAAATGAGAAAAAATACATTAGTTTGAGACAAATACAGGTTTCTCACCTGTGGAAGGAATGTTTGTTTGCAAATTAAATCATGATGACATATGTCAGTCTGCTAAGTAATTAATCTAAGGAAGTGGGCACATGTCATTCTGCTAAGTAATTGATCTAAGGAAGTGGGCACATGTCATTCTTCTAAGTAATTCATCTAAGGAAGAGGGCACATGTCATTCTGCTAAGTAATTAATCTAAGGAAGTGGGCACATGTCATTCTGCTAATGCCATTGACTATGGCTTGATGTATCTGGGTGATCATGTCAATTTACACATACTGCAAAGAATGACATTACAACTTACTTGGTTGGTGGCCGACGGATGCCTCGTTGGGGACAACCCTACGTCCTGGGCCCTGCCACTGTTGTGAAGTAGAGGCTGTCGAGACATGGCAAATAGGGTCACTTATAATGTGTTAGTCAACAGTAATCAAATGTCAATTTAAATGTGTGTGTCACATCACTCACCTTCTCCCTGTGCCTCCTGGGCGAGATCTGCTGCAACCTCCACATCTTCACCCACTCCAGAAGCATCTACAAAAACAGATTAAGGGAATCAGCTTGAGTGGAAATTGCATGTATATGTGTGTGCGGTTACATGAAGAGTCACATACCAGAGGCTCCCGCATGCGTCGCTGGGTACGACTCCCTGCCCACGCCGTGCCGCCCCTCCTCTGTGGAAATGTCCAGGGGCTGGTCTGAGGAACCAACAGAGGGGTAGGACCGTCGCCCTGGAGATCCACCACCTTCACTCCCAGCTGCAGATTCATGCAGCACTGGTCGGCCTGTGCGCCTCCGGGTGCGGCGGATTCGGTAATCCATTTCCAGCACTACAAAAGAAATACAATTATAAATCCATGCCTACCTTCTGCATCAGTTACATCTAGCATGCAATCGCTATGTACTTACTAGGGAAATGGAGTCCGAAAAACCGCCACACCCGGGGCATGTGCAGCCGTTTCAGGTCTGACCAATGCTGCATGATCTGAGTGTGGGTGAAGGTGGTGTCCGTCTGATGGTGGATTCTGGAAACTATCTCCAGGGCGACGGTGCGCTTCTCAAAAGAGTTGGGCAGGTAGTCGTACCTGCGCTCCAGCATGGTCTACAAAACACAAAATAAACATAGGATTTAGTTCAAAATGCATACAAATATCTGTCATCAATCGAGCATTTGACTAAATGACATTAACAGACCCATTTCTAGCCTAATCCAATCCTTGTAGCTGGCCTCAGTGCTGGCTCGCACGTGTGGGCCGTCACGTCGGTTTTAAACAGAGTTTTATACACTTTGTAAACAACCCGTTTCTTCCGACGCTTCCTTAATGGCTAGGCATGCATTTAGATGGCAAATAAAAATCATTAAAAGACACTTACAAGCATGATGATCTCTTCTTGTTGGCGGGTGAAGATTGTGGGCTCCATCTTGCCTCTTGTCTGCAGCAGATAAGTAATGCCCCTGCGGTTTCCGGGTTCCGCATGTCTGTACGCACGGCCGTACGCACGTCCGTACACATAGCGTGAGACCCCCGGCAATCTTATTTAAAGGGTCCTGGACACACAGCTCATTCTCTTTCAGAGTCCATGTGCAATGGCACCGAAAAAAGCTGCTCTAAAAGCTGCAAAGGAGGCCACCACCAAACAGCCAGCCAAACGGCAGGAGCCTGCTGAGGAGCCCAAGACTCGGTCCCAGATGATCCAAAAGAAATTGCGCACAACACGCATTGGCCAGCCAAAGGCACCCAGCCCAACTAGGACAAAAAAGGAGGCCGCTGGGAAACCCAAGGCACAGGCCAGAAAGGCAACCACCACGGAGGGGAAACAAGGGACCAAGAGGGTGTGAAGCCCCAGCCCACCAAGGTCACCATCACCCCAACCACATGGCTACCATGGCCAGAAAAGCCAAAGGAGACAACAGGAAAGAAGCCCCACTAGTTCTACCTCCCCATCAACACCACCCGCATGGGGCCACAAGGCCCATGCCAAGAGCAAGGCACAGGGCCCGAAGTCCCAGGTCACCCTCCCCACCCGCACGGGTGTCCAAATCACCAGACAAGAGGCCAAGGCACAGGGCCCGAAGTCCCAGGTCGCCCTCCCCACCCGCACGGGTGTCCAAATCACCAGACAAGAGGTCAAGGCACAGGGCCCGAAGTCCCAGGTCGCCCTCCCCACCCGCACGGGTGTCCAAATCACCAGACAAGAGGCCAAGGCACAGGGCCCGAAGCTCAACCTCTGGGTCACCACGGGACCGCCCGTCTACCTCCAAGGGCCATGGGTATTGGAAGGGCCCTAAGAGGCACTGGGCCCCAAGCACAACTTCCACCACAACACCCTCTCCTCCTCGGCCACATTTGGCGCAGGCACAGGTGGAAATGCAGGCAGAATATGCCACAGGTACGCCTGCTAGTTCCGTGGCCACCCAGGCAAGAACTCCAAGTCCATATCCAAGTCCAGTCCAATCCGAAGCCAGCCACCTGTCCTACATTTCTCCCCAACACAGCCAGCCCAGAATGTCCCCCCATTTGCAGGCAACCACTGATGAGCCAGAACGTCAAGCAACAGGGCGCACATTGCGCCGAGACCACTTGAGTGGCAGGTTTGGTGAGGCCCAAACTCTGGCATTGGCTAGTGGCCTCACCTTGTATTATGATGAGCTATATGGGCGCAGATCCAAAGCTACAAGCAAGCAGCGGAAAGCGGAGATTTTTGAGCAGCTCCGCAGACAGGTCAATGCAGCGGGGGAAGAGGTCAAACATGTGGAGCAGATCCAAAGGAAAATATCGGACCTAAAGTATGCAGCACGGAAGAAAGAAAATAAACGGCGTCATTACAGGTACATATCTACTTTGTGGATTTTGCTTCGTCTGGTATTGGAAACATTTATCTAAATGTGTGCAACTCTCTTTTTCAGCTTACAAACTGGCGGCGGATTCCCTACAAAACTCCAATTTACCCGAGCTGAGGAGATGGTGCTGGGACTGCTACATCCTGTGGCCTTAGAGGGACACTCGGCCTGACAGGACATGGACATCCCTCTGATTCCTGCCGGTTAGTAATGTTACTGTGTATGTGAAATGTGATCTGCGTGTAAAATTAGGCACAAACCCATATATTAACACATGCCCCTAGGGTGTGCCTTGTAGTGGAGGTAACCATTTAAACAGGGTGGGTTATGTGTGGCGACCAATTATTTGCTGGTTGACTTCCTCTGAGATTATTTTGAGAGTCTTGCGGAACACAATTGTGATTAGCAAAGGACTGCCTGTTATGTATTTTGAGAAAATTCAATACAACACTGCCATCTTTATCTGTAGCCAATTTGGGTTTGAGCTGTGGTTTGCTCCAAACGACTTGATGTGGGGTGCTTGAACGTTTGACCTAGAAAGAATGTCAAGCAGCCTAATCTAATGTCAAATGCTATTTGCAAGCTGAGTGTGGTCCCATAATGGGCTTTAAGGGATGTGTGAAGCCTCAGAACAGCCAGTACATGCATGTTTATTTTGGTTAAGGAGACCAATGTGTATGTACTTGTTGACTAATACATCTAACAGATAATGACATTCATAGTCAAGTTTAACTTGGTCCGTTGGGGGAGTTGACATTCATGCATGGGCCCGTGTTTTATTGAACCATATGTGTTAATACGCATCACCAATGCCTAATTGTGTGTTAACATGCCTTCTTTTCACCAATGCAGCCCAGCATCATCCCTCAGCTAGTGGGGAATCCTGTGTCAGTTTGAACATGCCGTCTACTTCCGTGCTGCCTCAGACCCAGGATCCGATATATACGGTAAGTGTCTTTATATGATGTTGCTAATGCATGTGCCTTGCCATGTTTCTTTTGGCGGAATTACATATGTAGTCCCTAAACTGAACCTTTTTTTTAACATGTCCCAACAGACCCACACACTGATGGAGGAAATCCAGGAGCTGGAGGAAGATGGAGCCTTCATGGAACCTTCAGAACCCCTCCCCCTGGGACAGAATCAGCAATTGTCCCAACATGTTTCTCCAACAAATGCTCAGCAGCAGAGTGAAGCTGGCGGCATGCTGGCAGCCCACCGTGGCCAGCATGCAGAGACTGAGCCGACAGTCCCCAGTGTTAGCTCTGCTGCTGAGGATTTGCCAAGCAGACCTGTGGCTGTTGGTGGACCTAGAGGCACATCATCTGCACGCCCCCAAACCCGGGGAATTGGGAGGCCTAGTCGACTACGTCGCCCACTTGCCCAGGGGAGGGGCGCGCAGATGATGGAGTCAGCATGGCACCATGAGAGGCGGCTATTTCGCCTCCAAAATCAAAGAAACCAGGAACATCTTCAGGGCCAATTAGAAACCTTAAACAACACATTAAACGCCATGCTGACTGAATTTAGGTCCAACAACAGCCACATGGCCACCTTATCCAATTATTACAGTGGCATGCTTGAGGAAGTTTGGAATGGCAACAGCCACATGGCCACCTAACTGCCAATCTCAGTGCCATGATGGCTGAATTTCGAACTTCCAATAGAAACATGTTGGAACAGTTGCAGATTCTGAATGCCACACAGGCCCAGGTGAGGGCCCACCTCCAAGGGCCCCAACCTGGGTTTTATGGGCATCCCCCATTTTAAGGCGTATTTGACCTGTATCTGCTCCACATCTTTGATCTACATCCCCACTGTATTGACCTGTCTGGTGAGCCCTATCAATATACCCTTTTGGTATGGCTTTGCTTGTATGCTTTGTATTTGCGCCCATATAGCTCATTAGAGTGCTGAGGTAGCCCACTAGCCAATGCCGGAGGGGAAGCCTCAATGAACCTGCCACTCAAGCTGTTGCGCTGCATGCTTGTAGCGCATGACATTGTTTCTGGCTCCTCCTGTTTGTAGGCATGATTGTGGGACATTCTGGGCTGGCATACTACTACCTTGACCCCTGGCTGAGATTGAACTGGACTTGGATTGGGATTGGGGGTTCTTGTTTGGGTGTCACACTGAATAACAGGTGTAGATGTGGCATAGGTTTGGCTGCTTTACACCTGTGCCTGTGGCAAATGTGGCCAAGCAGGAGAGGGTGTGTCTGTGGGCCTATTTGTTGGATGCACAATGTGGACATGGCAGTGCTTGTTACAAACCTATGTTACATTTTAATTTGCCCTTACCTTTGCACAGGAGTGGCTTACTTTAAAACTCCTTCCTCTGGGCAATTGCTATGTGGCTTGATTTGGCTGAACTTACATTTTTCTTTGTGCCCATGTTTTTGATGCTGCTATGGGAGTGACCAGCAAATGCAATGTTTGCTTCAGAAATAAACTACATAAAATTGTAATTAACCTGTTGTGGACTAAGTTTATGCTTTTTAGTTTTGCCTGAATAAAGCTGAGTTAAAGTAGGCAGTAACACATTTGTAACATGCTGAAAAAACCAAATGACAATCATGTGTGAGGTTGGTTTAAAATATTTCTTTACTGTTTGTAAAAGTAACAAAGATACAAACACAAAGGGCCAAATTCAGAAGTATCCAAGAAAAAAGGCACCAAACAAACAAAGGAAACACAAATTATGAAAAATGTGTCGCAATTAAATTTGACCGCACTGCTTGGGCAGACACACTCGGTTGACCACGATAGTCCTCGTCTGGGTCATCGGTGGGTGGAGAGGGGGGCACATCCACATACCGGGGGACACGCTGCAATATAGCAAAATTATGCAACACAGCACATGACATTATAATATCTATGACCTTTTTGGGGTCATACTGAAGTATGGTCCAAGGTCCAAGCATCGGAAGAGGGTCTTCAACAGGCCAAACGCCCTCTCCCCCACGTCCCTGGTCTTCCTGTGCGCCCTATTATATGCCTCCTCTGCTGCATTCTGGGGCCGGAGGACAGGCGTCAACAGCCACGGAAGAAGTGGATAGCCGGAATCACCTGGCAAAATGTATGATGAAAAACATAAATGACACATTCAGAAATAAATTGAAGCCCCTAAACGGCCCAACAACATTACTAAGAGACATTTGCTACACAGCATGAGCATACATAGTGCACAGGCCCTTTTAAAAAATTTTAAAAAGATGTTTGAAAAAATTAAACATCCAAGATGGCGGGTGAGTGCCAATCAGCCAGACTGCTAACAGGTATGGGTTTCGGAGTGTGCTGCTCAGCATTCTTGGATGTCTAAAATTTTCTGGACCCGGTAGCTGCTTGGTGTGAGGAAAAACCAGCTGTAACCCGCTCCCTGAAATTTATCCCGCTCTCTTCTACTCAGTAAGTCTAATGCATCGACTCAAAGATGGCGCAGACCCTAGGATAAATTCAAGGACATAATTTAAGCAGAGTGTGTGGGAGACTCATTCTTATTTTAATCTAAATTGCATTTCTGCAGTTTGCTAATGCAGGACTAACATTTGGCAAGGCTTGGTTGGTTGAAAAATCTAATGGCTAAGGTTGTGTTTCACAGGTAAACAAGGTGTTAAAAAAGGCATAGTTTCATACATGGAACCCAAACTAAAATCATAGCCATACATATCCAAAAAAAGGACGTTATTGGCAGAAACTTACCAAGGAGCCATCCACCTGAAAATTCCCCAGACTCAAACCGACCGTACAATCCAGATCTGCGAAGAATGTAGGCATCATGGGATGAGCCTGGGAACCCGGCGAGCAGACTAACGAACCGCATGTCCGGGGCCACCACTGCTTGGACATTCATTGAGTGGCCCATTTTGCGGTTCCTGGGATCCAAAAAAACAAAAAAAAACATTTTAAGGGGACGCAAACTAGGGGAACACTAACTCATCACACCCTAAGAAAATGCTGTGGGCAAATTAAATTAGCAATAAACAAGTACATAAGTATTTTGGGTTTGGCAAAAACAATATGTATGTTTTATAAAGTAAAGATTAACTTTCCCGGGTCTATTTCAGGTACACATTAAAAGTTTTCCTTGGTGAACACATGTGACATTTCTATGCAACTAAATACGGTCCATGGTTCCACAGGGAAATTTTAAAAGGAGGGAATACTTAAAAGGAGGGATACCTAAAAATGGTGCCAAAATTCCAAGGAGGGATAAATTACAAGGAGGGAATAATTACAAGGAGGTAATAGTTTAAAGTAGTAAATAATTCCATGGAGGTATTGCTTCCACGGAGGGAAAATTTACAAGTAGGTACAAATACAAGGAGGGATTAATTACAATGAGTCATTATGGAAAAGGAGGGATAAATTACAAGGAGGGATAAATGACATGGAGGAAAGCCAAAATATAAGGGAAGTATTCACAAGGATGGAGAACTTACAAGGAGGGATTAATTACAAGGAGGGACTAATTCGAAGAAGGGACATTTGCAAAGGAGGGTATTTTGGATTTTGGAAGGACCTTAAAACACAAGTGAAAAAAAAGGACTGATTGAACCTGCCTGTAGATATACTCGTCGACTGCCGGAGGGACAAGGGCAACGTGTGTGCAGTCAATTGCACCCATGACGTTGGGCATGTCGGCGATGTTATAAAATGCCAGCTTAATCGCGTTTCTGGCTACCATGTCGTCAGGATAACAAATATATTTGCGAGTAATGGTAGCCATGCCTTCCAAAAACTTGGATAGGGCGCGGCTCAGCGTAGGCTGGGAGAACCCCACGGAGAGGGCACCCAGCCTCTGGAACGACTTTGCAGGCAGCCAAGCATCTTGGTCATACCTGAAATTGCTTGTCCCTTCCTTGTGGTGCGGGCTATACAATTTATGGAGGGAAGCGCGATTAAGTCTGGTCAGCTCGAATAACTCAACGTCATGCATGCGATCGATATGCATGCTTCACCGCCGATGCAATCTGGTCTCAGCCCTCCGGACAATTTCAATGCCCATGAGCTGCAGATCCTCATGCTCCTCAAATGCACTAGACTCATCCATAGCTGCTAGTCTCGAGGTCAAAATGGTCCCGTAAGAGGATCACAGAGGAAACGGAATTATAGGGTGGTGGTCCATCGGCAATCAGCTCTCTGAATTAGACGCAAGCCCGTAGCAATAACGTAAGTTATCTGAACGAACTAAAAATTTTAGATTTGGTTTGGAAAATGATCCGAACTAACGGAAATGTTCCGATTTGCTTCCGTTCATCGAAAGCGCATATACGCATTTGCCCGAACGTTCGTAGGAATGAAAAATGAACGAAAAAAAGCAAAAAAATGACACCCACCAAAAACTTTCACAGACAGCTACGGAAGTCCGGACGAATGTGTCTCTGAATCGAGGCTATAAGGCCTGATGCAGAGCCTCCCCTGAACTGACCTTAAAACCTTCCGATTGTCTGGGGGTCCCGTTTGAATCGTGGCTCCAATGTGATGCAGAGCCTCCGTCGGAATGGGTCCCTAACTGATCCGTTAATTTGTCTTCAATCGGGAAGCATTTTTGGCCCCTCTCGGGAGCATGCAATTTCCTCGTGGCTTCCGTTCACGTTCACAAGGGCGTTCCGTTTTTTCCTCCTTTTTGCTCTGTTTATTAACGTACCTGCTTGCCTTCCGTGTCATTTTTCACACCAATTTTGTTGTTTTTGACAAGTAGACTTACATCTCTATGGATTTCCTGTTGTGAATCTGGGTCCACGCAAGCGCACATCTCTAAACCTCCATGTAAATGTACATATGCCACAAACTGGCACTTTGACACATACCTAAATTTAATATGAAATTATTTTTTGTTTATTTTTCCTTGCCTTTAATGCTTACCTTAATCTCTTTTTGTTTTTCTTCTTTGCCTTTAATGCTTACCTTAATCTCTTTTTGTTTTTCTTCTTTGCCTTTAATGCTTACCTTAATCTCTTTTGGTTATTCATCTTTGCCTTTAATGCTTACCTTAATCTCTGTTTCTTCTTCTGCCTTGTCTCTAATGCTTACCTTAATCTCTGTTTCTCCTTCTGCCTTGTCTTTAATGCTTACCTTAATCTCTGTTTCTCCTTCTGCCTTGTCTTTAATGCTTACCTTAATCTCTGTTTCTCCTTCTGCCTTGTCTTTAATGCTTAACTTAATCTCTGTTTCTCCTTCTGCCTTGTCTTTAATGCTTACCTTAATCTCTGTTTCTTCTTCTGCCTTGTCTCTAATGCTTACCTTAATCTCTGTTTCTCCTTCTGCCTTGTCTTTAATGCTTACCTTAATCTCTGTTTCTCCTTCTGCCTTGTCGTTAATGCTTACCTTAATCTCTGTTTCTCCTTCTGCCTTGTCTTTAATGCTTACCTTAATCTCTGTTTCTCCTTCTGCCTTGTCTTTAATGCGTACCTTAATCTCTGTTTCTCCTTCTGCCTTGTCTTTAATGCTTACCTTAATCTCTGTTTCTCCTTCTGACTTGTCTTTAATGCTTACCTTAATCTCTGTTTCTCCTTCTGCCTTGTCTTTAATGCTTACCTTAATCTCTGTTTCTCCTTCTGCCTTGTCTTTAATGCTTACCTTAATCTCTGTTTCTCCTTCTGCCTTGTCTTTAATGCTTACCTTAATCTCTGTTTCTCCTTCTGCCTTGTCTTTAATGCTTAACTTAATCTCTGTTTCTCCTTCTGCCTTGTCTTTAATGCTTACCTTAATCTCTGTTTCTTCTTCTGCCTTGTCTCTAATGTTTACCTTAATCTCTGTTTCTCCTTCTGCCTTGTCTCTAATGTTTACCTTAATCTCTGTTTCTCCTTCTGCCTTGTCTTTAATGCTTACCTTAATCTCTGTTTCTCCTTCTGCCTTGTCTTTAATGCTTACCTTAATCTCTGTTTCTCCTTCTGCCTTGTCTTTAATGCTTACCTTAATCTCTGTTTCTCCTTCTGCCTTGTCTTTAATGCTTACCTTAATCTCTGTTTCTCCTTCTGCCTTGTCTTTAATGCTTACCTTAATCTCTGTTTCTCCTTCTGCCTTGTCTCTAATGCTTACCTTAATCTCTGTTTCTCCTTCTGCCTTGTCTTTAATGCTTACCTTAATCTCTGTTTCTCCTTCTGACTTGTCTTTAATGCTTACCTTAATCTCTGTTTCTCCTTCTGCCTTGTCTTTAATGCTTACCTTAATCTCTGTTTCTCCTTCTGCCTTGTCTTTAATGCTTACCTTAATCTCTGTTTCTCCTTCTGCCTTGTCTCTAATGCTTACCTTAATCTCTTTTCTTATTCTGTTTTTTCTTCTCCTACTTCTTGCTATTCCTTGTCCCATATACTTGCCTTTTGGGACATGTAACAGTATGATGATGTTGTGATAACGTACATTTCCACGGAATAAAACACACCACACTTTTTTTTAGGTTTTTTTTTTTACTGTGATCTTTTTTTTTGGGTAACTGTTTAAATTTAAAAAAAAATGAAAAAAATAAGAACTTTAAAATTGTAAGGAAAATGGGTGGCTCCTTTAAATTCTTTGCCGTTTTCTGTGATCTGTGAAAGAAAAACATCATCATTTTTAGTGTTTTTTTTTATGTGATTTTTGTTATTTGGGGGGACATGAGTTTAAACGAGTTGTCCAAAAATCAACTTAAACTTACATTGCTTTTGGCCAACAGGGCGTCTGGGGCGCAGCCTCCTCCCTGGGTCTACCAGTACGTCCGGCTCTGAATCTGTTTGGATCCAAAACACAAGTATATTAGTTACTCTTTGTGCCTCCTGAATGTCAGATTAGGTTATGCTTGGAGGCATCAAATCCCTCACCTTCTGCAGCAACCACTTCATCTTGGCCCCCTTCCTGGACTCTCCCTTGGGATGGGCCTGCGACGTCAGAATCTACAAATAACAATAGTGCACATGAGTATTTCTTGCATGTATTAGCACATATGTAATTTTCTTAGTCTTACCGGAGTCAGGTTGTGGGTCTGTGAGGCTCGACTCCCTGCCGTCCGATTCCCCCCTCCCCTGCATGCTGAGGTCCAGCGGTTCTTCATACTCACTGGCAGAGGAGGGGGTGGCCGTTGTCACTGGCGGTGGACCACCTATCCCTTCACCTGATTCGCCCAACACTGGGCTGCGTGCTCTTTTCCGGGTGGGGCGGAACAGCATCTTCCATTCATGCGCTGAAATAGAAACACAATCATAAAAACACGCCCAGTCAAGGCCAGTGTGATTCTTGCATGTCAAGTATACACACTTAACTGGAAAATGTTTGGCGAAGTACCGCCTCACCCGGGGCCTATGCCTCCACTTTAAATCCGACCAGTGTTGGGCGATCTGGGTGAAGGTATAGGTGGTTTGGGTTATTCTGGATATCGCGTCCACCACCGCCAGCGACAACGTCCTCTTCTCGAAATCTGACGGCAGGAAGTCGTAGCGATTCCTCAGCATCATCTGTTTGTAAAATACACAATGACCCAGCATTACTCCACAAAATACATGTCCAAGTTTCTTGCCCTACCTAAAGTCACTTTCTGAACCTCTTTCTTACTCACATTGGCCTAGTTCTACTATCTGCATGTAGGCTAGTTTGTCGCTGCATACATGTCTTAAACTAAGGTGGGCTTGTATTTGACGTTACAAAGTAAGTTGTTCCTCACTATTCTTGCGCTTTGCTTTTTTTTTATTACATGTAGTGTATGCGCGCACATAAACGCACGCTCGCCTACTCACATCCATGATTATGTCGTCCTGCTCCTTGGTATATATGGCTGGCGACATCTGGGTTGCTCTTCCGGGTATGGCTATGACGTTCCCCCGCGGTGACGTGCGTGCGTGCGTGCACGCAGGCTCACAGGCTGCTGAACACGCCCACATGGTAAAAATACTTAAAGGTCAATGCACTCAGCTCTGTGTTGGATACCATATCAATATGGGCAGACCAAAAGGGAGCAGGAAGAGCCACAAAAGCCCAGAGGCGCATAGTAGCCGCACACATGCATCATCTAAAAAACAACATAAGAGCAGGCACAAGACCCATGCTGAACATGCCCCGACTAAAACGGTGGTTACGCCACAGACACAGGCACATCACAAAAAACGCAGGAGCAAGGATCCCTTGACACATTCTCCACAACCTGCAAAATCAACACGACCACACAAGGGTGCCAAATCTATTAAGACCCTGCAGCATCCTCCTCCGCAACACACCAAGCATACACAAAAAACCAAACACACCAGCAAGGGTAAGCGTAGTGCCAAACCCTCCACCCCACCCAGGTCACCCACCCCTCCACCTCAACCCCTTCCACTAACTCAGATTCCCCATCCAGCTCAACAGGTGAAAGCTCCACAGGCACCCAGACATTAACCCAGAGCAGCACACACACACCATCACACTCCCCCCTAAGCCCAAGAACCACACACTCCCCCCTAAGCCCAAGAACCACACACGACTCCCCAGATAGCCAACCATCTATTTCAACTGATGCAGGGGACACCACACACCCATGTGGGCGCCAACTACGCCGTGGGTCACTAACAGCCCGTTTTTGCGATGCACAAAGCATGGCTGTTGCCAATGCTGTTTGTGAGCATTATGATGCCCTATTTGGCTGTAATTCAAAATCCACCAAAAAGCAGGCAAAGCAGGAGATCTGGACTAATATTTGCCGCCAAGTTAATAGTGTGGGTTCTGTCCGTCAAGATATAGAACAAATTAAGCGGAAATTTGGGGACCTCAAATATTATAGTAAAAAAAAAATGGACATGCGCCGGCAGCAGAGGTAAAGCCCATTTGAAATGCATTTATAGTTGCATTGGTAACAGGATGTAACACTTATTAGGTGTGATTTAATCTTCCCCAGCCTGCAGACAGGGGGTGGTTTAGCAACCAAAATAATACTAACCCCAGCCGAGGAACATGTATACACATACATACACCCGGCCAGCGTTCAGGGCCTGCAAGAGGCACACGACACAGCCCGGAATGTTAGGTCCCAAGGTGAGTTTGATTTGCCCATGAGATTTTAAAATGAGGTTCAAAAGCCTGTGTTATGCCAGACAACACACTGTACTTGCTGTTTAATCTAATCTAACACTCTCAATTCCAAGGACAAAGTCAACAGACCACACAAGGCCAAGCAACCCCTGGCTTATCCCCGAGGCCCATGCCACACCAGGATTTGCAACCACGAACCCAAATTGATATTTTGGATGAGGTAAGTCAATAGTCCTTTGTGTGGACTTTTAACATTGAATTTGGATCCATTCGTTTGCCATAAAGAAACTAATATGAACCTACATTTTTTTACAGAACATAGTAAGTCCACCAATAATAGAACATATAAGAGATTTGGAGGAGGACACACATCAGATGTCACAAACCACTACCGAGCCAGTGGCCGCAACTCAGACACCACAGGCACAACAACAACATCCACACCCTCATTCTGAATCTGAACCACCCACCTGTGCCACTGCTAGAACACAGCCAAGGCGCCATATAAGCCAAAGAAGACAGCTGCAAATTATGGAGGAAGCCTGGCGCCAGGAAAATATAGCATTTTCAGCAAGCACACAACAATATAATGACACTGTGTGCACCCAACTAACATCCCTGAATACCCAATTAGAGGTTTTAAACAGAAATGTGTCTGCCCTAAACAGCCATATGGGTGAAATGGTGCAACAATGGCAGCACATTAACCAAAGCCTGGCACACATTGCTGCACACATGCACCCACACCATCAATCAACTGCAACATCCTCCCCAACCTACCACTAAATTGTTGTGTTATAGTATATGACCCCACGTTCAAGTTTCAGTTTAAAACAAAAAAAAAAGGAAAATTAACAATTAGTTTATTCACAAAGCAAAAAATAAAAAAATTTAAAAAAGCCTTGTGATTTAAGAAAATACATTGGCCACAAGTTTAGCACGTATTGTGTGTGCTGTGCCACTTTGTGTACCAGAGTAAGGAGGGGTCTGCTCGTCAGAAATAGGTAAAGGTTCTGCAGCCAGGTCAGTATATCTAGCAATCCTGCTTCTAATGGCAAGGTTGTGCAGGACCCCACAAGCAATAATGATTTGGATGACCTTGCCAGGCTGATACTGAAGGGCACCCCCACTCTGATCCAGACATCGGAAACGCATCTTCAACAACCCAAAGGCACGTTCCACCACAGAGCGAGTCCTCCTATGGGCTGTGTTATAGCGCTCCTGGGCCTGGGAAGATGGGTGCAGGATGGGTGTGAGCAGCCATGGTAACAAGGGATAGCCTGAGTCACCTGCAAAAATCCAAAAGAAAAGCAAGTTTTATAGAAATGTATCACAGATTAGTGGTGTACTGGCAAATCCAAATTCAAACATGGTGGCCAACAACTACAACTTTAAGACACATACCCAGTAGCCATCCACCAGAAAGATCTCCAGATTAAAACCGTAGATAGAGGCTTGAGTTCCTCAAAATATGCGCGTCATGCGTGGACCCAGGGAAGCCAGCAAACATACTGAAAAATAGAAGATCAGGGCCCGCCACGGCCTGAACATTGATTGAATAGCCCATCTTCCTGTTCCTGCACAAAGCCAACAAAAAGTGGAATTAGTGTGAGGCTTAAAAAATGTTTTTGAAACAACAACAAAAAAAAAAGCAGACCCAAACCACATACCTGAACAGATATTCCTGGTCAGCAGGGGGGGATCAATGAGACATGTGTGCAATCGATTGCACTAATGACGTTGGGCATGTCGGCTATGTTATAAAAGCCCAGCTTAACCGCATTCCAGGCTTCCCGTTTGAGGGAAAAAAAATATAATTCTGTGCCAGGGTAGCCATGCCATCCAAAAACTTGGTTAGGCTGCGGCTCAGCGTAGACTGGGACATCCCCACGGAGAAGGCACCCAGTCTCTGGAATGAGCCATTCGCCAAAAACTGCAGGCAGCCAACCAATTTGGTCATACCTGCAGTTGCATGCCCCTTTCTTGTGGTGGGGGCTAACCATGGCTGCAGCTCGCTATACAAGGCATGGAGAGAAACACGGTTAAGGCGGGTGAGCTCGAATAGGTCAACGTCATGCATGCAATCGATGTCCAAAGGCGTTCGCTGCAGCCTGGTTTCTGCCATGCTCATAAGTACCAGACCGCGTAGCTGGCGCCTTTGATGTGCGCCCACAGAGGAATGCATTTCCAAAAAGCACAGAGCTCAAATACGGCTGGTCAGACTGCCCGTAAGTGAAGGCTCGGCGGCCACGTTTTATTAGGGTGATTTCAATCGGAAATCAAGGTTCTGCATCAATGAAAAAAACGGACCAATGAACGACCCGTCCGTTTTCCCGGAAAACAGCCTCTTGCGAGCCGTCAATCGGAAAGGCGGCTGAGCACACACCTGAGCGCATAAACGCATACAAAAACCAACGTAGCACCCTTTCCTGACCCAATCACAGCCCAAAACCAACGGGAAAACGCACGGGATAGATGAACGGGGAGGCTCTGCATCAAGGCAATTGTCCTAAAGTTTCCCCATCACCTATTACAGGCAGATGTTATATAAAAGTAAGAAAGTTACATTAGTTACGGTACAATATATGTTATAATGGATATAGAGAGATATAATGCAGAGACAGATAGAGATACACAGAGATACTTAAGGTTTCATGGTCATTCAGGTCCAGGTGTCCATCCAATCATCGCCCCTCTGCCATCCATCGAACTGCCTCCTAATGTATGAACAATAGGGGGAGTGGCCAGCATTCCCCGCCTCGTGGGAGTGTCTGCCAAGGTCGGCCCACATGAGGACTCTCATGGAATTAGATTTCATAAAGGGTATAACTCCCACAATATGCATGCTATCAACTTGTAACCAAGAAATTCATGATCCCCATAAATTCCTCAGTCAAATGAGCCTAAACACCAAATGTATATCATCCAGGGTCCAATACTATGTAGATTGTCAGGCCCTGGACAATATATGTATGTCATGTTTGATATCAAATGAAAGGCCTCATATGCCTTGATGCAGAGCCTCCCCGTTCAGCTATCCCGTGCGTTTTCCCGTTGGTTTTGGCCTGTGATCGGGTCAGGAAAGGGTGCTACGTTGGTTTTTGTGTGCGTTTATGCGCTCAGGTGTGTGCTCAGCCGCCTTTCCGATTGTCGGCTCGCAAGAGGCTGTTTCCCGGGAAAACGGACGGCTCGTTCATTGGTCTGTTTTTTCAGTGATGCAGAGCCTTGATTTCCGATTGAAATCACCCTAATAAAACGTGGCCGCCGAGCCTTCACTTACGGGCAGTCTGACCAGCCGTATTTGAGCTCCGTGCTTTTTGGAAATGCATTCCTCTGTGGGTCAACATCAAAGGCGCCAGCAATATATACACAGGAGCAGGATGACATCATCATGGATGTGAGTAGGCGAGCGTGCGTTTATGTGTGCGCATACACTACATGTAATAAAAAAAAAAAACAAAGCGCAAGATTAGTGAGGAACAACTTACTTTGTAACATTAAATACAAGCCCACCTTATGTATTAGTTTGGGGTAACCTCTACACCCCCTGCCAAAAAGCACAACAGAGACTCACTATTGCACTCAAACAATCAATTTATAAATCCATTTTATTGTAGCATATTGTTTAAAACCAAATTAAAAACAATTTTACTGAACCATATGCATGGTAAGCCACCAGGGGGCGCACTCCCTCATCAACAATACAATCTCATATACATATAAGTAATTTCAAAGTGATTCTGTGCTAATCTATCAATAAATTCATATATATACAACTATACTAAAACTTAATATACAATTCACAATTAATATCCTCACCCTAATAAAGTGCCAGTGCTTCCATCACAAATAGAACCTTGTGCAAAATATTTAAGCCCATTCACAGAGAGCAAGGGCACACTGACAACACACAACAAACAAGTGCTTACTGTTAGTATGGTGACAGGACCATACTGACCGTGAGCAAGAGCCCATAGGGGGCTCGAAACGTGTTGGTCTGCGCCTGAGGGGGGCCTTCCTGTCACCATACTAACAGTAAGCACTTGTTTGTTGTGTGTTGTCTGTGTGCCCTTGCTCTCTGTGAATGGGCTTAAATATTTTGCACAAGGTTCTATTTGTGATGGAAGCACTGGCACTTTATTAGGGTGAGGAAATTAATTGTGAATTGTATATTAAGTTTTAGTATAGTTGTATATATATGAATTTATTGATAGATTAGCACAGAATCACTTTGAAATTACTTATATGTATATGAGATTGTATTGTTGATGAGGGAGTGCGCTGGTGGCTTACCATGCATATGGTTCAGTAAAATTGTTTTTAAATTGGTTTTAAACAATATGCTACAATAAAATGGATTTATAAATTGATTGTTTGAGTGCAATAGTGAGTCTCTGTTGGGCTTTTTGGCAGGGGGTGTAGAGGTTACCCCAAACTAATACATTTGCTTTTTTGGGTATTAACCCACAGAGCAGTGCACCTATAGAAATATTTACTGGTGCTGCCCACATTTCTTATCCGTAGCCCAAACGGATGGTTATTACTGGTTGAAACTACAAGCCCACCTTAGTTTAAGACATGTACACAGCGACAAACTAGCCTACATGCAGATAGTAGAACTAGGCCAATGTGAGTAAGAAAGAGGTTCAGAAAGTGACTTTAGGTAGGGCAAGAAACTTGGACATGTATTTTGTGGAGTAATGCTGGGTCATTCCCCTCGATTCAAAGAGCAAAAGTTAATTGATTTCGGATCGAGAATCGTAAGTTTGGGTGGGTGTTAGTCATTTTTTCCTGTTTTTTTGGCCATTTCCGACTCGCACGAGCCTACGTACGAATGCGTATATGCTCTTACGATCATCGCAAGTTCGTTCCTAAATTTTAGGATCAAAACGTAAAACTTAGGATCAAATCCTAAAACTTAGGATCAAAACGTAAAACTTAGGATAATCGAATGTGTTTAGGTGTGATTCAGAGAACAGTTTTCAAACCTCTAAATACGTTTTAAAAGAAAGCCACTGCCGACACCTTTTAGCAGTCGGATTGCTGTTCTTGAACAGGTTTTTTGGCTATGTGGAGGAGTCTGCGCGTCTTGAGCTCCAATGAACTGCATGTATCAGCATGGCCGAGGCCATAAATTGTATGGCAATGCATACCTGATTCATGTATGCCTTATCAAAGCATTTTAATGTGGACCTTAATTAGTCCTTTGCATGTAAACCTTTATTTTGCAATATATTTGCGTTAATTAAAGAAACTTATGTCCTTTGTTATTTATTTTTAAATTGATGTACTAGAATAATATTTTTAGATTGCATTTATTGATGTAGTTGTTTACCTTTGCTTTGTTTAATTATTTAAGCACATCTTTGGTCAGATGCATCACACTTACTGAGGAGAGGAGAGCGGGATAAAGTGCAGGATGTGGGTTACTGCTGTATTTTGCACAGACACAGCAGAGCTGGGGGCACGGAAAGGTCAGAAATCAAAGAATGTAGAGCAACACAGTCACAAGGCCCTTTCTGTTTGCAGGCTGCCCGATAATACCTGAGCCGCCATCTTGGCTGTTTCTAGACTCATAACATGCAGAAGTTGCTGGGTGTTTTTTTATATTTGAGAGCAATCTGTATGTAGAGGGTGTGGGTAACCACACACAAAATTTTAAGTTGTACCATTTGAAGCCAAAATATTAAAATTAAATCCACAAGTAAAAAATGCAAGTTAACTAAAAATTAAACAAAGTAAGATTTACTTATGCAAATGCATTCATTAATGGTTGGTTACTACAAAATGAATGAAATAAAGAAAAAAAAGACCAAATATTTAGAATGCACTTTAATGAGGTAAGTTTGTAGTGCGCAGCCGCAAGATCTGAAGGATTTACGTCCAGACAAAAAAGGAAAAAGTGCAAAACCAATGTTGCAACCTGAGAAATGAAACGGAAAATTCAGGAGGGAAACTGACATAGGTCTGATTCCCGAACTGCCATACGAACGGACGTAAATTTTAGGATAGAAACGTATTTGCTTATAGAATCACTCGCAAGTTCATACGAACGCACGAGCGTACGGGAAAAATAGGATGATCGGCACCAAAATCCAAGCTGTTACATGTTTCTTTGAATCGACCCTATTGTGTATTTTACAAACAGATGATGCTGAGGAATCGCTACGACTTCCTGACGTCCGATTTTGAGAAGAGGACGTTGTCGCTGGCGGCGGTGGACGCGATAGCCCGAAGAACCCAAACCACCTATACCTTCACCCAGATCGCCCAACACTGGTCGGATTTAAAGAGGAGGCATAGGCCCCGGGTGAGGCGGTACTTCGCCAAACATTTTCCAGGTAAGTGTGTATACTTGACATGCAAGAATCACACTGGTCTTGGCTGGGCGTGTTTTTATGATTGTATTTCTATTTCAGCGCATGAATGGAAGATGCGGTTCCGCCCCACCCGGACAAAAGCACGCAGCCCAGTGTTGGGCGAATCAGGTGAAGGGATAGGTGGTCCACCGCCAGTGACAACGGCCATCCCCTTCTCTGCCAGCGAATATGACGAACCGCTGGACCTCAGCATGCAGGGGAGGGGGGAGTCGGACGGCAGGGAGTCGACCCTAACAGACCCATAACCTGACTCCGGTAAGACTAAGAAAATTACAGATGTGCTAATACATGCAAGAAATACATATACTCATGTGCACTATTGTTATTTGTAGATTCTGACGTCGCATCCCAAGGGAGAGGCCAGGAAGGGGGCCAAGATGAAGTGGTGCCTGCGGAAGGTGAGTGATTTGATGCCTCGAAGCATAACCTAATCTGACATTCAGGAGGCACAAAGAGTAACTAATATACTTGTGTTTTGGATCCAAACAGATTCAGAGCTGGACGTACTGGTTGACCCAGGGAGGAGGCTGCGCACCAGACGCCCTGTTGGCCCAAAGCAATGTAAGTTTAAGTTTATTTTTGGACAACTCGTTTAAACTCATGTCCCACAAATACCAAAAATCACATTAAAAAAAACACTAAAAATGATGATGTTTTTCTTTCACAGATCCAAGAAAACGGGCACGAAAGTAAAGCAGCCACCCATTTTGCTGGAAATTTTAAAGTTTTATTATTTTTACTAATTTTGGAATTTTAACAGTTACAACAAAAAAAAACAGTAAAAAAAAAAAAAAAACATACTAAGAAGTGTGGTGTGTTTTATTTTGGTTTTTAGGTTTATGATTTAGCGCGGTATTTGGTAAACATTCTTTGTTTATATTTTTTATGTTTTATTTTGTGCCAATGTAAGTTATCACAACATCATCATACTGTTACATGTCCCAAAAGGCAAGTATATGGGACAAGGAATAGCAAGAAGAAAGAGAAGAAAACACAGAATAAGAAAAGAGATTAAGGTAAGCATTAAAGACAAGGCAGAAGGAGAAACAGAGATTAAGGTAAGCATTAGAGACAAGGCAGAAGGAGAAACAGAGATTAAGGTAAGCATTAAAGGCAAAGAAGAAAAACAAAAAGAGGTTAAGGTAAGCATTAAAGGCAAAGAAGAAAAACAAAAAGAGGTTAAGCTAAGCATTAAAGGCAAGGAAAAATAAACCAAAACTAATTTAATATTCAATTTAGGTATGTGTCAAAGTGCCAGTTTGTGGCATATATACATTTACATGGAAGTTTAGAGATGTGCGCTTGCGTGGACCCAGATTGACCACAGGAAATCCATGGAGATGTAAGTAAACTTGTCCAAAACAACAAAATTGGTGTGAAAAATGACACGAAAGGCAAGCAGGTACGTTAAAAAACCAAGCAAAAAGGAGGAAAAAACGGAACGCCCGTGTGTACGTGAACGGAAGCCACAAGGAAATTGCATGCTTCCGAGAGGGGCAAAAAATGCTTCCCGATTGAAGACAAATTAACGGATCAGTTAGGGACCCATTCCGACGGAGGCTCTGCATCACATTTGAGCCACGATTCAAACGGGACCCCCGGACAATCGGAAGGTTTTAAGGTCAGTTCAGGGGAGGCTCTGCATCAGGCCAATAGTCCTGAATGAGAATCTCTAATTAATATAGTTATAACTGGCATATTACAAGAGTTAGAGTACTTCCCAGAAATAACAGCCAATGCCCATATACCCAATGTGTATTCAATGTCTGGAGTCTGGAGACATTAGGAATTCAAGGATGTCTTTTCAAGGCAAAAGACACCAGCTGTTGGAGGTAGCTAGGTGTGAATAGGTGTCTATTGTGGTCTGTTTACCATAGACATGTTAGGGCTTTCAGCACACACCCTACTTTGAATGTTAGGAATTGAGATGACTCATTCCCCTTTAACAGTCTTCTTCTTTCCTATCTCAGAATCAGTAGATATGCCTTTCTTTAGCAAACGTGTCTGACTAAAATTTGCTAGACATCATGAAACAGCAAAAATCAGTGGTAATATAACAAGAGCACACTGACTTGTGAAAGCCATGTCCTGGGGGAAATATGGTGAAATCATTAAATTGATTTTCTGTATAAAAGTGGAAGTTCATCCAAAAACTATTTTATAGTTGGATAACTTTAAAGTCTTTGTCCCCTGTGAAAATAGTGAAATTAGCAATTTCAAAGCATCTCAAAATCTCAGACTATTTGTAAGTTCCTTATCTATTCTATGTAAAGCTACGGGGAGGCCGATTCATTAATAGCGCCAGGTAACGACAGATGAGCGACAGTAGCGGCATTTTCAGAGCGCCCGCTAGTAGTCGCTGAGCTTGGCCGTTGTTCTGTAGTTGATAGCGACTCAGTCGGTTTGCCGTAATGTTGAATATTGGGTGAGAAGTCGCTATTTGACAGGTTCCGCGCTGTATGGGAGCGCATGACAGCGAATGGCCATAGCGAACGGCTCCAAGCATATTCATTAACAAATCACGCTCAAAAAATTATCGCGCAGTGAAATGCTTGTTTAAACCCCAGAGCGCTGGCGGCGATGGGTTAAAAGTAGTTTTTTAACCCCCAAACAACCATATTTTTTGAAAAAAAAAAAAAACATGTTTTTCAAAACATTTTGTAATATGAATACATTAATATCAGACCTGTAATATCAATTCTGCACAATTTTTTTTTTTTTTTTTACCTTAAAAAAAATATCTAACATTGCAGAAGTGGTCACAGAATTTTTGACATTTAAAAAAAAAAAAAAAAAAAAATAGCAATTAATTAAGAATATTTAAAGATTGCTCCATTCACCCAAATAATGCAGCACTGGTCAGACCTTAAATGGCGAAAGTTGCCCTGGGTGCGGAGGTTCTACAATATTAGTTGTAGGTTGAAGCACTCTGAAACCAGTTCAAAAGATACATTAGATCAAGAAAGATGGGGTTCTGAAAATCCCGTGCGCATCCACTCCATGCACACCAAACACATCAAAAAATAAAAGTAGATGGATAATCGAACACCCAATGAGGTACTTGCAGTGAAATTTTTAATGCTGGTGAATATATAGACAAAAGTATATACATGTGTAACAATACAATACACTATTTACACAGTGGAGACCGCTGTACAATTATTTCTAAAGTATGGTAACCAGCATGTAAATCACAAGGCTGCTACAGAAAATAAAGGGAATTAAAGCCCAATATTCAGGTATATCTGAAGCATAACAGAAGCTAAAGTCAAATCTATACAGCCAGTGAAACAATCAAGCAGTACAAAGAGAGATCAAAGATCATAACTTACACAGTAAGATAAGGCAAAACAGGCTGGAATACCGTGTGGACAATAACAAAAATCTCGAGTAACCAAGGGTAAGTTTAAATAGTGTGCCTCCAGCGTGATAAAATGGCGCCAAACGGCGGCGCTCGTAATGGCGCCTGCCGATGACGTCATTAGCGGCCGACAAGTAGACCCCGGTCACCCAGGCCTCGCTGTCAATCCTGACAGTATCAGCCGGAAGTGACGCGCGAGGTCGGCTATGACGCCGCATCCGGTAAATGCGCAGTATTAATGAGGAAACCAAAAACATGGCGGTGCTAAAGATGGGCGACATTTGAAAGCGGAAATGACGTCGCCGGAGTTGAATAAAGCTAACGAAGCGTCCTTAATAAACCATCTTGCGGAGGCGAAGCAATCATATGCATGATGATCATAACAATGTCTAACATGCGCCCGGATAGTAGTAGGCAATCAACGCCAAGAAATAGCTGGAGACTGGAGGCACTATATTAAAAATACAAACATGAGTCAATAAAATACATAAAGTGAAGTGAAAATAAAACAGACACCTGGGTATATTTACAAGGGTAAGTATACCTCAGGATGAAAACATTATCGCTCAATTTTCTAAGTATAAAAGAACAACCATTATGAATAATGTCCCTGAATAGGCTAAAGGCTAAATGAGTCTCTAATCTAGGGAGCAGTTAAAGGTAAACGGAGAAATCCATCTCTTCATTAAGTCCACCTGGTTGTAAAGTATCTAGCTGGTGGATCCAGAATAATTCACGCTGCAATAGTTTCCTCTCAATACTGCCACCCCTCTTAGGGGGTTTAACTATTTCAATAACAGTGAATCGCAATTGGCTAATATGATGACCTACTTCAAGAAAATGCCTAGCTACTGGAGATTCTATTCTGCCATTTCTAATGCTGGAACGATGCTCGCTAATCCTCTGTCTGATCTCCCTACTGGTCTTACCCACGTAGCCCTTGCCGCAGGGGCATTTAAGGAGATAGATAACATTTTTGGTGGCACAGTTGGCAAAATCACGGATCAAATAACGTTTACCAGAACTCGGATGAGTAAAGGTGGTCGTTTTGAAAGTAAAGCCACACTGCGCGCAATGGCCACACGGGTACATACCTTTAGGGGACTGGAGATCGTCAAGCCAAGTTGTGGCTTCCGATGGTCGTGGGGAGTGGAAGTCCGCCTGGACAAGTGAAGATCTGAGATTCCTTCCTCTCTTATAAGCAGTCATGGGTGGTTCTTTACTCAATTCAACAAGTTTGTCATCAGTGGCCAAAATGTGCCAATGTTTTTTAACAATGCGTTGTGCCTGCACAGAAAGGTTAGAATAAGTCAACACCAGTGGTACTCGAGTATTCATTTTTTTGGGCTTAAATTGCCTCAGTTCGGCCCTGTCCATACTCCGGGCCTTATTTTGGGCATCCATAAGTGAAGATAAATCATAGCCCCTTTCTAACAGGTTTTTCATCAATTCTCCCGACCTGAGATCATACAGATCGTCAGTAGCGGTTATACGACGGATGCGGACAAACTGAGAGAAAGGTAATGCTTTAATAAGAGAGGGTGGATGATGGCTTTTGGCATGTAGGAAAGTATTCCTATCAGTAGGTTTTCTATAGATGTCAGTAATGAGAGTACCACAGTTATTGGTTATTTGTACATCTAAAAAATGTATGGATTCAGCGCTAAATTCTAATGAGAAAGAGAGGGTAGGGAGACACTGATTAAGATAAAGATGAAACAGTTGTAAATCTGATATGGTGCCCTGCCAAATCAGGAATATGTCATCAATAAATCTGAGCCACGTAAGTACGTGGGAATTGTACGGCTCAGTAGTATAGACGAACTTGGACTCAAAATTGGCCATAAATAAATTAGCATAACTTGGGGCCATATTAGACCCCATTGCTGTCCCTTGTTTTTGAAAATAAAAGTTATCATCAAATGAGAAGTAATTCTTCGTCAGAATAATGGTCAAGAGTCTAATGGCTAAATTTTGTAAGTCTGGGGCAATTCGGGTATTCTTAAGAGCTTCATCTATGACTTTAAGGCCATCATTGTGTGGTATCGACGTATAAAGGCTGATTGTTATGGCTACGCCTTCCTATATTCAGGACACTACGGACTTTCTGAACCAGATTTCCAAGTATGGTACTCTTACCAATGATTGTCTACTTGTCACCATGGATGTGACAAGCCTTTATACGTCGATACCACACAATGATGGCCTTAAAGTCATAGATGAAGCTCTTAAGAATACCCGAATTGCCCCAGACTTACAAAATTTAGCCATTAGACTCTTGACCATTATTCTGACGAAGAATTACTTCTCATTTGATGATAACTTTTATTTTCAAAAACAAGGGACAGCAATGGGGTCTAATATGGCCCCAAGTTATGCTAATTTATTTATGGCCAATTTTGAGTCCAAGTTCGTCTATACTACTGAGCCGTACAATTCCCACGTACTTACGTGGCTCAGATTTATTGATGACATATTCCTGATTTGGCAGGGCACCATATCAGATTTACAACTGTTTCATCTTTATCTTAATCAGTGTCTCCCTACCATCTCTTTCTCATTAGAATTTAGCGCTGAATCCATACATTTTTTAGATGTACAAATAACCAATAACTGTGGTACTCTCATTACTGACATCTATAGAAAACCTACTGATAGGAATACTTTCCTACATGCCAAAAGCCATCATCCACCCTCTCTTATTAAAGCATTACCTTTCTCTCAGTTTGTCCGCATCCGTCGTATAACCGCTACTGACGATCTGTATGATCTCAGGTCGGGAGAATTGATGAAAAACCTGTTAGAAAGGGGCTATGATTTATCTTCACTTATGGATGCCCAAAATAAGGCCCGGAGTATGGACAGGGCCGAACTGAGGCAATTTAAGCCCAAAAAAATGAATACTCGAGTACCACTGGTGTTGACTTATTCTAACCTTTCTGTGCAGGCACAACGCATTGTTAAAAAACATTGGCACATTTTGGCCACTGATGACAAACTTGTTGAATTGAGTAAAGAACCACCCATGACTGCTTATAAGAGAGGAAGGAATCTCAGATCTTCACTTGTCCAGGCGGACTTCCACTCCCCACGACCATCGGAAGCCACAACTTGGCTTGACGATCTCCAGTCCCCTAAAGGTATGTACCCGTGTGGCCATTGCGCGCAGTGTGGCTTTACTTTCAAAACGACCACCTTTACTCATCCGAGTTCTGGTAAACGTTATTTGATCCGTGATTTTGCCAACTGTGCCACCAAAAATGTTATCTATCTCCTTAAATGCCCCTGCGGCAAGGGCTACGTGGGTAAGACCAGTAGGGAGATCAGACAGAGGATTAGCGAGCATCGTTCCAGCATTAGAAATGGCAGAATAGAATCTCCAGTAGCTAGGCATTTTCTTGAAGTAGGTCATCATATTAGCCAATTGCGATTCACTGTTATTGAAATAGTTAAACCCCCTAAGAGGGGTGGCAGTATTGAGAGGAAACTATTGCAGCGTGAATTATTCTGGATCCACCAGCTAGATACTTTACAACCAGGTGGACTTAATGAAGAGATGGATTTCTCCGTTTACCTTTAACTGCTCCCTAGATTAGAGACTCATTTAGCCTTTAGCCTATTCAGGGACATTATTCATAATGGTTGTTCTTTTATACTTAGAAAATTGAGCGATAATGTTTTCATCCTGAGGTATACTTACCCTTGTAAATATACCCAGGTGTCTGTTTTATTTTCACTTCACTTTATGTATTTTATTGACTCATGTTTGTATTTTTAATATAGTGCCTCCAGTCTCCAGCTATTTCTTGGCGTTGATTGCCTACTACTATCCGGGCGCATGTTAGACATTGTTATGATCATCATGCATATGATTGCTTCGCCTCCGCAAGATGGTTTATTAAGGACGCTTCGTTAGCTTTATTCAACTCCGGCGACGTCATTTCCGCTTTCAAATGTCGCCCATCTTTAGCACCGCCATGTTTTTGGTTTCCTCATTAATACTGCGCATTTACCGGATGCGGCGTCATAGCCGACCTCGCGCGTCACTTCCGGCTGATACTGTCAGGATTGACAGCGAGGCCTGGGTGACCGGGGTCTACTTGTCGGCCGCTAATGACGTCATCGGCAGGCGCCATTACGAGCGCCGCCGTTTGGCGCCATTTTATCACGCTGGAGGCACACTATTTAAACTTACCCTTGGTTACTTACAGACACCGCTCTCTTGATAAAGGCCGTCCCGGCCGAAACGTCGAGTTTTTTGTTATTGTCCACACGGTATTCCAGCCTGTTTTGCCTTATCTTACTGTGTAAGTTATGATCTTTGATCTCTCTTTGTACTGCTTGATTGTTTCACTGGCTGTATAGATTTGACTTTAGCTTCTGTTATGCTTCAGATATACCTGAATATTGGGCTTTAATTCCCTTTATTTTCTGTAGCAGCCTTGTGATTTACATGCTGGTTACCATACTTTAGAAATAATTGTACAGCGGTCTCCACTGTGTAAATAGTGTATTGTATTGTTACACATGTATATACTTTTGTCTATATATTCACCAGCATTAAAAATTTCAATGCAAGTACCTCATTGGGTGTTCGATTATCCATCTACTTTTATTTTTTGCGGAGGTTCTACAGCCAGAACTTCCCAGGTAAGTAGATGTACAAAAGAGAAGGTGAGCTATCAGGGTTATGAGTTACATGTTTTATAAAATAATATTTGTAGCTGGGGAGTTCTTGCTGCGGATCAATCCCACCCAGTAGTGAGAGGTCCGACCAATGGGGCCCAGAAGACAGGGTGTCAAAGGAGGTAGCCCTGAACTCTGCCAACATACTCTTCCTCCGCTGAATCAGCACCAACACCAGCCATGAAATATTCAACATTACGGCAAACCGACAAGTCGCTATCAACTACAGAACAACGGCCAAGCTCAGCGACTACTAGCGGGCGCTCTGAAAATGCCGCTACTGTCGCTCATCTGTCGCTACCTGGCGCTATTAATGAATCGGCCTCCCCGTAGCTTTACATAGAATAGATAAGGAACTTACAAATAGTCTGAGATTTTGAGATGCTTTGAAATTGCTAATTTCACTATTTTCACAGGGGACAAAGACTTTAAAGTTATCCAACTATAAAATAGTTTTTGGATGAACTTCCACTTTTATACAGAAAATCAATGCATTGGAGAGCGCCAGGTAGCGAGAGGTCATACCTGTCACTGTTCAAGGTCGCTCGCTGGCGCTGTGGGGTGAGGCTGGAATAATGATGAATGATTCGCTATCTGGAGCTCTCTCAGTCGCTAAGCAGGATCGGCTTGATAAATGTGTGATTGCGGAGGGGAGCCGGCGTACTCGTGGCGGTGACCGTCATTACCGTTCGCTCACCATTCGCTACCTGGCGCTATCCCTTGTTAAATAAGGGCCTTAGTTTGTTTTAGCTTCTCGGTTTTGTCCAAGCTGTCATGGTGCAAATTTTTGAATCATGAGTATGCTCTGCTGTGGTCAGGGACAGCTACAGGACTACTGTGGCTTGCCGTACTCACACGCACTAACAGCAACAGAGGACAGGGTGGCTGTTACACCACTTTTCAGCATTGTCGTGGAGAAATGATATTCAAAGGAAGGCAAACTTTGGAGCCCTGCTACAGCTTTTTCCTGGCACTGGGACAGCCATCAGGCAAGCTGCTTACTGCCTTTTTATTTTCCTTGCCTGGATATTCTCCAAGGTTTTAATTGAGGTGCATCACCTCAAAATGAATCTAAATATGTTTGATACAGTAGACTGTTAACACTTCCATTACACATTTGAACCAGCACCCCAACCGCAATGTTAATAGTACTGCAACATCACTTCTGAAGTGCATGCCCTGCTGCCTGCATTTGTCCTGCCACCAACAAAGGACACTGCAGTAACAGGCAAAACTAGAGGTGAGATTCAGCAGGTTCTCCCTGGTTCTGCAGAACCAGTTGTTAAAGTTGTAGCAGTTCTCAGAACTGAGAAAAACAGCACAAATAGGTTATACAATCCCTTAATATTATTAGACACATTTTAACAGTATTACACAGATTGTATGCAAACATTATAAATGTGTGCAGTACTTGACAACATTATATATAGGGGACCGGTAGGTAAAATGTTGAATCCCACCTTTGGGCAAAAGTATTCTTGTCAGACAAATGGGCATTACACCAAGTACCCCCTAGCGACAAGAAGTTCCAAACAAGGACCCCAAAGGGGGTGATAAATTATAAAAAGTATGAAAATAAGTAGGCCACAGGTCGTGTGGCACTTTTAAAGCAAGAAGGGATTAGGTTTCTCTTGTAAAATAATATACCAGACAACCCCTGAAGGTTTGTCTCTGAACAAACATGTGTCCCCTGGGGTACGCATACCGCAGTTTACAAACAGTGCTGAAAATCTGTGCTTTAAAGAACCCTTTTTTGGAGTATTGGCTTACCAGAGGTGCATGAGCTCCTCTTCAGTGAGTTTCATGGCTGGTGTTGGTGCTGATTCAGCGGAGGAAGAGTATGTTGGCAGAGTTCAGGGCTACCTCCTTTGACACCCTGTCTTCTGGGCCCCATTGGTCGGACCTCTCACTACTGGGTGGGATTGATCCGCAGCAAGAACTCCCCAGCTACAAATATTATTTTATAAAACATGTAACTCATAACCCTGATAGCTCACCTTCTCTTTTGTACATCTACTTACCTGGGAAGTTCTGGCTGTAGAACCTCCGCACCCAGGGCAACTTTCGCCATTTAAGGTCTGACCAGTGCTGCATTATTTGGGTGAATGTGTAAGGTGATGTCCCCTCGCCACTCACATGGGCTGCCACTTCCTCCACCAACCTCCTCTTTTAATGTGTGTTGGGCTGGAAGTCGTACCTTTGGTCCAAGACAGTCTGCAAAAGACAAACAGATGTGTATTGTTAACTTATGTATACTGTTTTGGTATCCTTTAGCTCCACATGCATGCCCGTATATGTTAGTGTATGCCAATACTAACCAATTCAGCTCTCCCATCCCACAATAGTAGTGAATTGCAAGTGCAAACGCACTTAGGCCAAAAGGCACGCCTAACTCTCCACTCTGCTACTACCAGTGGTGGACTAGGGCCAAAAATCAGCCCTGGATTTTACCAGCCTCTGGCCGGCCCGAGGCATCCTTGCTGAGGCCCCCCAACCATGATGCCGGGGCTATAGCATTGAAGGTTGGGGTTCCTTGGCTTGTGGGTACAGTGGGGCTGAGAGGGAGGCTAAGGGGGCAGAGATTGAATGCGGGTGTTAAAAGCAGCCTCCCAGCTGGCCCCAAAACACAGAGGAAACAGGAACAGCCCTTACAAGGGCTAGTGAATTGTAATATAGCGTTTCCCCCCAATAAGAGACAGAACTCAGTATTGAGGGTGAAGATGAAGTGAACTTTATTAGTGTCACACTGGGCCTTATATACACAAGTCTCCATTGCATGACACACACACCGACCAATAGCAGCAGGGCACACAATCCCCCAACTCTGCCGGTGACGCAATCAGCAATACACTAGACGTCTGTAATACACTCAATCCGAACAATGCCATTGTCTGTGACGTAATCAATCAATACAATGGCAGTCAGAACAATGAATAACGTAATCAATCAATACAATGGCAGTCAGAACAATGAATAACGTAATCAATCAATACACTGGCAGTCTGTAACATGCTTAAGAAAAGGAAAGTAATGAACCTGTGTAAAGTCCAAAGGGTATAGAGTCTGTCACAATGCCCCCTTTTTGTGGAACACCCGGCAGACCCGGATTGACCCTGTTCGGGTTAACGTGGGGCTGTCCGGACTCTTGTTATGGGCAGAGTTCTGTGTAAGGACAAGTCTGCAAATAGTGAGTAACCGGACTAAACATTGACGTGGGCTGTACATAGGAATTGGTCATGGGTGGGGTCCAAACACTGGGATATTGTGGCGTTGGTGAGTTCAGCACCAAAGTCCTTGGTTGGATGTGTGCACAGGTGCTCTGCTTTCTTATAGCTGGCCCAAGTTTCGATCTCTTCCCATGGAAGCTGATCGGAGAATCCACAATCTTCTGCACATCTACATCATCGTAAAAGTAGACAAAACCATAACCCTTAGAAACGCCAGAGGCATCCCTAATAATTTTGACATTCTCTACAGCGCCATACTTTGAAAAAACATCCTTAATTTCAGGCTGATTAATCCGACGGCCAATGCCCCCAACAAAAATAGTGTTTGGCATACGTTTCCCTTCTGGAAGGACGTAACCTGATGGCTGATCCTCTTCTTGGCTTCTTGTAACAGACATGACGTGATGCAGACGAAACCCCTGGGTCTCCCCGACCAGTGGGCTGGAGTCGGCAGCTCGGGCTGGAGACCGAGTTGTAACAGGGTTGACGCTGGCTGGCCCAGAGGTAGCGCAGGCAGAAGTCATTGGCCCTAGATCATTTCCCAATAGTACTTCTGCTGGTAAGTTGTCCATAAGTCCCACATGTACCCTGCCAGCTCCAGCGCCCCAGTCAAGATGTACTCGGGCGGTGGGGAGTCGAAACACAGCTCCCCCCGCCACCCTTACTGCAACGGTGTGTCCAGTGCGGTCTTTGTTCTTGACTAAATGAGGTTGGAGCAAGGTAAGTGTGGCTCCGGTGTCGCGTAATCCTTGCGCGGTGCGCCCATTGACTCGTACCTCCTGGCAATGCTGCTGTCGGTTGTCTTGGATGGCCGCTTGTACGGAATCAGCTTCATACAGTACCCCCAGATACTCTTCCGAACTGCTCTCAGCTTCCAAACAGTGTGCCACAGGAGTACGGGAGGTGGACGGTTGCTTTTGCCCCCACGTGTTTCGGGGAGGCTCTAGGGCGCAATCACTGCGATAATGTCCCCATTGTTTGCAACGATGGCACTGAACTGTGGAGAGGTTCGGTTGCTGCGCTGGCCTATGTGGCCCAGAGTCACGAGTTGGCGCTGAAGCCACAGGTGCTTGAAATTTGATGGGAGGTTGTGGTTTTGGAGCGGACTGTTCTGTCCGGCGCGCATCGGTGTACTCGTCGGCTAGACGAGCAGCCTCAGGTAGCGTTAGAGGCCTCCGGTCATGTACCCACTCTCTTAGCTCTGGTTGCAGGGCATTGAGAAAATGTTCTAGTAAAAACAACTGTAGTACATCCTCAGCGGTCATGGCTTTGCATCCCGTGACCCAGTGTGATGCTGTACGATGGAGGCGACATGCCCACTCCGTGTAAGAATCCCCTCCCTTCTTTTGGGATTCCCGAAATCGTCGCCTGTAGGCTTCCGGGGTGACAGCGTACCGGGCTAACAAAGCCTCCTTTACCAGATGGTAGTGTGGTAAGTCCGCATCAGGGATGGCCCGGAAGACATCGGAAGCTTTCCCAGATAGTTTCCCTGATAATATGGTGACCCATTCCTCCGTGGGTACCCGGTGTAAAGCGCACTGGCGTTCAAAATCGGCCAAAAATCCGTCAATCTCGTCGTCACTTTCCTGGAAGGACTTAAATGCTGCAAATGGAATCTTTCTCCCCCCAGTGTAACTGAGGCTGAGAGGCTGCTGGGTTGAAAGTCGTCGATCTTCCCTTTGCTTACTGGCCTCTGCCTCCGCTGCGGCGAAGACTCGGTCGATCAGTTCCTGTGATGATTCGGGCCATAGACCGACAATCTGTTCCGAACCGCTTGAACAAGAGCAGCGTCTTCATCGATCTCTATATTGGTTTCGGTCCTCACTGCTGCACGATCCATTTCGATCAGCTCGGCTATCAGTTCCTGACGTGGGCGGTTGCTAGCTGACCTTCCCCGGCTCTTGAGTAGATCCTTCAGGGTCAGCCTTTTCAACTTGTCCTACTGACTCTCCATCAGGGTAGCAGTCTCTCTGGGTAGAAAAGGACCATCCGACCGCTTGCCACCAATTGTAGCGATAACCCTTATCGCCGGAGGGCTTCACCGCCCGAGACGTCCTTTTCCCAATGGTGAGAGGTGCTGCAGGGATTCCAGAGTCGTCCGTGAGGAAACAGGAACAGCCCTTACAAGGGCTAGTGAATTGTAATATAGCGTTTCCCCCCAATAAGAGACAGAACTCAGTATTGAGGGTGAAGATGAAGTGAACTTTATTAGTGCCACACTGGGCTTTATATACACAAGTCTCCATTGCATGACACACACACCGACCAATAGCAGCAGGGCACACAATCCCTCAACTCTGCCGGTGACGCAATCAGCAATACACTAGACGTCTGTAATACACTCAATCCGAACAATGCCATTGTCTGTGACGTAATCAATAAATACAATGGCAGTCAGAACAATGAATAACGTAATCAATCAATACAATGGCAGTCAGAACAATGAATAACGTAATCAATCAATACACTGGCAGTCTGTAACATGCTTAAGAAAAGGAAAGTAATGAACCTGTGTAAAGTCCAAAGGGTATAGAGTCTGTCACATAGCCTATAGGTTGCTGGCGACTGTGATGGCTTATTAAATAAACCAAATTGTTTCCACCACAATTTTGCACTCAGATATAAAAGAACAAAGCTAAGGCTTAGATTTGCTTGCCACTTCTGACTCAGGAGCTCACTATGCTACACCATAGGTGCCACCACAGCCCCCAGAGCTGAACCCAGGCATGGCCAAGGTAGCCACAGCACCTGGGCAAGGTACCACAGTCCAAGGCCAAGGCCCCACCGTTTCTCCCACAGGCAATCCTCTGCTGCCTCCCACACTACCCACTCTGAATGGGTCACCCATAACAGTGTGAGGCAGCAGCAGAGGGAGACCCACACCCAGAGCTCCCTGGGCTCCCAGCAGAGGCTGCCGCGTTGCACCCACTGTTCGGGACATGGGAGCCCCAGTGCAGAGTTCACATCAGAGACCCTTGCAGAGCCAATGGCAGAGCAAAAGGTACAGCAGTGGATCAGCAGCTGGGACTGTTGCCTTCCCGGCTAGTAGCCGGCAATCCAGCCCTTCTGGCCCCAGTCGTGCCAACAGTGGCTCCCCCTCCACCCAATATGCAAACTCACCAGGGGCAAGCTGAGTGGCTGGTGATGCCCAGCTGGAGGTCCTGCTGAATGGTGTTTGGGCAAATTATGACCACCTAGCTTAGTCACGGTCCCACTCTATCCCCAAAACACTGCAGGAGCAGGTGTGGATAGATATTGCACGCAACTCAATGGGTGTGGGGCCTGAGCCCCAGGATGCTGAGCAGGCCAAAAAGAAATGGGGCAATCTCAAAATGGTTGTCCAGAGGAGACAATCATACAGCATGCATGCTTAACTGTACAGACTGAGACTAGGCCTATTAGTTAGATAGATAGGATTTACATAGGCCCAAGGAGTTTTTGGAACAGTTTGCCTGTGAGAGCTGACTACTGCGCCACATCTCCATCCTCGGTCAGTGGATCACTCACTCATTCGGGAGCAACATTGTTCTTTTGGGTTCTGAGCTAGTGCTGGGGAGGGAGAGTTGCTTTTTTCTGGAATTTTATGGTTATAGGATTGTAAGCTGCTGTGCTGTACCGCCGATGACCCCTCAGTGTGCACCCACACAAACATTCGTTCCAGCCATAGGGTATTAATAGGTATGGTGGGACGTTCTAGTGCACCCACTAGTAGGTGAAATTACCAGTGCTTTCTGTAACATTCAACCAGGGTCATCTGGCTGTGTAGCACAGGGGTTCTCAGCCCAAGCTGAGTGTGTGTATTCAAGTTTCATTGTTCATCCCATTTGTCTTTTTGAAGTGGGTTTGATACTCTATTGTAGTAAAATTTTGATTTACAAACACTGGTGTCAGTGTCGCTTTTACCGCGCGTGGCTTCGCTGTATCCTGGGAAGCCCACACCGGTGCACGGCTTACATAGGAGTCCATACAAGTAATGCTTGACTTTATCATTGCTTTTGCTGCCGTGGCTGCCCCAAACCCACCAAGGCCATGGCCACACAAAAGGTACCCTCCCAATGAGGAAAGCACATACAATGATGAGGTAAGTGGGTGTCCATAACCCAAAAGGGTGGAAGAAAGGAAAATTGTTAATGCTCTACCGTGAAATGATTGGATACCCGACCCTGGGTAGTCTCAATCCCATGCAGATTCAGGAAAGGTAGATAGTCCACACTTTATGCAGTAACAAGACTCCTTTTATGGGGAGTTTCTTTATTTATTTGATCTAGCCCGATTGATTCACTTTAATGTTTATCTGGCTATAGTTGTGCCAGACTATTACCATTATTACCATTACTGACTTATGCACACATATGTGTTATTTGGCTATTATCTATCACCACCTATGCTTATGATATGTTGATCATTGTGACTGGTATTTGGTTTATCTGGATACTCAGATCCATTTTCATCTTTCTAAGCAGATTGCTGTATACCTATACCTTTTTGCTATATTACTGCAATGCCTGTTTTTATTGATGCTTGATTTTGAGTGTGCCTATCCTGTCCGTGGTTCCCCAATCGTGGTTGCCTATTGCTGCTGGCATTTCCATCTGCAAGGAGATGCGCGTTTTTTACTCTGGGGAGACGCGCGCCTCCGCTGTCACTTACACAGTTTGTTTGGTGGCAGGGCGTGCTCCTCCTCACCAACGCTCTGCTTGCAGGGTTACCAAGCAACCAGACCTCAGCCAATGGCATTTCTTCTTGCGCCTGATTGGCTGAGGTTTTCACGTGCCAAAGACATACTGCAGCTATAATGGATGCAAAGCAAGAGCTTGAGGAAGATAGCCAGAAAAGTGTGAACTGCACCCTGAATATCCTGCTTGCGCCTCCTCCAGCTGCTGCAACACCAGCTACTGTGGCAGATCTCCCCCAACCTTGACCCACAACAGAAGTCTGACAGCAGCATGCACATGACCTTCTGCAACGGAATGGGAGGAAGCCAGCCCTGCCCTGTACCCAGGTGCCACTTGCATTTGTTAAAGCGGTGCCAAATCATGAAGGCAAACTGGCTGACCAATAGTCACACTTTTAGACACAACTCCACCTGCTGTTAAAAAGCGGTGTGCCATACCACCAGGAAGGCATGAATGCAGTGGTGGGGTAGCAGCAATGCCACAACCAAACTTTAGATGTGCTGCTGGGCCAAATGGTTGAGGCAAACCAGCAAAATGCCAGTATGTGCCCACTGCCTGAGGGACATAACCAGCAGAGAGTGTAAACCAGGCCACTTCAACCTAATCACAGCTGATGGACTTTTAGGGGGAAATGTTTTCTTTTTGCCTATGGGGAAGCATTTATTTTGCTGCACTTTGGGCAATGTGTTGCCTTTGACCCACCCATGGAGGGGTGCATTGTAGATATATCCCCTAAATGAAAGGCATCAAACATCCACTTTACTTATTATTCTTTCCCCCACTGGGCTGCAACTCTGTTCAGGACTTTAGGATAGGGGTGCCACCATCTTTGCTCAGATGCATCACACTTACTGAGGAGAGGAGAGTGGGATAAAGTGCAGGGGCGGGTTATAGCTGTGCTTTGCTCACACAGAGCAGAGCTGGGGTATGGAAAAGGTCAGCAATCCCAGAATGCAGAGCAGCACAGTCAGAAGGCACTTCCTGTTTGCAGCCAGCCTGATATTCCCTGGATCTTGAATGTTTAAAGGCTCATAACATGCAGTAGATGCAGGTAGGATGATTTTTAATGTGAGCAATCTGTATGTAGAGGGTGTGGGAAACATATAAGATCTTATTCAGAGTGAACGACCGCTTTAAACAATATTGTTGTTTCGAATGTGTAATTTATGTAAGTATTTTCTTATTCTTTCAGGGGATTTAGGCTATCCGCTTCTTCCCTGGCTCCTGACGCCCGTACTTCGGCCACAGAATGAGGCACAGGAGGCATACAATCAGTCACACAGGAAGACCCGGGCCGTTGTAGAGAGGGCATTTGGACTGCTCAAAACCAGATTCCGCTTGGACCATACCGGGGGGGGGCACTCCAATATGGCCCCAACAAGGTCATAAACATTATCCTGGCATGCTGCGTGCTGCATAATTTTGCGATCATGCAGCGTGTCCCCCGGTATGTGGATCTGCCCCCCTCTTCACCCAGCCAGGAGCCAGATGACCATTACACTGGCACACCTAGTGCCTCTGGCCAAGCAGTGCGAGCAAATTTGATTACCAGCTATTTTGCTTAAAATTAGTATGGTTGGTTTGTTTGTTTGTTTATGTTATTTTGACTATGATTTGCCTTTGTGAAGGCCTTTTTCTTTATTGTGCCAAAAAGTAATGACTTAATTACTAAAAAATTGACACCTGATTTGAGCCTAATGCAGTTTATTTTCGCATGTTTGTTCTTAAAAACCTTCATTAATATTAAAATAACCCAAACATTAATGCATCAACTTAGTCACGAACATCTAAAGTCACATTCAATATATTTTATTGAACTATGTAAATTTTTAGTTGAAGGGCACTCACAGACTCAAAATTTACATACATAGTAAAACATAAACAGAAATTGGTGCAGACTCCTGGCCCCTAGCAATTGGCCACATCCAGGAGTTGTAAAGTAACGGACTCCAGGCCGAAGTTTCACCGCCCAACAACATCAAGATACATAGGGAGCAACCATTTCCAGGGGAATAGTCGGGCAGGAATACATAGGCCCATATACACACCCTCTCCTGCTCGGCCACATTTGCCACCGGCACAGGTGGAAAGCAGCCATACCTATGCCACATCCACGCCTGTAAGTTCGGGGGCCACCCAGCCAATAACCCCCAGTCCTAATGCCAGTCCAATCTTTGCCATGGGCAAATGTAGTTGTTTCAAAGCCAAGAATGTCCCCCAATATTGCCAACAAACAGGATGAGCCAGCCACCATTTGATTAGGCCCAAGCCTGCAGCGTGGCAGCTTGAGCGGCTGCTTCTGTGAGGCTTAAGCTCAGCCATTGGCTAGTGGGGTATGTCAGCACTCTAATGAGCTATATGGGCGAAATCAAAATCAAACCAGCAAAGCCATGAAAAAGGCAATCTTGGTAGCACTCACCAGACAGGTAAATAGAGTGGGGATGTAGAGGAAAGATGTGCAGATACAGGTCAAATAGGTATTAATATGGATGCTGCCCATAATAACCTTGTGGTGGGCCTTGGAGGTGTCCCAACACCTGGCCATGTGTGGCATTCATAATCTGCCACTGCTCCAGCATCTGTCTATTGCTTGTTCTAAATTCCTCGAGCATGGCAGCGAAGTAAGTATTTAAGGTGGCCATTTGTCCTGCCATCTGTGTGCTTAAGTTGGCCATTTGTTCAGACATTTGGCTGCTTAAGTTGGCTATTCAGACATCTGCCTGTTGCTCATCCTAAATTCAGTCAGCATGTTGGTGAATGTATTATTGAAAGTCTCTAATTGTGCAGCAATCTGCTCTGTGGTTCGTTGAGTCACCTGCCGAAAGTAACGGCTGTCATGGCGCCATGCTGACTCCAGGATCGGCAAGCGCCTCCCCTGGGAAACTGGTTGACGTTGTTGACTACGTCTTCCAATTCCCCGGGCTTGAGCACCTGCAGATTCTGGATCTCTAGGGCGAGCAACAGTCCCAGATGTCCTCGGCAAAACCTCTGCAGCAGAGCTACCACTGGGGACTGTAGGCTCAGTCTCAGCCTGCTGCCCACGATGGGCTGGCAGAGTGCGTCCAGCTTCACTCTGCTGCAGAGGATTTGGTGCAGTAGGATGCTGGGGCAGTGGCAGATTAGGTTCCAGGGGGGTCATTTCAGAAGGTCCCATCAGGCTGGCATCCTCCTCCATCTCCTGGATTTCATCCATCAGTGTGTGGGTCTGTAGGGACATGTGAAAAAACTGTTTCAGTTTGGGCCCTAAATATATTCGTTAGGCAAATTAGTCATATGCATTCACATGCATCACCAGTATCATCAAAGTCCACTTACCCTATATATCTGTTCCTGGGTCCTAGGCAGCAGGGAAGTAGACGGCGTGCTCAAACTGGAGGAGGCTTCCACACTTGCAGAGGCTGGATGCTGGGCTGGGTTTAAACATAAAAGGCACGTAAACACACAAACATCCATTGCTAAGCTGGATTACTACATAAGCTTTAAAAAACATGTGGCCAAGCAGGAATTCCAACTCCCCCAACGGTCCAAGTTGACCTTCACAATGAATGTTAGTATCTCTTATAAGTATGCCTCATCCTGTACATACAGATTGGTAACCTTAAATACTACAAATATGCATATACTGCATGTTAGGAGGCTTTACAGATCCCAAATGGCGCATTAGGAGCCACAGTCAGCTGCCAAATAGCATTTGGCTTCAGTAGTATGCTGCTGTGCATTCTTACTATGTAGACCTTTCCCTGACCCCAGCTCAAGTTTGTCTGACCAAAGCACAGCTACAACCCAAGCGGTAGAAAGACAAAGAAGTGTTGTCTATTATTGACTATATTCACATCACATGCAGTGCTTTAGTAAGATAAAGAGTTTAATAGTGAGCATAAATACTGTCAAAGGTCGTGTATGGCCTGCAAACCTTTTTAAGGACCATTAACTACTGCACCCTGGGAGAGTGGCTATCAGGAATGCCATTCCTCAGACATTAAATACCCGGCTAAAACAGTAACCTCCCCTCAAAGCCACTCCCTAGGGGCATGTGAGCCTCATTTCACACGTTTCCAATAGTTCACAACAAACATTACTAACCTACAGGAATGGTATGGATGTCCGTGTCCCGTCTGCCAAAGAGGCCCTCTAATGCGATGGGGTGTATTAATGCCAGGACCATTTCCTCAGCTCGGGTATATTGTAATTTGGTGGTGAAGCCTCCGCCAGTTTGTAAGCTGAAAAATAGAGGTTAACAAATTTTGGTAATTGTGGTCAATACGGCAAGCAGCAAAATGCACAACTCAAATATGTACCTGTGATTGCGCCGTTTATTCTGTTTCTTCCGTGATGCATACTTAAGGTCAGATATTTTGCGCTGTATCTGCTCCACATCTTTCCTCTCGTCACCCGCTGCATTGACCTGTGTGGTGAGTTCCTCCAAGATTTGGGTCTTTCTCATTTTGCTGGTTGATTTTGAATGTCGCTCATACAGCTCATCATAATGAAGTGTGAGGCCACTTGCCAATGCGAGAGTTTGCGCCTCACCAAACCTGCCACTCAACTGGCCTCACCGCAATGTTGGGCCTAATGCTTGGTCTTCTGGCTCATCTGTGTTTGGTGACAATTCGGGGGACATTCTGGGCTGGCTCTGTGGTGATGAAATGGGTGACACGTGGCTTGAAAACGACTGGACTGGACCCGCAATAGGACTGGGGGTCCTTGCCTGGGTGGCCACAGAACTTCCAGGTGTGGATGTGGCATATGTATCAGTGGTTTCCACCTGTGCCGGTGGCAAATGTGGCCAAAGAGGAGAGGGTGTGCTTGGGGGGGGTGGGGCCCTGTGCCTCTTTGTGCCCTTTGAAGTGGTGCTCCGTTTCTCATGTGATGTGCTTGCACGTGGGGCAGGAGAGGCTGTGCTGGTTGGGCTGGGGCTTCTGGCCCGCTGGCTCTTAGTGGGCTTGGCACTGGTGCTCCTTTTGGCATGTGATTTGCTTGCACGTGGAGCAGGAGAGGCAGTGCTGGTTGGGCTGGGGCTTCGGGCCCGCTGGCTCTTAGTGGGCTTGGCACTGTTGCTCCTTTTGGCATGTGATGTGCTTGCACGTGGAGCAGGAGAGGCAGTGCTGGTTGGGCTGGGGCTTTGGGCCCGCTGGCTCTTAGTGGGCTTGGCACTGGTGCTCCGTTTATGAAGGGATGTGCTAGGGCGGGGAGGAGGAGAGGGTGTTCTTGGTGGGCTCGGGCTTCTCACCCTCTGCTTCTTTGTGGCCTTGTACGTCGTCGTACCTGCCTGCTTGGATGTGGGTGCCTTCTTGTTTGATGCTCCTTCCTTGCTTTTGGTTGGTGGTTTTGATGTTCCGGGCTTTGTGGCCAATGTCGCCTTGTGTTGGCCACTTTGGCTCCATGTTTCCCGCACCTTGCTAGTCGCTGTGACCGAGTGGTCGGATGGGAGGAAGTGTTGCCTTAGCGCTCTGTTTTTTTGGTGCCATGCTGACAATCTCAAAGAGAATGAGCTGTGTGTCCATGACCCTTTAAATACTAATGACTGGGTATGACGCTTACGCGTTCGCGTACGCATGCGTATGGCCGATCGTCGAGCCGTGCGGAACCCGGAAACCACTGGGGCATTACTTATCTGGTGTGGACAAGAAAAAAGATGGCGCCCACGATCTTCACCCGCCAACAACAAGAGTTGATTATGCTCGTAAGTGTATTGTAAGGATGTTGATTTGCCATCTAAATGCAGGCCTAGGCCTTAAGGAAGCGAAGGAAGAAACAGTTGTTTTCTAAACTTAGTTAAACTCCGTGCCAAACAGAAGTTAGTGCGCACATGTGCGAACCAAGTCACTTGCATCTAAAAGGCTAGTTTGAGGCTAGAAATGTGTTTGTGAATTTCATTTAGTCAACTGATCTAATTGTGACAGATATTTGGATGCAGTTGGATCTAACAACTATTTATTTTTGATGTTTTTTAGGCCATGCTTCAGCGTAGGTACGACTACCTGCCCAACGCGTTTGAGAAGAGGAACGTCGTCCTGGAGATTGTTGCCCGGATCCAACAGGAGACGGACACCACCTTCACCCATACACAGATCATGCAGCACTGGTCGGACCTGAAACGACTCCACATGCCCTGGGTGCGGCGATTTTTTGGTCTCCATTTCCCAAGTAAGTACATAGCGATTGCATGGTAAATGTAACTAATACAGAAGGTAGGCCTTTATTTATAAATGTTTTTCTTTTCTAGTACCAAATCAGACGCACCCGGAATCGCACAGTCTGGCCAGTGCTGCATGAATTTGCAGCAGGAAGCGAAGGTGGTGGATCTCCAGGGCCACATTCCTACCCCTCCTCTGTAGCTGCCTCAGACCAGCCCCTGGACCTTTCTACAGAGGAGGGGCGTCATGGCGTGGGCAGGGAGTCGGCCCAAGCTACTGAGCCATTAGCCTCTGGTATGTGACTTTTAATGTAACCACACATACATACATGCTATTAAAAGCAAAGCTGATCCCTTAATCTCTTTTTATAGATGAATATGTAGCGGGTGAAGGATCTGTGGAAGAGACTGCAGCAGATCATGCCCAGGAGGCACATGGAGAAGGTGGGTGATGTCACACACACATTCTAAGTGTCATTTGCTTACTGTTGACTCAGACATTAGAAGTGACCCTATTTTACATATCTCTACAGCCTCAACTTCCCAGCAGTGGCAGGTCCCCGGAGCGGAGAGTGGTCCCCAAAGCAGAGGTCGCCCACCAAGTAGGTGGTAATGTAAATATTTGGAGTATGTGGGAAATGACATCATCACCAATCTACCTAAATCCATTGTCAATGCCATTAGTATAATGACATATGGCATCTTCCTTTTATGAATTCCTTAGCACAATGACATATGGCCTCTTCCTTTTATGAATTCCTTAGCATGACATATGGCCTCTTCCTTTTATTATTTCCTTAGCATAATGACATATGGCCTCATGAGTTAGCTTGCAACCTAATAAACATTCCATCCACAGCTGTTAAACATGTATTTGCAAACAAATAATTTATTTTTATTTTTTTTACAGGCACCGCACGTGCCAGATTGGCACAACTCAGTGCCATGGTGCTTCAGTTGGTGGGTGAGATGCAGGAGCTGCGCGATTCGTTGAGAAACACAGATAAAGAATAACTTTCTGGGGCCTGCCATTGCTGTGTATATAGTTTTATATGTGTTATTTTTATTAAAAAAAAAAAAAAATACCGTATATACTCGAGTATAAGCCGAGTTTTTCAGCCCACTTTTTGGGCTGAAAAAAGCCGCCTCGGCTTATACTCGAGTCAGTGAAAATTTTGGCCGAAATGGAGGAGAAAAAGGGGCAGGGCCATCACTGTTCCCGCTAAGGTGCGCGCGCGGCCGTGCACCCACGCCTGCCCCCCCGCGCAGCCCCGCCTGCCGTCAGCGCATGGTCGCCGTCGGCAGTGAGGATGTTTAAGATGCTGGAGCAGTGCGGGGCATGTGGTCCTCTTGTGTCCCCCTCATCAGGTAGGTGTGTGTGTGCCACACAGAGGTGACGGGTGACTTACCTGTGTGCGGCGGCAAAAGCCGGAACTGGAGCACAGCGCCGCGGAGTCTCCTCACACAGCGCCGCCATGTCCCCTTCCCCAGAGCCAGGCCACAGCTTCCCCACCTGCAGCTCAGTCACACTGTCACACTGCCCCTGCCGCCCCTGTCCCTTCATAGAGAGCCTCCGGCTGTGGGATGGCTACTGGGATATATTGCCTTTTCCACTGATAAAGCTGGGACACGTGCACTGCAGGGTAAAGCATTTACAACTATTAGTAATTAACTTTTACACATCTCTCTCTTTTACTCTTTCTTCCCTTTTCCACATTCTTTCTTTCTTATTTTACGCCTTTACCTTTTTTTCTCCTTTTCAGATTGCATCAGTCTTCTCTTTTCTACATCCAACATTTTCCACATTCCCTCCTTCTTGCTCTTTTCCACATTCCCTCCTTCTTGCTCTTTACGGTATTCAAAAACATTATTGGTATCTATTTTTATTTTTGAAATTGACCGGTAGCTGCTGCATTTTCCACCCTAGGCTTATACTCGAGTCAATAACTTTTCCAGTTTTTTGTGGTAAAATTAGGTGCCTCGGCTTATATTCGGGTCTACCTATACTCGAGTATATACGGTAATAATATTTTTAAACCTTGCATTTTACAAAAACATTTTTAAAAAACATTTCAAAGCTGTACATTTTTCCAAAAATTATTTAAAAAAAAAGGCACTAGAAAAATGGCAGTAAAAAAAAAATTGTTTCTGTGTCATTTCCTTTTCTACATACATTCATTAAGGGTTGGTTACCACAAAACAAATGCAAAACACAAAATTTAGATATGAAGATTCGCCAGACCGTGAAGTGATTTAGGTAAGCATTAGGTGCTGGAAATGGAAGAATATACTGACCGCTAAGTGATTTAGGTAAGCATTAGGTGTGGGAGATGGAAGAAGAATGAGATCGTTAAGTGATTAACGTAAGCATTAGGTGCGGGAAATGGAAGAAGAATGAGACCGCTAAGTGATTTAGGTAAGCATTAGGTGCGGGAGATGGAAGAAGAATGAGATCGCTAAGTGATTAACGTAAGCATTAGGTGCGGGAAATGGAAGAAGAATGAGACCGCTAAGTGATTTAGGTAAGCATTAGGTGCGGGAAATGGAAGAAGAATGAGACCGCTAAGTGATTAAGGTAAGCATTAGGTGCGGGAAATGGAAGAATATACTGACCGCTAAGTGATTTAGGTAAACATTAGGTGCGGGAAATGGAAGAAGAATGAGACCACTAAGTGATTTAGGTAAGCTTTAGGTGTGGGAAATGGAAGAATATACTGACCGCTAAGTGATTAAGGTAAGCTTAAGGTGCGGAAAATGGAAGAATATACTGACCACGAAGAGATTAAGGTAAGCTTAGGTGTGGGAAATGGAAGAATATATATTGACCGCGATGTGATTTAGCTAAGCATTGTAGCAGAAGTGAGTGAACAAAATATGTAGACGAGCACATTAATGAGTTAATTTTGTAGTGCGCAGGCGTAAGTTCATAACGATTTTCATCTCAACGTTTATTTATTGAAAAAGGAAATCAGAATCTAACGGGAAATGTAAATGATTCGTTCGAGGCGACGATGGAAAAAGGGCAAAAACAAAAGCCGACGTTGTAACATGAGTAACATAAATGGAAAACGAAAGCTGGAAAAAAGGCATTCTCGTTGGCATACGAACGGACGAAGTCTTTACTGAAGGCTTACGATGCATGTTTAGAATCACTCGTACACTCATACGTGAGCTGGAAAATTTTAAAAATAAAACAGATCGACACAAAAACAAAAATCTTTTTATGTCTCTCTGAATCAACCCATTTGAGACTGGGGATCTTCAAGAACAGGGAGTTCTTGAGCTACACTATTGCCCTACTGAGGATATGCAGTGTCCTTACCAAGCCCCTGAATGCTGAAAGACACTCGAGGCTTACAAAGAAGATGGCTTTAACAGACTAAGGCCCTTATTTATCACGGGCTAGCGCCAGGTAGTGTCTGACGAGCGCCAGGTAGCGGCAGCTAACGGCGACTACCGACTCAAGTACGCCCGGCGGCGGTCACAATGACGCATTTATCAAGCAAAATGAGGCTAGCGCCGGCGAGAGCGACGGCTAGCGCGGCATTCATCATGAAGCCGCCTGGACCGAACAGCGCCGCTGCAAATTCCCTCACAGCGCCAGGTATGAGCTGTCGCTCCCTGGCGATGTCCAATGCATTTCAATGGAGCAATCTATAATTAATCATAATTAATTGGTATTATTTATTTTTTTTTTTTTAATGTCAAAAATTCGGAGACCACTTCTGTAATGTTAGGATTTATTTTTAAGTAAAAAAAAAATTTAAAAAAAATTTGTGCAGAATTGATCTAACATGTCTGAGATTAATGTATTCATATTACAAAATGATTATAAAAACATGTCTAATGTTACATTCAAAAAATATGGTTGTTTAGGGGTTAAAAACTAGTTAATACCCATCGCCGCCAGCGCTCTGGGGTTTAAACAAGGAATGGACAGCGACAGCACATTCGGAGCGTCATTTTTTAATGTATATGAAGCTAGCCGTTCGCTCTGGCCATTCGTTGTCAGGCGCTCACATACAACGCTGAACCTGTGAAACAGCGACCCCCCAGCCCGTATTCAACATTACCGCACACCGACTGAGTCGCTGTCATCAAGCTAACGCCGGCCAAGCACAGCGAATACTGGCTGGCGCTGAAAAAATCACGCTACAGTCGCTCATCTGGCGCTACCTGGCGCTATTAATGAATCGGCCTCCCCGCCTAATCTGTTGAGGAGGAGAGTTGGAGATACTGTGTACCAGCTTACAGCTTGCCTCTGTATGTGATCTGCATCTGTATTGCAAGGTTAATGCAGTTTACATTTATGACAGTAGATGGTCACACGCATTACAATCTAAACTGTTCAATCTCTATTTAAACTGAATGATTGATTAACTTTTCTCCTATGTACTGTACATACGCATGGCCAAACTTGCCAAGCTCACTGATATGGTTCCATGATTCTAAGGGAAATGAAGGTCCTCCTTGTTGCAAGTTTTTATTTGAAATGTAGAACAACAGCAAAGGATTAATAAAGGGCAAATGTATTCACATAGCAGGAGATTGTCCATTTAACATAGCTATGATGACTAGGGCATCTATGGTTGGCCCTCATTTTTACTTTAAAGTTGATCTTCAGCCTCTGTAGGAGCATCTATGAGATGGAGAACTGGAAGGCACAGAACACATCTCAGCCACTGCATGTGCCGAATTCAGGGTGAAGGTGAGTGTCTTTTTTTCTTTTATTACAGTAGCAGGATCACTATTTGGATGGGGAAGGACGGGAGTTATGTTTTTTTTTCAGGAGAGAGCTGGAGTGGCCCTTTAACCCTTCTAGTGCCAGCTACGTGAGTCTCACGTAGCAGCCTCTACTCCACTTAAGTGCCAGCTACGTGAGACTCATGTAGCTGACTTTAAACCCCCACAGTAAAAAAAATATATAAAAGTAAAATATTTACCTGACCCCTCATTGGATCCGGCCGGGTCTTCCTTTTTAATTTGGTGCCATCCGATCCCCCGTGGGGGCTCGGATGGCTCCAGGAGAGCCCCCGGAATAGTGACCCTCCCCGCTTCTGCAGCGGCCGCTGCTAACTGTAAAAAAAAAAAAATTAAAAGTGACATTTACTTACCTGCGGTCACGCTGTCTCCTGACGGGTCTCAGGCTCTTCCATGGTGAGGAGAGGGCAGGGTGACATCACTGTGATGTCACCGGCAGCCGGCTTCTTAATACCCGCACCCGAGACTCAGAATCAGTCTTGCCGGGTGCTTGAAGGAGAGAGGTGGGGAGGGGGAGAGGGCTGTGATCGCCCCCCCCCCCCAGACTCTCTCCTCCAAACACCCGACAGCTGTCATCGCAGATCGCCAGGGGACAGAGGATCAAAGGTGAGTAAAGTAAAAAAAAAGTAAATAAATGTAATTTTTTTATTGTGTGTGTTTTTATTTATTCTGTTAACCCCTTGTGAACTGGTAAGGGGTCCATGAGATCCCTATACCAGTTCACAAGGCTGGGGGCTGGCAAGTATTGCCTTGCCATTAACCCCCGGCACCCCTATTACCTGCCTCCCCAAAGCCCAGGGGGGGCAGAAGAGCCCGGGCCCACACAAGGTATGTGGGCTTGTAGGCTGCAGGGTGGGGGGGGGGCACAAAAGCTAGCCCCTCCACTCTGTTTCTACAAGCCCCCATAGCTGGTCCCGGGCTGGTAATGCTGGGTAAGGGGGACCCCATTTCATATGTTTTTAACCCTTAAAATTCCCCAAAAAAATGGGAAGGGGGGGACCCCATGTCATTTTTTTTTAAATTAACCCCCTATGTTCTGTCACCCAGCAGCTATAAAAGGCTTCCAGCTGCAGCAGGAGAGCAGAAGCCAGATTGATCAGCGTGGGACACAGGGATGGATGGGAGGTAAGTATTAAAAAAAAAAATTAAATATTTTTTCTGCTTGTTTATTCTGTGTTTTTTTACACTTAACCCCTTGTGAACTGGTAAGGGATCCATGAGATCGCTATACCAGTTCACAAGGCTGGGGGCTGGCAAGTCACCTGCGGCTAGCGGATGACTTGCCATTAACCCCCGGCACCCCAATTACCTGCCTCCCCAAAGCCCAGGGGGGACAGAAGAGCCAGGGCCATGGCTATGTGGGCTTGTAGCCTGCAGGGTGGGGGGCCACCAAAGCTGGCCCCTGCACCCTGTTCTACAAACCACCATAGCTGGTCCAGGGCTGGTTATGATGGGTAAGGGGGGACCCCATATAATTTTTGGGGGGAGTTTTAAGGGTTTTTATACAAAAAAAGGCCATACAAGAAATTTCATGTTGAAGCCCAGACTTGAAATCCTTTCAAAAATCACAGTCGAGCATGTATAGCGCAAAATAGTGAAACATGGTCTGGCAACAGAAGGTGACAAAAGCTGCAGGTAGGCTGGCTCTTAAAGGGTTAAAGTGGCCAAAAAACCCACCCTGGAGTCATCCGCTGTGTAAAACCCCCTCAGGCGGTGCATGCACAAGCAGCGGCACCGCCTGCTATACCCTTAGAAGTGTGTACACCCACTCCAGGCATTTGTCATTGGCCGGCACAGGCACGCATCCTGTTAGAGGGTAGCAAGGATGCAACCTCCGGCACGCTTAGATTTCGCTAGACTCGGATGGATTTGAGTGTCAGACGAGTCTTAGATGATTTTACGTCAGCGCATTCCAGCACCCAATTGGACGAGGGGCTGCGTATAAGACCGGGAAAAGGTGAGTTTTGATGGGCGATCGGGGGGTTTCACACAGTATGATATTCTGCATCAGGGTCCCCTAGGGGCAAGGACCAGAACCCAGGATAGTCAGAGTCCTAGGTTTTGGTCCACTTTAAACATGTTGTGGTCAGAGACAGCTGTGTGACCATTGTGACTTGCTGTGATTGCTCAAGCTGAGAGCTCCAAGGGACAAAGTAGCTGGAGGACCACTGTTTTGCAAGGTTCTGGAGAAATGAAATTTAAAAAAATTGCAAACTGGAGCCCTGTAATGGCTTGTACCTTAGGTAGCTGTAAATGGAGGCGTGGCATATGAGAAAGACGTCATGTTAGCTGCTTGCTGGCTAATTACTGCCATTGATTCCTTTTAAATATTAATCCTCAATGGCTTTTATTAGGAAACATGCTGGACTAAAGCCTCGATCCAAAGACACATTCGTCCGGACTTCCGTAGCTGTCTGTGAAAGTTTTGGTGGGTGTTAGTCTTTTTTTGCTTTTTTTCGTCCATTTTCTACTCGCACGAACGTTCGGGAAAATGTGTATATGCTCTTTCGATGAATGGAAGCAAATCGGAACATTTCCAAACAAAATCGGAAATTTTCCGTTCATTCAGATAACTTCCGTTGTTGGTATGGTTTCTGTCTGATTCAGAGAGCTGATTTCCGACGGATCACCACCCTATAAATCATTTCCGATCCACTTACGAGACCTTTGAGGGCTCGGATTGCTATTGTTGAACATGTTTTGTGGCTATGTGGAGGAGTCTGCGCACCTTTAGCACCAAGGCATTGCATGTATCAGCATGGCCGAGGCCATAAATTGTATAGCAATGCATACCTGAATCAATACATTTCATGTATGCCTTATAGATGCATTTTAATGCTGACCTATATTAGTCCTTAGCATGTAAACATTTATTTTCCCACACATCCATATAATTGCTATATTTTTTTAGACTTATGTCCTTTGTGAATTATATTAGGATTGTTGAACTTGAATCTTAATTTGTTGTAGGAGTTATTGTTTTAGTTGGTTACCTTTGCTTTGTGTAATTATTTTATATTTGGTTGCAGGAACCGCAAGATGTGCCACTCGCCCTTGCTCCTGATGCCCGTTCTTTGCCTGCAGAATGCGGGCCAGGGGTTCTCTAATCGGGCACTATGCAAAACCCGGCCGTGATGGCAAGGGCCCTCTGCCTTTAGAAGTCCAGGTTTAGGTGTTTGGACCATACGGGGGGGGGGGGGGGGCACTGCAGTATGACCCCAACAAGGTTATACCAAAATTTTTATTTACGTTTTTTAACAGGGACCACACGTGCCAGAGTGGCACAACTGAGTGTCAGGGTCCTTCAGTTGGTGGGCGAGATGCAGGAGCTGCGCAACCCGTTGGGGACCACAGATGAAGAATAATGTTCTGTGGCCTGCCATTGCTATGTTTTTTGTTTTTTATAGTTGTAAAAATTTTACATTTTCAAAATTTTTAAAAATTTTATATTTTATGATGGTATAAAAAAAAATGTTACATTGTCATTTCATTTACAAAATACATTAACACAAAACTAATGGGCCCAGAAATATTTAAAGATGAATATTCACATGACCGAGAAGTGATTTGGGTAAGTTTTAGGGGGCAAAAATGGAAGAAGAACCTAACTGAGAAGTGGTTTGGGTGAGCTTTAAGGGTCCAAAAGGGAAGATGGAGGAGAGTGCTAAGTGATTTAGCTAAACATTGTAGTAGAAGTGAGGGTGGCAAATATGTAGGCAAGCACTTTAATGAGTTAAGTTTGTAGTGTGCAGGCGCAAGATGGTAAGGAATTCCGTCTGGACGAATATTTATTGAAAAAGGGAAACAGAATCGAACGAGAAACGGAAAGGATTCGTTGGAGGATACGATGGGAAAAGGGCAAAAACGAAAGCCTACGTTGTAACATGTGAAAATGAAAGGGAAAAGTCTGGATGGAAAATGACATCCTCATAATTCGTAATCTGCCGTACGAACGGACGGAAACTTTACAGAAGGTTTTCAATGCATGCATTGAATCACTCGAACGCTCATACGAGAACGGAAACATTTCACACAAAAAACAGATCGGCACGAAAACTGAAGTTTTTTTGTGTCTCTCTGAATCGAGGCTTAAGATTTGCTAGACATCATGATTTGGTAAGAGCATACCTTCCAAGTTTTCAGGGCAGGAAAGAAAAACAGTCGTTAAATTAAGCCACGTCCCCTTATAGACTGATGGATAGGGGGTAGGGTGTAACAGTTACAACAATATTACCAATTTGAATAGGCAAATTAATCATTTATTGGTGCAGATTGGCATATTAAACCTCAAAGAAGGAAAGAGAAGAACAAGGGACAGGGGGACATGGACTCCAAAGAGGGACAGTCCCTCCAAATCAGGGACAGTTGGGAGGTATGCAAGAACACACCAATTCATTCATTCATCAAAGACATGTCCAGGGGAAAATGTGGTGAAATAATTACATTGATAATAGGTTTGGATAACTTTTTATAAAGTTGTATTTCTTGGCATGCAGGACATTTCTAGGGACACACAGGACAAATCTTAATCATCACTTCAAAGTACACCTTTGAATGAGCACCCCAACCCCTAAATTGCCAATATTATGCATGCCCCTCCCCCCCATAAACAAAGGACACTGAATCAACAGACTAAGTATTCTAGTCTTGTCATACAAGGGTTTTTGCATCATTCTCCTACTGAGAAGCATATTCACCAGCTTTTAGCCCATAGCGGCAGAGGCGAGTGAGGGGTTTCCCGGGCCGATCGCCGTGAGTTTTGGTCCACTTTAAAGGCAGATTCAGAAGCAGAAAAAGACAGCAGCGGAGGCAGAATATGAGGGGTTCCCTTTAATATAATGCAGAGTGTACAACAGATAGGAAGCAACAGTACACTTACCTGAGCGGGCGATCAGGGTCAGCGTTCGACCTTGGCTCAGGTAAGTATACAGTCGGTTCTTCTGTGCTGTACACTCTGCATTATGTGAAAGGGCACCCCTCACATTCTGCCACAGCTGCTGTCTTTTCCTGCTTCTGAATCTGCCTTTAAAGTGGACCAAAACCCACAGCGATGGGTCCGGGAATCTATAAGATTCTCAAGCCGATTGATTTCCTTCCCCGGGGCATCCAAAATCGGGATGCCTCGCTGCATGAATCCCCCCCAGGTCGCCCATACACTTACCTTCTTTCCCAGTCCAAAAGCACATCTGCATCCCCACTATCCCTCTAGCAGGGCGCATTCACGCGCCAGGCATTTATGACGTCATCGGATCCGAGCGCACTGATTGGAAGAGCGGCCGCGCATGCGTCGTAGGACCAGAAAGAGGTGAATTGGCTTTGATGACATGGGGGGGTTTCAAACAGCAGGGCTTTGGTCCAATTTAAGGTTCCCTTGAAAGGTGGACACCCCCAACTCCTCACCCAATATGTATTTTTGGGTCACTGAGTTCGGGTGACCATTGATTTCAATGGAGTTCTGGTCAAGTTCAGGCATCTCAGGGGAGCTATCTAATTGGGATGTGCGGCTTTGTTTTCCCCCCAGGTTGCCTGATTCACTTCCCTTCCTAACGTTCCCACAGCGCAGGTTTGGCCAAAAGGAGCCAAAATTTCACTTGACTCCTTTCGGCTTGGTCAGCAGCTATGCCGCCAAGTGCACCACCTTCTGCATCCCTCATTCAGCTTCAAGCTGTGGTGTGCCAACACCGCCCATTCAAAAAGGCCAGGCATAGGGGCTTGCACAGCTAGAGGTGATACGCGGCGAGGGCTCTGAGAGCATTGGAGTGAAACATGGGAGCCGGGGGGGTTTCACACAGTGAGGCATCCAAATTCAGGATGCTCCTAGGAGTGAAATTCGTCTTTTAGACTCCAGGGCCTCTGAACTGTCACGATTTGAGATAGACAGTCCCGGGATCGCACTGCTGTGCCACAATTGACTTGCCGTAGCTGTATCCAGGACCTGCAAGCCCAGCTTGCCATTGGCGGTCTACGCTGCCCCGGGGCCGGGGCAACCAGCATGTGGGCAGTGTTGGCTGTGTTCATTCATTGCAGCATGGGAATGGGGAAAAGAACATTAATTGAAAAAAAAATCCCTGGTCGTCATTTATGTAAATAATTGAGAAAGGGAAGACTCAGCCCGGCGCCGGCAGACTCTGATTCAGCGTGCTTTCTGCTTGTGCACACTGCAATTGTTACGACGCCCTGCACGACGCACCGCCCTCCCCACCGTGGCAATGAAATAGTCAAGAATTAAATGTTGAAAATTGTGACTTCACCAGAAATTGCGCGGGGTGCAGGGACAATTTTTGTGAAGTAATAAGTCAAGGCAGTGCCCCACCGAAGTGGACCAAAACCCAGGATAGTCAAAATCCTGGGTGTTGGTCCACTTTAAAGCGGTCCTTCACTCTGAATAAGAGCCTATCTTATATGTTGCCCACACCCTGTACATACAGATTGCTCACATTAAAAATCATCCTACCTGCATCTACTGCATGTTATAAGCCTTTAAACATCCAAGATGGCGGCTCATGGGATGTCAGGCAGCCTGCAAACAGGAAGTGCCTTCTGACTGTGCTGCTCTGCATTCTGGGATTGCGGACCTTTTCCTGACCCCAGCTCTGCTCTGTCTGAGCAAAGCACAGCTATAAACCACCCTCTGTACTTTATCCCACTCTCCTCTCCTCAGTAACTGTGATGCTTCTGAGTCAAGATGGCGGCGCCCATATCCTAAAGTCCTGAACAAAGTTGCAGCCCACTGGGGGAAAGAAGTGACTAAAAACGTAAAATATATTAATTGTAGATGCTGGGGAATAGTTTTTTAAGGGTTTGGGCTTTTCAATAAATCATGGTGAAGGTCCGGTCTAAGCACAAGTGCCCAGAACTGTACACAGTACTCCATATGGGGTCTGACCAGTGACTTGTACAGGGGTAAAATTATGCTCTGCTTATGAGCACCTAGGCCCCTCTTGATGCACCCCATGATTCTGTTTGCTTTGGTAGCTGCTGCCTGGCATTGATTACTACAGTTGAGCTTATTGTTAACTAAAACCTCTAGGTCCTTTTCCATTGTTGTTTTCCATTCCAGGTGAAAGTCTATCCCGGGGCTTTCTGATTTGGCATGCATGTGTGAAACCACCCAGATCGCCCCATAATCTTACATCAATCCACACTCCTCTAGCACCTCTATCTTATCTTATCTATCTTATCTCTAGCATATATATCTATCTGATGCCCATACACCAGGCATATGTGAATGGCTGGTGATAGGTGTGGGCAGCCAGAGGGAGGCGGCCGGGATCCATTCATTCAGCATTGATTGCCAGACATTATTATTCACAACATTCAATGCTGATTAGAGCCAATACATGAACAGTTTGAGCATGAATCAAGGTAACATTTTGAAATCTTTCCAGAGGTTTTACTCACGGGGCAACCCAAATCGGGATACCCCTGTAAAGCAGAACAAATCCCAAGTTCATGAAAATGCTGGGGTCTTTTTGGCTTACTTCATATAAAGGGAGATTGAGAGGTATGACCAGTAGTGTAACTAAATGTAACAGGACCCCAATGCGAACATTAAAGTGGACCAACACCCAGGATTTTGACTATCCTGGGTCTTGGTCCACTTCGGTGGGGCACCCCCGATCGGGGTGCCCCGCTGTGTGAAACCCCCCCTAACCCCCCGAAAAACTCACCTCTCCCCGCTCCCAGCGCCGACGTACAAGGGGAGAGCTGGGACGTCTAAGCGGCGGCGGCCGCCGCCGCCTCCCTCGCGTCACTTTTGACGCGCGCGCCCCCCGCGCCGGCCATTCGCAGACGGCCGGCGCGGAGGCGCGCACACCTACAGGGGCGCGAGGGAGGCGGCGGCGGCCGGCCGCCGCCGAAGATAAGGTAGGTGAGTTGGGGTGCTTGGGGGGGGTTTCACCCCGCGGGACATCACGATCTCGGATGTCCCGCGGGGTGGGGGGTGATCGGCCCGGGAATCTTATAGATTCCCGGGCCGATCACCCCAGGGTGTTGGTCCACTTTAAATGGAGCCCTTTCTGGGCTCATACAGTAAACTTTTTTCTTTATTTTAACTCAGTTGGAGACAGCTAGACTAGAATAGACTGAAACAGCAGAAACAAATGGTGCTTCCTTTCTAGAAATGATGCCAAGTGAGAAGATATGGATAAATAAGATGCAACAACGATGGGGCCCCGACTTCCTGGGCCCAGCGCAGCCACACTCCCTGCACCCACTATATGTCTGAACCTGCACCTTACAGCATGCAAAATCTAAAAAAACAGAATGAACAACTAGAGGGCGCCAATAAGCTGCCCAAACATCTGCCAGTACTCCCTCACCTTCTCCATTTTGGAAGCTGGTAGAGGCAGCTGAGAGAGGATAGTGGCAAACACCAGGGTCGCGGAAGGAGCCTTAAAAACATTAGTAATAATTAGTAAATAAACAGTTCAGCTACAGAAATGTAATCACTTCATAGCTTTGCGCGCTGCTCAATCAAGTTATCCACTTTTGAATGAACTGTCCCGCGCGGCATTCTGGGATTCGTAGTTCATGCAGCTCTGCCAGTGTATGCTTTTCATTGCTTCAGACTACACATCCCAACGGCCTTCACACGCTGAAGTAAGTGACAACAAATATGGCGGCTCCCAGGTAGCAGCGCTTTCGCTTAGTAACACTTCGGTTCCTTCTGGTTCTCCTTGTAACAGGTAAAGTGGGATTCGGTCACCCGAGCATGCGGGCAACTCTGACACAGACAGGAAGCTTCACTCTTACTGCAATAGTGGCCTTGCGTGGCCCGTCCAGCTCCTGGCCTTCCTGTGTGACAGCAGAGCCCAATGCCCCCCCCATCCGCAGCATCATACTTTTATTTTAGAATGAGAAATGTCTTCTACATAAAATGTGTTAGGATTGTGAAATCTATACATGGATTTAGGCAAAGCCATTTCCACGCCATCTTGTTGCAATCTGACCTGCTTTTCCATAGTGGTCATTCGAGCATGAAACTTGTGCTCTCTTCTGGTTACTCAATCCCTGCACAAGGACAAGACCGGCTTGAATTTCTTAAAGAGGATCTCCGGGTAAATATACTAGGGTCCCTTAACTATGGCACCTCTATGCCCCCCCAGAAGCCATAGAGGGGGACGTAGAGGTGCCACAGTTAGGAGACCCCCAGAATATTTACCTGGAGGTCTTGTCCTTGTGCAGGGATTGAGTGACCAGATGAGAGCACAAGTTTCATGCTCGAAGTAATCAATGATTTCAGAAAGCTGATAATTGCCTCTTTTGTGTTTCAGCATAGGTTGTGGCCCCCATGCCACTACCAGCCACCTACTGTAAAAGAGGTGACCATTGGCCTTCTGGTATCGGGCTTCTGGGACAGTGGTGTAGCGGGGCATCCAAGTCAGAATTGCCCTGTGCTGCCACAGTTAGGGACCATCAGTCTATTTTGGCTAGAGGTTCTCTTTAAGTAAACCATATACCCTAAACTGGGAAGCTGGGTCAGGTTCACTCTATGTTGCATCCCTAATCAGGATGACCCCTACAGAAGGTTTAAGCTGGACCTACAGTCTTTAAGACTCTAGTCTGGGTTTTTGGTGCACTTTTAGACAGGAATAAAAATCTTGTCTGGAGTGGAGCTTTAAGCAAACTCTATAATCTGGCGCTGTCCCTCCAGCTGGCTCTGAGACAGGACAATTAATGCACCTAGTCCTGGCTTCAATGTGAACCAGTGGTGCTTTATGGGGAGGCTGCACAGACCGACATCCCCTATTTCTACCTTATATTACCCTGAAAACAAAACGGGGTCTTATATAAATATTTGTTAAAAAATGCTAGGGCTTATTTTCAAGGTATTCTTATTTTTCCCTTATCCATCTACATTTGTTCTTCATTTTGATTGCAAAATTCCTAGAGCTACTGTAATATGGCAGCCCCCCCATGTTCCTGGTGGGTGCCATTCTGTAAAAAAATGTTAGTACGGTATTTGCTATGGGTGCCACTGCGCTCTAGTGGGTTTGGAGGTGAACAGGTGCTGCTGCAGTGTGCAGTGTAAACGTGCTGTATACTTACAAGTCCTTGCTCCTGCATTCTGCTTTACAATATGACATGAGCTGTCATATTGGTATGTCGGGTTGCTAGCTCGCAGGAGTACCTGGCATCCTTGGCAAGAAAAAACCCTGACAGGGACCTTCTGGTCCTGGTGCCCCAGGCAATTGCCTTATTTGTTCCTGTTAATGTAACCAGGGCTTATATTTACAAGAGTCTCAAAAATCTGGAAAAAAAAATCGTGCTAGGGCTTATTTGCAGGGAAACCGGGTAGTTAACAACCTGACAGGTGCATGCACATAGCAAGGGGATGACACTCTGAAGCTGACACCAAGAGCACCAGAAAAATGTGCTAGGTGCAGGTAAAGTCTTTTTTTGACCCCCTCCTCCTGTCCTGCCTCAGCACCAGGGGAGGGGACAGCGCCAGATTATAGAGTTTGTTTAAAGCTCAACTCCAGACAAGATTTTTATTCCTGTCTAAAAGTGCAACAAAACCCAGACTGTAGGTCCAGCTTAAACCTTCTGTAGCGGGCATCCTGAAATGGGATGCCCCACAGAGTGAACCTGACCCAGCTTCGATGTATACTCATTCAGGGATCCCATGGCATCGTGCTGCGGCATAAAGAGAGAGAGAGAGAAGTTGATCACCCTCTGAGAACTGCAGAGGGACATGCTGATAGGGTGATCCTGACACTGCCAACAGCATTTGAGATTAGCAGGGCTGTCAATTCGCCCAGTTTTCCTGGAAATCTGACCACTCTGTATGCTCTTTTCCCAGGTGATAATATGCTATGACTGTGTGATGGGGCCACAAAAACTGGACAACTTAACAGTAAAGGGTAACAGACAGACAGCCATTCCAATTCAGTATTGCCATGGATGGAGAGATAAAATGACCCTATATACAGTTTGTCATTTTTAGTCCCATTCCACGGGGGCAGCCCGAAAACTCAGCTCTCCGCCATTCTCATGGCTCATGCACAGGCTCTCATCCAATCAGTATCATTTGGTGTACATGTTAATGCTTGGTAAACCATTCTGTTTAGACAGGGCTTGGCAATCAAAAGAGACCACAAGCCTGTTTTCCCTGTGGTGTAGCTTCCATACCCAGTCTATCTGAATAGTTGGTTGCGGGAGCGTGCCTCGCCCAGAGATGCTGGGGATGCTGCTGGAATTGTTTACCTTGTTATGGAAGCCAGGGCAGAGGTGAGTCTTGCGGTAACCCCTTGAGGGGGTCACACAGCAGGGCAACCTGTTTTGGGATGCCCTGGGGAAAGATCAGTGTCTGGCCCTGGAATCATTTAGGTGCTGTGCGTTTTGTTCCACTTTAACATGGCTGTAATGCTTTATCATTCTACGTAATCATTCTACATAATCTTCTTTGCTGTCTGTGCCTCTATTTAGCCTCACCACTGCCTGAACGATCAAACGGGATGTCTATCTGACTTAAATCAAACCTACACCCTCCCTGGGAGTTTTTTCCTTGTGGCAAAGTCTTTTTCTATTTGGCTGTCTAAGCTCCTACCTCGGCCTCGCTATTTGGCATACTCAATAGACTGGTAGTTCAGCACATACTGTCTGCAGGGCCGTATTTACCATTCGACACGGGTAGGCACGTGCCTAGGGCGGAGCTATAGACAGGGGCGGGTACAGGGCGGCAGCCAGCAACAATTTTAATAAGAAAAAAAAAAACAACTTGCGAGCAATCCCCAGCCCTGCTTCTCTCAGCCCAGACAAGCCCAGCTCCTCATCGGCCAGCTCTGCCCAGCCCTGCCTCACCCAGCCCAGATCCGCCCCGTCCCTGCTTGCAGCTGCAGCTTGTCTCCTTCCTATGATAGGAGTGACGTGCTGGAGATGGGGGCGTGGCACTGCATCAGATGTACGCGCAAATGGAGGAGCACCAATAATGCCGACCTTGTGGTAAGACCGAGGGTAGTGGGGGGTAGAGTGGACCAACCGGCAGTGCAGGGCCAGGGGCGTACGGTGGGGGGTGCACCTTCCCCGGGCGCTGTGTTGCCAGAGGGTGGGAGTTAGATGAAGGGCAGCCAGGCTGTGTGTGTGTGTGATGACCGGGGTCACACAGGCAGAGAAGTAGCGTGTGTCTTCCTGATTCAGGAGGCTCCGCCCCCCCAAACGCATCATCAACCTGCTGCCTGTTTCTCCCAGCCTGTGAGGAGGAAATCTGCAGGACTGCTAAGCTTCATGTAGGTAGGTGTGTCTGTCTCTCTCTCTCTCTCTCTCTCTCTCTCTCTCTCTCTCTCTCTCTCTCTCTCTCTCTCTCTCGTCTGTCTGTGACACGGTCTATTAGTCTGTGTGTCTCTATCTATCTCTCTGTCTATGTGTGTCTCTTTGTCTGTCTGTGACACTATCAGTCTGTGTGTATCTCTCTCTGTCTGTGTGTGTGTGTCTCTCTCTGTTAGACTTTATATGTATTTACCATTTAATAAAGCACTGACCAATCTGGCTATGGTTTGCATGATGGGACCCTGATTAAAGCAGAACAAAATCCAACAGCGGCCGGTAAGGAATCTAAAAGATTCCAGGGCCTACGGCTGGCTTTTCCCTGATTGGAATGCCCCACTGTGTGACACTCTTCCAGGCGCCCATAAAAACTCACCTTTCCCTACTCCAGCAGCGCATGCGCGGGCTCTTGTCCAATGAGAGCCACCTGCTTTGACATCATTGTCTACAACGGAGTGCGTCTTATGGGTGCTCCCACCCCAGCCATTCTGATAGGCACGGCCAGGTAGGTGAGTTTTTTTGGCTTCCCAGGGGGTTTCACACAGCAGGGCATCCCACTTTAGGATGCTCCAAGGGCGTAAAACAAAGCAAAAAAGTCAAATTCACAGGTTTGGTTCTGCTTTAAAGAGAAAAAACCTCCCCCCCCCCCCCCCCCCAATCCTCACCGATCTGCTGATCCCCCGCCCCCCACGTTTTTATTTTTGGCCAATTTCTACTCACCTTGCCAGGGCATCCATCTTCTGGGTCCCTCGGATTCTCCCGACGGGTGGCACCATCTTGCATCCCATCAGGCACAGTGCGCGGCCCCGATCTCGCGCCTGTGCAGTGCCCATGAATGGGATGCAATGGAGCCACCTGAAATCCTGCGAGATTAGTGGAGCTGCGAGATGGTCGTGGGACATTGTAGAGCACAGCTAAAGCCGCGCTTGTCAGTTAGTGAAGGCTAAGCGGGATGAGAATCGGGCCCTGAAACAGCCGCATGCATCCAAAAGGTAAGTAGGGGCCGATGGGGGGGGGGGGGGGGGGAATTGGCCCCTCTTTATTTTAGGTCCGATGTTCCTCTTTAAATATGTATTTTGGATTAGTTTGGTTGTTTTATGGCCACTGTCATGTCTTCATAGGGAGGAAGATGGTTTTGTTCTGGATGGACTTTAGTTGTATTGGACTATATATTGTTTTGGCAGTTTACCTGTGTGCAGTGCACCTATACCCAGAAAGGAAGTTTATGTGGTCACCTCCCATCCCCAGCCCTGTGCCCCAAAACAACCTGTGTTTTATTTTTTACCTCAGACTTTCCCCAATATTTATACAAACACCAGGAAAGACAACAGGGAGTAGTATTATGGTGAATGGTCATATGCTAATTAATTCAGATAAAATCTGTCACATAATGGCAGTTAGGTTGAACTGCTCCCCATTGCTGAGCGGTGTGACTGAACGCATCATCACTGGGGCGGGGCTGCTCTGCCAAAATGACTGTTTTGGGGCACCATCTTGCATCCCATTGGGGGAGGGGGGGGCGCTATTCTGAATCTTTGCCCCTGGTGTAGAAAAGTCTAGCTACGCCTCTGGGGCAGGTTGATCAAGTGACCTTGGGGCATCCCTTTCCAGGATGCCCCAATTGTGTGAGCCCCCAAGTTTTCTAGGTCACTTATCAGTAGTCACGCACCATGCTTTCCGGCCATGGGTGGGGGGGCACACAGCAGGGAGATCAGGGATGTGACCGCTCTTGTTACCCTGTGTTGAAGTTCTGGTACAAATGGCATTTTATGCTGTGCATTAAAATGCATGGCATAAAGCGCTGATTGAATGATAGCTTGTTCATGTGCCGTTGGACGAAGAAAAGGTGAGTCTTTGGGGAGATTGGGGGAGGTTTAGAGTGAGGAATCACAAATCTGGTTGTTCCTAAGTAAGTATCAAAGCCCAGGATAGTGAAAATCTTTGGTTTTGGTTCACTTAAAGTGGAACAAATCCTTGGATTGTGTCTTTTCGGGTTTTGTTCCGTGCCCTCACGGCATCCTGAATTGGGATGCTGCGCTATGTGAAAAACCTCCCAGTTTGCCCAGTAAAACTCACCTCTCCTCGGTCCAATGGTGCATGCGCGGTCTCTTGTCCAATCAGAGCCCATTGCAGTGTTTACATCCTTCAACAGATGGCTCTGATTGGACGAGAGCCCACGCAAGAGGTGAGCTGCCCTAATTACGGTACTTGATAAGCAGTTGGGGGGTTAGGTATCTTGCTTGAGAGCATCAGGATTCGAACCTGCAACCAACCCTCCGGTCACAAGTCTGCACCCTTACCTAAGGCCATGACTGCCCCATTCTGTGATTTCTTAGGGACCGAGTTAATTCTGTGTTTTTTCTGTGCAAGTTCTCATTTATGCTGGTCAGAGTATATCTGTAGTCAAGGCAGCTGGAGTTAGTGGTATTTTTCTTAAAGACAATTCGCTTGTCAACTAAAGATCGCCTCAGGCAGCAGAGAGGCTAGGTTCAGCCCTGATCATGGGTGCCAACAGTGCTTTTTTATGCAGGTGCGGGCATCTGCCAACAACACACACAACAACAAGCACCTCCTCAGGCGCAGATGAACTCCACTCAATTACTGTTGATCCTTGCAGACCTTGCTTCAGTCTCCACCACCTTAGCTGACTTGCTCTCCGGCTGCATCCCGCATTTACTCCACTGTTGTAGCCTTCTCTACTGGGTGTTACACTCACTCCACCTCTCCCACTTGGTTGGGGGGGGGGGGCAGACACACAAATAGTGCCTAGGGCAGCATGAATCCTAAATACGCCCCTGACTGTCTGCTGTTACCCACTCCAGTTCCCCAGCAAAACATCTGTGGAAGAGCTGAACTAAGGGTTGAGGAACAAACCTCCCCTTACCCATGCCTAGCAGCAGTGTTCTGTGTGTACAGGATTCTTATCCCTCTTCTTGGTGTACAGTCTTGGGCAGACAGTGGGCAACGGATTGCAGTCATTGAAAATGCCTACTTAAAACACACATTTTCTAACATAAGAAAAAAATAAAAAGTAAAATACACACTTTTCAAAATAATCACTGAAAGTATATCCTGTCCTGTATGTCATTTTGTTTTATAAGCAAGAGATTTAATTTCCCAAGCATAGCCGAACATGCTTACTTGACAGAGAAGCGCCCTAGTGAAGGGCCAATCAGCTCTGCAGTGGGGGCTTCTTGATGGTGGTTGCCCCACCACCCACACATACCGCTGCTGGCAAACCAGTCCTGGGCAGCAGCACTTTTTTACTGCTGCATTCCCATAATGCCAACTGCCGGATCACCATCCCATGTGATTTCTTGGGATCTGGAAGCCCACCACAAAAACCTCACCGGCAACCAGTGGTCATGTGTGGTGGTGAGGGAAGGTTGATTTAGGTAACGGTTGCTGCTCAGAATAGGGCTTCCAACAGCAGAATGAGCAGAGCTGACCCTCCAGCATTTCTTGACTAGGGCCACTTTAAGATGTAAAAATAATGCTATATGCCCTTGATCCTTTTTAGGACTGCTACATCTGAAGGGATGTCTGTTGATATGGCACCGGTATTTTTTTCAGGAGCATACAGCACTGCCCCCACCCCTGTTTAGCACACACCTCACCTTCAGGTGCTAAGGACCTTGAAGGCACAACACACACCCTTAGCTGGTGATGTGTATACCAAAGGGAAGGGCGTTGGGTGGAAGCGTTCCCAGCTGCCATCTTTACCATCTTGGGTGTCACTGGTATATCTTGCCCTGAACTTGACTTTTTGGTGATAGCCTTATTGTTTCTTCTTTTCCCTGTTGAAGGAATCTAATTGTCTAAACCTTTTTTTTGCTGAGTGTTAAACCTATACAGACGCACTAGTACCCAGTGCCAGCTGACAAAAATATCAGGGAGATCAAGTTCCATTTGACACAGAGATCAGGGAGTAACCGCAATGGCTAATCCAGTTTGCTTTCTCGGTTTGTTAAATGTACTTCCAACAACTCCTTCTGTAATATAGTGCATATTGTGTAATGTGTTTTTAGCCACTCAAATGGCTAGTAAAATTGTAATAAGCTGCTGTGTGCCTAACATTTATTTATGTTTCAGATTTGAGCCTTTTGACTAGAGATGTTTGGTGATTTGTTTGAAGAAGAGGAGGATTTCTCATTCCTCTCAAACAGTACTACTTATAATGGCAGGAGATCGAATCCCAAAGATTCTGAAATACTGGAGCCACGTGGAGAGACTGGACTTAGTGGCCTTAGGAACCAGGGAGGAACATGCTACCTAAATTCTCTTCTACAAACTCTGCTGTTTACCCCAGAATTCAGAGGTATGCTGGGTATTTGTTGCAGGCCAGCTCTAATGTATGTCTTCCACCTTTTTATTTTACTTCTGCTATATATGCTATATATACAATTCTTGTATTTCTAGCCTGCTTAATATCAACACATAAAGGCCATATACAGTCAGGGCCAGAAATATTTGGACAGTGACACAAGTTTTGTTATTTTAGCTGTTTACAAAAACATGTTCAGAAATACAATTATATATATAATATGGGCTGAAAGTGCACACTCCCAGCTGCAATATGAGAGTTTCCACATCCAAATCGGAGAAAGGGTTTAGGAATCATAGCTCTGTAATGCATAGCCTCCTCTTTTCCAAGGGACCAAAAGTAATTGGACAATGGACTCTAAGGGCTGCAATTAACTCTGAAGGCATCTCCCTCGTTAACCTGTAATCAATGAAGTAGTTAAAAGGTCTGGGGTTGATTCCAGGTGTGTGGTTTTGCATTTGGAAGCTGTTGCTGTGACCAGACAACATGCGGTCAAAGGAACTCTCAATTGGGGTGAAGCAGAACATTCTGAGGCTGAAAAAAAAGAAAAAATCCATCAGAGAGATAGCAGACATGCTTGGATTAGCAAAATCAACAGTCGGGTACATTCTGAGAAAAAAGGAATTGACTGGTGAGCTTGGGAACTCAAAAAGGGCTGGGCGTCCACGGAAGACAACAGTGGTGGATGATCGCCGCATACTTTCTTTGGTGAAGAAGAACCCGTTCACAACATTAACTGAAGTCCAGAACACTCTCAGGGAAGTAGGTGTATCCGTCTCTAAGTCAACAGTAAAGAGAAGACTCCATGAAAGTAAATACAAAGGGTTCACATCTAGATGCAAACCATTCATCAATTCCAAAAATAGACAGGCCAGAGTTAAATTTGCCCAAAAACACCTCAACAAGCCAGCTCAGTTCTGGAAAAGTATTCTATGGACAGATGAGACAAAGATCAACCTGTACCAGAATGATGGGAAGAAAAAAGTTTGGAGAAGAAAGGGAACGGCACATGATCCAAGGCACACCACATCCTCTGTAAAACATGGTGGAGGCAACGTGATGGCATGGGCATGCATGGCTTTCAATGGCACTGGGTCACTTGTGTTTATTGATGACATAACAGCAGACAAGTGTAGCCGGATGAATTCTGAAGTGTACCGGGATATACTTTCAGCCCAGATTCAGCCAAATGCTGCAAAGTTGATCGGACGGCGCTTCATAGTACAGATGGACAATGACCCCAAGCATACAGCCAAAGCTACCCAGGAGTTCATGAGTGCAAAAAAGTGGAACATTCTGCAATGGCCAAGTCAATCACCAGATCTTAACCCAATTGAGCATGCATTTCACTTGCTCAAATCCAGACTTAAGACGGAAAGACCCACAAACAAGCAAGACCTGAAGGCTGCGGCTGGAAAGGCCTGGCAAAGCATTAAGAAGGAGGAAACCCAGCGTTTGGTGATGTCCATGGGTTCCAGACTTAAGGCAGTGATTGCCTCCAAAGGATTTGCAACAAAATATTGAGAAAATAAATATTTTGTTTGGGTTATGTTTATTTGTCCAATTACTTTTGAGCTCCTAAAATGTGGAGTGTTTGTAAAGAAATGTGTACAATTCCTACATTTTCTATCAGGTATTTTTGTTCAACCCTTCAAATTAAACGTTACAATCTGCACTTGAATTCTGTTGTAGAGGTTTCATTTCAAATCCAATGCGGTGGCATGCAGAGCCCAACTTGCGAAAATTGTGTCACTGTCCAAATATTTCTGGCCCTGACTGTAGATAGCTATACCGAGCCCTTTATTGTAGGTTACGTCTAATAAGCGGCTTTCTAGAATTTGTCCACTACTAGGGTTCTAAGTTATGTACCGAAGTAATGCTGTAGTATAATTTCCTGCAGCTATAATGTTTTATATTATATATTATATTTAATATATAACTCCATTAGGGAGTTCTAAAGGATGTAGTTTCTGATAAAGGAAATTGAACCTTTCTTTCACGTTTCACCTTCCTATGGATCAACTAACAATCTTGCTTCACAATTTTCCGCTTCCCTTTTCTTTGCTGCCCTAAATAACTATGCTGTTTTGATATTTAAAGGACAACTATCATTCGCCAGGTCTTCTGTCTTGGGACTAATTATATTTTCATTGCAGACACTTTTTTGCCTCTCAGCTGATAAATCTGTTATATTCTCCTACTGTAGCTGGCATTTAGTTTGTGATACATTGTAACAATCCACAATGTATCAATGTAACAATTTATTTACAACTTATCTCAATGTAGCTTAAAATTTTACCCTGCAGCAGGAGAAAGTAACAGACTTATCAGCTGAGAGGCAGAGAAAATGTCTTAGATGCAAATACATACAGTCAGTGGCCAGGCAAGCTTTTAAATGATAGTTATCCTTTAAAGCATTTTAATGTGTTTCTAGTGGCTGTTTTGCCGCTACCTTACTAGACTGGAATTAGAAGTCAGTAAGTATTATCAGGAATCAGGTCTTAGTCCCCATAATTTAAAACTATCTCTAATAATGGTGGGGGATATAAAGCTATTTCTGAGTAGAGTTGTGGCTACAAATACATGACGCCCTTCACACTATAGACCGACAAAACTGTAGAGCGACGCAGCAAAGTTTTACCTACATGTCCGTAGATTTCTGTGCGCTAATGTAAAAGTGCCAGTTGATTTAAATGGCTACAGTTTTCTGCCTGGTTTTGTTGAATTGGGGTATTACCAGTTCAATGCAGCACAAGCGGACAGGTGTGGAAGTTTTAATTTATTAAATTTTGCATTACAAAATAAGACAAAAGCATTTAAGGTGTTCACTCCTTAATCACTTTGTACGGTAGGATCCAATTGTGGACACAAGGCTTAAAGTAGAGGTATGCCTAATTTTAAGGCTCTAGCAATTAACCAGGGGCCCCGCACTTAAAGGTTTAAGTAATCTTGAAGAATTCCAACCTTTCAATAATGACTTTTTAGGCCAATACAGTTGTGCCAGGGGCTTCCAGTTTTCCAATATGCATTTACTAGCATAGAACATGACTAATCTTACCTAAATCTTTTGGGCATTAACTTCCACCATATGATGACAACACTCACAATTACAATAATAAAGTCAACCACATCCCCAGAAACCAGCCTTCAAAGGACTCTCCTAAATCATGTGAAAAATTAATCCAGAGACTTTAGAGACATGAGTATAGTAGGATTGATGCTGCCACTTCACTTGAATTATAATGTCTCAAGTGCTAAATACAAATGTGTAACAGCGGTCAGAGGACTTCCTCCCATCTTCTGGTCTAAGTACAAGATTACCATAAGCTATTTCTCAAGGGCCACCACCTCTAAAGGACATGGAAGTTCATTCGGAAGTATAACGTGCAAGGAGGATATTGTTTTTTCGAGGTCAGCATGTCCACATTTCCTCAAAGGCATGGGTGTCAAACTCTCTCCTGAAAGGTCAGCAACAGGCCAGGTTTTGCATATCTCTGCACAGCTGGTGTAATTGGTGCTCATACAGAGCTATAGAGACAGTTATGTGGAGATCCATACGACGTGACCAGTTCCTGCTACTTCAGGAATGTGTTTGACACCCCTGCTCTAAGGGGTACATACCTATGCTCAGTCCCATCAGCAGTAGCTGGGCCCATTGGGCATGTTGGAGGTATGGAAAGAAATTCCATACAGAAACACAAAAGCCATTTCTATCTACACTGTATCTCAGTGTAGTTTAAAAGTCTACCCTGCAGCAAGAGAAAGTAACAGATTTATCGCTGAAGCATTTTTATAATGTGTTTTAAATGGCAAAGTGTCTATCCTATAAATCTGTTGAAGCAATATGGCGCCCAACCTTTCCCAGAGCAGCAGCTTTAGTCCTGGAAGTTTGGAATTATGCCAAAGGGGATGGATTACAGACATAACCAAGGAAGCTAAAAAAGTTTGGAGTTCTACTTAAATGGCCAGTTTACTCTTCTATTTTTCCTTCCTAATAGAAGCGCTATTTGCCTTGACCCATGAAGAGCTTGGTTCACTGGAAGATAAAGATGTGGCGGATTCCAAGGTATTTGATGGCCATAATTTGGTGTGCATGCATATGAATATTTGTGACACATTATTGGAACTTAAAGCGGTCCTTCACTCTGAATAAGAGTTTACCTTATATGTTTCCCACACCCTGTACATACAGATTGTCCACATTAATAATCATCCTACCTGCATCTACTGCATGTTATGAGCCTTTAAACATCCAAGATGGCGGCTTATGGAAGCCGCCATCTTATCAGGCAGCCTGCAAACAGGAAGTGCCTCCTGACTGTGCTGCTCTGCATTATGGGACTGCTGACCTTTACCTGACCCCAGCTCTGCTCTGTCTGAGCAAAGCACAGCTATAACCCGCCCCCCTGTACCTTATCCCACTCTCCTCTCCTCAGTAAGTGTGATGCTTCTGAGTCAAGATGGCGGCGCCCGTATCCTAAATTCCTGAACAGAGTTGCAGCCCAGTGGGGGAAAGAATAATAAGTTAGTGACTAAAAACGTAAAATATATTAATTTTAGATGCTGGGGAACCGTTTTTTAAGAGTTTGGGCTTTTCATTAAATCACGTTGAAGGTCCGGTTTAATACAGTACTAAAATCAGCATCTACATTTTTAAATATTCCTATATATCCACGTCATTGTATTTGCAGTAATAAATCAAAGCTCAGCAAGTTTGGATGCTTCGACTTGATACAGCATCCACATATTACATCAAAAGTCAATGCAAAATGAGCATCTTCCTAGTACTATGGAGGCTGGGGGTAGGTTTTTTGCAGGCTGTATCATTTCTTACACTCAACATGCCCTGCTGCAGTTTTTAGGGCAATCCCAATAGAATCCCACGGTGGTACAGGCAAGCTCAAACTCCTCGAAAATGACTGTTAAGGATGGATCCAGTCCGATTTTTACAACACTTTAGGCAAAAATATATTTAGTTTGACTTATGGCCTGAAGCAGCAGCAGCAGCTTTTGACACTGTGATGTACCTAATTATGGCTTATGAATCCCTCTCGGCCGTGTCACCAAGAGAAAAAATGTCTATCCATTGTATGAACGGGAGTTTAATTGTAGAGCTTTCATGATGCCTTCATCAGGCATTGATGGCCGCGAGCTGAAGATGTCGGCGGTGCGGGACTGGAATTGGGCGTTACAGTAAGTGTCTGTTCACCGGAGGATTAAATGTGAGTGTAGGTTTCAGTGTATAATGCTGTTTTCCACAGGCTGGCTAAGGAAGCAGGGATTAGAATGGAGCAGATCACCTCTATAAAGGTGGACTGAAACACTCAAAACCTGTCACCCCTGTTTTTTTTTCCTACTGTTAAAAAATTCCACCAAGCTTCTGATTTTCTTCTCTCAGCTGGGGTGTATAAGTAAAACCCCCTCACTATCTAGCATGTTTGTATGGATGTTTTAATAATAGACAATGTTTATATGAATTTTTAATGATTTAAACTAAAAATTTTGTGATACATCTCATTTAAAGCGGGTCAAACCCCCCGCTGCCGGGCCCTGGAATCTGAGGTAACGCCAGCACCCAGCTGCTCGAGCGGAGGGGGGGCACACATTGAGTGGTGGACCAAATATAGGTTTCCATCCGCTTTAACGACAGGTTCACTTTACTTTTAGAGCAAATCCTCTATATATTCGTTCCGTAATTCCCTTTTTGTCACTGTAATCTGCCCTTAGGTTCGGATCATTCCATTACAGTTACAACGTCTCTTTGCTCAGCTTCTCCTTGTGGATCAACGGGCTGTATCAACCACTGACCTCACTAGCAGTTTTGGCTGGGATGACCAAGAGGTATGCAGTCCATTGTGTGTTAAAAACATAAAAAGGTCTACTGCCATTTTTAGAAACCATGAGAACATAGTGCCAGCATTCTCGCAATCTTACCTGAGCACTTGCTGCCTATATCCCTCGCAGGCACACAGCTGCCCCTACCTTTGTACTTGCACGTTTAATGAGGTACTGGTCAGAAATGACCAGACTCTCACGGCTTGCGCTGCCCCGCTGTGCATCGGGGCCACTATGATACTCTTCACTTCTCTCCCACGTGACCGTGAGCAGCCTATAGGGTGGCCGTGCAAGCCTTATAGGCTGCTTCATGACTACCCTAGAAGTATCCCAGCGGAGGGTGAGTACCCGGGTTGGCGCCATTCTCTAATGTAGCTGCACCAATGCACAGCAGCGGAGCTGAATCCGAACTGCCTCCTGCTGCATATTAAAGCGGAAGTTCATCTTTAAGGTGCTTTAGACAGGATTATCAACAGCAGTCACGTGGTGCCTATTTTTGTAAATGGAAGTAGGGGAGTGCACAACCTGCTTGGGAGCTGACAGCAGAACGAAGGCACGTGTGGCTGAAATTGACGTGGACAATGAAGTATGTATAGGCTTTCTTTTTGCTTACACTTGGACTTCAAAGCATAAGTATCGGCTAACAACGACAACAAGGGGAAAGCTGGGTGGAGTGTTTTTTTTTTTTTATTATTATTATTTTGGACTTCCACTACAGACCAGCAAGGGTTTAATAAACTGTCAAGGGTGGAAAACAGCTCATGTGTGGCAGATAATGTTGCATCTCCCGGCCTGAATTCAAGCTTGTTTTACATCTTTTTTTTTTGTTTTTTTTGTTTTTTTTTTTTCAACAGTCCTTTTCTCTGTCCAAGTTGGTTGTTCTCAAATGTTACACTAACCTATAACGCTGCATAGAAGGGTTTAGTCCAGCTGTGTACCTACCGTATTTTTCGCCCTATAAGACGCACTTATTTTTCCCCAAAAGTGGGGGGGAAATGTTCAATGCGTCTTAACGGGCGAATGTAAAAAAAAAAAACTTACATTCTGTGGATCCCCCGCATCCTTGGTAGTTGCCGCTGCCCGTCTGCCTCCTCCTTCATCTGGTTCCGGCTCCTGGGTAGGGCGTGGCCTGTGACGCTGGTAGGAGACACAGGCCACGCCCACCCCAGCCCGATACCGGCTCGCTATGAACTTGCGGCTGACTGCCGCTTTCATGGCCGCAGCTCCCTTCCGCCTCCTGCAGAGGTGGTGGGGAGCGGCAGTCAGCCGCAAGTTCATAGCGAGTACAGTGAGCTGATATCGGGCGGGGGTGGGCGTGACCTGTCTCCTACCAGCGTCACGCCCCCCTGGGCGGGAATCGTCCCACTTTGAACCTGCAGCGGGGAGCGACAAAAACACCCTATTTAGAGGGTAGGCGGTTATACTGGGTTGGTGACCCCGGTTTGGGATGCCCTGTCCTTAAGAATTTCCCTTAATTGGCTACCCCCTCCCTTATAGCCTGGGTTGGGGGTTCTCGCTTTACAATTTTGAGTGGAGCGTATAGGAGTAATTCCACAATGACTTGGTTACACTTTTTTTTTATTATGTGTGTGTGTATTGTGTAACATTTTTTTGTTCATAGGGTTACATTGTTAAGAACAGACACCTGCTGTGATTTACCTCAGAAGGCGGAGGGGAGGGGCTCTCTCCTCATGCTCTTATGTCGGGGGCGGGGCCGGGCCTTTTTGTAGAGGCCGCGGCCCACGCCCTGTCTTTCCTAGCCGGGCAGCGGCTCGCAGGCAGCGGGCCTCTGCCGGTTTCAGGCACGTTGTGCGGGGCCGCGGGCCCCCGCGACACCGGCATACTACATTACAGCGGAGGGGAGCTTCTCCCCTCATGCGCTGTGTCATTGGGGGCGGGGCCGGACTTGCGGCGCTGAGGAGCTTGCGGCTCCTATCTGCACTGTGACGAGGGGGGCGGAGCCGGTAAAGCGCGCGATCTGTGCCGGCCACGCCCCTCTTCTCCGTCTCCCGCTCAGGCTGCGCTGCTCTGACAGTTTACCTCACGCACTGAGCTGCGTGCTGCCAAGCCCTGGACTTGCCCGGAGGTTCTGTGAGTGGCCCTGTGGGCCTTTGGTCACTCAATTATATAGCTTCCGGCTTCTAATTATATTTTCTGTGTTTTTAGGTGATTCTTCAGGGAATTTTTATAAAGGGGTTTCTCCCGGTCCTGGGTCCCTGGGTACTTTCACTGGGTTTTTTCTTACAAAATTCCTCCCACTTAAAAAAGGACACTATAAGGGCATCCCGGGTTGCTTCTTAGCGTAATTCCCTTGGTCATAGCGACTCACTTAAGTTCACCTTATGGAGGCATCCCAGGAATCCGGGCTCCCCTCGGGACAATCTTGGAAGTGTTTGGGGTGTGGGGTATCCCTAACTGGGGATGATTTCTTTTTATGTATATCTTGTGCACAACAGACTATTACGCGGCAGTCAGGACCCCAGGCTTCTGGGTCAGCACCGCCGGCTTCATCCTCTCCCCCTCCCATTTTAACCCGTGCTCCATGCGATATTGTCATGGGGGGGCAGTCGCAATCTGATGTATGTGCCAGATTGGCCAGTATTGAAAAATGTATTTCCTCTACGGTAGCTAAGAAGGCACCGGCTAAGAGAAAACATTTGTCTACGGTTTCTCATTATGAATATGATGATACGGATGGTCTGGATTGGTCAGATTATTCCCCTCCTGAGGAAGGGGAGGTATTTGAGGATTCGGATAATTCCGAGGATCAACAAATTGTTGGCGCTGATTCTGATCGGGGGTCAAGAGGTTCCTCGGACACCCCTAATGTTTTGACTCAGATGTTTGAGATTTTGGCTATCTCGCCTCCGGCGGAGGCCCCTCAACAACTAGGGGAGTTTTATGAGGAATCCAGACCGCGCTTAGAATTTCCTAATCAAAAGCATTTTGATAATATTATTTCCAAGGAATGGGAGAGGCCAGCTCGGCTCCCAGGCATTCCTCAGAGTTGGGATAGAAGGACACGGTTAAGCGCTGGGCTTCCCCCCCCCCCCCCCCGAAGTGGACGCCCCAATTTTGGGGTTATCCAACTCTGCCGTTTTGAATAACCCTGATTGTTCCTCTCTCAAGGATGGTGAGGATAAACGCATTGACCAGATGGCTTGTCATGGTTTTGCCAGTATTGGGGCAGCTATATGGCCAGTTTGTGCCTCATCACTGTTGGTGGTGGCTACTAGAAAGGTGGTCAGGGATTTGCTATCCTCGTCCGGCTTGGATCCGGACAGTGATGAATTTCTTGGACTGAAATGTTGTGAGGTTTTTCTTTCCTTCATTTTAACTGCTCTGGATGATTCATTGATGATGAACAGCAGGGCCTCTGCTTTAATGGTGACCATTAGGCGTTCAATTTGGTTGCGCCAGTGGGCGGCCGATTTTGGGTCTAAGAAGTCTCTGACGTCCCTTCCCTTTGTTGGTCTAAGGCTTTTTGGAGAAAAATTGGACTCAGTAGCTAAAGGTGGAAAATTACCTCAACGTAAGAAGCAACGCCGCCCCTTTCGAGGGGCGGCTTCCTTCACCCCTTCCTTTCGGGGAGCTAGAGCGGGTAGAGGTTTTGCCTTCCCTTCTACAAGAGGAGACTCCTGGAACAGGGGCAGAGGTCGTGCCCATTCAGGATACAGTTGGGGTTCTAAACCCAAGCCCGCGGCCAAGCCCGCTCAACAATGAGGGGGCGCCCTCACCCGCGCGGGTGGGGGGACGGCTGCGACACTTCTCCCAAGTCTGGATTCGGGAGGTCTCGGACAAGTGGATCCGGGAAGTGGTGTCTTCCGGTTACATGCTGGAGTTGGAGTCCCGCCCCCCCCCCCCCCCGCGTTTCCTCAGGTCTCAGGTGTCCCCGGACGTACAGGCTGCATTGCAGCTCCGGGCGGCGGTATCGAGTCTTCTAGAAATGGTGGTCATTTGCCCAGTGCCCCCATTAGAACGGGGTCAGGGTTTTTACTCAAATCTGTTCACGGTTCCCAAAAGGGATGGCTCCGTTCGGCCCATCCTGGACCTAAAGATTCTCAACAAATTCGTCAGGCTGCGAAAATTTCGCATGGAAACGTTGCGTTCCGCTATCCACTCTCTTCGTCAGGGGGACTTCATGACGTCCATAGACATCCAGGACGCTTACCTCCATGTTCCCATTTTTCCCGCGCACCAGAGGTTCTTAAGGTTCGCTCTGGAGGATCGGCACTTCCAATTTGTAGCTCTTCCCTTTGGTCTCACCACAGCTCCAAGGGTTTTCACCAAGGTGCTTGCTGGGGTGATGGCTCTTCTCAGAGCTCAAGGAATTCGCATAGTGCCATATCTGGACGATCTCCTCATATTGGCATCGTCATTCAGCCAAGCGGAATTGGACACCAGGATGGTTCTATCCACTCTGGAGAGATTCGGCTGGGTGATCAACTACCCCAAGTCCTCCCTCCACCCGTCCAGGTTAATATCCTTTCTGGGGATGTCTCTGGATACAGATCAGGCCAGAGTGTTCTTCTGATCCAGGAGTTGGTTCGGTCGCTTATGTCCATTCCTCGACCGTCCATCCGGCTAGGGATGAGACTGGTGGGTTTGATGGTGGCCTCCTTCGAGGCAGTCCCCTTTGCTCAGTTTCACACAAGGACACTACAGCTCCATCTGTTGTCGGTCTGGAACAGGTCTCCTCAGTCGTTGGATCAATTCTTTCAGATGTCCCCCCGGGTTCGCCGCTCGCTTCAGTGGTGGCTGATATCGGCCAAGTTGCTGAGGGGCAGATCATTTCGGACTCCCCAGTGGGAGATAGTCACCACGGATGCCAGCCTCTCAGGATGGGGGGGCTTCTGGAAGGATCTGCAATTTCAGGGTTTGTGGGGTCCCCTGGAAGCCCACGAACCTATCAATGTTCTGGAATTAAGGGCCATCAGGATGGTTCTTTGTCATTTGACTCATCAACTGCGAGGCTTGCCGGTCCAGGTCAGGTCGGACAATCGGACGGCGGTGGCCTACATCAATCACCAGAGAGGGACCCGCAGCAAGAGTGCCCTCAAGGAAGTGTCCCTGATTCTGGATTGGGCGGATCCCGTGCATCTCGGCAGTTTACATCCCGGGAGTGGAGAACACGGAGGCGGACTCCCTGAGCAGGATGTCAGCCCGCAATGGGGAGTGGTCTCTCAATCCCAAGGTCTTTCACACAATTTGTCGCAGGTGGGGGTCACCGTTGGTGGACCTCTTTGCCTCCCGTCACAATCACAAACTTCCGTCATTTGTGTCTCTGGCGAAGGATCCTCTGGCTCTTGCGACGGATGCCATGTCTCTGAACTGGAGGGATCTGGGGTTTCTGTACCTGTTCCCTCCGTTTCCCATGGTGGCCAGAGTAGTGCGCAAGCTTGCTCTGGAGAGAGCACCAGCAATCCTGGTGGCTCCAAGGTGGCCAAGACAGGTCTGGTTCGCAGACGTGGTAAGGTTGGCAGAAGATCAGTTCGTTCTGCCCCTGCTGCCAGATCTACTCACACAGGGTCATCTTCGTTACCCCAATTTACCAACGCTGGCTTTGACGGCGTGGCTGCTGAAACCTCCATCTTGAAGGAGGTAGGTCTTTCGGATGCTGTGATTCGGACTCTTATTAGTGCTAGGAAGAGGTCTTCATCGTCTGTGTACTATAGGACTTGGAGGTCTTATATTGAGACCCCATATTGAGACCCCAATTCTCTATTTCTAGAATTTTGGAGTTCTTGCAACATGGTCTGGACCTAGGGCTCCAACTCAGAACTCTGAAGGGACAGGTGTCTGCCCTGGCGGTGTTTTTCCAAAAGTCTTTTGCGCTTCATCCTTTGGTTAAGACTTTTTTCCAGGGGGTTACACATGTGCGGCCTCCTAGGAAGCCTTTGATTCCGGTTTGGGATTTGAATTTGGTTCTTTCTGCACTCCAGGGTCCCCCCTTTGAGCCTTTGCATGATATTCCTTTGTCTTCCCTTACGCAGAAGGTGGCCTTTTTGGTAGCTATCACTTCCGTTAGACGTGTTTCTGAGTTGGCGGCTCTGTCTATTCAAGCTCCGTATTTTGAAAGAAATCAGGACAAAGTGGTTTCGTCCTTTCATTTAAATCAGGATATTGTTCTGCCCTCTCTGTGTCCTAATCCCAGCAATGACAAGGAGAGGGCCCTGCATTCTTTGGATGTGGTTCGTGTTGTGAAGTATTATTTGGTGGTAACGTCTGCCTTTCGCAAGACTGATGCATTTTTCGTGGTGCCATTTGGGCCCAAGAAGGGTCTAGCACCCACAAAGTCTACCATCAGCAGGTGGATTCGTCAGGCCATTGTCGGGGCCTATTCTGCTAAGGGGAGGAATCCTCCCTTTCGTGTTACAGCTCATTCTACTCGTGCGGTTGGGGCTTCCTGGGCTTTTCAGCACCAGGCCTCTGTTGAGCAAGTTTGCAAGGCCGCTACCTGGTCTTCTGTTCACACTTTTTCAAAGTCTTACAAGGTTGATGTGCGGGCCTCAGCGGATGCTGTTTTTGGCCGCAAAGTTCTGCAGGCTGCAGTAGTTTAAGTTGTGCTTTATACCTTGTTTTGGATCCCCACCCCTTATGGACACTGCTTTTGGATGTCCCACAGGTTATGAATATCTTGAAGCGGGGTGTGTGACATACTTAGAATAATACCATTTTGTGAATACTCACCTTGTAAAATGGGTATTATAAGTATGTCACACACCCCGCTTCAACCCGCCCTTTTGTATTCTGGATCCTTCATTTTGTGAACTTTGCGTTGTTATGACTTATATTTGGCTCTTCCTGGTCCCTTACCTTACTGCTTTCTTTATACTGGGTAATGAGTGGGAGGTCCCAGGTATTTATGGACCGGGAGGGGCTTTCTTTCCTCCAATCATCTCTGCAGATCGCCCTCTTCAGGTCAGTATACCCACAGGTTATGAATATCTTGAAGCGGGGTGTGTGACATACTTATAATACCCATTTTACAAGGTGAGTATTCACAAAATGGTATTATTGCTCACTGCCTGTAATTTGGATACCCCTCACTGCCTTTAATGTGGAATACTGCTTACTGTCTGTAATGTGGGGTCTGTAATGGTGTGATCGGGGGGAATTCTGCACACTGTCTATAATGGGGTGATTGGTAGGGGATATTTTAGCACATCATTTGGTTCAGAATATTTTTTTCCAATTTTTCTCTTCCAAATCCAGGGTGCGTCTTATAGGCAGGTGCGTCTTATATAGTGAAAAATACAGTACATGTAAGCAGCACTCGTCGGGTGGCTTTAAACGTTAAGGCTCCAATCATGCATCAACTTACTTTTGATAAGTTTCTTCACTTGCTGATCATGAAAATATATTATGCTAATTGGTGCAACACTCAAGCATATTTAATAGCAGAGATTTTTTCATAACGTCGTTCTGAATTGACAAAACCAGCCTGAATCTTAACAAAACATTTTTAAGGACGAAACGGCAAAGCCAAACAAGTCCGAATGGCAGAGGCAATTGTGCCACATCCAGCAAGATATAACTAGATTGGGCTCTGTATAATTTTTTTCAAGATAGATTGATACATAAATCATGTTTAAAGTTTGTCTATTGATTATTCTCTTCTATGCAATGCTTCTGCAGGGGACTGGCCAGCATGATGTCCAGGAGTTAAACCGGATCTTGTTTAGTGCCTTGGAAAGTTCTTTGGAGGGCACCAGTGGCCACAACCTAATCAAGAACTTATACCATGGCACAGTGCTTAACCGTATAAAGTGCCAGGAGTGTGGTTATGTTAGTGAAAGGCAGGTGAGAGATCAAGCTTTCCTGTATTAAAATGTTTAATATTCTTTACAGTGCTTTAAAGGTCCAAGTGCCAATCCTGCTATATAGGCATTATTAACATAGATCACCCATGTTAGCTTCTGAATGTCTGCAAGCCACTCTGAACCTTCCTGCTTATTCGTAATTTTAATTCTGAATTGTGTTTTATATAGGAGGACTTCTTAGATCTGACTGTGGCTGTGAAGGACATGTGCAGCTTGGAGGACTCTCTATGCAGTATGTTTGTTGATGAAGAAATCTTTGAAGGGGACAATCTGTACCGGTGTGGAGCTTGTAACAAACTTGTCCCAGCAGCCAAGGTCATTTTTAATATATTATCACTATAAAAATGAAAAGTACATCAGGACCAAGCACATCATGTTGAAAAGTTGCTTGCGAATACTATGGCGCGTAAGGCCTCTGCTAAGAGGCGGCATTTGGCGCCTGATGTCACTCTTTTCCCTATGGAGGCTGAAGAGTTCTTTGATCTGTCTGTTTATACCCCCCTGGAAGAAGGGGAATTGCTCATATGATGAACGGCCCAAGGGTTATGCTGATTCTGGCTCTGATGCCTCGGCCCCATATGATACTGATAGGCTTTTGGCTCAGATCTTAGAAGTGCTTTCTATCTCTCCCCCAGCCGTGGCTCCTAAGCAGCAGGGGGAATTGTTTCATATTGCTAAGCCACGTTTAGAGTTCCCTGAACAATCTCATTTTAATAATCTCGTGCTCAAAGAATGGGAGCGTGCTAGCAGGCTCCCCGGAGTCCATCAGAGTTGGGATAGGAGATATCCCTTTCCTGCTGATGTGGTTAAACGTTGGTCATCCCCTCCCGAGGTGGATGCCCCAATTCTGGGTTTGTCCAACACCTCTGTCATGCATTCCCCTGACTCTACTACCCTGAAGGATAGTGAGGACCGGCGTATTGATCAGCTGGCTTCCCATGCCTGTGTGGGGACGGCACTGCGCCCGGTTTGTGCCTCTGCCATTACAGCTGTGGCTATTAGGACTCTGCTTAAAAGTGTCCTAGATGGAGCTCCTGATGATGTTTCTAGTGAAGAGTATAATGCACTCTCACGTTGTGAGGTATTTGTTGCTTATGTCCTCTCTGCCTTGGATGATACTATTAGGATGTGTGGCAGAGCCTCTGCCTTGGTGGTGGCTATACGCCGCTCAGTTTGGCTGCGCCAGTGGGCAGCTGACAACGCTGCCATGAAGGCTCTCACTGGTTTTCCCTTCAAAGGACTACGCCTATTTGGGGACCGCCTGGACCTGTTTGCTAAGGGAGGCAGGTTACCCCAGCGCAGAAGACGGTCTCGGCTCTTTTGGGGCCCGGGCTCCTTTCCTTCCCCCTACCGTGGATCCAGAACGGGGAGAGGGGTCTCCTTTACTGGGGCCAGAGGAGATTTCTGGGGTAGGAGCAGAGGACGTGGACGCCCTGGCCCATCCTGGGGCTCCAAACCTAAGCCTTCCCCAAGCCCCTCAGGCATGAAGGGGCGCCCTCACCCATCCGGGTGGGGGGACGGCTTCAGCTTTTTGCTCACGTCTGGAGGCATCATGTCTCAGACCGGTGGATTCAGGAGGTAGTGTCCTCCGGTAACAAGATAGAGTTTGCTGCCTGGCCGCCCCCAAGATTCATCAGATCCCGGATGTCTCAGGACCCCATGGCAGCTCAGGCTCTGATTCTGGCAGTGCAAAGCCTTCTGGAGCTGGGGGGTCATCTGTCAGGTCCCCTTACGAGGAAGAGGCAAGAGTTTTTATTCCAACCTTTTCACCGTGCCCAAAAGAGATGGGTCAGTCAGGCCCATCCTGGACTTGAAGATCCTCAACAAGTTTGTCAGATGCAGGCACTTTCGCATGGAAACTCTGCGCTCTGCTATCAGTTCCCTGCGTCCAGGGGAGTTCATGACCTCTGTGGACATCAAGGATGCTTACCTTCATATTCCCATCTTTCCAGGTAATCAAAGATTCCTCAGGTTTGCTCTGAAGGATCAGCACTTCCAATTTGTGGCATTGCCCTTCTGTCTCTCTTCAGCTCCCAGAGTGTTCACCAAGGTGCTGGCAGAAGTGATGGCTCTGCTCAGGTCTCAGGGCATTCGCGTTCTGCCCTATTTGGATGACATTCTCATCACTTCTCAGTCCCTCCAACAGGCAGAGCTGGATACTCAGCGAGTAGTGTCCACACTGGAGTCGTTCGGCTGGGTGATCAACCATCCCAAATCTTCCCCGTCTCCCTCCTTGGTGACGCCTTTTCTGGGAATGAATCTGGATATAGTTCAGGCAAGGATCTTTCTTCCTCAGCAGAAGGTGGACAGTCTGCTAGCGCAGCTTCAGTTCCTTCTATCTTGCCCTCATCCCTCCATCAGGCAGGGAATGCAGCTGGTGGGCCTGATTGTGTCGTGCTTCAAGGCGGTTCCTTATGCCCAGTTTCACATGAGGCCTCTGCAGCTCCACCTCTTGTCAGTATGGGACAAGAATCCTGCGTCCCTGGACCAGGTCCTTGTTCTGTCCCCCCTAGCCAGGTGGTCCCTCTCGTGGTGGCTGGACTCCAGGAACCTGTTGGCGGGCAGATCCTTTCTGGCCCCCTGCTGGGAGACGGTCACCACGGATGCCAGTCTGACAGGTTGGGGGGGCTTCTGGAAGTCCTTACAATTCCAAGGGCGGTGGGGCCCTCAGGAGGCCCACACCCCTATCAACATTCTGGAACTGAGGGCGATCAGGTTGGTTCTGGCTCACTTGACCCAACACCTTCGGGGCCGGCCTGTTCAGGTACGCTCGGACAACCAGACGGCGGTTGCCTACATCAATCATCAGGGAGGGACCCGGAGCAAGGGGGCCCTCAAGGAAGTGTCTCTGATCCTGGCCGGAGTGGAGGACAATGCTCCCTGCATCTCAGCTGTGTACATTCCAGGGGTGGAGAAGCTGCTGGCAGACTCTCTGAGCAGGGGGACCTCTCGCCTTGGAGAATGGTCCCTCAGCGACAGGGTGTTTCACTCTCTGTGTCACCGTTGGGGTCAGCCAGATGTGGATCTGTTTGCGTCCTGTCACAATCACAAGCTCCCAGCCTTTGTCTCCCTGTCCCAGGATCCTCTGGCCTTGGCCACAGATGCTCTAGCAGTGTCATGGCCGGACTCAGCTTCTGTATGTCTTTCCCCCATTCCCCCTGTTGGGCAGGGTTCTGCGCAAGATAGCTCAGGAAGGGGTGCCAGCAATCCTGGTGGCTCCCTGTTGGCCAAGAAGAGTGTGGTTTGCGGACATAGTGCAGCTGGCAGTAGATCAGTACCCTCTGCCCAGGGTTCCAGACCTACTCACTCAGGGACATTTACGTCATCCCAATTTACAAACGCTGGCTTTGACGGCCTGGCTGCTGAAACCTCCATCCTGATGGAAAAGGGGCTGTCTGTTGTTAACACCATGATTAGGGCTATGAAGAAGTCTTCTTCTTCCATTTACTATAGGGTTTGGCGTGCCTACATTGACTGGTGTGAGTCTAGGTCTCTTTCCTGTCGTGTGTTCTCTATCCCCAGGATTCTGGAGTTCCTTCAACATGGTTTGGATCTGGGGCTTCAACTCAGTACTCTGAAGGGTCATGTTTCTGCCCTGGCTGTTTTCTTCCAAAGATCTTTTGCTCAGCATTCTCTGGTTAAGACCTTTTTCCAGGGGGTTACTCATGTGCGTCCTACACGTAAGCCTATGTTGCCTGTCTGGGACTTGAACTTGGTCCTTTCTGCCTTGCAGGGTGCTCCCTTTGAACCTGTGCAGGAGGCTTCCTTGGCCATTCTTACTCTCAAGGTTGTGTTTTTGGTGGATATCAATTCTGTTAGGCGTGTTTCTGAGTTGGCGGCGCTGTCCATCCAGCCCCCCTACTTTGAGAGACACCAGGACAAGGTGGTGTTTCGCTTTAAGCCAGATTTTCTGCCCAAGGTTGTGTCTGTCTTTCATCTTAATCAGGAAATTGTTCTACCTTCCTTGTGCCCTAATCCTAGTAAGGAGAAGGTTTTGCATTCATTGGATGTGGTCAGGAATCTGAAGTTCTATCTGGTAGCTACTGCACCTTTTAAGAAAACTGATGCTATTTTTGTGGTCCCTTCTGGCCCTAGGAAGGGTTAGGCTCCTGCTAAATCTACTATCAGCAAATGGATCCGTCAGGCTGTGATTCAGGCCTACACTGCTAAGGGGAAGAATCTTCCCTTCCGCCTTACTGCTCATTCCACTCGTGTTATTGGTGCCTCTTGGGTCTTTTAGCACCAGGCTTCTGTTGAACAAGTTTGCAGGGCCGCTACTTGGTCTTCTGTTCATACCTTTTCCAAGTTTTACAAGGTTGATGTTCGGGCCTCAGCTGATGCTGCTTTTGGCTGCAAGGTTCTGCAGGCGGCAGCGATCTGAACTGCCCGTTGTTGCCTTTTGTGGATCCCACCCTACTTTACGGACACTGCTATTGGATGTCCCAGACGTAAAGAATCTTATCTGGAGCAGGACGTACTATATACTAAGAATAATACAATTCTGTGATTACTCACCCACCCTTGGTTTTCATTATTCTTGAATCCCCTGTATGGTGATTGTTATCATTGTTGGTTTAGTTAATGGTTGGTTATGTTATCATTCTCCCGGCTTCTTGTTTAACTGCTTGTCAATACTGGGAATTTGTGGGAGGTCCCGGGTATTTGAGGGGCCGGGAGGAGCCAATTTCGCTGTCTCTGCAGTCCAGCGCCATCTGGCGGAGTAATACCCAGACGTAAATAATCTTATCTGGAGCAGGATGTACTGTATACTCATAATATCAATTCTACAGGTGAGTAATCACAGAATTGTATTTTCTGCTTCAATTTAAAAACGGAAAGACAGTGCCAAATGTAGCCCCACGCAATGTTGTAACAAATACCTGCAGTATCACTTTAACCAGACCCAGAAAGGAAATGTATATAGTCACCCTTTACCCCCTGCCCAGCGATCCAAAACAGCCTGTGTTTCTTTTTTTTGCTAAAGTCTTTGCACAATATCCCTAAAAACACTTACCCCGTGCAGTATGATGTTTGAATGATGGCTGTATGTTTTCCTGGCCACACAGCAGCGCTCCCTGATTCTCTTTTAGTGATGTTTTTTTCCATTACACACATCCTTAGCATATTGACTGAGAGAGGGCATGACTGGAACTTCTCACAGAGTGTCTGAAATAGCAGCATCCCCCTCATACAACAGTGCTGATGGGCCAGAGAGAAAATAGGAAGGGGTTCTTTAGACAAGCATATACTGTGTGTGTGTATATATCAGTTTTTTTTATTAAGATGCGTGTGGCAGTTTAGCTTCTTAGTAGTTCTTTCAGATTTATTGCAGTTATTATAACTGGTAAGGCTGACCCCTTCCGCCACTCACCATCCTGTTGGCATTGTTGTATTAAGGGGGCGCTATTTTACCTTAGACAATCCGTGAGCACCTCCAGTCATACTCTGTCTCTGTCAATATGCTAAGGCTGTGTGTAACAGAAGAGCAAAGGTTTTATTAAAAAAAAAACTCGGCTGAGGCTAGAAGGTGACAACATACATTTATTGTCTGGGTACAGGATCACTTCAAATATACTCAGTTAGCTTGAGTAACACTGTAAAAAACTTGAAGGCCTCAGCCAAGAGCAATGTAAAGAAATTAGGATGGGGTTCTACTGGCATATATGCTGTATTACTTTGCATACAAGAAAATTAGACTAGACAAATGAGACAGGCAGCAGAGTTCATTATAGATTTGGAAGATGCCAATCTATTTGTTGGTATTCCCCAGATGTGTACAATTTAGCAGTATTCATGTCTGCTATGATTAGGTTGTACACCAGCATTTTTAGGGGTGCCGTGCTTGAGGGGAGATGCTAAAGGTGTTTTTGAGTTTGAGAATACAGGAGGTAGCTACTGACTAATAACATTTCTTTTCTACAGTCGGCTAAACTTGGAAAATTGCCATCATTTCTCACACTGTCTCTCCTGAGGTTCAATTTTGATTTCACCAAGTGCGAGCGTTACAAGGAGACGTCACGATACGCGTTTCCAACACGGTTGAATATCCGGCCATTTTGTGAGCAGGTTTGATTTCTTCGTTTTTTTTTCCCATATAAGTTTGAATAATATTTAAATTAGTTCATTTCTAAATGCTAAACCTGAAAACAACGCTTACTACTTCACAGATATCATATATACATATGGTTGCACAGAGCTCCCATTCGTCCACCGTGATGTTATCAAAACCACACGTGTTCACACACTGGGCAATCCACCACCAATCAAACTAGCCTCTTACCGGACAGCCGGCACATAACAGCAAAATGATATGATCTCTCAATTGGGTCTTGTTCTCCCTTGGATTAGTTTTTGGTATCCAATAAATCTTCAAAAGGTCAAATTTAAAGCAAAGGCTGATGGCCGAAGGACAATCCGTTCCTCACTCCAGAATCAGACTTAAAAGTAGGAACTCCACATTAACAGGCCAAAAGTGGCTCAAGATTGTTAAACCTGGTCTGGCTCATGGCGAGCGTCCTCGGGTCCCTCTGGGTGAAGTGGGGCTCCTCGGTGGGCTTCCCTGAGCTGCTCACAAAGCTTACTACTTGCAGAAAACAACTGCAGATTCAAACATTTCCAAAATGGTTGGGCCCTGGGGTGCACCTGTAATGAGGCCAAGTGAGGTGGCTGCCCCAGGCAGTACCATCCAAAACAATAGGGAGGGCAGCAATTGCTGGGCCCATTTATTTGATAGCTAGTTTATTGGTGGTTTAGTGGGGATAAGGACACATCTGCATGCCATTGTGCTGTTTATTTGAACACATTTAATCGCTGGTGGCTCAGAGGCCTGCCACTGTGGGGCTGCTGAACCAACAGTAATTGAATGTTTAAAATAACCCAAAAATAATAGCATACCCCAATAATATTTGATATACAAGTGGTCTACTATTTGATAAGGGCATCTTTCTATAGTTCACCTCAGGCAGCAGAGAGGGTAGGTTCACCGCTGGTTGGGACACTGTGTGTAAAATGTAATAAAATCAAGAATGAAGTGATTTTGAAATCTTATATAACCAAACTGTATTCACAATAAAACAGAACACATATCAGAAGTTGAAAGTTAGTTTAATTTGAAAAAATGAACTAGAAATTCATTGCAGCAACACTTTTTAAATAGCTTGGACATGAATAACAAAAGGCTGGAAAAGTAAGTGATACAAATGAGAAACAGCATTTTGTAAAAAAACATTTTGTAAAAAGTCACATGACTGTTTATACAATGAGCATGATAGTGCTCTTTGTAGAAAGATTTCATAAAAGTGTTCTACTTAAAATCCTTTGACAATTCTATTTCTATAGTACATAACATTATCAAAAGATTAAGAGAATCTGGAGAAATTCATGCGCACAACGGATATGTATTCAATTCAAGTTGTCTACAGGCCCTCAGACTGCAATGTGTTAAAAAAGGCATGAGCACAGGAATACTTTCAGAATTTATTGACTGAACACAACTCACAATCATACATGCAAGTTAAAGCGGATTTTGACTATCCCAGGTTACATTGAGATGCCCTGCTGTGTGAAACCCCCCAGAACGCACTGTAAAAATCCTCTTCCTGGTCCAACCGTGCATAAGCTGGCTTTCGTCCAATCAGACGTTTGCTGTGACTGTCATTTGGCAAACTGCTCTGATGTTCTTCAATGAGGAGCACAAGCGGTGAACCCCAGCCGGATGTGTGCGCACTCTTGTCCTATCTGAATGGGATGCGGACACTCTCGTCCCCCATTGTAAACAATCACTGCTACTGGTGATCTGGGGCACACAGCAGGGCATCCCAATTCGGTGGAAGGCCAGCGACTTGCCCTGCATTTTGTCCTGCTTTAAATCTGTATCATGCAAAGGAGAAGCCATATATCAATACAATACAAAAACATTGCTGTCTTCTCACATAAAAGCAGATTTTTAATGGACTGAGACAAAATGAAAAATTGGTCAATTGGTTCTTTTTGGAAAACACAGCTATCAGGTCCCGTGGACTCGAGAGACCATTCAGTGGACTGTTACAAAGCCTGCATCTTGGTATGGGGGTTGCATTCCTTCCTATGACACAGGCAACTTACATTTCCTGGATTGGAGTATCAATGCTTTATATAGAGGAATATATATCTGTATATAGAGGTTTTAGAACAACATATGCTCTTTCAGTTATGCCCTTGCATACTTAAGCAAGATAACACTAAACCACATACTGCATTCATCACAACAGTATGGCTTCACAGAACAAGAGTCAGGGTGTTGAATTGGCGTCCCTGCAGTCCAGACCTTTCACCAATCTAAAACATTTTGTGCATAATGAAACCAATATTTGGCAAAGAAGATGTATCCAATATCAGATAATTATTGGTCAGCATTTCTCTTCCAACCCTCCTACCTGTCTGAAAAGAGGGGATGCTACACAGTGATAGACATGGTCCTGACTTTTTTGAATAAACTGGTGGTTTTACACAGCATCCCAACAGCTTTTGTATGTTATACAACATTGTGTTTTCACCACATTGCTTTTCTGTTTGTGTTGTAGCTTGAACTAGATGACACAGGACAGATGTATGAGCTCTTCTCCGTTATTATACACAAAGGTGGATGCTATGGTGGTCATTACCATGTCTATATATGGGATGTGGATGAATTGGGACACTGGGAATGCCAGGTAATCTGATTTTCTAAACATGTCACGGGGCGGGGGAGATTTAATCTCTGTCCATGGTGAAGCAACAGAAAAGCAGTGGGCGTCAATGGGATCTGAGGTTGGCCACTGGACATTTTTTTTTTTTTTTATCACTTAGACCTTTTAGTTCTGTTGATTCAGTACAATTAGCTGCCCAAGAACCTACAACACCTATTTAGACTGTATCTATAAATACCTCCTTTTGAAGGAGGTAACCATAAAACGTTGGATAGACGGACGGTCTTCAGCTGGGTAATAATCCACCATTTATTTTATTGGCAAGCGTTGTTATTCCTAGGCTGTTATTTTGCATTGCCATGTTACTGAGGTGTATACTCTTAAGCCATGCAATGCTAAGTTCAGTGGGGTACCCTGAAAACCACTTTCGGTAGCCCTACCGCCTCCAATATACAGTATCTAATGCGGGGCTCACAGGTGTCAGGATTAGGTGGGTTATGGCACAGGGTTTCAAGAGTGGTTTTCGGTCAACTGACACCCTTTGAGCTGACCCTCTGTGCATGCCATTGCCAGAAAGCCTGAATACAGGCACACCATACTCACTGTTTTTCTGTTCCCTCTAATGTTTCCATTCATGTTAATGCTGGCAACCTATCAGTTTCACCAGTAGGCTTCTGATGGTCACGTGAACCAGCAAATTAATGCTGCAGCAGCCTGGCCTTTGGCAATGGTATATACATTAGGGCAGAATCATGGTAAGAGTCTAAATATCAATTTCATTAATTACAAAATTTGAAAAATCGGGGTAAGATTGCTAACAGCCTAAACTTACATTTATTCTGGGACTGCCAATCCTGCACTGAGCTCCTGAATTTTGGAAGCGAAAGCCAGAGGGGAACCTAGACCCCAAGGGGCCAGCTGGCCCAAGCCGCCAGCTAAGCCCTCTCAGGGTAGGCTTAACCCCTTTCCCCCTGGGATGCCCTGCACCCAACTTTTCCTCAAGCCCACAGCACATGCTGGCTGGCGCCAACATTACTCGCCTCCTTTCTTGGCTGTATGCAGCCCCACCTGCCACAACTGAATGGCTGTGCATAGCCACGCACATTCAAAGGGAGGAAGTGATCCCGTGAGCCCATCCTAAATGGCGTGATTTCGAGGAGAGGTGAGTTAGCTCGGCTTTCTAGGTGGTTTTACACAGAGGTGCTTTCAAAACCGGGGTGACCCAGGGGGGAAGGACCTAAACCGGGGATAGTGAAAATCCCGGGTTTTGGTGCACTTTAAGAACACAATAGCATTTTTTTTTTATGTGGTCACATGAGATGTAAATATCGATCCAAGAATTCCTCTATTTCACGGCAGTTGACTGATGCCCCCCCCCCCCCTCGCCCCCATCCCTTCAGAATAGAGCATCAAAATAAAATGTAAAAAAATCACTTACCATAATAGAGCCGATTGCCCAAGCTCCCACCAGGAGAATTGAGGTGTCCAAGCTCTTCCTCGGTTCCTTGCCTTGAATGACTGCTGAGTCACCAAATCAGTACTGCAGCAGTGCGGCCATGGCACTGTTATTGGGTGATTCCTAGTCAGTTAAAGTGGACCAAAACCCAGGATTTTGACTATTCTGGGTTTTGGTCCTTGCCCCCGATCGGGGGTGCCCCTGTAAACACCAAAAACCCCCAGATCACCCGAACAAACTCGCCTCTTCCCAGTCTTACGATGCATGCGTGGCTGCTCGCCCAACCGCCCACTCGGATCCGCTCGAGCCCCTTCGTTCAGGAGCTCATCTAATGCGTGCGGATCCAAGTGCACTGGTGGCCGCATCCCCTGCTACCCTCTAACAGGGAACGTGCCCACGCCGGCCATTCACAAATGCCTGGCGAGGGCACGCGCCCTGCTAAAGGGATAGTGGGGATGAGGCCGCTGCTCACGCATGCCCCTTGGGAACGGGAACTAAGGTGAGTTTTCTGGCGACCTGGGGGGTTTCACACAGTTGGGCACAGAGTATGTCTGCCCTGGAGTCTATGAGAGTGGGGTTTGGTCCTCTTTAAGCTCAATCAGAGCTTCACAAGTAGCTGCTGTACAGAGCTCCGGGAGTGGTTCTATGGGAATGGAGTTATAGCTATTCTATGCTATAGCTATGAAAACCTCTGATTGTATGTAATTACCTCATGTATTCTAGACAAAACCGATTTTTTTGCTTCAGTTTCTGGGTTTGTAGCTGATCAATGAAGGGCATGTCCTGGTGCACCTTTATAAGTCTTAAACATGCTGTGCTGTGGTCAGAGATATCTGTGGAACCACTTTGAATTGCCATGCTCTCTCACACTGAAAGCAGCAAGGGACAAAGTGGCTCTAGGACCACCTTTTTTTTGTGTGGTCCACATAGAATAAAATAAAATAAAAGGGCAGACTTTAGAGCCTTGCTACTGTTTCTACTCAGCACTGCAGGAAATGGAGGAGAGGCACATGTGACAGGCATCAGAAGAGCTGCATGTTGGCTAATTATTGTTGTTGGCTTTAGATTCTTTTTATACTAATGTTTTATGAATGGAATAGACTTGCCTTTCTATTGTGGTTGTATGCCATTATCTGTAACTAAATTACACATCTGTTTTTTGTGAAGCAAACCAGTGGACCTCAAATTACCGTAGTCTGTACAGACATATACAGTAAAAAAGGGAGGTTCCTGTGTTTGCCAGTAGCCATTTGAAAACCTGAAAGTACTGCTGTCCATACCTGATATATTACTTTGATATTATTTATTGTTTTTGTCAGGAGGAGAAAAGAAAAGCTTCAGCAGCAAGGGATGCCGGAGATGAAGAGGACTGTCCAGCTGCTACTCTTGCTGCTATTATAGCAGAGGTAAAAAACCAAACAGCAAGCCTGCTTATAATGCTTCATGTCAGTCATATGTATCTGCACCATTTTGTATGGTTTGATTTTCCTCCTGTGGAGCTTTGATTTTTTAAAAAAGTTATACTCCCCTACTCCTTTTTGTCCTCTGCAGTTTTCTTCTGTCCAGTGTTGTAAAACTTATCGTTCATCGAGATCCATGTGTTACCATCACCCTCTTGATTTAATCTCAGTGCCTGTGCATGCCAAATTTTATTCACGGCAATAGAGGGGGCATGCCATGGCAGTGCCTGGCTCATCCCTCCATTATAGTAAATGGATAGTGGGTCTGCAGATTCACTGTATCTGTCTGAGAAATGTCAGGAACCTGCATGGACACCGGGCATGAGCATTTGCAGTGTATGCTTTATTATATTTTTAAAAAATGACAATGAATTGCAAAATGTAAATGTATAATATGTTATATTCTAAGTATGTCTCACACCCTGCTTCGGAAGTAGTCATTACACTTGGGTTATGTCCAGTAGAGGGCGAACTTCTGCAGAGATGACTAGAAAAAAAGAAGCTCCTCCCGGCCCATAAATACCTGGGACCTCCCAAGCACCTCCCAGATAAGTCTCTGCAGACGGCGAGCAAGTCAGAAGATGATGTCTCCTCCTTGCACAGGGGGATTTCAGGTAGCCGGGATGACTCCCAGCCCTTTATTTTCTCTATTACCACCCGGATCTCTGTTTTGTATTACCCTGCCTCCCAGCCTAGGCTGCTGGTCCGGGCGAGGGTAGATGGCACCCTAGGTGCTTAGGAGCTAATGCTCCACCGTGAGACCCTATACTAGAGGGTAGGCGGCTTCAGGTTGGTGATCCTGACATGGGATGCCCCGTCCGTTACTAGCCCTCTTTACTTGGCAAGCACATGTAACCATGGGCTTATTCCTCCCTGCTTCCCTATTCCCGATTAGCTGGGGTGGCCTGTATATGTATATATATTTAATTGTGTATGTGTGCTGTTTTACTGTTTGTGTGTAGTGTGTTGTTACTACTGGCGATGGCCAGCGCTTCTTTCTTTTCCACACGCTGAGTTCCTCAGCCCGCGCGCGCTTCTTCTATGGCGGCGGGCCGGTGACGTCGCAGCCGGCTCCCGCATTGGCGGGGAGCTCGGCTGGGTTGTGATTCCCTGCTTGGGGAGGGGGCGTGGCCTAGCGCTCGGCGTGCTACCCAGGCGGCCCGCCTCCTTCGCTCCCTCTAGCTCCGGTCACCGACGGAGGACCGGTGATGCTTCAGTCGGCTCCCGCGTTGGCTGGGGAGCTCGGCGGTTTGTGGTCCTTGTGTTGGGAGGGGGCGTGGCCTAGCGCTCGGCGTGCTACCCAGGCGGCCCGCCCCTTCGCTCCCTCTAGCTCCGGTCTCCGGCGGAGGGCCGGTGATGTCTCGGTCGGCGTCCGGCTGTTTGTGGTCCCGGTGTTGGGAGGGGGCGCGACCTAGCGTTTGGCGCGCTACACAGGCGGCCCGCCCCCTTCGCTCTCTCTTCCACCTCTAGGCGCCATCTTGGTTCACGTGTAGTCGGTGAGTGCCCCCCCGTGTGGGCTGAGGACTGTTTTTTTCTACAGATATGTATATTTATTTTTAGTGTTTTTCATGTAAATGACGCTCTTCAAGTATTGATCATCTTGGGCATCTACTGTGGACCTTGGGGGTTGCATCTTTATATGGATGTAGTGTATATATATGTATATGTTTGGTGTGGTCCGGTATGCGGGTGATTGCTTATGGTTACCCTATTATGTCTTCCGGGGGACGTCCTAATTTAGTTTTCCCCCGGTCCTGTGGCCCTATCCTTCAAAACTAAGGGGGTATATTGCCATCAACATGTATTATCCTATATTAAATCCTCCCACTAACGGACATTTAAGGGGCATCCCGGGTAGCTCAACAGCGTAATTCCCATTGGTCATTGCGACTACCAAAATCACCTTATGGAGGCCTCCCAGGATACTGTGCTCGGGGGCACCTCCGGGCAAGCCCGGCTGTGTGTGGTATGTGGGGCATCCCTTGTGGGTAATAATGTGCAGAGTTGTGTACCAAGTGCGCAGTGTGTGCTTGCGCTGTAATCTGGGCCTGTGCGGCTGGATCAGCTCGGCTGGTCTTGTTCCCCACACCCCCTGCACCTGGATATGACCCATAGTGACACTGACACTAGTGTAAGAGTCGCAATTTATGTTTGCGCTAGACGAGCAACATTTTGATATTGATTGCTAGCCTTGCGGCCCGGAAGGCTCCGGCTACAAATCGGCCCCCCTAGTCATTGTGTCCTGGGGCCCCTTGGGTAGCAAATCCTCCCTCTGACGGACTTGAGGGGCATCCCGGGTTGCTTCTAGCATAATTCCTGTGGGTTAGTGCGACTACCATACGTATCACAGTTTGGAGGCTCCCCTGGATCCGGGCTCTGGCCCCTTCGGGGCAGTCCCGGCAGTGTGTGGGTTGGGGGGTATCCCCTGTTGGGGATACTGTGCTGGGGCATACTATGTGTTCAGCAGGCCATAACGCGGCAGTCGGGGGCCCGGACGTCTGGGTCAGTGTCGCCGGCCTCATCGCCTACTCCACCTTAAATTATCTGTACCCCAGGTGACATGGTCACTAGTGGGGAGTCGCAATCTGATGTTTGTGCTGGATGCAACTCCGGAAAATTGTTTTCTAGCTCTGTGACCAGGGTGGCCTCGGCTAAGAGAAGACATCTGTCAATGGCAGTGCCGTTTCTTGATGTTTATGTTTCTCTTTAATGGTCTGTTTATTTTCCGCTTGCGGAAGGACCTGTTTGCGGAATCTGATGGCTCTGAGGATCAGCAGTTTGGGATGCTGATGCCGGGCAGGGGCTTGGGGATGCTGTTGTTACCCCCAAGTTCCTGGGCCATTTCTCTGAGGTGTCTGCTATTCCTCAATTGGCGGAGTCCCCTCCGCAGTTAAAAAAAAAAAAAAAAAAAAATTTTTACTTGAGACCTCTGAGCCTCGTAAGGAGTGCCCGACTCAGTTTCTTTTCTAATATGTGATTATTGCAGTTCAGGAGGAATCTAGCCGGCTTCTCCTCCCGAGGTCGATGCGTCCGGTACTGGGATTGTCCAGCGCCTCTGTGGTGCACTCTCTAGACGCCTCCACGATTAAGGATCGTGAGGACCGTTTTTTTGATCAGATGGCTTGACATGCCCTTGCCGGCATGGGTTCTACCTTGCCGCCTGTTTGTTTTTTTGTACTCATGGTTGTGGTTATCAGGTCTGTGGTTTGGGGCCTGTTGTGGGGTCCCAGCTGGACCCGGCCAGTGCTGGTTTGGCAGCGTTTCTGCGGTGTGTAAAGTTTCTGACCATGGTCTTGTCTGCCTGGATGACACTATATGTCTGTATGGCGGAACCTCAGCTTTGCTTGTGGTTATACGACACTCTGTCTGGTTGCGCCGGTGGCGGCTAACATTGGCTACCCTTCGGGGTATGCGGATTTTTGAGGTCATATTGGAGTCAGTGGCATAAGGAGGTAGGATTCTACCACACTAGAAGCGACGTTGCTCCTTTCGGGGGGCAGGCTCCTCTGTTCTTCTATTCTTCTATTCTTTCACGGTGCCAGAGCCTGCAGAGATGCTGTCTTCTCTATCTTCAGTGGTGATTCCTCTGTTTTCGGGTTTCCTCGGACCCCTGGGCTGTGCAGGGGCCGGGGCTATTGTTCCAACCCTTGTGGTCCCTTAACGGGATGGATCTATCAGAACCATTCAGGTTTTTGAGGCCTTTCTGCAGGTTCATCAGATCCCAGAAGTTCCGCAGGGAGTCTCTGCGTTCAGTCATCTATTCCCTTCATCAGGGGGATTTCTGACATTTATAGACATCGCGGTTGTTTACCTTTATGTGCCATCCTACCCCGCTTGCCTGAGATTTCTCGGTTTTGGGGTGGAAGATCGACATTTTCAGTTGTGGCCCTCCCTTTCTGGTTGTCTTCGGTGCCAAGGGTGTTCCCCAAGGGGCTGGCGGGCATAATTGCCCTTCTCGGAGCCCGAGGCGTTTACATTGTGCCGTATCTGGATGACCTTCTCATTACAGCATCTTTTCTATGCCGGGTGGAGATGGACTTCAGGGTGGTGACGACGCTGGAACGTTTCGGTTGGGTGATCACCCACCCCATGTTCTCTGGCATGAATTGGTCAGGGTTCTTTCCTCGTCCTAAGGTGCAGAGGGTTCAGGACCTGATATTTGTTCTCCTGGACAATCCTCGCCTCTCTTTCCGGCTAGGGCTGAAACTGGTGGGATTGATGGTGGTTTTCCTTCTAGGCAGTCCCCTTTGTTCTGGTCTTCATGAGGTCGCTCTAACTCCGTCTATTGCGGACTTGGGACGGCTGTTCCTGGTGCTTGGCTCGGTCCTTTCTGCTGTTTCCCAAGGTCCGGCATTCCTTCAGTGGTGGCTGGAGCTTAGCGGTCTGATGAGGGGCAGATCCTTTTTGGCCCTGGTTGGGTGACGGTTACCACGAATGCCAGCCTGTTGGGCTGGGGAGTTTTTCTGGACGGACTTTCGGTTCCAGGGGCTGGGGAGTCTTCAGGAGGCTCCCGCTCCCATCTCTGTTTTTGGAGTTCAGAGCTATTTGTTTTATTCTGTCATGCTGGATGCATCATTTACAGGTTTTGCCGGTTCAGGTTCAGTTGGACGATTGAACTGCGGTCGCTTACGTCGATCACCAAGGAGGGACTCGCAGCTAGAGTGCCCTCAGGGATGTTTCGCTGTTCTTGCATGGGCGGAGAGCTGTTCCATGCATCTCAGCGGCATTCATTCCGGGAGTGGATAACACTGAGTTTTTCTTTCTACCGCAAGGTATTACGGTCCTTCTGTTGCAAGTGGGGGATTCCGGAGGTGGTTCTCCTTGCCTCACGTTGCAATCACTAGCTCCCAACGTTTGGTTTTTGGTCTTAGGTTCCTCGGCCTCCGGCAGTGGTCGCCATGTCTTTTGCCTGGAGGGGTCTGGGGTTCCTGTACCTGTTTCCCTCCTTCGCCGTGGTGGGCAAGGTGGGGCGCTAGCTGGCTCCTGATGGTGTGTCAGCAATGCTGGTGGCTCCAGGGTGGCCAAGCTAGGTTTGGTTCGTTCTGCAGTTTGCTAACGCTGGCTTTGGCGGCGTGGCTGCTGCAACCTCCTCCATCTTCGTAGAGGAAGTTTGTCTGATGTTGTGCTTCGGACCCTTGTTTGGGCTGGGAAGTGGTCTTCCTTTAACTTCGTCTACAGGACTTGGTGGTCCTATATTGATGGGTGTGAGGCTAGGGCCTTGCCTTGCAAGGTGTTTTTTGGTTCACTAGGTTTTGGACTTTCATCAGTACGGTCTGGGGCTCCAGCTTAAGTGCTTTGCTGGGGCAGGCCTCTGTCCTGGTGGTCTTCTTCTAGGGTCTTTTGTCCTCAGAAAAAGCCTTGCGTCTGTTTGGGTTCTGCATTTTCTATGCTTACACAACAGATTGCCTTTTGGTGGCTATTGCTTCTGTTCGCTGTGTTTCCATCTTTTTAAGGATGTGGTTCCTCTTCCCTTTGTCCTTCGTCTAGCTTTGACGAGGAGAGGGCCCTGCTGAGGGCCCTGTTGACGTTTTATTTCTTGGCTACTTCGTTTTTCTGTAGGAAGGAAGCCTTGTTTGGGGTGCCCTCTGGCCCCTGACGGGTTTGGCGCCGTCATAGTTGCCATTTTTAATAGATATGTCTGGTCCTTGTGTGGGCCTATATTGCCAAGGGGAGGGTTCCCCTTTTCAGTTTAGTGGAATAAATTGTGCGGCTGCTACTTGGTCTTCTGTTCATACCTTTTTACAAGTTTTTGTAAGATTGATGTGCGGGCCTTAGCGGATGCCTTTTTTGGCCGCAAAGTTCTACAAGCGGCAGGGGTTTTCATTTTTGCCTATTGGGATCCCCACCCTTTTTGGACACTGCTATTGGATGTCCCAAGTGTAATGACTACTTCCGAAGCAGGGTGTGAGACATACTTAGAATAATACCATTTTGTGAATACTCACCTTGTAAAATGGGTATTATAAGTATGTCTCACACCCTGCTTCGCCCCGCCCTGTTTTTATCTTGGATCCTTTTGGTGTTACTGTGTTTCTTGTAAAATTTTTTAGTTGCTCTTCCTGGTCCCTTTTACTGCTTTCTTATACTGGGAGGTGCTTGGGAGGTCCCAGGTATTTATGGGCCGGGAGGAGCTTCTTTTTTTCTAGTCATCTCTGCAGAAGTTCGCCCTCTACTGGACATAACCCAAGTGTAATGACTACTTCCGAAGCAGGGTGTGAGACATACTTATAATACCCATTTTACAAGGTGAGTATTCACAAAATGGTATTTTTTTTCATCACCTTTACTATTATTGATGAATTGTCTGTAGTTTAAAAGAAATACTTTAAGGATAATTCCACTTGTGGATTTACCCCACAAACCTCAGATTAGGGGTGCACTTAGGCACACGCCACCACACTTAGCTTCCACTCGCCCTGTTCCGCATATCTCTGACCCCGTGCTCCAGGATGAGAAGCCATAGTGGCAAGTGGGCATAGTACGCCGCACTCCCTTTGAGATCAATGGGTGCCTCTGTACAGAGGTGCCCCTTAATCTCAATAGAAATGCACTATACTGATTTTACACGCACCCGCCGCATTTCCCATACCAGCTTGTGCGGGTGAGAGATGTGCGTTGTGGGAGAAGGTGGAAGGTAAGTGGGGTCTCTGAAGCCTTAGGGCACCCCTGATCTGATGTTTGTTGTGCTAAGTCCATGGAAGTGAATTTTTCCTTTAAGTACTTATATTATGTTACACTTTTATTTTCAAGGCAGGGGCTGATAAAATTCTTCCTGTGGATCAGCTGAGCCAGAAACTTCTGGCGCACTCGGGGTCTTCCTGGAATAAGGCCTATCGCAAACAACATGGCCCCCTTCGTAAGGTAGAACTTTCCTTTAAAACCGAATGTAAAGGCTGATTATTTACATTTTTTATTTTGTTATTGATATTGTCCAGTTTGAATAGAGTGAGTGGTCAGGTTCAACAATTAAAATGTTGCAGTTCGACAGTTTGAAATTCTCCATTATTGCAGCCTGACCTATTGAGAGGGGAAACTGGAAACTGTGGAAGTCCAAGCATTTTGAAACACTCTACCCATTCCTCCACAAATTTATGCAATAACATAACAACTCACTGGAGGGCAGGCAGTCTTTGGGGAAGCTGAAGCTGGGACCTTGAGTGACTGGTCAGCTACTCAATCCAGGCAACCATGTGACTGCACTGGCCTGTCGCTCAAGTTCAACTCACTCAAGAACCTCAGTTGCCATGCAGAGCTCTGGCAGTGTTTTTGGGAGGGTTATTTTAATATTTTAATGTGTGTTAAATAAATATGCATTTATATATGTATCTATATACCCTGTGTCTTTTTGTTCTAGTTCCTGCAGAACCATTCTTCCATCTTCCAGCTAAGTTCCGATGGTGCTATGGTGAGTTTGGCTCTTACAGAAAATGGCACCGATCCGCAGTGTTGTAAGCCGACGAGTGCAGCAAAAATGCAAGTTCCACCAAAAGGTGCCAGACATTGGTTTGATTTCAATGACTCAACAGTCCAGTGTATCCAGGAGAGAGACATTGAAAAACAGTTCCAGGGAAAGGAGAGCGCCTACATGCTCTTTTACCGCAAAAGCCAATTAAAACGACCTCAAGAAGGTAAGAATAGAGCAGGACAGGAATGTTGTCCCTCCCTAATATAAGGTTGTGTAAACCTCTATTGCTGGGAGAGGAAGTTTATGCTACCCAAACTTTTTACATTTAAAGCGGACCAAAACCCACTGAACTTGTGAAATACATTTGGCCAAAGCCCTTGCCAATACTCCCCTCTTAGGGCGTAGAACTAGAAATGGATATTTTCACTTTTTGAATCATCCTGGAACAGTTTTTTTGCTGTCCCTCTCTGTAAGATGGCAGACAATCAGTCATTACATTGGTGTGGCAATGACATCATTGC